>JAKCOX010000057.1:3811275-4446071 GCA_022605575.1 Laterallus jamaicensis coturniculus
AGCCTGAAGCCACTGATACCTTCTTACCTTGTGTCAGTTCAGATTCTGGAAGGGATGCACAGAGTTACATCTCTAAATTGATGATATTTGATGCCTTTAAAGACATGAAAGTGTGCATCTCCACAGAAGACTTTTTGATGATATTACAATATTCCTTGAAGAGATTTAAATTCCAAAACTACTGTCACTTGAAAGTGACTTCTTATCACTTTATCTCCTTTCCATGAAAAGACACGTGGCATAGCGTATACCTAATGTTATTTGGAGGTTATCGAAAGGACAATATGTGCAGGTTGATGAAAAATAAAAGTTCGGTGGAAACAAACACTTTTCACTATCAGTTTGTTGCAGATTGTGTCTACCTGCGGGTCTTTGATTACCAGATGACTAAGGGAGAAGAGCTTAAAAGCCTAACTTCTCACGGGGCCAGCAGATCACTAACTCACTGCTCAGTCAGATAAAGAGAGCCTGCCTGATCAGAGAAAACAACATTTGCACCTCAAAGAAGGAAGAAAATAATCAACATATTTCATTTATTTGGATACATTTCTTAACTATTTCTTAGAGCAATTAAAAATAAACATTTGGGGGATGTGAGTAAAGTGGGGAGGGGATGTGTTAAATCCTTGAAAAACTCAAAACAGAGGTGAACTCTAAAAGCTAACAAGCTCTACTTTCAAATGGGCTTCTTTGGCTAAAGAAACCTGAGGAAGATAGAGTCCCCGAGGAGGTTTTGTCGGGAAAGCATCTAAAGCAAGCCAGCTGGATACAGGAAGAGAGGGGCCTTGAAGGTGTAATCCTCGTTTGATAGGTTCCTCTGTCATTTTGTCTGCATCTAGCTATGTGAAACAGTAACACCTATTGTGCATGGTGCATAAAGTACTTCTATTTTCAGTTTACTTTTCAGCAAGTTTGTGTTAAAGGGAAGTTTATGTTTTCCTGGTTAGCATCCGCCGAAGGGTGTTGTCTGTAAGTCAGGGTACTGAAATCTGAAGAAATATTCAGCTCTCATTAATGCTCTGCTCTGTGATATGTAAAGAGTAATGGTGTGTGGACCCCTAGACATTTCATAGGCCATTTAGTGATGTGGTTTTGAGGTGTGGAAGAAATGTCTTCTGGCGAGCGGTTTTAAGTAGGATGGGTCTCTGGAAAGCAAAAAGGTACTAATAGCTACAGCCAGCAAGGTATCCTGATGTTCTTCCAAATCTAAGGGTATGGTTGGGTAGGAAATTTAATATCCATGAGCACTAAAATATGATATAAAAATCTGGAGACCCATGGCAAGAATTTCCCAAGTGTTTTTTGGCTTGTGAACAGAGTACATTGTAAATAGAGTAGTGTTCCCTGCACACGCTGGCGTTTGGAAAGATGTGTTCCCTGAAAACAAATAAGATTCCTTCAGTTTGAAAATGCCAGAGTATTTACTTGCTAAATAAAATATAAAGAAAGCTGTAAATATGCTTCATTACAACACAACCTGGTCTTTAGAGGATTTTGAATAGCTGTTGTGCACAGTGGAAGACAAATTAATCTCTCTGAATCTCTCTCAGCTGAAACATTCTAATGTTAACTAACAGTTTCTAGTGATCAAAGTGATTTAGTTAAATTATTTATTTGCATATGCATTTAAAAGTTTTTATTGTTGTAGCTCAGGGGAAGAGAGGGGAAGGGGGAAGAAAAAGAAGAAGGTCCTGAGATAATTACCTGAGATTTAAGAGCAGCTGGCCCTGCCTTTCAAAGCTAGATCAGAAGTCTTTGGCCACGTAAGGTCTCCTCATTGCCACATGATCTTTTGCTGGGGCTTCTCAGGTAGAACTGTAGTCAGATCTGCCCTTTCTCCTTTTAACTAGTAATCAAGATGATCAATAATAAATATTTTTATTAATTTAAAAAATATTGTGTTGTATTCTACTGTAGTCAAAATGTTTGCTTAAAGGGTAAATCCATTTTCCTGCCGAGTATATTGCAGCTGCATTTTATTGTCTCTGTTGTTCTCTATATCGATCTCTTTAATAGGAAAATTGTCACCTTAAAAACTAAGGTTAGATTCTGTTTGACACACAAGAGAAATCAGTGAAAGGCTATGGTTATAACATTGGATTTGGGGTTTGGTTGGTGGTGGGTTTTTCCCCTCAAGTTACTTGGCTACAATTGCATATTACTGCTTTCGGTTGGTAGTTCATCTGGGGTTTGCTGTGTGGTAGCATGCAGCCCCAGGGAGCAAACTGATTAATGAAAGCTAATTGGGGTGCAAATTTGTTTGTATTGGCATTTGAAGACTGAAATCAATACTATATAACAAACAAAGCAACTAAACTGTAAAATCTTGTATAGCTCAGCTTCAAAATGAAAAAGGCAGCAATTTTCAGTTTAAAAAAATATCTGTTAGCAAAAGTGATGCAGGGAGAAAATTGCTAGTTCTTAGTGTTTTGAGTATCATTCCTGTTCCCTGCTTACTTCTAAAGCCTTTGAAACTTAAAAAAAAGGCACAACAAAACCAAACCTCCAGAAAAGCATTTAGAAAGGTCAAGGCGAATCACTTTTTGTCTTATCACCTTTACATCTGTGCAGACACTAATTTTCAGAACTCAGAGGAGGAATATATTACTGTGGCTTTCAACAAGGGAAGAAATGTAAACAGAATATTACCATTCTGTATATTCTCAGAAGGAGGAGGCATCGATTCATATGCTTTACTTTTTGTTGCCTTCCGGGTTGCATTTTAAACGATGGTCTTGCCATACTTGCATAACAAAAAACTTATAAAAAGGTTGTGAAATGGTAATAAAGCTATTTGTGATATATTTTTTTCTTTTGTAGAATAGAAGTTGGTTTGTTAAAAGGGAAGTGGTGAGACTTCATACTTGATTTTTTCAGCCATTCTTTACAAAGACTGGTCCCACAAATATTTCTAGAAAATACTTAGCCATTTATGCATCATGTTTGCTTCCAGACTCCAACCTGTATATTCATGTATCCACATAAATGGTTCTATATATATATTTATATATATATACACACACACACACACACACATATGATTCTGTAGTTGGAGACGAGAACAGGGTGCCTTTGTATGATTATTTGTGTGTTTTGATCCTTTTCTAGCAAAATAAGCACAGCTTTCTTTAATACAGCAATGTGGTGAGCACAGATAAACTGTTATTTCAGTTGGCAAGTTATGAATATCAGTTATGACTGAAAAGACAACTTTAATAAGAAGTATAACTGGTTAATTACATTGCCTCAGATCTGCTTTATGCTCTTATCAAATATGAACAAGACCTTTTGTTCATTGCTCATGAATGAAGAAGTATTAAATTGCTAATTGTTGCAGTTACTTTTTTATGGAAGAATCAGTAAGTGGAGTATTCAAAGATTAGTTTCAGGTCTATCCTGCATTATCATATTCTGCAGACAGGACATCGTTATATTAGAAATAGACCATCTTATTTGAGTCCTATGCACATTACTATGATTTTTCAAACAGCAGAGGTTTGACCTAACTCTGCTCCTGTTGGATTTGGCCATTTTCAATGATTCTACAATTCTGTACTTTTGTGCTTAAATTGCTTTTTATTTTGTTGGTTCCTTTCTATTTGCCTGCAGCCTAAAGAAAAAGATAATGCATTAAAAGAAATGGTGCTGATAAAATACAGAGACTAAAAACCTTTGGAAGACTTGCAAAGGACTCTCTGCATATCTGTAAATTAATCTTTTTTTTACCTGATTAACACCTTTTTTTTCCGTCAGTTCTGATTACAGACTGCTCCTGTGATGTCCTCAGCTATTTGTATGGGCTAGGTGAAGACTCTGAAACACCTTTTCACTAGCAGCTAACTCTCAAAGAAAGATCAGTTAAGGTCCCCTGAGCTCACAACTTTGTGTATTGGTTCATGAAGTATTGTTACTGCTTACAATAAAGTTTAATAGGAGATAAATGGGATTTTTGTAGTCATTAGCTAGTCAGTGGTATTTTTTCATCCAGATTTTGTGATGGCTTGTGGTTGCATCCAGAAACACATGGAAATTGATTCCTCAGTTAGGATGCATTGATGTGTATCTCTGATTGTCCATATGGATCTCTGCAGCACATTCTAAGAAAATGCAGAAAAAAGACCAAAAAAACCCCACTTTTTTACACCTCTTGATCCTGTTTCATATAGCATCACTTCTTTCCTGTGTGTCATTCCAATTCTTTTTTTTGTGTAAATAATCCTACTGCTATACTTTTCTTCTCTACATTGGATATATTAATTTTGTATCTTAATGTCAGACATACGTATAATTTTCAAAATTTTGAGCATTCTTCTGGTTGATTATTTTTAGTATTCTGATTTTTACAAGTTCTCATTTCTCTGCCTGCCTGCATTGAGTCTGGATGGCGTATATGAGACAGAATATTTTTCTCTTTTTTGCCAAGTTCTAAAAATTTTCTATTTGAATAGCTGCATAATGATAACTATAGCTGTTCTCTAATTCAAGCCATCTGCAAAAGTACTATCTCCTTGGAAATATGTTAACCTGATCTAGTGGAAGTAAAGGAATGCTTATTTTTTTTTAAAAAGTTTCACTTAGAAGAGAAGAAAATCTAATGTCTGCATGTTGAAGCTGTGATTTAAATAGTGATCCTGAACCTTGAAATTTTAGTGGTGGGGTTTTAAATGAGAGTTGTTAAAGTAGAAAGATCAGGGGTTCTTATTTCTTTAGTAACAATTTCAAGGAGTGTGCCAGCAACTTCTCTGATTACCCCCTTGTGTAAGATTTTAATTGTTAGGGAGATTATTGAGACTACCATCCTATAAATCACTAATTTTTCCTGAGGTCTTGTCTCTGTGACCATCTTTTTATAAACATGTATAATTATGCTGAGTTTGGTGGTTACCAACACAGATGAGTGCTGATAAACAAAATCAAGAATATAGTTACGGTAAATACACGCTAAGGCTTGTTAGTAAAACCGTGTAATTATTACACCTCAAAGACCTGAAGGCTATGGTAGGTTGTGCTCTTTGCAGTGTTAAAGGGCACAGCAGATGATAGCGGTTTTCCTAAGGGCTCTCAGTTTTTATCTTGAAAATTGCCTGTTAAAGAGCGGCCTTTTCATTGTGTCAGATCTAACTTACCTTGAAAAATTACTCTGGGATACCAACGTCATAATGCCTTCTAATACTGCTTTTAATTAATGATCTCTAATAAAGATAATGAGTCAGTTTCCATTCTACCAGATTAATTTAAAAATTAACTTCAAATCATCTTACAGTTCAGGGGCCTGAGTCAGGCAGAGGCTGGCAGAGGCTCCGACTGTATTGCGCTGTGGAGCCCTGCAGCACGGAGGGTGTTACCTCTCAGGACAGGACTGCTCTCCTGTCCTTTGGAAGTCTCATCAAGTGTTCCATTCTCACAGACTTCAGAATAGAAGGATGATATATTTAGTGATCATTTGTTCTGCTTGTTTTGTGACCCATTTCTTGCAGTGCTTTCTCCTTCCCTCCCAAAAAAGCGTCTGTGCTTGACGGAACGTGCACCCGCTTTTCCTTTTCATCTGGCTCTCTTCCTCGCCTTTCTTTCTGTATGCAATTAATTCCATAACTATATATTATGTATTTGATCTAGATGTACATATTCATTCCACTGAATTGGAACTCTGAAGTACCCTAGCATGTGATATCTATAAATTATTCAAAATTCCAGTCATAAATTTTAATTTGATTCCGAACAACAATCTAATCCAAGGAGATGTTAAGTAACCTTTGCAATATATGTTGATATATAAATAGTGGCATTAATGCCTCTGAACATCTCGATAAGTGTTTCATGGTATCATACATTCTCCATCCCTCTCAGTTCTAAAAGCTATTGTTAGCATATATGATTATGTGAATTCTCAGAGCCTGATCCCATATAGAGCTGCTCTACAGCTTAAACTGTTTTCCATTTGTTCTGCTCACATGAAATGTGGGAACGTGTTGGGGGAGTTTATGAACCTGGCTTTGCTGTTATCATCAAAGCATCATGGAATGATCTGGATTCTACAGGATCTCTGGATGTGTTCGTGTTCAAGCCCCTCTCAAAGCTGGGCAAACTTTGATGTTGCATTAAGCTACCCAGGGCCTTATCCAGTTACTTTTAAATATTTCTGAGAATGACAATTCCACAAACTCTGGGCAACTTGTTCCAGGCTGTATTTGTTGATGTTACAGGGTGACAACCAAATAAAAAATACATTGGCACTATTACCATCAACACATCAAAGTCGTCCTGTAACTTCAGGAGGAGCTGCTAATTAGCATAACAATGAGATCCTCCACGTAACACGACGACATTAAACAAATAAATCAATCTGTCTCTGTTTTTACTTATTGAATTTTAGTATTAATTAGTTCTACTTTGTAATCATATTGGAGTTACCATTTAAGGGTAACAGCCTTCACAGGTACCCATCAGCAGAGTAATCCATAGCAAAGCAGAAGCATTTTCTGGTTTAGTTTTATATATGCAATGCTCTCATTTGATTTAAAATGCAAACAAAACTTTTCTTGTGGCTTGCTGTGAACTGAAAAAAAAAGTGTTTGGTATTCACAGTACAAATTAGTGTAAAGGGATTAAATAAACAGAAGTCAGTGGGAGGAAGAAGAGAGCTAGAAAGTTATATATTTTGGGTATTTGATAAAGCAATTGGTAACTGGGGGAAGGAGAGGCAGATTTTACAGCACTGCAGTATACCTGCCAGGAAGTGTGCAACAAGCTGTGTCCACCGCTAATGCACTGATATTAGCCGTGCAAGCCATGACAATTATTCTATCAATAATTACTGAGACAGGGTAAAATATGGTGTACCTTGTTTGATGTAGCCAGCCAAATGGAGGCCAAATAATTGTCTGCTGCATCAAAATGTAAAATAAAATGACTTTTGAAGGTTGAAGTTTATGAGAGCAGTTCATTATGTGTTCCAAACAGTGCTTTATTTTGCTATTGTTTCTTCATTATGTGCATAGGAAGCACTGTAGCAGAAATTGGGCTCAAGGGAACCAGTGTCTACCAGTAGTTTAACCTTGTGACATTCCACTAAAAAGCACAGGTTCTTCTGCAATACATAATACATGAACTTCTCTGATTGTTTAGCATTGATCAGTACTCAAGTAAATTGAGCTACTATCTTATTAGCATAAACAGCAAGGCTTTAGTGATCCTCTTCACCCTCCCATGGTATCTTGAGTGGCTTAGGGATTTCTGCTTCTTTAAAACTAAAAGTCAATTTAAAAAGAAAAACACAACAAAACCCAAAACCCACCAACAAAACAACTGCATAGCTAGAAAGCTCATTAACAAAGGCAGAATGGTAGTTTGAAGCAGCGTTCTTCTGATTGCAGATTCATCCATTTTAACGTCAATATTCAGGTTCCAGTATAGATTAGTTCGCAGACGTCTTGTCTTCTGTTGTCAGCTCTATCTGTCATTACAATTTCTTCTCTCTCCATAGCTGTATATGTACATTATATATAATTGCATATACATAATACAGATACTGTAGATTTCTGTAGTAACGTAATTAATCCCACTGTTTTTCAGTGGGAAAGGTAAGAAAACTTCTCCCCTTTTGGACTCATCAAAGCAGAACATTAAAAATAGGCACCTTCCTCAGAGAAGAAACAATGAAAGCATGTTTTAGAAGCTTGTTGTCCTTTTCTTTATAAAAGTGCAAGGTCATATCTTTAAAAAGCAAACAGTTTGTCATTGAAAATGTTTTCCATTTACCATCTTAATAGTTCATCTTTCCTTCCTTTCACCTTTCCCGTGGTGGAAAGGCAAACTGGACAAAATGGGTGACATGTTTCTAGTATTAAGTAGACTGATTGAATCTACTTTTATCTTCAGTTGTACAAAATTATAATTGTCAGCGTTTATTTTTAACTCTCAGCAAAAGGTCAGGATGAAATATTATGTTGAATCAGGAGAACATGCAAGATCAAGGCTAACCATGTATTAAGAGCATTTCAACTCTGAGGGAGGCATTTCTGTCTAAATTAAAGTTTGATGTTGTGGGAACTAACTTTGATTTTATAATGTTCTGAGCCAGTCGTCCAGATTATCAAAGGTAGCTTCCCTAGAAGACGGGCAGAAAACATCAAAAAGAGCACTTTCCAAAACTAACTCCTAGAGCTTTAATTGTTCAGCATCTCATACAGTTTTGAGCCCATCCTTGCTTGTTAAACACAGCCTCAGCTATTTCAGGTGATGCTCGCATCCTTAGAATGGCAGGAGCCTAGGAATAGTAGGGGTACACCAGGCAGCAGGGCCCCAGCTTTTGTGTCCCTTTCTCAGCACAATGATGGTGCTGAACCTAAGATCTCATAGGTAAATGGAACTGGGTATAGGTATGTGCAAACTGTTGCACAGAATTAAAATTTAAACTTTTGCATTAAAAAATACTGATAGAATTTAAAAGATATCAATTGTGTGTGTATATATTTGATAGAAGCTGTTCTTTGGTATCAGATCTGACTTTGGTGCCTTAATCTTTGCTTATCATTTTGGTCCTTTTCTCATACAGTTCTTTCTGTTGTTAAATATCTTCAATTCTTCTCTTTATCTGGGTACTGAAAAAAGGACCTTAAGGTTCTTGACCTTCTTGTGGACTTTCCCTAATTCTTCCTTTCCAAATGTGATCTTACTGTTCTACTGGTTCTGGATCACCTAGAGAAATATATAACCACCTGAAAAGTTGCTATGGGTGGTTGACCCTCAGTAGGTACAATTGTATTGTCAATACAATTCATTCCTCTGGGCACAAAAACTTGAGGTACTGGTCAGGAGCAAGTTGCTTGTGGGCTTCAGCTGGGCAGGAGGTTACTAATTGTTTAAGAAGGCTCAGGAGAGTGCATTTAGCTGGTGGTGTAGTTGTAGTAAGAGGGTTATTTACCAGTGAAGGTAGTGGTAGTTACTGGTAAACTTGGAGAGGTGATGAGGTAAGGATGTTCTTAAACTATGGTACACTGCCCAGTAGTTGTGCTGTTGGTGAACTTTGGAAGTTTCATAACAGCTAGACATACATACTGAAGGTTCTCATGCCCTTTATATGCTAAGGATATGTGTCTGTGCAAACAGAGTGTAGTGGTAAATTCAGTCTCTAGTCAGGCAGTGGTGTTCCTACAGGAGGCAGTTGTCTGAGTTCCTGGAGAAACTTTGCTAGAGTATCTGAATTATCTTAGTAGAGTAAGGAATGAAAGCATCCGTCTTTGAATGCTTCTGTTACTAGTGTTTGCACAAGTACTGATCCTTGTTGGACCAGAGTTTCAGGAATTAAACTTCCATTCTCACACATAGAATGCTTTATTCTCTTTTCCAAGTGATGAAATAGGAGCAATTTTGCCCTGTAATATCCTTTTCTTCTAGGATGCAATCTCTTACTTAGCTGTCTGCCATCAAAATATTCTATCCACAAGCTCCTTTGTTTTCTTTCAACCTAGCACCTCTGTTTTTCACTGTCTAACATCATGTGTTGTAATATCATGTAGTTCATATTTCTGCCTCATATTTATTGCTCTGAATGTCCTAGAGTATTATGACACAGGATAATAGCACCAATTTATGTAATTTAGTAATTTTGACTTGGGGTGGAAGGTTAAACTACAGCTTCTGTAGTTTTCAGACCTGCTGAAACATTTTGACTCTGCAAATGCACTTTGTTTGGATATTTTTCTTACTCATTTTGTAAAGATACTAAAAGCAAATTCATCGTAACGGATGTTGTTAGTTTAGGCTGTTGGTCACCTATTTTTTCTCCACTGCATTCCTGAGGCACTACTGAACTGCACAGGGGTAAAATTGTGGAAAACACTAATGGGAGATCTGGGTATAATTAAAAAATAATTGCCCAGATATTTTCCATGCTTTTTTTTGGTTTGTTTGCTGGAGTTTTTTTTTAATAAAACCGTGTTATATGATAAGTTAAGCCTTCTCAGTTAGATGATGTGTTTATATAACCATTTATTTAGATTTTGGTCTAATAATTGCGACATAATTAGATGGCTGCAACATTGAATATAAAATTCAATGAAATATATTAAATTTCCTTTTAAATAGATTAATTGTAAGACTCTTGTTTCCCATCTGAGAGTGCAAAGACATAATGAGAATGAAGAAGAGTCAAATGCTTATGGAATTTTTACTCTGTACTGAGCAGCTTCTTCAGAACAGGTTAATTTCAAGAGACTTAGTATGAATACACTTCGGTGTAGCAGAGACTTAGCAAGAGGAAGTTACTGATTTCATTATGTCTGTGTAAATCCTGAGACTGAGAGATGAGTTCTGCCAGATGAGTCAGAAAATAAAAACAGTTATTGGGAATGTGCTAATAACTGATTACTGCCTATCTGCCAATATTCTTCTCATCTGTAGAGAGGAAATAATCAACCTCATTAACATAGTAAGATTTATCAGAGCAACTGACACTTTTGCGATCTGTACATGGCTTTTCATGGGAAAGGCCAAGAAACACTGCCAAATGTTGATTGATTAGGAGGCTTAGAAGAACTTGCAGACGACTCATCTTGTGACTTGTTTACTTGGGATCTTAGATAACCCATTCTGTAAAACTTTTTTTTTTAAGGTTAATATCAAAAAGTTTTACTTTCCCTAAGTACTTTGAAAGAGTAAATTATATGAATTGTCTGTCAAAGTATATCAGAACCAAATTATTCTTAGTACTTGCATTTGTAAAGGATTCTAAAACTGCAAGTGTTTTAAAATATGATTTTAAACAATTGATCGTTAAATTTATTTCAGGTCCAATTCCATTTTGTGAAGGTGGATTGAAACTTTTAGCTTCTGAAGATTTTTTTTATCCATCCGTTTAGAATATAGGGTTTTTTTTTTAAATGTTAGAGTAAGTCAAGAACTTACACTTCTGACAGATTCAAATTAAAATGTGTATATTTCACATTGCATGCAAGCTCTTTCCTGTTGGATTTGCTACATCACAGTGTTTCTGTCCTCCCTTTAGTAGCTTCCAAGGTCTGAATGCTACAGTATCTTTCAGCATGGTCATAGGAAATATTTTATATCCTCACTTTAAAATTATTTGCAACAGTACTTGATCTTGGAATTCATCCTTCCTCTCCAGCTCACATAATGAGTTTTCATTTATTTAACTGCTGTAGGCAAGATTTTTGAAAAAAATCTTGAGGGTGTATTTTTGGGCGAGGGAAGGGTTGCTGAGTGTACAAGGGGAAGTAACTTTAAAGGACCGTTCTTAAGATATAACTAATCATGTTCTGTAAAGTGTGGTTGTACTGCCATGATGCTTTGATAAGACAGTGGGGCATTTTGCCTTAAATTCAGTGACTCTGCAGGGCTCTGTAAGTAGACCCATCATAGCTTCTTGAACAGCTTCTGTGGCATTCAGTTTAATTCTGCAGTGGTGCAGAAGTCTAAACCAGTGAGTTTGATTTCTGCTTGACATGAAGTTCCTCCTTAATCTGTGCTGAGGGGTAGCATAACCAAAGGACTCGCATCAGGTAACTGTATAGAGTCAGCTATTTGCCCTTTGGTATGTGTAAAGATAAGAGGCAAATTGCCTGACTTAGAGCATAACTACTGCTGTTAATATTTCTAAAAGCATGGTGTATACAGGTATATACCATAAACCCAAAGTGTAGGAGACCTGGGGTGTAAGAGCTTTCACTAGCCACCTTGAAATCTCTTTATAAATGTAAGAGTTGGAAAGAATTAATAGATCACCAAGTTCATCCTTGCAGTGCATTCTACCAAAATCTAATAAGCTCCAGCATTCAGCTAATTTGATTGAAGATTTTAAATAATCAAACTAAATCAAAATCATGCATTTTAAAAAGGAATCCAATCAAAGTTTTCTCATTATGGCCATATGGATATACATCTGCATGCATCTCTGTATGTCAACTGTATACATCTAGATATACAATCACAACTGATAGGAACACTGGCTTTAATAACCTTCAAAGAGAAATATAGAAGTTTGAAGCCTAATTAGCCGTAACGTGAGCAGAAAGTTGATTGGAGGATAGATGTTAAGACAAAGTGGCTTATGGTAAAGAAGAAAATATGTATGAAAGAAATGCTTGCTTTCATAGCTTTTCTTACAGGGATGGTGAGTGGTTCTTGCCAGCAAAAGAGCAGTAGCTTAATTCTTTTAAAATGAAACAAACACTTCTGTAAATTCAGGTGATTTGTCTTGCTAGATGGAATGATAGATGTACAGCATATAAACGTTTATGAAAACATAATCAAAATCTGATTCTGAGATATTTATATTTTTGTGACAACTTTCACGGCATCCAACTTAACTCAATTTACCTCCTTGTTTATTACCTAAAGGACAGTGATAAGTCTCTGAAATACCACCTGTCTCAAGGAGCTATTGCTGATATTGTCAAGATGTTTGTGTTGTATGTTGCCAGATAGCAGTGACCCTGTAGGAGGCCATAATGAAATTAATAACAATTTGTGATTTCTTACATCCTAACATTGAATAATTGAAGGGAGGGTTATCCTTAGCTTTTGGGTATTTATCCTAAAGCAAGAATTATTAATACCCCTTAGACATTTCAGAATATTTGAGATGGATTTGCATTTTTCTCTTGCTTATTTGCCCTTTAATCTACCAAAAGTTGTCTTGCTACTTTTCAGGTAGCTATGTCCTTTATTTACTCTTTACTAGATCCTAATATGGCATTTTACTCCATGCCTACCAATCTCAAGTGTTATGGCTTTTAGCTTTATTTGACCAAAAGGAGTGTTTTCAGGCTTTTATTTGTTTAATTTGTATCTGCAGTGTCTTATTATAGATGAGTCTCTAAAGAATTAGATTATGTGATACTTCAGTTCACAGTACAAACATACAAACAATTTGAGCCAGTTTTGAAACACTTAATAGATTAATTTTCTTTTAATTATCTTTTTGCTCAAACTGCTTAAGTCAGCAGTCTTTCCCCAGTACATAAGGATGAAAAAACAGTAAAAAATAAACCATCAAAATGATATTAATGTTTGAAGTCCACCTTTATCTGGCAGTTTGCAAACAAATATCTGTAGAGTGGAATAGAATTATTACCTGTTCTGCTGATAAATTTCTCATCAAAGCTATACAAATTAAATTCAAGTGTCTCTTCCAAAGCTCTTACTCTTCATTACTTGAGCTGTATTTATTTATAGTTCTCACCTAAGTTCTGCGAAAGAACATCTCCAGTATTTTTATATTCTTAGGCCTGATTAGTACTGCATTTTCAGGGGATGAGTTTTCATCTAAGTGTCTCCTATCTTTGTCTCCCTTTTCAAGATGCTTTTTTTTTTATGAATGTGCCCACCCCATAATTATATTTCTCACAAGTGATTGGTACAGCATTCACATAATTTAAGTATTTAAAGAGAATTTACTATGGTCTTGGTAAAAAATGAAGCGTTTCTTTTGTTCTACTTGTGACAAGAACAGTTTGTTCTGGATTGAACTAAAAAGAACTGGCCTGAACTCCTATCTCTGCCACAAACCTGGTTTGGGGAGCAGATACAAATCATTGCACCTTCTCTTTGCCCAAAGTTTCTATTTTATTAACAGGGATATTAATACTTCACATATATAAATACTCATGCCATGTTTAGGTACTGTAGATATATACAGACATAATTAGTTACAGGGAAAAAAGTAGATATGCTTCATGTGTTTCATAGACAATAATTAGGTGTTTATTGCAAGGGAAGACTGAGAAGTAATTTGAAGGATGTGAAAGATAGGTTGTAGTTCTAAACAGGATTTTGATATTTTGTGCTCTCTAGCCTTGTGCTAGCTAATATTCTGATTTGTATGGGGTTTTTTTCTGAATCTGAACTGGATTTTATCCATTTCTATAATATGTTAAGTAGGCTGGAGCTTAAATTTGAGGAGTGTGTAAAGGATCTAGTCCTCCATGGTTTCTAGATTTTAAAATCCAGTAAAACTTTATTTAATGGTAGTTACTACAAAATCTTAGCAAAGTAAATCTGTACCCAAAACTTATAAAATTCTGTTCTCCACTCAGTCATTAATAATCTTTGCAAAGAGCAGTGCTAAAAGATCTAGTTCTTCTGAGTAATTTCTCCATAAATTGCCTGCATATCAAGGAAAATATTTTGTAAGATTTCTGTAATATTTAGTGGAGAAGGAATCATTCAGTATGGATCATGGTTACTAATTTAACAACAAACCAATTAAATTCAGAAAGTTCTGAAGTTCAGCAGTGAATAAGAAGAGTCTTCTGCACTGCACTGAGTCATTTGTATTCCAGCAAGAAAGAAATATAAATTAAAACTGGGTGCTGTAATGGATAGGTGTTTAAGTTTCTAACATAAATTCAGAGTCATTCTAATGATAACTTCACTGGTAGTACCCTGATAGAGAAGCAGAATGTATTTATTGGCTGAAGTGGTATGTTACTTTAGCTACCATGTAATTACCAGAGGTCGTTCTTTGTCTGCGGGGAAACATATGTTCAAATGTAAACCACCAGACATCTGTTTAGTTTACTAAACTCTGCTCTGTGTGTGGAAATGCTTCTGTGCAAATGTGTGGGTATAAATGAGCTGACGTTCTGTGTATTCAGGCCAGTGTGATGATCTGAAATAATTCCTGCTGGTTTTGTGTGCTGTAATAAATAGGTTTAACTACGACTCGTACAGTACCCTGTAACTCACTGATGAAGATAATTTCAGGTTTGCATTGCAAACATGGAAGGGGTCTCCACACTGCAAAATAAATTTATTATCAGAAATAAATGTTTCATTGAGCAGTTTGTTCTTTATTTTTTTTTCCTTTAAACTTCTCACACTATGTTTGCTGATGATTTTCATTATTCTTTCGTTGGTACCACAACTTTAATTACTAGTCCCAAAAACATAGTTTTGACGTGCTGGAATTGATTTGAAAAGCATCCCAACATTTTGGTATGTTTTTTAATGAACTTGCCCTGCCTGAAAGAATACTGTTATGAAAAAGGCAATCAGAAGAGCATGATTAATAATGGAGGAAAAAAAAAAATAAAAAAAATTAACAAATACTGCAAGCACAGAAAAAACCCTTCATCAGTGTCTGTTACTGAAAATAGTCATATTTCTGTCTGCCTCAGCACAGAGGCTTAGTGAAATACTTGAAGAAAATTTGAATTTACCTACTGTTGAAAGACCAACATGCAGATAACTGATGCAACAAAATTGTTTTCATCAGCCAGTTCCTTACTCCTCCTCTCCTACAGTGTGAATGTCTCTCATAAGTCATGGAGCTATTAGACTGAGATCATTGACCTGTGTTTTTTATTTCCCTTTAAACCCTAAGAGAAACAAAGAGCAAGGCCCACATCGAAAAGCTAAATTGGCAGTTCTTCCTGACCCGAAGGCTGACCCTATCTCATTTGTCTCATCATGAAGTAGAAATACTTGACTCCATTAAGATTTTACAGCACAGTAGGTGACAATCACATAATGGAGAAGCACACCTTTTTATTTCTCCTCCCACTGCCCAGTAGTAAGATTAGCTGCTTTTAGAAAGAGAAAACTTTTGTGGGTAGCAACTTGTTTGTGAAATGTAAGTTTAGCTGGAATCAGTAGTACAGCAGGAGCAGTGCTGAGGAGAAGTGCAGGTAGGACAAAGAATGTTTTGTTCTCATTCTAAATTTGAGATTTAGCTGTTTTAAAAAGAAATGTGTCAAAGAAGCTGGAGTAGAGGCTTCTTGTAGGATTTTTCAGTCCCTCTGCAAGTTTACTTGTGTATACATTTGGTAGAGTCATTTCAGACTGAACAAAGGTCTTAATAGTCTCATTATTGTAACAGTTAAAGAAGTTACTTTTTGCTATAACTGCTAATGATTTTAAATTTTCTTTAATTTTTTTGTCAGCTACATATTTTAAGGATTTTCACTTTGCTAAATAATTGCAGGTAGGCCAGAGCCCTGCACTCTACTCTCTAGATTAGTTCTAATCTCTACTACCACCATTAGGAATAAATTGATTAAATAGCTAATTTAACTCATATTAACAAATTATCCCATTTGTGTAAGAGTACACAGAATTAGTTGGACTGAGCATTCATATTAGGTGGGATTTGTTGTAGTGCCTTCTGAAATTTAAATTTATTTGAACTTGTAATGACTCAAAGGGCTAAAACCAAAGGTAGATTTTTTTTTGTTGCATTTTTGCAAACCTTGTGAGGGGAAAAAGAAAAAAAAAGAAAAACTGGAGAGGAATTAAATGCACAGTAGCACAGGATATGCTAGTGTCTGGCTTATCTGAATGATTTAGGGGGAATTTAGGCTGAATCCCAAGGACTTTCTCTCATGGTACTGCATAGTTCTTCAGTCTTTGTGACTTTTGTGGTTGCTTGCAATGTTTCTATATCCTCCTTAAAGAACTCTGGCTCTGTTATGTGAGTCACTGAAGTTCTGGAAGTGCTTTTATAGTTCATACAAGCCATGCAAGTTTTATAATTAGTTTCAGAGAAGAGCAAGACTAGAAACCAGCAGATAATTAGCTAGAAAGAATGAGTCCCCATTAACAGCTGAAGAATTTGGTAGAGTTTCGCTTGGAAACTACATTGGCAGCTGTATGCAAGTTCTGATACACATTATGCTTCTGAAAAGGGAAACTCTGGCAAGTGATTTCCATAAAACAGCCAACTTCAGAGCCAGCTTGGGCCAGCTGAGCCATATGGAACCAGCAGCAGCGGCTGCCCTGCCCCTCTCTCCCCGTCTTTCTCAATCCATATGGAATAGGAAGAAGCCAAGCTCCAGCAGAATTGGCACGCTAATTTTGGTATCTAGCAAAGCTGTGCCTAGGCAAAAGAGTGCTACCTGGGGCATCGCTGCATCTTATGAGCTCCTCTCCAAGTTGTTGTAATGATTCTCTGGAGATCAGTGCTTTTGGAGGGGCTGGAGTTACATTCTCAGCTTGACAAGTCCCAGAATAAGGTAACAGTCAAACAGTGCAATCCTGCTTTCGTCTGCCTCTTAGAAACAATGCCTTGTTCTGTTCCTACTGGGATATCTATGCTTTGTCATTCAAGCTGCAGTTATCATTCTTGAGTCAATTATGTAATGGGTGTCGTGAGAAATTCTGTATCAAAAGTTGGAAGATGCTGGTCTGCGACGTCTAGCTCATCGAACCGTTGTGTGTGCTGGGAGGGAAATGTGGGGAAAGAGAGTCTTTTACAGTATTTTAGGATCAAAATTACAAGTTGATAAGGCATAAAATTGCTACTCTGAAGTTACATGATAACAGTGTGAGATTTTATGCAATGAGAAAAAGCATTTGTCTCATCTCAGATGGAACATAATTGTGCAATGTATGTTAGGTAAAGGGGTTATATGATTAGGCAATACTGAAAGACTGCTCTTAATGAATAAATCTATTTTTTGTTTCTGCTGCTTATATTTTACATTGTAGAAAACAACAGCATTGCATCACTTATGTTAAAACACAATACTGCCTAATTAAAAAAACATATTTCGATAATGAACAAAAATTAGATATGTTTCTCCCAAATTTCCAATTGCAGAAAGTAGCCTAACAGAAGAGACATTTGAGGAGTATTACTTCTTGGTGGCTGCATCTATACTGTTCTGTATCTAGGTCTTCTGAGAAAACGGGAGTCTAAATTTATCTACATATATATTCTGTCTCAAGGCAGCTTTTGGCGTTAATCTAAAATGATCATGCAGATATTTCTAAAAAGAAACCTTATTTCTACCCCCTCCTATAGAGCCTACTCAAGGATAGGGTACCTGTGGGTCCATCTGTCCATACAGAAATAATGCTGGAGAAGATGAGGGACAATGTGTGGGAGTGTTTCCCAGGTGGGTCCTAGCATTGGCAATACATGCAGGTTCCAGGTAGGAATTTGCACACTCATGAAATCATGCAGAAGAAAGGAGAGAGATTTATTTCCTTCAGCCTAAGAGAAATGTGAAAGAGCACAGTTTTTTATGTTTTTTTTTTAAAAGGCAATGATGGGTTCCTAACAACTGAGGGAGTTGTTTAGGGTTAAACGACTACTACAGTGGCTTGGCATCTGAAGGCAGTTTCCAAATAAAGCTTGCTGGCTTAGGCTAATCTGCTCTGCATTGTTGTTATTAGCTACATTATCAATATGAGGTTTTATTTATGGTTCAGGAACCAGATTTTTTTTCTTAAGAAATGTACAGTCTGAAAATTTCAGTCAATTCTAAAAAAACATAAAGATCAGAGAAACTTTAGTCTCCAAAAATTAGTTTAATTAGAATATCAGTAGCTGCTTTTGCAGTGTAACTGCAGTAGGCATCATGGGAAATTAGCAAGATAATTATGGGAATTGTTGCTCGATGAACTTGACTGCTTATTTGGCAAATAGTCCATTTGTAATGAAATGCTTTGTGCTATTTTCTACCATTCTCTTCACAAATACTCACAGATTCTGTGGGTTTTTTTTTTTTTATACCAAGTTCCCAAATACTTTAACCTATTTAAAATTATGTAAAGGGAGAGGGGGAAAAAAAGAAAAAATATCCGGACTTCATAGCTTGGTTTTGAACAAGTAATTCTGCTTGGTGAATTGCTGCCAAAAAAATTAAAATTTTGGGGTGCATGATCCTTTTTTCACAGATTTTAACAGAAGACACTAATATAAAATGGTGATGCATGCACATATTGCATAGAGAAACTTTTTAGTTATCGCTTTTGATTTATTTACTGTGAAGGATGGATTAGTTTAGAAATAGACATTGCAAGTACACAAACTACAAATTCAAAAAAAGTGCTTGGCAGAAATAACCCAAGACATGAGCTTTCTGTAAGAGGAAGTGAAAGCAAAAGAGGAGACTTGGCCAAAGCTTGTTCTCATGCGCATGTCCGTCCTGTTCCCTCCCCCTTTTTATCTTGGGCAGGCATGAGATTGTGTACAATATTGTAAACTCTGAATTTGCCATAAGTAATGAAATTTTGTCTGTGTTTTTCTGCTCTTTTGATTTTATAGTTACTGTCAATATGGTTCTTCCTGCTTTCTCTCTCAAGCTAAGAGAAGATCAATAGTATATGTAAGAAAAAAATCATATATGAAGTTTGACTCTCAAAAGAAGCCTTAAAAACCATGGGCTCTGACAGAAGCATACATTTACTGCTATTGTTTTGTATTTATTTAAAAGCTGCCAGTCTGTCAGTGAGGTTGGTATCGCCCCCAGAGAAAGGAATCTTTATGCCATTGCCAAGTAGCATCTCTTTGATTAAACACATCAATTAATTCTGCTGTAATCTAACAAAATGGGGTCCTTTTGACTTTAACCTTTCTTAATGTGGCATGTCTGTTGCAGACAAGAATGTTCCTTAATTGTGGAAATAATGCTGTGCACACCAACAAATACTGGGAGGTTTGTAGAGGGAGAGCTAAACTAGCCCCCTAAATAGCCCTCAGCGTGTTCAGGAGTGGATTTAGGTAGCACCATTAGCCAATAACTGTTCTTCATCGCTGGTAGTTGACATTGTTGGAAGAATTGTAGGGCTCAATTTGTGCTGCTTTGGGGGCATTTAAAGACCCATAGCAAATCTGGAGGAATGATAAGCTCTCCAGCCGGAGTCTCATGTTCTACCAAGTGAAATTTTTCTTATACCTTCATCCTCAGATTAATTACACTTTACACCTGAATTCTGCACTGCTGATGGCAATGATGACACACCAATTTGCAGAGGAGGCTATAGTGTGGTGTATGGCTTTGTTTTTTCCTCAGTGTTGTTGCATGAATCTGATGGACTGAGCTGCCTAATGTTGGTCTGTGAGTCCAGGTGTGTGGTACCTGAAGTGATCTTAATGAAATGACACCATCTCTCAAAGCTCTGGGATCCTTCACAATGCAAGATATGATACATATGTGCCTGGGTAACCATTGGCAATCCATAATTAAGGGATGTGAAAATACTGCGCTGCTTCCCTTTTTCACCTATTTCTGATAGAACCCAATAATTACTTGAAAGCAGGATTATTAATGGCTGAAACAGGTCATTGTGGAATTTATAAACCTATGTTAAAGTTACCTGATGTGGTGAGGCATTAATCAGAGTTTACAAGGAGAAGTAATTTTCATGTTTCTGTCTTGATATAGGTCACAGTCAGGGGTTTTGTTTGTTTTGTTTTAACTAGGCTTCCCTGCAGGCTAACATTGGCTCAAGAAAAACTTAATGTTTTAAGTAAACATACAAGGTAATGAGTTAAATTAAAACAAATGAAATTAATTAGAACAGCAAACTCAAATTCTTTGGTACTTCTGTTCATGAAGTGCTACAGTTATAAATTAAGTGAAATTCAGAGTGACAGAGAAGAATGTACCTTAAAATTGCCTTTTCTGCTGTAATCTAAAGAAGTATTTGGTGAAGGAAAAAAGGTGAAAATATGGCAATGCTTTTAGTTTTAATTGATAGTGAATATGAACAATATTTAAGCATTCTTTAAGTATTGCAACACTACATAGTATGATGTGCTGCCTATGAAAGTGCTTGTGGAGGCTCAGAAATACTCAGTGCTGTGATTTGTCTCTTGGAGATTGTCATGGGTAGTTCACTGCTTCCATCTGAATTTGTGCAAATCCCTGTGATGAACTCACACAGGAAAATGCACGTAGCTTCTGGCTTGGCTGAAATGGTGCTCAGGAAAAACATTTATCTGGCTTCATTTATTTTCATCTTTTTTCCTCTCCTTGTAAAGCCACTCAAAATCCTACATTCATAAATCAGAGAACAATGTCATGTAATGAAAAGGATGTAATCCCATCAAGTAAAATTGAGATGTTTTATAAATTGTGATGATTGGTTTATGAAGATGCCTACTGTTCCCCCACCCCCCTTCTGATTTGGGCATGATTATCCACTCCAGCTCTGAGTTTTAACCAGGAATTCATGCTGATTACTTTTTCTTTTGCCATTAACATAGGTTAAGCTCCTCACACATGAGTCTTATTGAGGTTTTTGCCCTCCTAAATAAATGCTACAGTGCATCCACTTTTATTACAATTTTTAATAATCATGAAACTGTATGAGAAGATTTTTTTTTCTGTAGAAGCCAAGATGTACTTTCTGTGGTACACACAGGGAAGGTGTGCCAGCCAGAGACACAGAGTGACCTGTTCCTTTATGTTGTATCTGCAGTTAGAACACCATACCTAAGTTAGGAGTCAAAAATCTGAGGTCTGAAGTTACTAGAGAATGGGATATGCTTTAGACTGAGTAAGAAAGGCTCCTTATTTCTCCTGGAACTGACAAAATCATGTGTTAAATGCTGACAGTGCGCTGACTTGGCAGGCAGATGGTATGAATATAGTGTGCAGGAGAAGAATTCACTTGCAGCTTTGGATATTAACTGTAGTCTATTCTGTTAAGAAAAGACATGGCTGGCTGGTAGGAATCTACTTTGTCACCAAAGGAGAGGCTAAAAGGGGATTTTTGTATGTGCTAGAAAATGAGTTTGTAGCTTGACCAGATTTGGGCTTGTATATACAGACTAGAGGTCAGGAACAAAATAGAAAAGCTTCTTTTAAAAAATTGTTGCTTCTTTTCCTTCCCTCTAATTATTTATCTTTGCATTTTCTCTTTTCTTTCAAATTGATTAAGCCTGTAATGCTGAAGGTCCTCAGCTGCTCAGTAATAACAGGACCACAGGGCTTCATCCAGCAAAGTGCTGAGCAATCGAACCCAGTGCAGTAAAGCACATAAGCACGTTCTTACTGTGACAGACCTGATGGTTTTTCCCTCAACTCCAGAAAGAAACCAAGCATGCAGTTAAATGGAAGTCCCCATTGCAACCACTGCAGCTCCTTCTAGGGATAAGCTCCTATGAAGAAGGTTTATTTAATTGTTACTGTTGATGTTGGTGTGGGGTTCTACCTGTAGAAGTCATTGTTGTTTGATGTTGAGTGATTATGGCTCATCTAGTGAATACCTGAAGTTGGCACAGTTTTTTCAATTGTCTGATGTAATCATAGAATCATAGAATGGCATGGGTTGGAAGGGACCCCAAGGATCACAGAGGTCCAACCCCCCTGCCACAGGCAGGGCCACCAACCTCAGGCCTGGATCTACACAAGGTTGCCCAGGGCCCCATCCAACCTGGCCTTGAGCACTTCCAGGGACGGGGCACCCACTACTTCTCTGGGCAGCCTGTTCCAGCCCCTCACCACTCTTTCTGTAAAAAACTTCCCCCTAATATCTAATCTAAACCTTCCTTCCTTTAGTTTTAATCCATCCCCTTTGTCCTGGCATTGTCTATCCTTTTAAAAAGTTGAATCCCCTCCTGGTTATAATCTCCCTTCAGGTACTGGCAGGCTGCAATGAGGTCCCCCAGCAGCCTTCTCTTCTCCAGGCTGAACAAGCCCAGCTCCCTCAGCCTCTCTTTGTAGGGCAGGTGCTCCAGCCCTCTAATCATCTTTGTGGCTCCTCTCACCCCTCTCCAACAGTTCCACATCTTTCTTGTATTGGGGCCCCAGCTCTGGACACAGGACTCCAGGTGGGGCCTCCCAAGGGCAGAGTAGAGAGGGACAATCATCTCCCTGTCCCTGCTGGCCACCCCTCTGCTGATGGAGCCCAGGATCCCATTGGCCTTGCGAGCTGCAAGAGCCACTGCTGGCTCATGTTAAGTTTCTCATCCACCAGAATCCCCAAGTCCTTCTCAGCAGGGCTACTCTCAAGAAGCTCTTCTTCCAGTCTGTTTCTATGTCTGGGATGTGATGCTTGATGATCTTGTCAACCTTTGTTACATAATATTGCACAAATTTGATCAAATGAACATGAGAGTTAGAAAAACCCCTAAAAAATGGTGTAAGTAGAGGTTCAAGTAAGTCAGCCAGGTTGCTGCTTCTCCTACTCCTTTGTTCTGGTGATCATTGCATGAGCAGTATCCAAATGTATAACTGCTTTTACAACTTACCTGTTCTGAGAGATCAGCTCTTCATCTTCTCTTGGATTTAGGATTCCAAGTAGCTCCTTGCGGAAGAAAGAACATTTCCCTGTTTCACTTTTGAGGGAATGCAGATAGAATTAATCCCTAATGCTTAGTACATGATTTTAACGAGGCACATGATCACAAACCATCACCAGTAAGGTGTCATAACTCAAGTGCTGTGAACACTGACAGAGCAGGATGTTGTAGATTGAATACCTAGAACTGGCAGCTGGGATATTTTGTCCAAGGAAGACCAACAATTTGTGAAACATAAGAGGGAAGAGCATTCAGAACAGCACTTCATGAATTCTTCTTAAGAATTGTCTTGGTACTAGTGTGGGGTAGAAAAAATGGGTCCAAGGTTTTATTTTTAACTACTGTTGGAAATAGCCAGGAATTTCTGATGGTATCAATAATCCCATGTAGGACAACTAACCTCAGTTAAAAGGGCAAGCTAAGCAAACATAAAGAAATTAAAGTTTCTCTCTATCTCACTGTAAGGTTAAACCAGTGAGATGCTGTAAAAGACAATCCATCCCTCACTGTGTCACAGGAAGAGTTAATCCATAAGCCTGGACTGTTCCATTGTACCATCTTGATTTTCTCTTAGTTTGCAGAGTGTCACATGCAGCTTGCACAAGCCTGCAATTGAATTCTCCTAAACTGCAGTAAAATGGCTGAAATTCCCCTGAATTGCTGTCTGTTTTATGATTAAAATGGTATTAGGGGGAAGTACTGTCCTTTTTGTAACTTTGAGGAAAAAGTGGACGTTTGACCTTGTATTTACTGAAGACAATAGCCAGTTAGCTGCTTTTACCTTTCAGGCCCATTTGACATCTCAGGGCTTTATTATACATTTTCCTGGAGGCGCTGGTGCTTTCATTTTGCTTGATTTAGAATAACAGAAATGTTTTGATTAAAAGGACCAGCCAAAGCTAACTTCAGTGTTTACCCTGAAGCATGATCCCTGTGAACACATGGGGTTTATTCATCCAACCATTACAGAAGATGGTTTTAGAAAAATTACTCTTACATTCACTGATTTCATTGTAAATGAGGGCCCACAGCCTTCCCTGTGGGCCTGCCGTTACAAAGAAAGGTATAGATTGAAGGAGAGGGGACGACTTGTATGTCTAACTCAAACATGTCAAGCGTTCACTTCTTTGCTGAAGAAGAATAATGCATTTAATTAGACTATCATTGTGACAAATTGGTTGTGATGAGGCCGTCTATCTCAGGAGAGTGATGCTAATCTTTCTTGTAGTTTAAAGGCTCTCCTGTGTTGGTATAAGATAGATAACTAATCTTTTTGGGGCCGTGGGAAAACAAGAAATTCTTCCTATTAGGAATGATTGGATACTTCAGTTGCCTTATATGATAATTTTTTTTGATGAGCAACGGTTTTGAGGACATAACAATTTGAAAGGACTATATCCCATTAATGCTTTAAGCACTGCAGAACTCAACTTGTGAGCATCTAACTCATTAAAACCTCTACCCCTGTAGTGGAATCCTAAACCTATGGCTTAACTCTTCAATACAGTAAAGATGCAGTTACACATCTGGTTCTGAATGTTACTCATTGAAGGACTCTCTTGAATGAGCCAGAAGGAATTGTGGAGCAGAATGGTATGTGTGGCACAACTGAGACACCTCCTGAGCCACGGAGTGGGTGTGTTGCTGCTTGTGCTCTGTAAAGCCAAGAATCTAGACCCTAGGAAAAGTTGCTGACAAAGTTCTTCCTCAGTATTCAGCGTGCATGTTTCATTTCAGACTGTGGCTTACACTGCATCACCTCCAAAAATTGAGCAATGTAACAATTAGCAAAATCTTTCCTCATCTTTATAATCATATTTTCTACTACAGGGCTTGGCAGAAAGAAAAAGAAGGTATTACTTGAAGAAAGCATTTTGTTTCAACCTGACAGGAGGGACCCTTTAGGATCTTGTGAAGTTCAGCAAAAATAAACAACTACTGCCAAGCCTCTTGTAGATCATGCTGAATTGATACAGTACCTCATGAAAGGCAGAAGACCAAATAGGTCATCAGCTTTGAGTGAAACACAGACTCTTGACACATCACTGCTTCCTAAAGACAAATATTTTACCACTTCTAATGCTCTATCTTAACCTTTTCTAAAGGATAGCTGCACTCCTCTTAACCCCCCTTCCCCAATACCTCATTTCCTAAATCTTGGACCATTTAGGTCTGTCTTCTGCTCCTCCTAAGGCCTCAGTGAAGTCACGGTGCCATGAAAAACTACCAAAAAGCATTGGTAGTTTTCTGTCTCCATGTTTTTAGATAATCATAACTGAATTTTAGGCAGCTATATTAATCTACTTTTCATTGAATTTCTGTTGTTTTTTGTTTGTTTTTTTTTTTCTAAAGTCAATTCCTTACTGTCCTGTGGTACATCTACCTATAAGCAGGTTCTCTGTGCAGGCATCTGCATAACATCAGCTGGGAGCTTGAAACAGCAGAACCATGTCAGAGTTGGCATTGGCTGGAAAGAGTGAACTGAAGTTGGGCTGTTGTGACCAAACAGACAGGGAGGCTGCTGGTGGGGAAATGGCTTGTTGCTGTCTCTGCAGGTACCAGAGACTAGGTATTTGGGGCAGCCTGACTGGCACCCAGCCAGAGGGTGCCTTCTGTTTCTTTCTGGGAGCACAAGATGCAGACACCTATATGGTGCAGCTGGGCCACGTGAGGATGAGTATGCTTTGCTGGAATGTTAATTAGCTCTTGTAAGTAGATGAACTCTATTAAACTGACAACCACAGAGCAAAAAGCACTAAAGGTCATGGGGCACTGCTGGATATGTGGTAATTATTTCTTACTGTTACACTCTGAAGTGTCAGCTGTACCTATAGAAATCCATGAGAGTCTATGTCTGGAAAGAGCAGTTTCCCCTCTCCCTGAAGACTTTCCCACAGTAGTGTTATAGTAAAGAATCTGTAAGGACTTTCAACTGTTTACAAGGTGAATATCTCCTGAGATGAATTAATTCTCTTATCCCAACCAGTTAAAAATTAGTCTTATTAAACAGAAGTTTATATTGATGAACAGTTAATCAGATAAGTAGTCCTGTTGCATAAAGACTTAAAGCAATAGACTTATTGGGAAAATCATTACGTATCTAGACTGTTGGTATCATGGAAGGGATCTATTTATTTATTTTTACTGTAATTGAAATAGACCCCATGAAGATAAGAATGCTTATGTGAGCTGATCTTTATACAGCCACTTAAATGGCTCTTGTATTAAGTTGTAGATGTGGAGGCTCAAGTGCAAGTCTTCCACGCTGCTGGCCCTTCCCAGGAGCTGCTAGGACAGATAAGCAATTGGAGCTGCCTTATGCTGGCAGGATCACTGATTAACCTCGCCTGGCTTGTACATCACAGAAATGGTGGCATCTTGCTTCAACCTATGTTTGTTAAATATGACGTCTGGGAACATAAAAAGAAAGATTGTGTGTGTATGTAAAAACAATCAGGTGGAAACACCTTGTTATTCAGGCTGAAGGGTATCTCTCTTCTCCTAAAGATCAGGTCTGGGGGCTTGAATAGCCCTGCTAGCTGCCTCACACAATGCTGCTGGGGTACCGATAGCTGTGAAGCATATGTACCCATGAGATAACTGTAAGCTAAGAAAATTCCATTTTCTAGTGGTGGTTTCAGAAATCATGATGGTTTTATATGTAATATGTTAAAAGGAATTCTGCTGTGTCATTTTGTTTCCCCATACAGGTTTGGTTTTGTACACTCAAACTTGTTTCATTTGCCAGAGTCAGAGTTTAGTTGATATTCCAGAATATGCAAGCATCTGCTTAATGAGATCTGATTACTACAATCCTCTTTAAATGACTGAACTTTGGCAACAATTCTTATACTGTGGTATATCTTGATACCAATATAGCTATGTCTGAAGGCACACTTCAGTCCTTCTAGGAGACAGAACCACTATCTAAACAAAGCTTTTTTCCCTCTGCCCTTTCCTAGATCTCTAGCCTTCCTGCTATGTCTGAGCAGGAGAAGGGAATGTTAATGGGCAGCTATGAAGCATGTTTTAAAGGAGAGATTGGGAAAACAAATGCTTACTCAGGGACTGATCTGAAGCTTATTGTTTATATTATGAACACCCTACCCCTCTGCTCTCCCCCCCAAACATTAACTGGGAAGACACTTAAAAAAAAAAAAAATTCATTGCAGAAGGAGCATTGCCATCAAAGAGTAAAGAAGGAGCAGCTGCACTGTAGTGTGCACAGCAAGTGGAGAAACATGATGAAGTTTTGCAGGAAACAAACAAAAAATCTATCTTAAAAATGAAAATATGCTTTTGGAACTTCCCTGAGAGGTGAACCAGAATAGATGTTGGCAGTTGCAAACAAGAGGTCTTCTCCCTTTCTTCTACAGACTGAGATGTGATGTTTGAGGTGTGATGTTTGTGTCTTGTATTTGCTGATAGCTTCCCTCATTCTCACCTTGCTCTGGTATTTCCTGCTGAAGCTTCAGTGCCATTTCTGGTATTGCTGGTTTATCTCTCCACTCCTGACAGTCTACTTGACCCCCTACAGATGACCACTCGTCATCCTACCACAGAAGCACAGCAGATGACATGTGTTGGTTTCCTGTATGTATGCAGTGAGTTGCAATGCTTCCCTGGGAGTTAGCCCTTGTTTTGGGCATACCCTGTGGATGTCCATAACCCCCTGTCTGTAATGTCCTGCTGCAGATGGGATGCCTGCACAGCACAGGACAGCTTTGTCTTCAGTTTCTGCACAGTTCTTTCTGTGGCACTGTTTGAGATTCCTTTTAATGATTTTTCTTACCAGCAAGCTGTAGTGCTTGCCTTAAGAGAAGGCAATAAGGATGTGCAGAACTGTGATCCTAAATATTTAAAGCAGTTTCACGATGTCTTGTCTATTTTTTTCAATTTAAGCTGAATAATTGAAATTGCATATGAAACTAATCTTTGTCTTTTTGAGGGGAATTTCTGAGGACTCTCTTAAGCATGCCACTAGAAATAAACACACTGGATGCCACAACTGCAACCAAATTGTGTCATAGATTGCTGTGTTTCAGTGTAAGCTGCAAAGCCTCTTCTCTTTGTTGTTCTAAAGATTTAGAAGCCCAGTCTTCTGGGCTGTTTGCTGGGTGCACAGTAAATATCAGTCAGTTATTTCTGGAGGAGTGCTATGCATGGGTTTTTTACCCAGAGAGAAGCATCGTCCCCCTACTTAATCAAAGAACAGCTGAGAGCCATATGTATGTTCCTATGAGCAAAGAAGTTATTTTAATGCATGGAGAGAGTTTGATATATGCAGACTAAGGGCAAAGTCTAGGCTTCTGCCTGAGATAGAACTCTGCTCCCAAAGCTCACCTGAATCTTCCCCATCTGATCAGTGATTTAGAATTGGAAATTAATACAAAATTACCTTATTGATTAAATTGGTAAGAATGTTTCAGATTGCAATGTTACTAGGACTCTTGGGGTTACTAGTTAAAATAAATAAATAGTGTCTTTAAAATTGTGAGCATTAAAGAATTCCTCTAGCTGTAGCCTGCAGCTCATCTCTGCAAGTTTAAGATGCTTTCTGCCAAGGCTCATGCAGTACTTTACCACCCACATGGCAAGAGTAGGTAAGTGGCATGTTTTCTCTGCAGTCCTGAACGATTTCTATCAGGAATAGCACAACAACTCTACTGAAAAATATTCCTTGGTGCTGAGTTGTGTTTAGGATAAACTTCCATGGGTTTTTACGACTGCCAATGGTCCCACCTTCAGCATGTAATTCAAGGGGCTGATTTTTTTTTAAAGTGGTACTGTTTTACAGCATGAACATTACCTACTGTGAACTGGTAATTTCTCACGTGTGGTTGAAGTCTATACTGTAGATACTCTACTGGGAGGAAGCACTGAAAATCAAATTATTGATGACCCAGAAGATTACTGGTTTGCTCAGCTGTGCTTGGCTCTTGTAAAAATTTCAGTCACTCATGGTTTGCTTCCTTTAAAATCGGTCTTGGGAGCCCATAGAAATTGAGCGGTAAGCCACTTCCCTGCAGCCAGGAGAGACTCTTCAGAAGAGCTTTCCTGATAGTTTATAAGCAATGCCATGATGCAACACCTGCACAGTTATTTTTTAAGAGCTCCTTGTATAAACCTAATGTACAAACAAGTATTGTATATGACATTAGTTTGTTAGAATTGCTGCCTCTACAGTGCTTAAGAGCTTTTGTAAGACTGAGGTTTAAAGTACTTTGTTTTGTGCGTGGTTGATGGATTCTGCAGAAAAATGGGGCTGTTGTAGCAGGAGCATTAGCTGTGTTCAGCTGTTTCAGTTACAGCGTGACAAAGCACTGCTGCCAAAATTATACATCAGGAATTTTGAAGCAGAAAGTCAAAGGTTGCCCTCTAACAAGTACCTTCAGGAATTCCCAGTTAAGGTTGTGGTCATTCAGTTTGGTTTTGGTTTAATCTATTGACTAGGCATCTGTTTTCTTAGAGCCAAATTTGTGCTTTAGCAATACAATGGATTTTTTACCTTTTTTTCTGTCTCTGGTGGATTTTTGCTATTGATCATGGGAAAGATGTTTTTATTAATATTACTTGATTTTACAACCTCTTTTTATTTGATGATTTCATGACCAATTCTGCTTACACACTGTTTCTCAACACTGAAATGTATAAGTAGGTGCTAGGTACCTATATTAACTATTTCTTAAATGAGCTTCAAGCATTGGGCAAGCCTTGTCAGTCTGAGCTGTTTGTTCAGCTTTTTCCTTTAACTTCCTATTCAGCTGTCTATAGGCATGTGTATGGCTCTTTTTATGGGAGGGAAGGTGAGATTTGCATTATCCAGGAAGGAATCCCCACTCCTGTTATGAATATGTGCTAGAAGTAGAAGGAGACAAGAAAAAAATTTCAGAACAAAACTTTTTTTTTTAAATATATTTTGCTAACCTTGCATATGAGTTTGATTCAAGGAAGACTGTTAGTCTTACACAGCTTTGTTGGTCTTTCAGATTGAGCTTTGCTTTTTAGTTTTACTTCAACAGTTTGGTGGTTTGGGTTTGTTTTTTCTTTTAACTTTTAGTTTTACTTCTTTTCTAACCTTCCCTCCCATTTATTACTGGGCAGTCTTTTTCCTGGGTCCTTCCTGCCCTGCCTTTTCGCAGTGGCAAAGTGGACATTTTACCCTCTCTAACTAGAGTCCAGGAGGTTTGTCTAAGGAGTGAAATGAGTTATTTGTTCTTAATGGTGAACTGAGTTGTTTGTTCTGAAGTCTCCTGTCAATTAAAGGTTAATTGGTAAAAAATGGGCCAAAGCTGCAGTGAGAGGATGAATGCACATAGCATTGCTGGCCTACAAGAGGTGATGAAGTGACTTTGGAAGGGGGTACTGTTATATAGAACAATTTTTTTAATATTATGCTGGGGCATTTCAGAATCCAGGGGATGATAATTCTTAGCCAGTGGTGGACTTCATAAAGTAGATCATGTAGAGGAAAAAAATTACTGTCACTTCCTTGATGTGCAGCAGGTCAGAGTGTGGCAGGGAAGGTTTGGTTTTCTTTGTTAGGAGGTTCATTAGAGTTTGTTACAAGGTTGTTTGGCTTGTCACAGAGGGAAATGCAAAGGAGACATATTCAATAAACCTGGTTAAAACTCTCTTTGTGCTTCTGTGCTAGTGGGTAATGCAACTTTTACTTTTCCCCTTTCTTTCTTTGTTTTCCCTTTTTAATGAACGCTAATCACTTGGCTCACAAATAAGTGACCTTATCAAACAATGTGCTTTTCATCAGTTGCTTTCATCTGGTCTGGAACACTTAATTTGAATAAATGGAAGTTATTTTCCCATTGATTTGAAATTTTTAGAATAATTTCCTTTTTCCCAATTAACCTCAGTATGATGCAGTCTCCTTTATAGTGTTTGATATAATCTCAATAGACATGTAAATCTCCCTTCTTTCTTTTCTTCAACTTTGTGTGTTGTTTTGCCAAGTAGATTATCACAGAGTAAGTTAGACTTGCTTTTAGACTTCTATAGTGCTCTTGTATAGTCCATTATGTACTTGTATGTCATGTTTCGGTTGCGTGTTTGTATGCAGACTTAACTTCTATGCTTCTCCCTGACCTTTAAACAAACAAGAATCCAAGCATTGGACTGTCATCCTCTAGAGACACTGGGCCACTGATAAGATTTTTGTCTTTTCCAGCATGCTAAAAACACCATTGCTAAGATTCAAATCCTGAGGAAGACTGTCAGATAAATGTGTCACATGAATGTTCATTTCAAAAGCTAATTAAGGAAGTGTCACCCACATCTGTTCCCTTTACTTCCTTTACTTGTATTTTGAGATAGTCCAAATTCCCAGCTTCTGCTCCAGAGTGTTTCCACTGCTGCTCTTGTTCTCTTTCTGCCTTTTAATTTAGAAAAAGCTCGCTTTCTTATGCCTATCAGAATTAGAACTTAAAAATGCAAAGGTTATCCACTTATAAAAGTTTCTGATCTTGGAGGAAAGCAGAAGAGAACAAACAGTTCATCAGTTCTCCTTGTTCCACTGACAGGCCACCAGCGTGAGCTGAGAAAGCTAGAGATTGGAGATGGCTACTCTCTTGTGTACAGTGTGCCTGTACATCATCAATAATATCAGGGAATGCATTATTAAATAGCACAAGGAATCAGAAGAGGAGTATTTTAGTAGAACATTCTCTTAATATTCAAGAAAGCTACTGGAATACAGTAGCTGTGCAGATATTATTTTTTTGTCTCTTTTCTTTCACAACAAATCCTCCTGTCCAGCCAGGATACAGTGCCAGGAGGGGTTTTTTGGTTGTGCTCAGTGCAAGGAAAGTTGCCTTGTGTGAGTACAACTGAAACAGGGAGCAAACTTAGAGCAGCTTGGTACGAACATGTAGCTGAGATGTTAATTTATATTTACTTTCTGTTCTGCCAGTGAAATTAGTTGGAAGGTCACAGATGAAAACACTCATGTTGGTTTTATTATTCTAATGAATCTTCTTCATTAACCTGTACATTGCCAAGACACCATTTTAGATTTGTACTGGTGATCTTACTATTGTATAAGTTGAATTAGCTGGCCAGAAATAACTATTGCTGTGGGGTGCTTTTTCACTCCTCTGCTCTATCCACATGTGCTTTAAGCCTAGGATTAATTTGATCCCTAAGAAGCAAAGAAACTCTGCACAAAATTAAAAGCCATTATTAAATTCCACGAGCCAAAACACCACTGTTAATTTGAAGGGAGTGTTTTGCTGAGTCGGGGCCCTTGGCTTAAGCCCAAATGAGTGGTTACACAAGGGTGCAACAACCAGGCAGATTGAAATCTCAATCAGTCCTTACCAGCCACTAGAAAATGTGGTTGCTCTTGCTCACACATCTGGTCATGCAGTTGTTGGGGAACATGTGAATGGGAGCCCTTGCATGTTCTTTGCTGTCATTTGTGCCAGTGCTGGGTGCAACAGCATCATTTCCAAATCAATTTTCTTTTATTAAACATATTGCATTTCAACAGACCAGATTAATTTGTTGGATCTTTTTTTGTGTTTTCTATCTGAACTTTTTCCCTTCTTCTTTATAAGGTAAGGTTCTTTCAAGGCCTCATTGGAGTTGGAGGATGATCTTTTAATTGAGTAAAAATGAGTCTGTCAGCCGTATTCAAAGACAAGTCTTTACTCTGGACAAATTAAATTGTCTGAGTTTATTACTATTTTTTTCTCTGTAACTTCAGAAGCGAAGTTAGCTTTTACAGTCAGTTTATACAGCTGCTGTGTCCAGCTGTCAGCAGGCTTGGGGACAGAATTTTGAGATTATTTATCTGCTTTGCTTAAATATTGCAAATTGGAAAAGCTAATGTTTTAGTGAAATCTTGTCTTTTCATTCTACCCTTTTTATCTTCCAGATATTAATTTTATGTGCTTTATCCTCTCACATCTTGTAAATTATAGTACTTCTACACCTGTAAACTGTCATCTTACTTCTAATGTCTGCAGACTAAAGCTTGGCAGCCTGTTTTTCCTACTTCCTGGCTAATCAGCTCACATGATCAGCTACTACAAACCATGGGCATTTTCTGAGCTGTGATGCATGTATAGGAAGTCCATGTAAAACTTATCCAGTGACTGAGAGATAGAATACATACATTGAAACAGAAGTGCTTACAGGCACTTGCTTTAACATTTTAAGGCAGAAGTGAGAACCAGTGTGGAACAAACATTTAACTCAAGGTCCACACTGGTCCTATAAACTTAACAGCCTACCCTCATTTAATTTTTTTGTTCTCTTTAGTTGGGAAATGTCTCAACTTTCTTCAAAGTTAGTATGTTCTGTGGATGGAATGCATAGTGCAGTTAAGGTGTATAGCTTCATCTTAAAGAACACATCCCTGTCTAGCCATGTCTGTAGTCTTTCCCATCTGCTCCATGTAGTGTTCAACACAGATGTGTACACAGCGAAGAGAAACGTCAGTGTAGACACAAGCTCAACCAAATCACTCCTTAGTTACAGATTTATTTACAGACATCTTGAGACACCTGACCAGCGAGTGTTTGGTCATGTTGGAGATAACACTATTCCTTAAGGCTTCTTCTGGTTTATTTCCTTGTAGTAAAACTGTGCTCATACCAGGGTGGAGAGATATGGCAGAGGAATTATAAATAAATTATAGGCAATGTGTGATGATTTTTTGGAAAAAAAATCTTTTTCTTTGTTTATTTACTTCTTCTCCCAGTTTTTGTGGCTTGGTAAATCAGTATGATTGAACATTTGAGTGAGTTGTTATCCTTCTTTCCTTCTTACATTTTTCCCTCTGTGCTTCATCAGTATTGCAGGAGTTGACATGTATATAAGTCCCACTGAAATCAAGTAGTAATTAAACATTCATCAGGTAAGCTCAATAAATGTAAGTCCTGATATTTCAGGTGAATGGTAAGTAAATAAACACAACTTCAGGCAAGAAGGATTTCTCTGAGAAAATGTGTTTAAACTCGGTGGGATTTTTCTGTACTTGTATTAATCTGCTAGAATCACATAAGTCAGGCTCAAGCATCTGCTATCTGCAACTCTACTTAGAATCATAGAATCCTGGAATGCTTTGGGTTGGAAGGGACCTCAAAGATCATCTAGTTCCAAACCTCCTGTCATGGGCAGGGAAAACCCCAACTAGCCCAGGGTGCCCAAAGCCCCATCCAACCTGGCTTGGAACCCTTCCAGGGATCCAGGGGCAGCTACAGCCTCTCTGGGCACCCTGTGCCAGGGCCTCATCACCCTCATAGTGAAGAATTTCTTCCTGATATCTAATCTCAATCTACCCTCTTCTAGTTTAAAACTAACCCCCCTTGTCCTATCACCATACTCCCTGGTGAACTCTCCCTCTCCCACTTTCTTGTAGTTTTGTTGTTATTTAGGATTTTTAGATCTTACTGTATTTATCAGAGTTTTCATGTTTGAACAAGGAGATAAAAGTCAGAAAGCAGAGCTCCATGAGTGAGCCTGACACCATGGAGCAGCATGGCTCTCAAGAGAGCTAGCAAACATCTAGCCAGGTCTCCCAGGTCAAACAAAGAAGATGCCAGAAAAAAAACCAGGCTGAGTACACACTGAGAGAGAGGAAAGCTGAGGTCTTGTTAAACACTCCGTTATGTTTGTGGATATAATAAGCTGTTATACAAGAACATTTCTTCACCTCAGCGTTACTAAATTACATGAAATTATGTCTGAGTAACAAGAAAAAACTAATCACATGTTACAGGTCTGTACTATAGAGTAACGAAACCCAGAGTGTCATTTTTTAGTGTTGACTTTCTACCCATTAAATCACACATGCACTTTCTCAAGGACATGAAGTAAATTTGGATAGTATGTTATGAGCAAAGCTTTTGTTTAGAGGCTTTGTGATTATTGCTTTGGCATTTTGCAACTGTTTTTGAGCGTACACCACCTGAAAAACCCCACACATGCACATGTAATGCGTTAACTTACTAAAGTCTAGAGTTTGAATTGAGTTTTCCTGTTTAAAAAATCAAACACCTGAGAGTCTTATAGTATGAATTTTGACAGAGGGGTTTTGTGTTTACATGTGTAGTATCAGAAGTGTTTCTAGCTTCACCTGCATGTCCCTGAAGGTAAAGGCTAAATACTTTGCTTACGCTGTTCTCATTACTGGGTACATTTGCATCGAAACAAGATAATTACAATACCTTCTGCTTACAGTAGATTCCCCATGTACTTTTAATTAGATACAGCCTCCTTGATTTCATTTTGTGAACAATTATGTAGCTTGCTATGCAACGTTAAATAGTTTGAGTTTCACCCCAGAAGTGTGTGAAGTAATTCATAAATATGATAGGATCATAAAATCACTTTGTTGGTATAAAATTGCAGGTGGTGAAAAGCAATCCAGAACCACTTGGACCAGGAAAATAGGGCAGAGGAGGCCCTGGAGCTGTACAGGGCAGGGGAAAGCAGCGAGAGGATTCATCTCATGCAAATCTTTCCTGCCCTCCTTGCCTCTGTCACCCACCAGTCGTGGTGGTAAGAGGAACTTCCCTGGTAACTGCAGATTGGGAGAGCTTAGAGGAGGCTCCTAAAGCTGTTTGAGGCTGATGGTTACCAATGGGAAGAGGACAAAATGTATCTTTTATGCTGTGCATCTGTAGATTTGTGGTAACTGAGATGTCTGAAGGTTGTCTTGATGCCTTGCAGGACAAACAGTGCATTATGTCACTCTGCTCTTGATTTGTCCTGCTATAGCTGCTGTGGTTTTGCTCTCATTTATTTCTTCAGTACCAGGAGCTTAGAATTAGCTTGTTAAATGCTCTCAGTACCTTAAACGTGGCACACTGCGACCGCTTTAGAGATGCTCACTGGGTTAGCAAAGCCTTTGGGGTTTTTTGCCCCCATTCTTTCTGAGCATTTTCTGTGCATCTCGCTTCTCTCAAGTGTCACTCTGCATTTTCCCCACTGGATCTGTGGCTTTAGGTTGTGTGGGGTTGTGGGTTTTTTTTAAGCTTCTTTGTTTCAGCCGTCAGCTCCCAGTAGTGTGCAGCAGGAAAGGTGCTTGTCCAAAGCAATGAAAAAACAATAGACAATTTCTGTGCATGTTTTTAAAGACTTACCTTGATGCTAAGCCTGGTCAAGAGATGGCTCAAATTGCTCTCTTTTGCTCTTTATCTTTCATGTGGCTTCTGTCTCTCTTGAGCATTTCACTGGTTTAAATATATCAGTCGTGTTGTTATCACAGCTTTATGCGTATATTTTCTCAAAGAGAAAGAAGATGAATGAAGGATTTATTTCCCGTATGTGTGTACATGGTGCTTAGCAGCATTCAGGATATTGAGCAGAGGTGTTGCCTGTCGACTTAAGGGGAGTTTAAAACATAACTGCAAGTGGCATCCAACCTATTTAATGCAAATTCTTCTCCAGGACAGCCACAGAAGTTTAAAATTAGTTTCTGATAATACTCCAGCTCAGGGCAAGCTTCGTGGTGCTATGTTCGTCAGGTCAGCAGGAGACAGACGTCTGCTGTTTCACCAGACGATGCACAGCAGCTCTTCTCTCCCTGTGCCCGAGTGCAGGGCCTGGCAGCCCACCCCTTGGGTTGCAGTCACTTGAAATTATTTGGAAAACCATCAGAAAGAAGGAGTTTTTCCTGTTTACTGTGTAACTCGCATACAATAGTCTTCTGAAAGAAGCCTTAATTAGAGCTAAAGGAGCTAAGCCTGTGTCTGAATCCTGGTATTTCTTGCCTTTGATAGTAGCCAGTCTTAGCCATCTCAGCAGAAAGTCCACAAAGATTCTTCTGCTTTCATTCCCAAGTAAGTCTGTGGGTTTTTCATCAGCTCCTAAAGAGCAGAAGCAGCCTTCGAATCTGGTGACTTTGTACTGCTACCTCACTGCATAGTTCTAACAGCTTTTTCATGCATTTTGATGTTTGGGTTTTTAATTTTTAAACCAGGTTCTCTATTACTGATGAAAAGTCAACATCAAAGATAGTAATTTGGAGGCAGGTCTTCTCCTTGTCTAAAAAAGAAACAGAAACATTCTAGCTATCTGATTTCCAAGGGAATGCTTAATTTTATTATGCCAAATGCAGGTGCTACATTTTAAATGATGAAACTTAGCTAGCAACAGTCACTCTGAGTTGGAAGGCCACAGTATAATGTAATTTTAAAATGGAATGTGTGGTTTATGCATATGGAAAAGGATAATAAAAATTCTTGATTTTTTTTTTATTACCATTTGCATAGTTCAGAAACAGAATGTCCCCCGTCTGTAGTTGTCTGGAAGGTCAGAAGGTTTCTGCTTTTAATGAATTGAAAATCTCTTTGTTATGACAAATCCTGCTTTCTTGAGGAAATGTGTTTTTATTTTGACCTTGATACAGTCATTCATTTTTAATATAAAATGACACATCTTCCTTCAATAGACATAATGCCGCAGTGTAGTTGGGCTCTGTGTCCTTCTGTATCGCGCTGTGTTCCTAGATGTGGTATCCATACCCCATCTATCCTAAGGACACCAGTGGACGTATGACAGTAGCACGGATAAAAGCAGTTGCCAGCTGTCGGCATCTCAATATTGCACCTGGTTTACTCTGGTGATGCTGTCTCCCAGGCCTTCCCATCCAGGCTCATTCTGGAAAGCGTTGTGAGTGATTATGCAGTCTGTGGCTGGCACTGTACCTTGGCAGCTGGGAAGAGTACTGTCCCCTTCACAAGGTACAAGTAGCATGTTGAGTATTCCAGAGGGCTCGGGTGCCCTGAGATGTTTCACTCACAGCTTTTCCAAGAGAATGTCAAAGCATTATTTCTTGGGCTGTATCTTGTGATGGGCTTTTCCTGTGATTTCTGTGGCTTTGCACACAGCATAAATAAGCAAATCCTGAGTTTCATTGCGCCTGCTGTTGGTTTTGGCTCCATTTAAAAGTTCCCGGGGGGTGGTGGGGGTGGGGGGCGGAACCTCAGTCAATCCCACTCCTGCCAGTGGAGGCCAGTGCCAGCAGTAGATGCCCAGAGCCAGGAGAAGGATCAGAGGTCAGCAGGAGAGCACCTGAGTGCCACACAAAGGAATTACAGCCACTCCAGCCAGCTTCCTCAGGGCCCTGTGTCAATGCCTCTCTGCAGGTGCATGTAGCATGGGCAGGATACAGGAGTTGAACACGTGTGCGCATCTGCAGGGCAGTGATCCCTTCAGTCTCCTGGAGACTCCTGTGGCTGGAGTGTTGGTATGGAAGGAAGCTGGGCCTTTGGGAAGGACAGACAGGGATGAGAAGGAAGGGTTGTGGCCCTGTATGTCAGGGACCAGCATGGAGCTCTGCTTGCAGATGACTGAGGAGCTCACTGAGAGCATATGGGTCAGGATTAAAGGAAGGGCAGGGCAGGGACTGGTGACGCTATAGTGGGGGTCTGCTACAGGCCACCTGACCAGGGAGACCAAGCAGGTGAGACCCTCTGCGGAGACATAGGAACAGCCTCATGTTCAGAAGCCCTGGTCCTCATGGAGGACTTCAACTATCCTGATACCAGTTGGAGGGACAACACTTCAAAGCATGTGTTTAAACTAGGACGTGTGCACCAAGTTTGTAAAATTAAAGAAAAAGATGCAGTATGAGAAACAGCTTTCCAGGGAAGAAGCTCTGAGAAGGTGGGAGGGGGGGCTGTGTTTGTTTTAATTCTTCAGCAACCACAGTCAATATGGAGTCCAATTGTTAGCTGGTATCTAGATGTTTTATTTCTTCTTTATTTGCTTCCAGGTTTTTGCAAATGTAAAAATACTAACGTACTTGGTGAGAAAATCATGTTTGGGAGGGTTGGTTTTTTTTGTTCAAACATAACTGTTGGTATGATTGATTTCTGAAACCTCTAGCAAGTTCAGCACCGGTTCCTTTTCAAGATGAAGTCCTTCAGTGGATGTGTTTGCAGGGTATTTGCAATCAGGATAAGTCAGGAATCTCCAGAGATGGAAGATGCCTGCAGTGATGTTGCTCTGCAGGGTATTGGGGAGGATGTTCACTGACCACAAGTCCCATGGTTAGGCAAGAGCAAAAAACAGGCACCCACAGCCACACCTAGTAAACACTGTCCCCCAAAAACATATCTTAACAACCTGATTACAGAGTAGTTTATTCTTTAGTACTTTAGTAGGAGTCCAATGATAGGAACTAATACTGTTTAGTTTTGTGTGAACTGGTTTTTGGGTCTTTCAAATATTGTACCTGAAGAGTTTCAAGCAGAAGAACTGATTTTTCCCTAAGGTTGTTATGCGATACAGCAGATTTATGTTTGCTTATGTAGCTTCTGTTACGCTTCATGAACACTTCATGAATGCTTTGAATGCTGAAAACGTCTCAGTCAACTTAGAGAAAGCTAAAAACACAGTCTCTAGTGTTTTGGCTTTGTTGGTTTTTTCCTTTTCTCTTTTTTTTTTTTCTTTTCCCTGCAATCTTTGTTTCGGATTGTTTACTTACCTAAAATCACACTGACACCGTTCTTCTCAATCTTGCAATTGTTATTTATCAATCTAAACGTGCAATGCCTAAATAGAAGACCAAAATACATGTTTTGATAATTTTGTTGATGCTGCTGCTGTTAAAACTTGTTCTAATTCAAGCTGACAGAGTAGACTACTAAGTCATGGTTGTCTTTTCTGAAGCAGTTGTCCTTGCTGGTGGTTTTTTTGTGGATGTTTTTTGTTTGTTTGGTTGATTGGCTTGAGGTTTTTTGTTTTATTTTTCTTTTTCCCAGAAGTAGTTTTAATCTGTTGGATAAATGGGAAGTATACATACACTGAAAACTAACTATATATTTGATGACATGCTGAAATGATGTTTCAGGGTTCCTGGTGGGTGTCGTCTGCCTGGTGAGCAGGCCCTGGAGGTCTCCCAGGGAACCCATGGTCTTAGAGTGGGCAGAGACGCAGCTCTGACACCCATCTGCACCACACTTAGAACTCAAGGATAACCTGGACTTTCCTATGTACAGCTCTTACCTTAAATCCCATAGCTCTTGTGGCGAGAACTAAAGGCTTCCCAAGTAGAATCATAGAATGGCATGGATTAGAAGGGACCCCAAGGATCACAGAGCTCCAATCCCCCTGCCACAGGCAGGGCCACCAACCTCAGGCTTGGATCTACACAAGGTTGCCCAGGGCCCCATCCAACCTGGCCTTGAACACTTCCAGGGACGGGGCATCCACTACTTCTGTGGGCAGCATGTTCCAGCCCCTCACCACTCTTTCTGTAAAAAACTTCCCCCTAATATCTAATCTAAACCTTCCTTCCTTTAGTTTTAATCCATTCCCCCTTGTCCTGCCATTGTCTATCCTTTTAAAAAGTTGAATCCCCTCCTGCTTATCAGCTCCCTTCAGGTACTGGAAGGCTGCAATGAGGTCCCCTCTCGTTTTTCAGAGCTGAGGAAGTATGCCTTTTAGTGGCTTTGTGTGAGTTAGATTTTATCTGTTTCTTTGGAGACTTGGATCAATGTGATATTTATGACAGTATCCATATTATGTAAATAAGTACACTGTCTCTTGTTACGGCTGTACAATGCAAATGTAATTATCTTTGAGGAGGTACAAAGCATGGAATCTGCTAAAGTGTGGAGTTCCTTACACCTTGAAGAACAGTAGCAAAATTTAAGTGCTAGTTCAAAAAGGTTATTAATTAAATCTTGATTTAGATACAGGTAAAAATAGATCTGTTAAATGCACGCTCTTTAATTAGGTCTTCCTTTTAAAGTCACGCAAAAGCTTACATAAATTATTATGCTAAGTATTGTATGCTTGTAATATAGAAGTAGTGAAGTTTATATTTAACTTTCCTTAATGTTAATAACTCAGGTAAGTTGTTTAACAATGCCAGACCCAAAGAATGTTGTCATACTTGTAAAGCATGTGAACAAAACAATCAACAGACACCTTGTTCTGTGAAATAAAGGTATCCTGGCCTCTTCTGAGCTGTCTGGTTCATGGCTCTTTGTGAACAGCATCAATTTTAAAGGTGTTTCACAATGTTTTTAGTATTCTATTGATTTACTATTTGCAATTAAATCACCCTTGTATTACTCATTTTATCTTGAAAAACATGAGCTAAAGGTGAAAATTTTAATTCTAAGCCAGTTATGTTGTTCAGTTATGCATTAATGTGACAGGGTACGTTGCTTTTATTCTTACACTAAACACAAGAGCTTCTGGGATTTCAAGGTCCTTTCTGACTTCTGCTTATGTATCCTCACAACTATTATTTCTGGGAGTTCTAATACCAGTAACAAATACCTTGCTGATCAGCGTGAAATATTTGACTCTGGTAAATAGTTCTGAACATTTCAAGGTAGCTGTTAGTTAAGTAGGTTTTTTTCTGTAACACTTAGCATATCTGCTGAGAAACTGTTTTTAGCACTTTGTTTGATCATAATCATTATCCTTTCAGGAGCTTAATCAGTGTTCCTCTTATAAACCTGCCTCAGTCATACCAGTTCCTGTATTTTCATCACAACCAATTTATATCTTTTTTTTTTCCCTGTCTTAAAATACCAAAATTTTTAATGATAAAAATGTGTCTGTGTCCTAGTGGGATACTGATAATGATGATTAATTATGGTTAAGGAAGGAAAAGACTTTTTACACTTTGGTGACAGGAATGTCATAGAGAAATTTATACATATTTTATACATATTATCAGAATGTTAAAGTAGTTCCCTGTTGAAGTCTAATATACAAAGAATATAGTGAAGTGTCAGCTCTGTGCCTGCCTCAGGCAACCTATTCCTTGATTCCAAGGGTGCAAAAAAATGCATGAAGGCTTAGGTACATGCAACATAACTAGAGATCAACTCAACCGCTCACTCGAACAGTTCAGCTGTGCCTCCATCCGTCTGTGACTAGGCTATGTTTCTGACCTTAAATACACAAGTAATCCATCTGAAGGTACAGGGTTGATTCTTCATTACCTTGCTTATGTTGACTGGATATCAACTGAAAAATAAAATGCCCATCTTGCTTTCCACCTGCCTGTCTTGTAGTACAGCACAGCATAGAAATGGGTACTCCAGCGAGGGTTAGACCCTGCTACGGCACTGTGGAAACGCTTGATTGACAATACTGAAACCAGGAAAAGGTTTACTTGGTTTAATAGCATCAGTATTAAGTCATGTAGTCATAATATGCCTCTGTGAAAGTGCAGAGGAATTGTCACTTTTGAATGCATGAAAAATATCCTTCTCTAGGGAAAAATGATTCCTGAATACTCTTCCTAGTGAAAACACTTCACAGATTCATTACAGCCATCGTGCTGTCTGAATTTAGGAGCAAGAAGGAAAGTGGAATAAACCTCTTCCATCCTAAATTAGCTGTGTATCTAAATTAGGGCATATTGTGTCCACTGACAAGTTCTGTTTTCTTCTCAATTTGAAGCCTTCTGAACAAAATGTGTTTGGAAATGGCTTAAAATGTGAAGTGAGTTCAGTAACAAAGTGCAATGAATTGTGAAGTAACAGTAGAGAGGTTACAAAAAAAAATCCTGCCTGTATATTCCGAAAACAAGGCTTCTCATGAATAGTCACAGAGTTCAGCCATTGTTTTGTGAGACTTTGAACTAATTTAACTGTTCTCATGCTGTGTTTTGTTCCATGCTGAGGATACCCAGCTAAACTGAACTGCCTTTTGTTGTAGGTGCTGCTGGTGTGTTGATGTCAGTATCTTTTGGGAAAGTTCTGGTAACCTGTGCAATAGTCTGATGAAGTTTGAGGGTGACTTATTCAGAACTGAGGGTGTCTTTATCAAAGAGGCAGTGATACACCCAGGGAGCCTGTGGGAGTTATCGAGGTGGCCTTGTTTGGGATAGACCTTATCAGCATCAAGCCATAAGAAGTTTATTTTAAAATATTCTCAAGTGGCATCTTGATGGACTTCTTATATTCCCTAGAGAATGTTATCATTTTACTGAAAATGAATTGAAAGCTTATTTCTCAAATAACTGAAACTTAATTCTCCCAGATACCTGTAGGTATGTGCTAACACAGAAAAAACCGAAAACTTTCATTTTAAAAATAAATTTCTTTTATTCCAGGGCAAAAAGGAGTGTCTTTCATGATACTTTTTATTTAGTTTCCCTTGTTTGGTTGGTTTTTTTAACTTAAAAATGACTAACTAAATATTTTTAGATTACGAGTTACTTTAGAAGGAAAAATACAGGCAATGATATTGAGTTAGTAAGACTAAATCTGTGGTTGTTTGTTTAATATCCAATTGAATCTGAAAAGTTTTCAGTCTTTTGTGTAGAGCTCAGTGAACATTTACCCTTTTTGTAGTTTGTGTTCAAGACCATGAATTTTTAAGGGTCAGCATTTGATTTGGGAAAATCACTGGGTGGATTTTATCTCTCTTTACAGCTGAATTGAGTGCCAACATCTCCAACTCAGTACCAGCTTAAAAGTGTTCCCTCAATTCATCTGATGCTAGCTAATTTTATTTCAAATTGTTGATACCCAGTCATAACTTGTGGCTATCTTAGTGCCAGAGGAATTCTGAAGGAAATTAAGGTAGTTTTTAGCTGAAATTAGGTGTAAGCCAGTTGGTAGTAGCTGAAGATAAATTGTAGTGTTATTGTTCAACACTTCACATTGTTCACCCATTTTTGGTGTCCAGATTTGCACGTGGACTACAAGAAAGACATTTTCAGGCACTTTTTTGGCACATTGGTTATCTACATACACTGTGTGCAATCATGTGTCTATGTGCACTGCTGCAACATTATAACATCACAGAAGATCATTCTATAGGACATACTTCCACAGATAGTTTCATTTCTTTTCAGAGAGCTGCACAGTAGCTCAGCTCTCATTTCCTATCTTCCAGTTAACTGTGGTTACTGGTAATGGCACGTGAGCCTTTTGACTAGGAGGGATAACCGCTATGTGCTCAGCCACTGTGCATTGTGGCCTCCCTCTTTCTGAGAAGGTACATGAAAATTGTGCTTGAAACCTTTTCATGGGGGTGGAACCATTACATGTCTTCTGGCTGAGAGACTGACATTTTAGGCATTTTGGTTTTGTTAACTTGGGTTTTTTTCCCAATGTACACATGTGCTCTAGCTATGCATAGCCTGTATCTCTGCTGCTGTTTTTTAAGGGTGACACATGTTGTTGATTTTTTAAAGCAAATGACAAGAAAAAATGACTGCCTGTTCAATAGCCATGCAGAACGTACCTAAGTGCTTTACTTGGGTAAACACTAAATTCTTGAGAATTCTTTTCTTTCTAAATAGAAGTCACAGAGCAATGTTAGGAAGCCTCTTTAATAGAACCGCATCGGTGGTTGTAAGTAATATCTCTTCAGTCTGGTATGATTCCTGTTTACAGGCTGGCAATTTGATGCCTAGCCTGATAATGCAAAAGAAGTCAATCCTGATCAAGGTGAATAATTTTATTAAGCTTGATCATTCATGATTGATACAAGGAAGTGCTTCAGTGTGTGCCTGGAAAAAGAGCAGAAGTTCAGGAATACAGAAAGACTTTTCCCCAGAACCATCTGTATCTCCTCAAGGTGGATTAGATAGAGTTAATAAGGTGAGATAATAATGATTTGTCAATTTTTTTTTTTGACTGATAAATATTGTTCAGCAAAAATCTTATTCACAAAGTAGCCCATGTGAAGTTAGGGGAGTCTGCAGAATTTAGCAGAGCAACAGAACATGTTTGTTTGCTAACATTTCCGCTCGTTGCAATAGGAGCTTCATTTCTGGAACCATAAAATACTTTTTCTTTATGATTTATAGGAGGATGCTTAAAGTAATTCAGTTTGATAAGTAGGTCTTTCAGAAATGATTAAATGCTTCCTGTTCTCTAAAGAAGAAATAGATACATGCTTTAGGTTATTATATACAGGCTGGCAAATTGCTTCATAATGCTTTCTGTCTTATTTCTATCCTCTGCTCTGAAAAGCAAGTACCCAACAGCTCCTTAGATATCAGCATAAATGATAAACTTGAAAAGGAACTTCAGTAAATGGGGGAAACCTCTAAGAATCAGAGTATCTTCTTGGCCAGGCACGTTGCCTTTAACATCTCTGTTAAAAGGAATTCATACCTGACAAAAGAGGCAATTAATTTGCTGAATGACAATAAGAAATGTCACCACTGGTAGTAAACTGATGACTCTATTCCTTATTCTGTTGACAGGTCTTATTATTATGAACATTAAAGTAATCAGTTCCCTGTCACTTAAAATTCGTACATACCTCTTCCTTTCCTCAAATACCCTGATTTCAGGTGCATGCTCTATTATTTATGTTCTGTTTTTACTAATCCTTGCTGGCCAGAAAAGGTGCCATAATCTTGCAATCTAGGTAGAAATATGACCTGTAATAAGCATGAGGTGAAATGACAATGCTAGGATGTGATCATGGCTGAAGTGCTGTTCATAGCTCTGTAATAACTTGGAGGGCTTCTGCTGATATAAAGGGGAAAGCAGAGGATATAATTCAAAATATACAGTTTTAGTAAAAAAAAATTGTCTGCTGAAATCAAAATGAGGCAGATTTTCTTTCCCCGCTGTCTAGAGCAGTTCCAGACCTTCCTTGGTGTCCTGGCACAGTGTTTCCATAAATGGCATCCTGGCAATAATAAGGTAAATATCCTATTTACCAAACATACCCAACCTGAGATGGGTTTTGCTCTGTGCTTTACTCTACTCTCCCTGGGATTGCTTAACTGAAAATTATAATTACAAATTAGCAATCAGATTATTTTAACTGATCTTAAGTTGAAAAAAAAAAGTTTACTAGAAACTAGGAAATACTAGATAGAATAAGATAAGATATATCCAAATTTACCAGTTGGATTCAGTAGGTGTGTCTGCACCTTCAGTTTCTTCAGATAGTAATCTCTACTTCATGTGCCTCACTTCATTTTGTGAAATGGTTTGAGGAGAGCGAAAATAGGATTTGTTTTTAGGTAAAAGTAAAGAGAAGGATACATTGGATACCTTTCTGGAGAATGCCTTCTGTGCTTCAGTGAAGACTGGTTGTTAACAAGGGGGAAAACCTGAAGCTAGACTGAAACTCCTGAAACACATACAGGACAAACCACCCATGTTGGTGACCACCCATTTCGCTGTACTCCAGGCTCTGACCATTTCAGAGGCTTCAGTCTCTTCTGGGGTTTGAGCTTTCTCCTCCACGTTGATATTAAACTTTGTCTCTTACAATCATCAACTTGAATTCCGTTGAAGCTTAGGAACGTGCAGGTGTTGTACAACGTCTGTCGCTGGCTATTGAGTTGGGTTAGAGCAACGGTTGCCTCTTCTAATGCTTACTGAACTCCAATTACTCCTACTGTGTAAGGTTAAGGCAGTACCTGAATTGTTGGGGTTTTTATAAGTAGGTTTAGGAAAGAGTGTAAAACGAGACCAACAAATAATCTAGGAAAATCCTATAAAGAAAAAGAGATGAAGATTTCTGATTGCAAACCTGTTTGTCTAAGATGTGTGTTTAAAGAATGAAACCCCTTCATTTCACCTCTTCAGTGCTGTGGGAAGCACTTCTCTGAAATACTGTGCTGTTGCTCTGGCTCTTCTGTAGCAAGATGCGTTGGTATGGAGAGAGAATCTTAAATTAATGACATGATTCATAGCATTTTCAGTTCTGAAATCCATCACTGGTGTAGCACGCTAATGACTTACCATAACACCGCTTACCCAGCGAGTGTGCAGTCCTGTTGCGTTGTCTTGTATACATGAATGGCTGCTGGCCATACAGGCTTGGGAGACAAACAGGGTCTGAAGTGTGATTAGCAAAATACTTCGATGATAACTTACAAAAAACAGTCACAAGGTAAATGGTATAACTCGTTTTGGCAGTTGGTGATTTACAGGAACATTAACTTTCAAGCTCAATTGACAGCCTCGAAGCTATGTTTCATACCAAGTACGTGCAGTTGGGAAAGAAAGTCACAGAGACAAAGAAGTCATCTATTCCATTAGAGGAAGTACACTTTAAAAAATAACTTCAGCATTATGAAAGGAGGCATTAATGAAGCATCACTCTTATGCTTTTCTTGATTCTAAGCAAAAGAAGCAGGTGTCTTGCTATAGACTCTTGCAAAATGTTTTTTCTGCTGTCATGACAAATTACTATGAGACTGATTCTTCTACATGAGACCTCCCAGATTTCCAAAACTAAAAAAAAAAACCAACCCACAGAAACTTTGGAGTTCTTTGCAACTTCAGTGATTTATTCTTAAAAGCATTCTTCAAAATAAATAACCATTCTGAAACTGTGCATGCTATGCAAGAGATCTTCAACAGAGTGGGAAATATTCTTCTAAGTTTAAATATCTCTTCAGAAATACATTAGTGACTTTCTAAACTTTGAATTTAGAGAGTGAACTTTTTACTGATGAGATTTTACCATTTTTTCTGATTGGATTGATACTTCCAACATGAGTACCTCCTTACCTTTCCTAGGCTCCATCCAATTTGTTTCTTCTCTCTTTGTTGTTTAATCCATGCTTTGTACTTGGAGTGGAGAAGAGTTTTTTGTCTGTCTTCTTACTACTTTGCTGAAATCAGGTAGTCTTTAATGGGTTGAATAATTCTATGTCAAATGAATAAAGCTGCTATTGCTAATATGGCATGTTTGCTATTGAATGAGCTGATTTGCAAGATCTGTAACAAGTTAGAGATACATACAGAAGCTGAGATACAGCACATGTATTAAAGTTTTGCTGTACTCCGTGTTGTAGCTAGAACTGGCATTAAAAAAATCAATGTAACAGTTGTGACTAACTTTATATAGTCTGAATTTGCACTATTACTGTAAGTATTTTCAGATTTATCTTTTCAAGAATTTAATCTAAGACCCAAATGCTAAAGCATCTGCTCTGGAAATATATAGGAAATATATATTTCTGTCTGAATTAAATAATTCATGGCATTGAGCAGCTTTGTTTCATCATACTGCTCCTTAGTGCCATATCTGGCATTGTCCACTTAGGAGAGCTCATTAGCATTTCTTATATTGGTACCTGATGACAGAAATACAAGGTGCTCGTGATATTGTGCAGGAGGGCTGTTGTAACTTTCATCTAGAGCATTACTGGTCTACTAGGCTAAATGTTTTGGTGTTAGGAGATAATATTTCTATTTAGTCTGTTCCTATGAATTTTTCAGCGTAACACCTTGGACAATTCACTTAATCTCTCAATTTATCTTTCTGTTATTGAAAAACCACACAGAATAATGCCCTTATGTAGGGTGAGAATTACTTGATTCATTGATATCTCGGTAGTCGTTGTGCTTTGAAGAATTAATTAGTTGCATTTGAAAGAACTATAAAATCCTGCCAGGTATATTTATACCTAAAAATATCTCCAACCCAGAAAGAAAAACAAAGCACGTGTTAGTTTAGTAGGCAGATAGATAGAAGTTACCTGTTCTAGGCCTGGCCAGTTAACGCTGCAGAGTCCATCTTTTCACTCTGAGCATTCAGGTTATGTCTATAAGGAAAGCTCAAATACCAACACTGTTTGCAACATTAAGGTGTACCGGTGATGACTGAGCATGGGGCTAGCCTCTGAGGCTTTGCGTGTAATGTGACGTGTACACCTATTCCAACAGTGACACTTGCATAAGAACACTAACAGAAATATCTCTACTTCACCTTTGGAATACCTGTTGACCTCTATGGTTTAAAATATTCATATCTTTCTCTTATTAGCATCTGTTGGGAGAAGTGAAAAGGCTGCTGCTTTATTCTACTTAACAGCCTATTTAAATTAAAATGGTAATACACACACGCACATATATTGTCCTAATTTGATCTCTCTGCAGTTTTTCCAAACAAAGCATTTTGTGTTTAAAAGAAAAGCGGGCATTACTTGTCTGTAAGGATGAATTGGGCTAAAATGTGCAAAGGGAAAGCAAAGATGAAAAAAGAGATTTCAGATAAAAGCAGGCTGTGAGGAAACCACGTTAAGGCTGTGACTTCCCCAGTTCTGTGGAGTCTTTGTATTTTGGAGGCATCAGCAGGGGGAGAGGGAAGAGGATATAAGACAAAGCTTTCCAGACAAAAGAGAAATTCAGATCTTTATCTTCCAGCTTCTAAAATGTATTTACTGAAGCCATTCATCCTGGCAGTCACCAAAAGTGCTTTCTGAAGGTTTCCAGTTGCCTTGAAAGACTTCAGAGTAGAAATGTTGTATTAGCTTAGTAATCGTGTTGTGCTCTCACCAGCAGAGTTTCAGATGTTTCTCACTGGTTACTTTATCAGAAAATCCAGGAGACTGTTGCTTTATACTTCACTTGGGCTATGAATTCTCCTCATCAGTGTCTGATTAGTGGGATGGCTGAAATACAGCCCTACTTCTCTGGGTGGGTGGGTGAAATCTATCGTTAAATCTGCTGCTGCTTGCACTGAAAGTGGCTGTAGAGGAGCAGTGATGTTGAGCACAGCTCTGAGGTACCAGAGGGGTACCTGGAGGTCAGCCCAAGTGGGAACCTGAGGGTGAAGGGGTGAGGGGAGGTGCCTGTGACACTGCTGTCCTGTCCACGTGTCAGTACCCTGGTGCCATTTCATGGTTTTGTTGAGCATTTGGGATGTGCATCTCCTTAGATGTCATGACAGTAATTGTGAGAGGATCCTACCCTGCTTATCTCGGAGGAACAGAGTACGTAACAGTCTTGGCTGGTGTAATTATTTCAGTATAGGCTGTAAGTTACAGTTGTAACATGTGGATGTTAAGTGTTTTACACTGTTGTAATTGTAAATCTATATAATTAGTTGGAGAGTTTTGTCAAGATGCTGACCCCTGTCTGACAGCACAAAACAATTTTTATTGATGATGGGTAATCCAGATGGCTAGTAATAGATAACTGGAAGGAAAGAATAGTAAGTGACGTTAAATAAACATTTGAAGCTCAACCTTTATGGCAAGAAGGGTTAGTTAAGTAATTTAAACATTGGCAGTTCAGTAAAAAGCCTACTTGCTCTGTTGTATCTGAAATGGTGAAGAAGTTCTTCAGCTTAGAGAGGAAGAAAAGCTGGAAGGGAGGTACTTGAACGTGATTTTAAAAAAGAAACCCACAACAATGCAATTTCTGACAAAAAGCCAGAAAACAAAAAGGTTTTCATCCTTTCTTAAAATAAAGGTACACCCACAAGGACTATTAGTGCCATGTCAGCCATAATGGGTCTTTGTAGTTCTGCAATTATGTTGTACCTCCGATGTTTAAAATATTTTTGAGAGACTGGAGAAGGTTATTTGATTGAAAAAAAGAAAGAAAAAAAAGCTATCAAATCTAGACATTTTGAGATGTTAAAATTCACAATAGTTGCATAATTGAAACAAAATTATTGTACGTTTAAGTACTTTAGTGTAAATTTTTTTAATTGCCTTATTTACCTTGGAAAGATCCTGTGCTGTTTATTACCTAAGTAGGCACATATTCATAGATGTAAAAAGTACAAGTATAAATGTTAGTTATACGGACCATTTTTATTTGTAAACAAGAACTAACTATAAAAATTGATAAAATAGTTGCAAATGGATAAGCAGTCTGTATTATGCCCTTTAGGAAAATAAGCATAGTCTTTTAGTAGTTATTAATATTTTATGGTATAGTGAAGCCCAGTAACAAACTTAATATAAACAAACAGTAGCACAGGCATCTCTGGTCGTTTTGTTCTTCATACAAACACTGGGCACAAAGATGAGCTTTGAGAATTCCTTGAGGAAGTACATCTGAATGGAGACATTTGGTTTTATTCCAACACAAATGAAAGAGTAGACAAGGGAATTTCAAATACTTCCAGTTAACTTGGAAGCATTCTTACTTTCTGATCACGGCTGTTACGAAGTGTGGATGAAGCATGCCACTTCGTACTGATGGGACATCCCTGCCCTTACTGGTTTGTGGTGAGCGAACTTAGTCTGGCCAGAACAAGTCCCTTGGTGACAACTTCTCTAAAATGTGGTTGTCCTGCTGCCAGACATCAGAGTGTGAGTTCCATGCAAATGGGCATTTATTCCTGGGTTTCTGTGAAAACCTGGTATTTACAGGTATAGGATTTCATAGTTTTGTTTTATATTGGTAAGAACCTTAGAAACAGACAAAGCTTTATTTAGCCTTAATAAAAATGGCGTAAAAATCAGATTCTGGAAATCTTCTCCTTACATGTGACTTTTTATCGTGGATTAATAACTTTAAATGAGAAGTCATCTTTACATGAAATAAACTTAAACTTGTATGTCTGTGGATGTAGGTGTCTAAGTTGTGAACTCCAGCAAACCCCCAGGCTGGGAAACCAGGACTGAAGTCACAAAAGTGGGATAGATGCAGCCATAGACTGGTTGTGCTGGAGAAACCTCTTCTGAAAGAGGTTCATGCTGTGAACCTCCACTGAATCATGAGGTCATACACAGTAGGAAAGAGAGAAGCTTTTAGCTTTTGAAAGAATCTTTGGGAATGTGTAATCAGTCTGTCTTCATCTCCAGTACCAGCGTTTGGGAGGGTATTAGTTGAATATAAAGATGTGAATTGTAACTTCCCCTGGCTCTGTGGTGGCAGCTGTGGAGGGCAGCTAGCACGTACCCTCCCTGTGAGCCTTTTCCCTGCTGTGCTGGGCAGAGGTTAATGCTCTTGATGAACTTGGCTGTAACTTTTCACATTGGGTTGACAAGGTCAAGGTGCTTGCACTTACAGTTGTTGCACCTCTCAGCAATGTGATCCCATCTCTGTGCTCGGCACCGAGGGCAGTCTCTGAAATCCAAGTGTGGCACTCAGCACGGTGTGCTGCAGCAGGGACATTGTCTCTGGTAGTTAACTTCTCCAGATTTATCGCTCAGCCAGCCAGCACTGCCTGATAATGAAGTGGATGATTTAGGAATGCTAAGGGCATGGTTAGGATGAACCTGTTGACATCTAAAAGCAGAGGAGTGCACGTTGAGCCTTGGGAAACCATAAAAGCTTTTTCCACTAGCAAATGCTTACTGTGCATTAGGGAGCTGACCTTAATGCCCTAGCACATTTAATTCTTTTTCTTTCAAGTTCCCTGAAATAATTTTTCTACGTTATTATTTTTTACTTATCCATGTTAGAAGTATCATAACCTACAGCTTTCTCTCACACAACTTGTAGTTCATTGATTTCTTTCAGAGTCAGTAACTAATTTTCCCATATTAACACACGGGGTTGGAAGCCAACTATCACAACATGCTCTAGCAACTACAGGGCATCTCTCCTGTTACTACCTTGTGGATTCCTCCATGAACTCTTTCTGTTATTGCTAAAACACAGTTTACCACACTGTGTAACTTAGCAAACTGATGAATGATTCAATGATTCTGTAGGTTTTGCTGGTGCTATGGTCATGAGATCTATTGGCCCTGGGTTGGGAGGAGAACCATGAAATGCCATGTTGTGCTCTGCCTACGCTAGGAGAGTCACATCCTCGGGCTCTTTGAGTTACTAAGTCACTGGAGCACACGCTTAGTGACATCTTGGCATAGCCTGCCTGTCAGCAGGAGATCTTGGGCTGTTCAGGGGGTTGTTTCACTCTGGAGACAAGCTATGGTTTGCCAGCTTACATCAAACGCGTGCGGACAAATGCAAATCTGCAGAAACAAGAAACACTGTGTTGCTTAAACTGTAAGGTACACCAGAACTAACACGGGCAAATGTGAGTTGTTTATGGAAAAAGTGTGAGAAGTGCCATAGGGTAGAATTATCACTTATAAAGATCTCACTCCCACAGCTTAGAATAGCTTAAAGGTGCTGGAAAATAAGGTTCTGCCCTGCTCTCTGGGGATCGTGTCTATTTTGTCTTAATTATTATAGCTCTGAATATCGTTACTCTTTAATGCCACTTTGTGAAATCCATGATGTGCTCAACACTCCAAACACACACCACACCAGATACTTTCTTTATTCACTCAAAAAACAACATCATATTTTAACTTGTTTCTACCACACCTTGAACAGGAATCTTGTGCGCAGTCACCATATAATTTAGTTGACCTATACATACAGTGTGTGTATCAGTGGATATATCCTCCTGTGTTGTGCTCTTTTTGTTTTCTTTTAAGATGAACCATGTCATTCATTTTAATATATCTGTGGGAGCAGCATGTTTACCTTATCTCTACCTGTTTCTTCTTGCTTCTCTGACCTATCTAATGATGTGGTCTTCTTTCCAAGATACAAAACTGTTTCAGGTGAAGTTGAGTTACTGACTTACTCCAGAATGTCTGAACAGCTTGGTCCTTAATTACACTCCAGATTGTTGAGGTACAGCAGATACTCTCAGTGGAGCTTCTTAGCAGTATTTCCTTGCATGGCCACTTCTAGTCATTAGTTGAGATCAAGTCCTAGATCCTTCAAGGATATTTCTGGTACACTGTGACAGCAAGGAAAGTGGAAAGAAGTGAAAGAAGTGTTAGAAAACTGTAAGTTGGAAAGGCTCATCCTAAGGGAAGTTCTGACTGCGATTTGTGTTGGGCTGTGTGAGCAGCTCTACTGATATAGGTAACTCCTTTGTGTGGGGCAGCATATTTGGTGTTCCTGCCATCTTCCAACTTTGATGGACAGTAATGGCAGTGAGACTGGGAGCACTGACTGGTCCACTGTCTCTGTCTGAACCCAGCGGTGATGGCAAATGCTTAATATAAAATGAGTCTTTCTCCACTGCCCAGGACAAATACAGGAAAAGAAGGATGTTTACAACTTCTCTCTTGCAGGCAAGAGGTAAGCCTTCAGAAAAGTTGGAGGAGTCCAAGGATTGATTTGTTGTGAAGGATAGTTAGAGGAGACAGCAAATCAATTTACTGAAGCGAGGAGTTTGTGGGAGGGTCTGCTAGGACTTGTGGCTAGGGAGGACTAAGTTAAATGATGCCCCAAAGTAAAATGATGTAGATAAAGGCAGACGTTTCTGAAATGAAAGGAAGGAATGTGGAATTAAATGCAGATCTCAAAGCAGCAAAGAACCTACTATTGTGCTTGGGAATTTATGATAGAGGTAAATTAAAGAAGCCAATTGTTGGCAGAAAATTGCTTGAAGAAATTCTATAAACTAGAAATAGCTTCATGGGGACTGAGGAAAAAAAGACAAAGGGAGAAAAAAAGGCGAATCCCAATATGTATCTGGGAGACAAATGTTAGAATTTTTTTATAGCGAATCTGATTTCTGGTTGAGATATACCAAACTTTTGTAAGGAGATGCCTAAGTCTTTACTTCAACTGTGTAACTTCCTATAGAGCCATTTTAGCCTCTTAAGATAAAATACTTCCACAGTAATTTTGCTGGAACAAATTGGTTTGCCTAAAGTCAGTGGTATCTTATGCTACATTAGAATTTTTTTTCTCTGAGAGGTAAATGTAGGAAGAAATTGTAAAACCTCTGTGGTGGATTTTATCCTAGAAACCTTGTGATTTTTTTAATAGCTCTTGCAGTCTTAGGTATAATCTGAAGGGAAGTTGAAATATGAATTCTGTACTACTGGCTTTTTGTCTAGTAACCAGTGATTCTAGATTCTCTGTGATGAGTTAGGTAATAAGGGAGAGAGATGTAATATGAATCTTTATTGCGATTCATTGATGTGTTAAGAATTGAAGTAGAATATGTCATGATACTTTGCTATCTCCTATTTTCTGCTATTGGCCTTTCTAAGATTGCTTAAAAAGGAGTCTCAAAATTCACTGATGTGACATGGTACTTTAAGCATTACTATGAGAGAGATGTGGAGTTATGTAAAATTCCTCCCTCACAAGATTCAGGACAAGGCAAGATTAGGTCTCTTGTCTTAAATTTGATGTGTATCATACATATTTAACACAGAAAAGAGTTTTGCAGGATTTTTTATTTGATCTACAGCTTTCCAGAGCTCTTCCTCCATCCCTATTGATACATCTTTTGTCTAACATCAGTTGTGTGACACGTGCTCATTTTGCTGAGTATCAAAAGCAGCTGGTTTTGAGGAAAACCTTTTATGTCATTTTCTTTGTGTGTCATTTACCATATTATTAATTATTTTAGCTGTGATTTTTATATTTGTGGTGGTTAAATTTTTGTCATGTAATCGCTGTATGTCTACAAAGGAGAACAAATGTCTTTCATTCCCTGTTTCAAAAGGTTTCTCTTTTTTGGCTTTTCATTTAACATCTTAATCAGTGGTGTCTCTAACACCCAGTAACTGAGCAGCGGTGACATTCTCATTCTTCTCATTTTCATTCGGATTCCAACTCTCTGTTTGCTGAAGAAACAAGATGGGATTGGTTTGGGATGTTGTCAGCAGAGGTTCCTTGGGCTGGCCAACATAAATCTTGCTGAGTATGCTTGTGCCAGGTATGCTGTGCATCCAAATGGGACATCGAAATTGTGAAGGGCATGAAAAGTTTATGATGTTTGCTCTATGAGTTCCACTTCACTAATACTGAGCAGCAGTTATCTGCTCAGCTCTGTAGAGGAGGAAGAGTAGCTGGTGTGTTTGTGTAGCCAGGCTGTCTGTACTGCCTAGGAAATTCCATTTGGTTCAGTCAACGAGTTGTATGCGACCTCTTCTTTCTTTCCAACTGCTCCCTTTGAGATAAGACCAGAATAGTAAAGAAAGGAGAAATATTATTTTTACCTTTGAATGCTGGAGCTTTATTTATGTATAGATAGGTAGTAACAGCTTCATGTTCTTGTAATAATAGTGGTTTATCTCTATATTACAGTGGAACTGACAAGAATTTTTAAAGGCTGGTGGGACAAAGTGTTCCACTTTTTTCTTTCTTCAGAAAGATAATTCAAATAACTTTTCTTTGGTTTATCTTGTTGATAATGTTTCAATATTCACATAATAATTAAGATATACTTGCATTAAAAAAAAAATAAAATCTGTAAAAATGAGGAATACTGACCTAGGCCATCAGTTTGTGGGGTTTTTTGCACTGAGCTTTTGACCAGTGTTTTCCCTATAAAAGACATTTAGAATGAGTTCAGATCTTTTTCATGTCAGTAGTACTTCATAAGGTGTAGGAAGTGGAATAATAAAGAACATAGAGAACAAATCTGAAAGGGTCTCAGGGCCGCTGTCATTTGAGTTATGTTTCCTATCCCTTAAGATTTTGAATTTACACCAGGAGGTTTAGTACAGTAATCCTGAGATAACAGAATGGGGTTTTTCTAATGGAATACACAAATCACAGGTATTAGAGATGATCATACAAGACTTGCATAACCTTTAGAAAATTATCGTAATCTTTACAAGTGAAATTATTCCCAGTCTGTTGCATATGGACAGAATAACAGACTTTAAATTAATGAAAGAGGCGACTGTGTATGATTTCACTGCCATATATTATTTCACTGAGAGTGTGCTTAATCCAAGACAAGTAGCAATTCAGTGTAAATAGTTTAGAAAGCCAGAGATGGCCACTTCCTGTGATTTTTGCTGTTGCTTTTCACATGCTTCAAATGTTTATTTGCGAGTCTCTTATGCTAAGTGAGGTATGCAAACCCCCTCAACTTCCATCAGAATGATGCTTCAGTGATTTTTATCTCATTAACTATTTCTAAAAGCTGATATTATTCCTGGAATATATCATCTGGAAGAATTGAAGCCATTCTCCCTAATAAGCAAACTGCTCTTTTCTTTAATGTGCATAAGAGGTCTCTGTACAAAATAGTAGCTCCATTGATATTGTTTTCTTTAATCCATTAAGTTGTATTTTTTTTTCTACAAAATGAACAAAAGAGGATGTTTTGAAGGGATCCTTGTTTTTTTCTAAATTTGTATTTATGGCCCTATCTACCTGAACTAGAAATTCCAGTTTTTCTACTTGTTTTTGTGTAAAGTACTAGTGAGTGTGGAGAACTTGCAAAGCTTCCTGTATTTCTTTCTAAGCTGACATCTTTGCCATCACATCTTTGCTATCTTTGGCGTTCAGCCTAGCTAGAATGAAACCAGACCAGGTATGTTTACACATTAACAAGTTCTGGATTCAGCATTAAAAATCATTTGGTAAAATTTTTGCTGAAATTCCCAGAGTTTCATATTCATCTGCTTAGGGCCAGACCTTGGAACTGAGCTATCAGATTGCAGAACCCATCCCCTCAGGGTACATGAGCCCTGTATCCCTACTATACTCATGGGAAGTCAGATGCAGAAGTAGAATTAGTGGTAGCAATTGAGGAAAAAGCTTGACTTACACAGTGTATTGATTAAGAAGAGTGTCCTCTACAATGTAACAAAGTCTGCTTTGTAGAAATGCATGGCAAAATTCAGATGCGTTTTCATGAAGTGCATTTGGAATCAGGAGGGGCTCTGGAGAGTAAGGGGGCATGTGTGTGGATGTCCAACTGTTGTCAATGGCATCTTCCAAAGTCTGGTCTTGCTTCCAGCGTTCCAACGTATTGAGGACAGCAGTATTCCTCCCAGTCTTACCACAGAGGGGGCCTTTTGTCACTTGTGTTGTCATTGTAAAAATTGTCTGTTTCTTTAAATGTTACTATATGTGTGACTATACTCTTTGGTTTGCCATTTTTAAAATGAGGGAAACGATGCTTCTGGAGGAGTGATGCTATTATCAGTTCATTATCATTTTTATAAAACAAAAGGATTTGGCTTGAAAAGTTTTCCACTGCAGGCATTATTAGCAGAAGTGGACCCGCATAAAGTAATTCAATCATATATTTATGGAAGATTTCATCTGAGATACTATGTTCTGGGTTGTCTTTTTCTCTTTTCCCTGTCCTGGCCCAAGGGGGAAAAACAATCTCTTGTTCAATAATTCATGAATAACAGAAAATAAAATAGAAAACATAGAAAGTGTCAGGAAATGTATTTGAGAAACTGTATGTCAGGATTAAAATTAACTTTCAGATAGAAGGTGAGAATGCACTTGGACTCAGGTACAGTGCAGTTTGTAGAAGACAGTCAGAAACTGATTTATCTTAAGTGAAGACACCTCTCAGGATTAAGTTTAGACATCCTTAACACCACTATAACACCCACTTGTCAATGTTCTTCAGTACTTCAGAATTACTCCTCCTGCCTTGCCCATTGTTTAAAAGACACAGATCTCCTCTGATCCCTTCGCATTCTTAATTCTCACCTCCTTTATAAAACTTATGGAGAGCATGGTGTTTATTTACTCTTGTGTTCATTATTATTACTTCTAAACTTTACCTAACTGCCTTCTATTCCAGTAGTGTTCCAGTTTTGCAGTGACCTGGGGTGAGCACAGGTTGTGTAGCCCCCTTAAATCACTCATCTGCGCTGATGTTGTTGCCACATGAAGGTGTGGTTGGTATAATATGTTGTTAGGGGAAGTGTGGTGAGATTTGTGGACATCTGTGGATAGTAGTTACCCTGTGGAACAAGTAAATAAGTATTTTCAATATCGGCTTTTCTTGATGCCAAGATGACATGCACAGATGTCCAGGGGAAAGGGAAGAAGCTGCAGAGAGGTACCAGTTGCTTTTGGTGAACAGGAATGTCATGCGACTTTAAATGTATTTTAATCTATTGTTGGGATTGTCCTGAGCACAGGTGGAGTAACATAACAGGAGTACCTGACTGCCTATGGCTGTGCTTATTAAAAAGATTAGTCTGTTTTTCACAAACAGTGCTGATACAGCCCTCAGACACTCGTGGCAGGGTGACAGATCTCCCTTACGTGGCCCTTAGAGGAGATGGAGCTACTCTGGCCAGTAATTAGCCTTGGTCACTCACACACACGTTTCCCTGTTCCTCCTGATCTTATGGGTTACGGTGTCTGCATTCAGGCTGAAGTCTGAGCCATAGGTTATGGGACGTGCCGAGTTATTTACTCACAGATTTGATAAGGAAAAAAAGATATTTCCAAACACACTTCTTTATCTCTCAAGGGATTATTTATGGTACAAGTGCCTGTTCTGGGCATCCTTTTGCCAACTGAAGAACAATCTGACTTTTTATTTTACTTCATACGCTAAGAACTACAATATGCACTGGAAAAATCAAAGATACTTTATAAGACAAATAGTCACAGCCAAGGATAAGGAATATAAATAGGATGACATCAAATGAAAATAGCTGATCATCCAACAAGGCTTCTATAGATCATGTTGTCTCTCATGTCAGGAGAATTGCAGATTAGTCTTGCTGTTCTTTATGAGTAAGCCTATTTATCAACTTTCTGGAAAAATCTAATTTAAGGTGGCACATTTTGCTTAGTTCTGCCACACTTCAAAGCTTAAAGTGTAGGGGTTTGTCAGCCCTTCTCTCCTGGCTGTAATTGGCGTGCGAGATTCCCGTTCCGGCCCTTCTCCACCAGCCACGTCTAGGCTACTCCTGGCCGACTCCGATAATGTAATTTTAGTTTGCTTGATTAGTAAAAAAAAAACCAAGGAAGCCTTACCTTTTAACATCCAATTCAGACTTAATATTCAGAGAGAAAGAGCGATTTAAATTGCAAATGTTCATTTTAAGAACCTGGATTCCTATAAAGTATATCTTAGTCACACCATAGAGAAAGAAGATGACAAGCCCTTTGGACAAGGTGGATGTTGGCAGAGGCTATGCTGTTTTCCTGTATGACCTACAGAAAGAGAAGCTATTTATATGAAGGGCTATAACAAGAAATGTGACTTTTAACAACTCTGGAGAAAATATGCAGGCATATAAAATTTCGTAGTTTTGCTACCATGTACTACATTTTTAACACGATGCTTTATATCTGAGCCACAAAACGGATTTGTGTACATTTATATTCATTCTTTAAAAGCTAAGTAGAGCTCAGGCAACTAAAACAAGCTCTTTGATATTATGTTCTCTTTTTTTTTTCCCCTTACACTTGATGTAAGAATACCTTAGCATATAATGTCACATTAGGTTTATGTATGTAAATACTTTCAAGTCAGAACATGTAGTGTGAGCATATTTTATCAGCTATTACCACTAAGATTTTTACATATACGAACTGAAAGAAGTTTTGTGTTTACACAACTTAATGTTGCGCCTTTAGGATTATCTGAACTTGTGGGAATGCCTCTCTTCTTCTACCAGAAGGAATTTACCTGTGCATTGATTAAGAAATTAAGAATTTTTTATCATTTCTGAAATCTGGGAAACTCGTTTGAGCTTTGCAGTGATGTGCAAGATAAAACAGAAGTATAGCACAGTGTCTGATGGTTACTTAAATGTAATAAAGGCAGTTCAACAAAGGAGCTTAGAGAAGCCTACCCTCGTAGATAGACAATTTCTTGGGCATTCCGAAGTGCTGATGTTCTTACTGAGAGCTGTAGGATAAATCTGTATAATTCCTGCATGTGACATTTTGAAAAGACCAGAGCTGTGAACATCACACCTGATCGCTTTTAAGTCAAAAGCTTTCATGTTTGGGAAATAACGTTTCAATTAAAGAGAGAAAGGGGAGGTCATTTGAGAATACTACTGCATGGCGTTGACAATCATGTCCAGAAAGAGAAAATGCTGACTTAAAGCTCAACAGACTTAAGTGTTTGCATCACCTGTTCAGAAGGTGGTTAGCTCACAAGTTCAGTACCAAAAGACTGTGTCAAGTCTTGGAACTCTGTGTTCTCAGCCTCGAGTTTTTTGATTTTTTTTTTCTATTGCTAGTTACCAGGCACTTGGTTTTCTTCTCTGTTCTCCCTGCTTCAGCTTTGTCATCACTTAGTGTCTGCAGTCTAGAAATTCCTTTTAGTATGATTCCAGCTGTGAAGATACTGTGTGAGAGTGCAAATATGGACAGCAGGTGGAGAGAATTTCTACCCCTTCATATACTGACTTTGATTTGTGCTTTTCCATGTGAACTGCATTTGATTTGCAATTAAAAGTGTGTATATATATATGCACGCTTGTAAGATTAGAGAGCATTTTGACTTTTAATACCAAAGACAGTACCTGACACTTCAGTGGAGTTTCATAGGAAATCTTTTCTCCTTGCATAAAAACAATAGGATGCATTTACCCTAAAATTGCCCTTCAAATAGAGTCTTTTTCTGGTCATGTTTGGAATCAATTCTCCCGAATGACATCTCCTTTCCTGTAAGATGTTTGATCATTGAATCCTGAAATACAGATCTGTGTTTTGCTTATTCCTGGGTTTCTTTACAGAACCATTAAGAGAAAGGATTTGCCATGGGAAGATTCATCATGTATGTATGGATTTGCTAGCTGTATAAAAAGCATTGTTCTTCTATGGATGACCTCCTTGCACAGAATGATAGTTTTATCCTTCTCTACATCATTATGTTTGCTGTACAAAAATCCTGCTGTGCTACATCATAATAACATGTAATCTTCTTGCTCAGTTTAGCTGAGATTTAAGGAGCTGCTGTTCATGGAAGCAGTTTTCTAAAGTCTGATCTATAATTTACCAGAATCAACCAGGCAAAAGAGCAAGAGGCTTTATAAGAGGGATACAGCCCTTAAAACTCTTAAATGAAGATTAGTTTAAAGTTTTACAATCCGGTACAGAACCATCTGGCAAATCTCATGTCAGGCTTTGTTAAACCTCTGAGCTTTCCTAGTATGCTGTAGTCATTCAGCCCCCACCCTGCACCCTGCCCTCAGCTTACATTCCTGTCTCCTGCCAGGCACTCGCCTTACTCATAGATGTGTCAGAACAAAAGAGAGAAATACGTAAGCAAAGGGCTGATTTTTCTACAGGAATAGTAAAACAGCTGTAAAGGATGGAGGCTGTGGAGCTGTAAAGGATGGAGGCAGCACCTCTGGAAATCATGCCCTTATAATTGCTGTCTGGCTGTATATGCACTAGGTGATTTATTGCATCTTTGAAGAGGTAATTGCAAGATAAAAGCTGCCTGTTGGCAGGACCATTAGAGACTTGCTGGGTTAAATTGTGGCTTTTGAGGCCAAGGAATCACTGGGAGGACATATAGCAACATCACAAAGCATTTTGATACGGAGATGCAGTTGTTAGAGCCCAAAGAGTGTAGAGGTTGTGTCAGTGGTGATTCCAGGTTGCTTTTTGGTGGGGAAAGCCAATTCATTCCTAAATGACATTTCAGGGCTCTCTAGACTGTGAGTTCCCCACCAATACCTCCCCAAAGGTATTGTTATCTGCGAGTTCCAAATTGTATTTCTGTTCTTTGGTACAAGACAGACCTAATGTGTTTCTTGAACACAAAGCAAAAACCCTTCAGTATGACTCAGGACTAACATCTTGATTTCAGCTATCCTATGGCATTCCCATACACTTCTGTCCTACAGATTTCATATCTATATAAAGGTTGGAAACATGGAAGCAAAAGATTTGTTCTAGCAATCTGCTACATAATTTAAGCGAAGAAAGTAGAATTTTAACCCTTCTGTTCACCTTTCACACGAAGGGTCTTAGGAGGCTGAAGGAGAGGACTGCGGGAATCCAATTACCTGAAATCAACTTAGAGGCAAGGAGGAGGCATTGTTAATGGAGGTAATCTCCTTCTCAGGCTTACAGCATTTCTTTGTCTGGGTGTGATAATAAAGATGTTCTCCCTGGACAGTGAAATTAGTATACATGATTTCCTGACTATAATGTGGGACAGGAAAATAATAAAGTCTGCGGTTCCTGTCTCAAAATGTAGCTTTTGGCCTTCTGCTTGAAACATAACTGGAAATGACAAAAGCTGCCCCAAATAAACATGTGCAATCCCAACCAGACTTTGATAACGTAACATAGCTAATACACTACTTACAGAACATCTTTTGCTGTTTGTTTCCTAAATCTCACTTCAAGCCATACAGGATTTCAGTGTGAAAGACAATTTCATAAAGCACTTTTTCTTTTTTTTTTTTTCTTTCTTGTAAAGCACAGGAGTGAAACACTTTGAGTCAGACAATCTTAATGCTGCTGTAGCAATTTTGTAAGGTACTAGAGAAAAATGCATCGTATTATCTTTGAATTTCAGTCTGCCTTTGCTTCTCACAGCAATCAATAACCAGTAGAATTATTGGTGGTAGTATCTGTGTAGATAATTTTAGGGCTTTTCTAGAAATCAAAATATATAAACCAAAGGTGTCAAGTTGTAATTTTTCTTTTCTTTTTAATTTTAAGAAATCCAAATTTCCTTTCAAGAAAAGTAAAAAAAAAACAAACAAAAACGTCCAAAAAATCCCAAACCTGTTAACAGAGAAGTGGGATGAAAAAGAGATGATGCCAAGCTGAACAGACCCAGTAGGTAGTTTTGGAATAAAAAGTTTGAGGGCCAGAGCAAATTCGCAGCCTGGAAAAATTGAAAATTATTCATATCTACGGGTCAAGTTACTAGAAACTTTTATGATTATTTTAATACCCCAGCTCACAAAGCTGAGGCCAACCAGTTGAACATACTTTACCTTCCTTCCAGCAAAACCAGAGGGACTTTACCCCGGTTTTAGAGTGAGTATTTTGTATTGGAAGGGGCTCCCTGGCCACTCTGGAGCTCTGGCTGTAGGAAGCTGAGGGATGTGGCAGGTTCTGCAGATCCAGCTGGGTTTGCCAGAGGCAGGGAATGGGCAGGAGCCTGCAGAGCTCTGCCTGCCGAGCACGGTGCTGGACATGGCATCTTCCTCTGGTTTCTGCTTCCAGTGTGAGGTGCTGTGGAGAGGGAAATCTTGGTGAGTGGCTGTCTGACAGGATTGCAGGATCCCATATCCTTCTTCCGCAGTCACCCACGTCCCAGCTCCCTCACCCAGGCAGGGGACTGGCAGGGCAGGACAGATCAGGGCCTGGACTGGTCCCTCGGGCAGAAAACAGGTTGAGCAAAACAGGTTGAGCAAAATAGCAGTGTCTTGTTGTGGAGCAGCATGAACCACAGACCCTGGGAGCTGAATAGCACTGGGGAAGATGCCATCAAAAGGGAGATCTCCTCCTGCGCTTTGTTGTAAAGTCTGTTTGAATTATCTCCCATGCACAAGAGATTCCCCCCTCGTATTTCAGAGTGGGATCACCAGGGTGGCATCTTAAAGATAAAAATTAAGTCTGACTTAAAATGATGACTTTCATAACCTTAACAATCTATTTTACAATTTATTTTCTCTGGTAGATTTTGGAAGCCTGGATATTACCTGTCAAGCTGTCATAAGTAATTATATGTTTGTTAACTTACTGTTCCTAATAAACAACTGGAAATATTCATGATGAATTTTATTTTTCCCTAAAAAAAGACTTAATAACTACTTTGATTAAATATTAAAGCTTTCTCTTGCTGTTACAACTAGACAGAAAATTCTGAATATCAGCAAAATATTTTGTGTGCAATCTCTTTCCTACCTGGCCATTATGCTGGACTGTATTGATTGGTAACATAATTGATCAGGGTAATTTCTAGGTGGTCAGGTGGAAGACTGATGTGACTGGCTGTATGATGAGTCAGCCAATAAACTTCTTTTATACTAAAAATACCTTAAAATTGGACTTTCTGTGGATAGACTGGATTGCCTGGCTGTGGGGAACATTTGATTGGAGTAGTGTGGTTCCCAATGGGAAACAGGGATTTCTGAGATAAAGGAAAACTCTTACAGCCAGCATGACCGTGTGTGTGGCTTCCTGTCTATTTTTGCCTCCCCCAGTGCCTGTACCAGGACAGAAATATGGGGGGAGGGCAGGTCAAGATGTAGATAGAGCAAAATAAGTCTCCCTCAACTCCCGGCAGAGGGGAGAATTTCAGGTGGTGGTGGAGGAATGGTGGGAACCAAATCAATTGTCTGGATTGTGGTGTGGTAGTTGGCTATAGCAGAAGTGACAGGTGGTTCATCAAACACGAAAAGAACCTCATTTATTCCAGAAGTCAAGCCTGCCTGCTAGAGAAATTGTAATCCGTGTGTGTACAAGAGCTAAGGGAGCTTTAATGGCACTGCTGAAACCATAATGTAATATCCAGGTTGAAATCATTCCATCTTTATCTCATTATGAGTACAATTTTCTTCTATGTGTGAAATTTAAATGTCAAATTGAGGAAGTAGAGGGAACATAAACAAAAGACTGTGGGCATATTCTATTGTTTCTTTAGAGGAATTGTAGCAGCTGCAGAAGGCTGTAGGAAGATGCTCCAAGCAAAATGGGGGGATAAAGGCTTCCAAAAACTTACCACTTTTAGTAAGAGCTTTTTTATCTGCGTTGGAAGAAAGAAGCTCCCGGGAGGATTGTCTATCATTACTACATTCTTTTTCTTTAAAAAAGGGAAAAGAGAACTTGTGAGTAAGTGCTGCTTATGTGATCCATTAAAAATGTGTGTATAGCTCAGAGCGCAGTAAGTAGGGAGCTTGTATACTGGAAGCACAATTACTATAGTAGCAGGTAGTTCAGAGCAGGTATTTGCCCACTTTGCAGCATGCTGAGGTGGGAGCTGCAGCAGATGTGCTGGTAGTGGTCCAAGCACTGGTTCATGGTAGCGTGTAGTCACAGCTCATGTATAAGGTGTTCTGTGTCTTTCTACACTGGAAAGTGGCAATGCAAATATGCTTCTAGGTTCTCTGTGGCAAATGGGATCTGTGCTATGTGTTATAGTTCTGAATTTCTAGGGCTCAATTCCTTTAGTTCTGAAACAACATCGTGAAGACAGAATGTGAGCTGGAAAGGAGATGTGTATTGTGTATGGAAAGGGTAATTACTGGCTGGGATTTTTCTTCCTTCCATGTGCTCCAGGATGCAGGCTGCTGGCTGAGTAGTACTGGAAGGGGTGCGAGGTACTGGAAACAGTAGGAAGTAAATGAACCACACAAGTTGCTAGTCTGTTAAGAAATTCAATATTAAAGAAGTTTTTGAGTCTTCATCAACCTACACCTGTCCTGGTTCTGGCCAGACCAAAGTTCACCTCCCCAAGCAGGCAGTCCAGGTGAGCTGAGTTAGCCCAGGTGAGCAGAGTTAGCCCAGGCTGTTTCTGCTCCCTTGACATCACTCCCCAATAAAAGGGGCTGGTTGGGGAGGGGGTGCTCTTGGGTGCCTCCAGGAAGGTCTCAGTGTGGCTGGGGTGTCCAGATGGTCCTTGTATGGTGCAGCGCTCTATAATCGTTGGGTTGGTAAGGTGCTCTGTGTTATCACCTGGTGTGAGTGTAGCTTGCTGTTATTGTTTCTACTTTCACTACTTTCATGGTGCTTTTGTCAGTCAGGTGCCCTTATCCCTACCCATGGGGGCTCTGTTGCTTTCTCCTCGGGGATTGAGCGAGGGGAGTGTGGTGCCTAGCTGCTGTTTGAAGTTGAACTATCACAGTATCAAAGACTTAGAGCACAATTTTCAAGCATTACTCAAACCTATAGCATGTTGTCTTAGCTGAACATACTCTTGCATCCCTTTTCTTCACATACTCATGAACTTACTTTTTTTCTCTTTTCCTTTTTGCTGTAAAATAAAACTAAGTAGACAAGTGTTGAATAAAAAAACTGATGTAAAATTCCAATGAAAACTATTTCTCACGAAATAGTGTGGTTTTTAATGTCAGTTCCTGGCAGGTTATCCCGTATGGAATTATTATGGTATCTTGGCACCACAATTGATATGTTTAATAATTTTCATTACGTGTTTGGGTCCCTTTGATGCTTGATTATTACATTTAAAAAAGATTACAAGGTAGAATACATTTGCTTTTGAACATATGAAAAACACAACCTTCCCTTTCCAGATGCATTCATTTTAACTCTAGCATTCACGAAATCTGTGCTTATTTCTTTTTTTCTTTTGAAATGCACTTATTGTTCTATTTCAAGAATGAATCGTGTTCCGTTGCTACCCCAAAATATAGTATAACAAAAATGGTAAAAATGATTGCCTGTAATCTGTTATTACAGGCAATCCAACCTGCCAAAACAAAATTGCTGTTTAATAAGGTGTTTTTTTGAAATAAGCCCTGTGAGTGCTCCATGCTAACTGAAGTTGCCCATAAATTCTGTATTTTAAAAAAATAGTTACTTTTAAGTGACCATATTTTATTGTATATCACAGAAAATCCAATGGCATGTCTCTTTTTGTCAGTCCTTGCAGTCCCCATGGGTGTTCAGATCACTCTGATAGGTAATACAAACGGCATCTTATCCTGGTCTTCTATTGTGGAAGGCCTTAACTGAAGGGTGATATGTTACAAGTGGTGTATTTCAGGAGGAAATCCTGACTGCCACCTAACTAGTGTGTTTCAGCAGAGGACCTATTTTGTGAATGTCATTGTTCCCATGGTATGACAGAAGGAGTTTTTGGAGAAGCAAAGCATAGAGCAACTTGTTGGTATTCTTGCAGCAATCCCTGGGAAATTCACAGGGTGAAAATTCGAAGGAGCCAACATCCTACTCAGTGCTCAGGCCCAGTGCTCAAACCATTACCTAGTCAGTATTAAAGCAGGGTCATTACAGGCAGTAACGAGTATGTGAAAGATGTTTTGACACTCTTTAATAAAAAAAAGTATGAATGGTCAGTAAGTCTAATGCTGTGATGACCACTTTATCTATATGATTACACTGGCTTTTGATTTGAGGTGGTTGATCTTGAAATATTCAAGGGTAGTGAAGAGTAGAAGAGACAAGAAACCATTACACTACTCAGCCTTCTGCTCCTTTGAGGAAGGGCAAGGGCTGTCACCTGGAAACACGGCTTCCCTGCCCAAATCACTCAGGCTTTAGGCAAAGATTTTCATAGCACTTCTTTGAATTCTGGGGAGGAGGCAGCAGAGAAACCAGCAGATTGCTTCTGAAATCCTGCCGATGAACCTTGCTCTATTGGCAAATCATCTCATAGGGGTTTTTGTCTGGGGTTTTCATCCATACAAAGGTGTGTTCCCCTACACCTTGAAGCTTAAAGCAAACTTGTAAAAATTACTTGCCTGCAAAAATATCACACCTACAGTCTACTCCAGATGTATACAGTCCTGATACATGACCAATATTTTGTATGAATTTTGTACTTGGCTGTTTTATTCCCACAAGGGAAATTTATGCTGACTGCCAGCGGAGTGTGTAACTGATGCATACTTCTCTCTCCTAACAGCACACAAAAGAAGTGGGAAGGCCACAAACTCCTCTGAAAGAAACAGCCTTGGAGCCCTGGACTCAGCCGCAGGTAGGCTGGAACAACATTTCTGGTAATGTGTTTTCTGTAATGGTGGGTTTTGTCAGTCTTAGAAATTAATCTGTGGCTGTGAAGAAAAGCTGCTACAGGTAGCTCTGTGCTTCTTGGCACCATGTGTCCAAGTGATTTGTTTCGGCCTTTGTCTGCCCAGACGATTGGTAGTGTCCTTTTAGTTGAAGTCTCAGCTTTTTCCTGAGGGAGGAATGCCAGCATTCTTGCCTTCTTCACTCTGTGCTCCTTAGGTGCTTAAAACACTTTGTTGAACTTCTCAAAGTGAAACCGCTTTCTGAAAGGGGTGTCAAGGAACTGCGAGTGTCTCCTGGTGTATTAATGGAGTTCGTGCAAGTTGGTCATTTTGAGAGGAAGGTTTGAAAGGTCAACCTTTCACATCGTAAGGGTTTAAGTATAAAAATGAAACAATACTTTATCATGCAAGGAGAAATAAAGACATTAGAATATTAATCTGCAGTCTTCCTTAATGCAAAGTGGGTTTGGATGTTCTGGCCTTGCAGTTGTGCACTTACTTGAGCAAATCTGTTGTTACATCACTTGCATTTAGGAGTTCAGAGCCATTTCTGCTGTATATTCCCTGCGTATCAGTGCGCTGCACATACGCTGCAACGTGCAGGCTTCAAGGTGATGGAAGCAAGGAGCCAGTTTGTAGCACAAGTGAAACTGGATGGTGCTGTTTTGAGGATGAGGGCTGTGAAAGAGAAGGCAGTGGTTGGAGACAGAGTGATGAGATGGGATGACCAACCTGGAGAATCAGGCAGCTTCTTCCCATTCCCAGAGAGTAAACGCTGCTGCTTTTAATGGATGTGGGGTTACTTTGCCTTCAGCAGCCACCGCGTGTGTAATTCATAAGGCAGAGTGCCTATTCCTGATGGAGCACCGACCTCTGCTTTGCAGGGTTTGACTGTTGCTAAAGGCAGTGCTGACTCTATAGCTGTAATGCTCGAGGTGGGAGTTTGCTGGCAAACACGGAGAGAACCAGGCAGAGGTAGCAACCCCTGCTCTGCGACTACAGTGTGACGTAGCCTAAGTAGGCTCTGCCTCATATTTTCAGGCTGTAAGCTCTTTCTGCCCAAACAAATACTCTCCTATTAATCTCTGTTTTTTACAAACTCCATACATAAACCACTAGAACTTAGCCTTGTTTTAGAGGTGTGTCTGCTCCAAAAGCATGTGGTAAACACAGGGTAGGAATTTAGAAGAAATGAAGAAAAAAAGCCCTGCATCTCTGTTACTGCTAACTTTGTTCATGCTTGAGTGCATTTTTTTATTAGCCATGTTGCAGGCTTTCATGGTACAATCTATATACTTGCTTAAAATACGGTATCACTGCTGGTAGTTCTTAAAAAGTATATTCCTTACTGCAGCCACCGATAAGCGGTATTTATGTTTTGCACCTCTGCGTACAGAAAGAGGTAATACATGGAAGTGCAAGCCTTCTGTTGTAGGGAAATCCCTCCAAGATGTAGGATCTTCCCCCCTTCCTACACATGAGGCTCCCCAAGACATTGTGCCCTGAGCATTCCCAGCTGCCGCATGGTCAAACCTCTGAATGCCTCTATCCTGGCAGCTGCTAATCGCAACGGTTAAGCAGGCATTGATCTGTGTCTGCAATCAATAATGTTTATGTGCAGGACCACGGGAGCTTGCTATGGTCCATAGTTACTAATAGACAGTAACTCCTTATGTGCAGGAGCAAAAGTGTTGAGTGTTTTGTTCCAGCAGTTACTGCTGAACAGCTGATGACTCGTTAAGGGAGGGCTAAAGAGCTCCTCTTGTTCCCTCACCTACAGCTGGTGTTGCAGGACAGGCAAGGAAAGAGCCAGAGTGAGGGCTGGGCTGCTGATGGAGAAATTTGGTTTATGAGTTGGTTGAGGAGGAAATGAAGTATCTTGATGCTGTGATTGTCATTTAGGGGAGCCTTGGTGCAGGAAGGTAGGTGTCAGAGGCGAGCGGATGCAAGAGGTGGTTTTTTGCCAGCATCACCATCAAAGAAATACTCTATCAGACTGCCCCAGTGTTGATGAGAATCGGTGTTTTTCCTGCTATCTGATCACTTCTGAAAGCTGCATTTACCACTGCTTTATTTAGCAACTACACAGATTAAAACATGTGAAATGTTTTTGTCGTTGCTATTCTTCTTTTGGGAAAAAAAAAACAACCCTGCTTTTTAGAAAAATACTGATGAAGAAGCTAACCCAAATATGCTTTTTTATTTTGTGGAGAGAAGTAATCAACAAAATCAAAAACTGCTGGAGTCATTATTGTAGCAGAAAATTAAATTAGTTGTTAATTCTTTCATGGATGTAATTCTGGCCCCTGCAAATCCCTCCTTAGATATTTTGTATAAAGTGAGTAAAAATTCATGGCATGGATAAAAGCTTTGTCTATTTTATGAGCAACAGGCAAATGATCCAAATGGTGCTCATAAAGCAAATGGTTCCCAACTCTAAAAGGAGGAGGAATATATTTAAAAGCCACTAGAACAAACCAGGAGTAAAACCAACTCCCATTTACAAAAAGGTGTTATTTACAGGAAAGTTTTTTGACACCCTCCCCCACAAGGGAGCCGCTCACTGCTTTGGTCTGCTTAATAACACCACTAAAAAATCATTACATTTTCTTGGGCTCCTTACAGCTTGCTTAGTGTTAGAGCTGCTGTGGGATGTGTTTTATCAACAGAGAGACCGAACAACCCAATAGCTGTGAGCAGGGCCAAGCAGGCAACGAGGCAGAAAGGGCCACATCTGGCCCTAGCACTGCAAGGTGAGAGGCTGGTACCTGTCAGCAGTACCTCGTAGTGTCCACGCAGTTTCACATAGAGGTTGTAGGCTGGAGGAAACGAGAGATGGTGCTTTTTGGGCAGAGAGAGGGAGGGAAGGCTTTGTATTGCCTTTTCTCTTGCAATTTTCATTTGCTGCCTTTGTTCAAGGTTTCACCTTAGAAGCACGTAGGTAGCTGACAGTTGTGAAACGAAACATGAGAACTGCAGTGATATATCAGTCTCACTTCTGGTTCCATGGTGGGGGTTTTGTTCTTGGTTTGGGTTTTTTTGTTTGTCTTTTTTTTTGGGTAGGGTGGCTATGCCTATGATTTAATAAGTTCCTGGAGCAATAAGACATGGCCAAGCTGGGAATTCTTTTTCATGGCTATGCCTTTTAACTTGCAGTTTTCAGTATCTGTGAACTCAGTGAATGGAAACTGATGTTGCTGCCTGGAAAATAAAGACTCATTCTGATAAATTTTGGATGAGACCTTTGCAGATAAGGAACATGTGTGGTACTAGTTGCCTAAATAGACTTGTCGTTGCTTTGCAGGCTTTATTTAAATGCTAAATACCATCTATTCCTGTGGTTATGTGTTTTGCTGCTTTCCCTGATTAAACGTTCAGCTGATAAACCCCGTCAAGGCTGTTCAGAGCTACTGCAGCTAAGATTCTGTATTTATAGTCTCTGTTTTTATGGTCAGCTAGACACAGGATAATTTCAAATCAAATTAATCTGATTGTTGAAAGTTTTGAAGTTGCTGATGCCATTTTAAAATCTGAATAATATTGATTACAGTGATTGTGATTCAGAAACAAATTGCTGAACAATGATTGAGGTTATATAGCTTAAAACTGCAGTGGTGGCAAATAACAAGGTCCAGTAGCGGACACATGGCTGATAGAGCAAAACTTCCACTCTTCCATTGTAGAGTATTTCTCACTTTGTTTTTGTGATTATTACATCACACTCTGTTCTATGTCTGTGTGAAATATTGCATACAGATGATTTGTAAAGGTGTTTGGTTGGGCAAAATGTATGAAGGTGGTGGTGTTACTGCTGTAGCTTTTTATTTCTGTATTAATTGTAATAGCTCCAGGTACTCTTACTCACTTAAGGTAATAGCTAAAAAGCCAGGGTAAAGTTGCATTAATTTTCCTGGCCCAAATGTAGTATAATTAACTTTAATGAACACATTAATTTATCCCCTTTCCATACGCTCTTCCTCCTTCATAGTCCACATTGTCCTAGCCAATGATGACCCTGAAGGTTTATAGTTTTCCTCAGGGCTCTCTGCGAAAGTTCAGTATCTGAGGCCTGAGATCATCAGGCTCAGGAGATGCAAAGAGTCAATGTCTAGCACCAGCACGGTGGCATTACCACTGGTGTAATGGTAGTGTCTGCCAGGAGCAGTAAGACAGAGACCAAGTGTCTCAAAAGTGGAAGAAGAGAATAATTTGCATCCTCTTTGCATCTACATTTTGTTTCTCTTTGTGTGCAGAGTCCTTTTTTTTAAAGCAGAATTACTTTTTGTGGAAAGGCAAAAACACTCAGGCTGAAATCTAATTACAAATGATAGAGTGTAGTATTTTTCTGCTCAATTTTAAAGAATCACTTTATAATCTTGGAACAGTGGATAACAACATCACTAATCCAATATTTTAACAGTAAATACGTTTGATGATGGGAATTGCTACACTAATCTTATATCCCTCCACAATATAGTTAAGAAATCCACAGGGGGTTTTACTAATCAGTTTTTGTAAAGTAAATCAAGCCATGTAATTCTCATTCCCTCTAAATGCCCAGCAACTGCAGGCAGAACCATGTGCAGCACTTTCTGTTCTTTTCATCAGCTCTGTACCCTAATCTGTAGCAGTGCTTTCCCTTCAGTATGCAAGAAGGACTTCTGGACAGAAACCCCCTCAAGCACCTCTGACCAGTGTGTTATTAGGTGAGCAGACGATTCACCTCGGTCCTCTCGCCTTCCAGGCTGGGAAGGGATGGAGTCAGCCGTACAGGCGAAGAGCTGCCAATAATAAATATGACCCAACCACCTTTGCCATTATCTCTGATACATCTGGCTTCAATTATTCAATTTAGTCCCTAATTCTACTAACCAGTGCAATGGCTTGTTTGGGTTCTCTGTTAAACTATGTTACTTTGCTTTTTTTTTTTTTCTTTTTAAAAATTAGAAACGGTTTGCTTTACATTAGAAATATCCACAACTGTAGTTAAATATTTGAATAGAGGCAACTAATAATAATTTGGTGCACATTTTTGTTCCCAGAGTTCATGGGAACTGAATTATTTTTCATGAAGTCCTGGTGTGCTCTGTTTACATAGCTCACAGCATCAGGCTTTAGGATTTAAAATCAGCAAAAGTCAGGATGGAAGTGAAACTTTATTTCTGACTTGGTGCCTTCAGCTTATATTTAGATGGCTAGTTTGTATCTATGTCCAGTCTAGTTATATCGTGGCTCTATTTAGTATTTATCTGGTGCTCAAAACATTTCCATTTTATTTGGTGCCTTAATAAGTTTGCATATGTCTCTATATATTTCTTATTTAATGGGCGTTCATTGCAACCCTGAGTTCTGGCACAAAACACTTGGCAAATTAAAATAAAAATAAAAGTAATCCAGATCAGCGTGGAAGGTTTAAGGATTCCAAATGCAATTAGTTGCCTACATAAATAAATGAGCTGGGTTTGAACACTTAAAACCTTATTTATTTATTCTTTTCTCTTACATGGAGGCCTCAAACTAGAGGCCAACTGGAAGCAGGCAGTTGTTTGGGTCTGAATCAAGTACCAGCAGAAATGAAATGGTATTTTATTAGGACACTTAAGAGAAAAACACCCTAGTTTTTGCACTTTGAAAATAATTATAGCGAATACTCTCTTAAACAGTCTTCCCAGCAGCAGCTGGTGCAGTACCTGATTGCTACAGGTACAGACCTGACTTCTCACAGGCAGTGCTGCACTTCGTTTTAGCTGTGTTTCTGGCTTGTGATCTGTATTTGTGACATTTTATACAAATTACGGGTGCAGAAATCAGGATATGGTTCTGGGAGGCCACTTAATGGAAAGGTAGTTTATTAACTGGTAATGAGCATTAACCTTTTCCTGTCTAGCCTGCTTTTTCCCTGATTATTCCATTGGATATGGAATAGAAGAACACATTAGGTATACCATGTGTAACACAGTATATCAGGATGTGATGTGGATGTATTAGGTGACTGGTAGTATCCGACTGTAAATTTAAAAAGTAAAGTGTAATGAGAAGATGTTTGCAAATAAAAGCAATTGTAAATTCAATACAGGTGTACTCTGCATTGGAGCAGGGTTGCTTGGATAACCTGTGCGACAGGAAGAAACCCGTTTTTATTAATCTCATGCGCTTTTAGTAGACAGGCTTTTTGTATGTATAACGATAGGCATTTTTTCAAGATCTGCTTTTGCTGTGCTATGAGCATTGTAAGTTAGTAGCTGATGTAGCTGAAAAGTCACTTAGAGAAAATAAAAAAAGCATATCAGAGTTGTGAGCGCCGGATTCACTATTGATTTCAGTAGCAAAGACCATTGCGAAGGCAGAAAAAAATGCCCATTTCATTTAAGTTTATCTGTCTGTTTTCTGGACCAGCTCATGAGACTATGATTAAAACCTCTTGATTTGAGCTAAGTCACAGTTCTGTTATGAGTTCATTAAAATAAATGAGAACTCTGCAGACAGTTTCCATACGGTTTACTTGGTATGTTTTCAGGCGTTTAGCTGTACAGAAGGAGAAAGCCATGCCCTTTGAGGGTAGTACCTCTGAGGACAAGGACTCGAGTGTTCATCTCTGTCAGATTATTCCATGTATTTTCAGTATCCAAATGTCAAAGCTGCCAAGTAGAAAATTGGGGATAGTAAAGGCTTCAGGTCATTACTACCTTGAAATATTTATATTTTTTCTAAGTCATTCATAGAGATGTTGAAGAACATCTTTTCTTTTTTTGTCCAGCATGACAGCGATGTCTCCCTAATTTCTTTGGCTCACATAAATCTTTTCCTCCTTTTTGCTTCTGAAATGTTGGCGTTGTTATTACAGACTTGAACAGTGGTGTAAATGAGGAACGATTGGTAACTGGAGCGGGTAGCTCAGCTGTAGAGCATCACCTGGAAATACAGCCCCATGTGTGTGAGAACGGGTAACCCCCCAAAGCATCTTGTCAGTGTGCATCATACTGGAGCTACAGGAGGGAGCTGTGCTGCTCAGAGCCAGTGGTTGATTTATTCTCTGCTGCCATACACCGAGTTGGAGGAGATGGGGTACTCAGTAGTGAAATATCCAATGACATTGTTTAAAAAGGACAGGTAGACAGCTACTCCTTCATCTTGTGAGATGCTGAAAGACCTGTCAGTGTCTAAGTAAATCACCACAGCCTGGCTTTCAGAAAATGTAGATGAGATCTTGGAGGTGCTTAGTTATCAATGGAGATGCTCAGAATGGCTTTCCTCCCTGCAGTATTTCTTCTGCCATCACCCTGGTTTGGCAAGAAAGCGGAGATGTCCCCATTATTTAGGAGAAAGCAAGGAGTAACAAAATCATTAACTTGCATTGAACTGTAACTTACTTGCTCAGAGCTGTGCTCAACATGCATAAATCTTAAAACAGAAAACATAAACGAGGTGTGATTCATCGGGATGTCCATTTTTCCAGTGTCCAGCTCGCTGTCACTTGTGGAGCAGTTATCTGTAATGCAAGGAGGGAGCTGTGCACGGGAACAGATCCATCCTCCTCACTGCTTCAGTCACTGGATGTATTTATGCCTCTCGGAGTAAGAGGAGTGGTCTGAAAAGCTTTTGGGAAGCATGAACATAATAAAAGCTTCCTGGTGTTAAGTTTAACCTTAAAAATGGTGTCAACATTGCAGTAAAGTCTTGTCCTAGGGAATAACAGGAGCAGGCACTAGATGCAGCATGTGAGCTCGTCACCTGGGAGGTGTCCATCCTGGTCTGGAATCTGTCACACAGAATGTTTCCTACTGAGCGTAATGGAAGAAGACTGAAACTCAGTAAGAGGGACAAGTTATTCACAGGTGCTCTTAGGGCCCCCTGCACACTGACCAACCCAGAGCTCATATATATATCTTCAGTGTTGAAAATAGTTTTGGCTGGACCTTAACTGAAACGAGGTATTTCACCCGTGTAGTTGATTATATGACGCTGGTTGTGTGTCTGTAGTGGCTCTGGGTTGCTGTTTCCAGGTCACGTACCCTCTCAATCCGTTTCTCAGTTCTGAAATCAGTTGTTTTTCTTGAAGTATGTTTTATGGACCAAATAATTTTTTGACTGCAAATTATCCCATCTGAAGCAGACACACTCTGACTCGGTGTCCCGATGGCTATATGGTAATGGATGTTATGTATCCATTCAAATCCCAAATGAGATTAACACCACAGTTCTCTCCATCTGTCTTTGAGAAAGAATCCAATAAATAAGAAGGCATATAAGGGAAGATTATCACATTATATTCAGTGTTTACAGTGTGTGTATTAATTATTGTAGGGAGATGTGTGTACAGTTGGTGCGGGTGGGCACTGCTGAGCCCGTGTGGAACTCTTAATCCAGAGCAGCCCTGGCCTTGAAGGTGGACTCTGCTCTGTCCTCAGGCTCTGACTCATGGGCTCAATGGTAAGCAAAGCTGCATGGTGCTGCTTGTTCAGATTTTGTTGGTTATTTTCATCTAAAAGGGATTGCAAAATAGGCAGTGGGTAAAGAAAAGAAGGGGAGGGGGAGGGTTTGAGGATGGACTTGTGGAGTTTTTGCTGGTTCTGATAGCTTTTGACCCCAGATTTGGATGCTGAGCTGGGAGCATCAGTGTAGCCTGGCCACATGGCTCCCATGAACATCCTGCTGATCTATATCCAAGTGCCTGTGCAATGTGTAGGGAAGCAAGTGTGTCCTCTCATCATTAGTTCATCAAGTAAGACCTTCTTCCAGATCTCTTCTTTCTATGTCATATGTTCTCCCAGCTCAAACTTGTGCAAAGCAGGAGCAGTTATTGATTTTCAAACAGTATGAGTCCATGGCCTTTTCTGTCCATCTGACCGAGCACCAGTTTTTGTAGGAGTTGGAGAAAAACTATAGGGGGTCTGAAGGAGCCAGTGGCCTGGACTTAGTTGCCACTGGAATGGTGTACCCAGCCTGTGGTCTGCCTGCTTGTGACTCAAGGACACAGGTGAGCAGTGCAGGGTATGTGCTAACTCTGAAGATGCTTAAAAGAGATTGGTGTAATGCAGTATTTGTCTAAGAAATGAAAACAGGTTTGTTTTGCAACTAACTGCTTTGATGATGAAAGGTAGATTTTTTATGTATATCGCTCTTCCTATGTATGAGCTTCTTTGTTTGGAAGGCTCCCACAGGAGTCTTCCATCCTCTTAAAAATACAGATTTTTACAAACTGGTTCTAATTATTTATGAAGTCAAATTAGAGAAAATGCCATTCAAAAACAATGCCAGATTCCAGGTAGTAGATGTTGGTGCTGCAGACAGAGTCTGTAGTTTGGCAAATGACTGCCACAGCTTCACATTTTGACTTTGTTTTGAAATACATCTATGCTTTCCCCAAATACCACCCAAAGACAGTAAAAATATTTGCTGTGCATTATGCTGCTTTTCAGTCTCTAAGAGATATTAGAAGCAGCTCAGACCCTGAAAAGAATTAATGTTGCAAACACTGTGACAATGGTTGGTGTTTGCAGTAGAATTCATCATCCCAGAAAAGATGCATATTCTACTGTTTTGCTTTTAAATCCATAAATTTTCACCAGTAGCACAGTACTTTTGTAATATGATGGATTTCACTCTATGGATGGGTAAACTATGAACCAAGGGAGAAATTATGCTTTATTTGTCTTGCCCTCTCCTTGTGCTTCTGCTCTCTGTCAGGATTTAATTCCAAATTCCTCTTCTCTCTTGGGCAGATTCATGTTAAATAGTCAAGTTGCCACCTCTTGTGGAAGCTTCCTCTCCTGAGATGCCCACAACTGGTTATTGCAATGGCCAAGGCTGATTCTAGGTACTTGTGTGTACAGTTCAAGGTGTTCAGGACAATATTGTCCTAACCTGAAGGACAAACAATTCCCTGAGTATTTACAACATGGAGACATTTTTACTACAGGGTTGTTAATCTGGTAGTATTATATACTTAACATTTTTACTCTCAGAATTGTGGTTGTTCTTGCATTTGTGGTTCAAATAGCATGATAAAACTCCATCTTCTCTATTCTGTGGGTATAATACAGAAATATGTTTGATAGAGGATTTTGAACAGTTTTCCTGCACAACCCAACTGTGCACTAGGAGCATCCCATCTTTTACTGGGAAAGAAACCTGGGTTGAAGCACTAGCACCACTGACCCCAGAGGCAGCGGAAAGTGTAAGGGCCACATCTCAGCAGTTCATCTTACACTTAGGTTGGTTTGCAATGCCTTTTCATCAGGGTAATCACCAGTACTGATGGATCAGCACGTGGTAGAGAACGCTTTTAATAGGGATAAGCCTTTCTGTGTATTTTGCCCACTTGACCCATTGCCTAGTTGGCCTTCCACAAACCGAAGGATTGTTTCAGCAGATGCCAGTGGTGGGCTGTGCCTGTAATAGTTGTAAGCCTATGTGCAGAAATGACTGGAGTTAATTGGTTCTTCTGATTGCTGACTTGATACAAATAATCCAAGTATGATTTTGTGCCTCATTGTTTTGTGGAAAAAAATTGTAGCCTGAAACTAGTGGCTTATTTTGGGAATGCTATTATTTAAGGCCTTTAGAAAAAAGTTGAGTGTTTTCTTCTGATAATTGCACATGCTGTAATCAGGGATGAATTTGGACAAAGTTGTTTGTCTGCTGTCATGTGCTCCATTGGCTTTTCCTTACGTGTTTCCCTGTAAGAACACCTGGGCTTTACAATGATTCCCCTGTCATGTGCATGGTACCATTTTTTCCTTCCAGATGTTGTTGAACATTAAGTATCACTTCTTAAGATCCATAAGGTTATTCTTATGACTTGTATCCAGCACTTTTATTGTCCTGCTCAGCAGCCACCTGTGAGGGGTGGGACAGGTGGGCAGGTCTCGGTGGAACTTGTGGTGTTGTGATTCTCATCGTTCTTCCTTTAACTGCTTTCATATATATGTCTAGAGCACAGATCTTTGTCTGTTTAAGTAAAAGTAATGATGCTTTATGATCTGTTTCATTGTCTTTATTTGAGGATTTACAAGTGCTGTGATTCAGAAGCATCTGAATTATTTTTTTTCCTTCAGAGAAGCGGTGAGAGGGACTAGCTCGCTTTATTTCTTCTCCAGAACACAGCTAAAATGGTCGGCTTCTGGGCTTGGCAGTTTTACACCAACTTGATAAAATAAAAATAATCATGCCATCGCTATTTTATCTTCCTCCTTTCAGATGTGCTTCCTTCAGAATTGCTTCTTTCTTTCGTATTTGTGGAACTCTGCTTGGCAGAGTGGCAGTCTGTTCACAAGCTCTGCCAAGTTGAGGATTTGAGAGAAAGTAAACAACTCGGTTGGAAACATGGATAGCAAGCGTTGCGTAGACTCTAAGAAGCAGAGATATGCTGCTGTATTATACAAGAGTTCACTTAATGGAAAAATGCTGTTTTCCCCTTAGAAGGAATGAATCTCTCTCACTAGCCATTGTAAAGTAAGCCAGTCGTGCCTGACAACCGCGCTCCGTTTGGGCAACTTCTCTATCAAGGTTTTTTATAGCACTTTTCCTGAATGAGAAAAACTGTTTTTTGGGCCTCAGTCAGAACATAAACCAATATTTATAAGGAATGAATCCGCATGCTTGGAACTACCTAGAGAGCTGATAGAAGGAGCTGGGAAATACCTGGGAGAGCTGCGAGATGGACAGGTACTGAAGGAGTCTTTTGCTATATATGAAATAGTTGCCTCTCACTTATTCCTCAAATATTAGTTTACTTGCCAGTGATATTTATTCCAAGGGCTACAAATCCATTATTGTTACTCTAGAAAGCAGTACTCAGGCCCTGACAGATTTTACCTTTTGCAAACAGGGAGGATTTAAGCCAGCTGCTTCTCAAGTAATTTGTGTGTTGCTTGTACCCTCACTAAACTACCAAGCAGCAGTGAGATGAAAGAGCATTCTTAATTATATTCGTAAAGAGGAGGTGAGGCTTCACATTTAAGAAATATCTTAACTGCACCACGTAGAGCAGCTTCCCAAAGCCGAAGCACTGCTGTTAGAAGATTTCAGCCCCCCTCTTCTGCACATTCCTCCACAGGCTTTAAACTCCCCCATTGGATCTCCACACTCGGAGTTAGATGGAGCTCAGACAAGACCCCAGAATTATTAATGGCTTATAAGGCCTGCCCCATGGCTTTGTGAAGCCCTGTGACACCTGTACTAGTTTAAGGGACTGCAGGGAACTTGTATTATATTCTGCTGAATTGTTTCCCCTCTCCTGGTAGCGTATTTTAGGTCTTCAGGGATAAGCTGTACCTACAGCTGTGCCTCACTGAGAGCTTAGTGGAAGTTGCTGACATTAACCCTTCTTTCATTGAGCTTTGCTTTGGAAACCTGGACGTGTGGCTGACACCATACATTTGAAATAGTGTATAGTGATTGTATTCAGGTTTCAGATTTTTTGGAGAGCGCAAATTGTCAGGTAATGGAACTGCTACCTTTTTGGATAGGAAGATTACCATTCATCTTCCATAGTGTCTTGAGAGATTATATTTTTAAATAAGGGGAGCATACAAATATTTCAACTGTTTTTTAATAACTGCTTATAATTTTAGTAATGCTTTTACTCATCCTTATTCATTGATCTTCACTCTTCAAATAAACAAAGCTCCCTTGGAAGGCAAGGGTGGCAGTCAGGATGATGAGATACAGAGTGAAGAGGAGGTACAAAAGAGCCTATGTGATGCTGTAAGCAGGCACAAGGTAAACATGGTATGTGGGAACATACAAAGCAATGTATAGAGCAGAAGACCAAACAAACATAGCTGCAGAAAAAAAATGCTTCTGAATAAGATGGTTTAGCTATGATAGATGCGTTGTCAACCTGCTGCAGCTAAAAGCTAAATACATGAGTTGGAGAGAAAAAAAATCCAATTGAACAAAATCAATCATTGGGGTGTAGACTATTAAATGTTGACAAGTGGTAAAGGCTGGTTATACTGCTCTAAAACTTTGGGGGATAGCAAAGCACCTTTGAGTAAACTTACACTCTTTAAATCAAAAATGAAAGTTGGTTGTTTTCTTTCATGGCATTATATGTCAGGGACCAGTATTCTTAGAGACTGTTGCACAGTGTGAAATTACTGTTTTACTCAGTTCTTTATATTTCTGACCTTGAGATCTTGATCATTACAGTCTATCCACCTGACAGAGCTGCAGAGTTCAGAAAGAGTTTAGGCTCTGTAACAATAAAAATCTTTTTTTTTTTTAAAGTTAAATAATGAGTTGTGCTGTTTATGCAAAGTAGAAGTTGGGTAACTGTGATTCATTTCATTCTATAGGGAACATTGCACAGACAGTCCACACAGTCCTTCATTTGTTTTTCTTCTACAGCCAAAGAATTTGCCACACAATTGCATGAAAATGCAAACTGAAGTCTTGAGGAGACAGTATTTCAGGCTCCTTGGAATTGCTTTCTTAAAATAACCAAGCTTCCATTGATTTCTAGTTCCCCAATATGTTTTAGACTGTAAGGTTTAAACTGCTTAAATTTATATAGAAAAGAGGGAGAACAGACAGGCTGTGTTAGCAGTGTGGGGAATTGGGGCTTTGGTGGCCTGGGTTCTTTTCCGTTGCTCCCACTGTGGTGTTTGGTGGCTCTGCCACCTTCTGAGGGCTGAGCACTAATGGTCAGCCCTTGCTGGGAGAATCTAAGGGAGCTGGTGACCAGGTTTAACTGTGACAGCCTATGGTCCTCTTATTGGTGCCTAGGAAATGCACTTCTTTTTATGCCTGTCATTGCTGGAATGAACTGAGGGGTATGGAGTGATGAATAGCAGCTGTAACTTATAGGTCTATAAAGGTGAAACCTTTAAGGAATAAACAGTAGAACAAAGAACAAAAAAACCTCCAATGTGTCTAGCATATTCTTGGTGAATTTTTCAAAAGGATGATTTCATCTCTTGTAATTTGTGTCCTCTTCCTGTTTTCCTATGAGAATGCAGTGTTGGGGTATCAGGACGAGTACAATATCTAAGCTTTTGAGGCTGTGTGGTACTGAACAAAATAGCAGGTCTAGGATCCTGAAGGGAAGACGGCCCTTGGTCACTTCTAAGCATCTTCTGATCTTTTGGTCATCTTTTATGGAGGTGAGGACAAGTGGGTGTAAAGAGTACTTGCTTAAATCATTATTTTTTGTATTCTTCTGAATGTTCTTCTGTCAGAGCGCTTGCCTTAGAGTTAGTGACAGTTTCCAAACACAAAGAAGAAATTGCCTCCGAATAAAAGCATACTCAAAATGATCAATCTTCTATAGCTGCAGTAAGCTATTGGAGCAGAAAGCCAAAAGTATTATTGTATGTTATAGGGACCATTACTGACATCTAGGCATTACTACAGAGCAATCAAGGCTTCTCTGTGCAGTGGAAGGAGCTAAATGTATAACTGCTAATTAAGCCTAAATGAAATAAATTTTGCAGTGTGTTCCCTATAAGTAACATCATGCGGCTCTGGTGGACTTTACGGGGCAATTAAAGCCAAATGAAGAAATGTCACAGTTGCTGGCCATGGGGCGGTTTTCCTCAGAAGCAAATAGCAAGAAATATTCTTTGCTGACCTTGTTTGCTGAAATGAGGTGTGGGGTAGAAGGAGTTTTTCAAGTGTTAGCTGTAAGGATTTTTCCAGCTTAATTGTAGACGTTGCTGAATTTAGCAAGGAGGTGCAGAAACGTGGGTATGTTTTGTGTCTGTCCTCTAGCAGAGTGGTTAACAGCCCATCCTCTCTCATAATAGTGGAATAATGTGTGTAGATCCAAAACATTCTTGTTTGAAGAGCTTTAGATGCTCCCATAGCAAATGTGCAGGTCCTACCTCTTCTAGAGATGGTGAAAAATTCCACAGGGGCATAAAGAGGTCAAGTCAAGGTTTATTTTGACATGGAAAAAACACAAAAATGAGAAACACTGTTAAAATCTTGTTGGCTTCAGCACAATAGTAAAGCTGTAGCTAAAGAGGCAACTTGAAATCACTGAGTGGGAAGAGCAGCCAGCTGAGAGGTGGCCTGGGAGAGCAGCTCATGGCAGGAGTAGTCTATCTGGTGGGTATCCAGCTATCCTTTCCTGGAGCTGTTGGTGTGCTTTATCCAGAAATACTTGCAATCCTGGTGTGTTGCATGGAACCAAAGATAATTTACAAGAATACTTAGAAACTCTTTGGTTTAAAACTTTTTATTGAATTTTGTATTTGTTTAAATTTCTTTATTAGTTGCCTTGATGATTCAGTTTTGTTTTCTAATGTTTTAGAAACCCACATTAGCTTTTCCTCCTATAATGAGTTGGATATGTGGAAGAGTGAGGAGACTCAAATGTTCCTGAAAGGCAAAGATGAACAGATCTGAAGCTCCCTTGCATTCCTCCAAAATTTTGGGCCTATGTTTGTTAAATTAAGTGTGAAAGTCTAAGGGCTTGTTTTACTGGCAAAATCTTCACTTAAAATAGATCCTTGATGTCATGCATGAGATAAATCATAGCAGTAGTTGTTTTGACACTCTGGAGTGTAGTTATATTATGCACTGGTTTCCCAAGAGATCTTAAAATTTAACAAGCAGAGGCCAGCGTGAGTGATGAAATGAGGCAGCAGTAGAGCCATTTCAATTATGCTTTTATTACAAAGCCATTCTTCCTAGAGCGCTTCATGCTTTTTGTAATGCCTACTAGAGTATGAAGTGCTTCGTGTGAAGGGAAGGTAGCTCCAATTTTATGACTAAGTGGACAGCGTGATTTTGACTTGCTTTGACAGCAGTACTGGGGTTGTAGCAGCAGGAGTAAGGCAGGAGAGCGCGAGGGAGAGATAATGCTCTGCTTGCCTCAAATGGTGGAGGTCCTCCTCAGAGAATGAGGAGATTTGCTAATTCAATAATACTGTTAGGAACAGAGGAACTTGCAAATGGTTTAGGTTTCTCAGTTTTGTTTCGAAGGTGATTTACTGTTTCAAGTCTACAGTTAACAGTGGTTACCTTTTTTTTTTTAAATTCTTTTCCCTCTCCCCAAAGGCAAGTGCAACAGCTTTACTATCAATCATGTCCTGTGCTATCTTTTTTCACTCCTTATCTCATAGTTATCTGCTCGTACCATGAGTTATTTGTTAAATGTTTATTTCTAATATAGGCTATCTTTCAGAGGGGCTATTAAATATTTTGAAGCATTAATAATGTAACTTGTACTTTAGAGTACTAATATAAGCAGGTTACCTTTTGGTCTGAAGATGGTAACAGGCATGTTGTACAGGTTGTCTGTATAAATATGTAGTTCGATATACGGAAGTTTAAACCATCCTCCTCATTTATTACATTTTAAGGATCAATTTGAAGTTATCTTAAGGGATTGTATTAAAATAACTTCATTTAAGGCTGCAGTAGGAACACCAGGCACCAGAATTCCACTTGGGTTACACAGGGTGTTAAACAGCTTTTGTTTCTGTAGTAAATGTATTGTATGGCCTCTACTTGCTTTAGGGTATGTACTTGTCTGTGTTCTTTCCTGTGCCTCTTGAACCTGTAGCGTGGTTGAACAGCCTCTGCTAAATGCACCCAAAGAGAGGGACTCACGGGGCACAGTCTGGATGGGGCTTTGGCGGGGAGCAAGAATCATGGCTGCTCCTTGGGGAGCCAAACTGCCGCACGTATTCTGGACAGGCTGCCGCTGATTGTGGTTATTAAATTCCCATCAGAATATACTAACTTTCCTCCTAATACAGAGTTATTAGAAATCTCCCTCACTGTCTGAGGTAATTGTTAATTTAGACCACTTGTGTTTCTGAGATTAGTGAGAAGGGAATCTATTTTTTTTCCTCCCTTTACAAGCAGGCCTGTTAAATCCTTTAGCTGAATGGATAACGATTACAAGTCTCAACTGACAAGCTACATTTTTTTTCAGTTCCTGAAAGGTCGTTTATAATAACAGAAATGACTAGCACAGCACACCTACAATATCTGTGTTGTGGAGGCAACTCTGATTAGAATTTCAGCTGGTACCAAGGGGTGTGTGTTTGGTATGCGGAGGGAGGCTTAGACAGCTATTCATGTCCATGGCTACTCTGGCCAGCAGCGAATAGTCACACTCCTTTCTTACAAAAACCCACATAAATGTGATGGTATAAATGCAAACTGCCTCTATTGATGGAATATTATTAAATTCTTCTGATTAGAAACGCATATGCAACAGTTCCTGTCAAAGTATTGTCAGGCAATAGGGCTGCAGTGATGAGGAAAAAAGGGAAAATTCTGTTTTAGAAAATGCCAAGGAAAAGGTTTTTTAATTTATTTTTTTTTTTGCTATTAGTGCTCTGAAAAAAATTGAGAAAGGATGACATGTCTAGTGTTTGAGGACAGAGGTGTATGTCTTTGCCAGTCTTGAGTGGGTTTTTTGTTTTGTTCTTTTCAATCAGCTTTTCTTAAGAAAATTCTCAAATAGGCTGGAATGAGTGTGGAGTTCATGGCGTAGGTTGACTAGTTCTGGTATAGCTGTAACGCTCTCGAAGTCAGGAAGTTTGTGAATACCACCATACATACAAGTTTGTAAAGTTCATACATGTCTGCTCAGATCTTAGTGGCGTTCATATGATATTTGTGTTGTAATGTTCCTTCTGCTGCATCCTTGGACCCCAAACCCAAGAGCCTTCTGGAAGAGCCCTCAAGCCTCAGTGCTGATTCGGGAGTGGCAGCTTCTGTTCTCGGTCAGTACCTGCGTAGACTTCAGTCTCTTATTGGGAAATCTTGTTTTTCTGTGTATTACCTGTGATCTCAAGTTCACTATGTTTTAGCACCCTATTTTTACTTTGCTTTTGACCTTAAAAATGAATATCTTAATGCAAAGAAGTTCAATCAAAATTGCTTCTCAGCAATGTAGCCGGCAGTTTTGTTCAGGTTTAGACAAGTGACACATTTCTGTTTCCTTTTACTCTTTCTAATCCTTCCCATATAATAGACTACTGCAGCATAAAGAATGTTCCATATGACAACATGCATACATATTTTCTGGGAATAAATTAGGACGTTTCCCAATGCTCCAGCACATCACTGTTTAATATAGGCCAATAGATCAAAGACAACTACTGTAGTTTCCCTCCTGGGTCTGTTAAAGCCAATATAAATGTGACCCTTTATAATATGTGCTCTATTATTTAGAAAGCTACTGTTTCCCTAGAGTTAATCTATTCAAGAAGTTACTGAAGTTGGGCTTCTTTTTAAGTATGTCTTTCTATATGTCCAAATACATATCTTGTTAGCTAGCTTATTTTGTGTAACCAGCTAGTTACCTGCCTGCACCTACCTAGTAACCACTTGACAGAAGATTCATAAAATTCCGCAACATTAGACTATTAGCACAATAATTGTCATTTCACTACTAGAAACAGCTTATAAGAACTTTAATATGACTTTAAAATCTTTCCTAGCATTTAGGTGATGCTTTATTGCTTTATTATGAAATTATTATTAAACCACAACTGGGAGGGGAAAAGAGCAGAATATTTTATTCTGCTATGGAAATCAGAATGAATAAAGTAAAACCTTCCTTCGTTTTTAGCAGTACTCCAGGTTTAGAAAGTCAAAAGCTTTCCAGTATGTCCAGTATCCAGTTCTAAGATTAAGAAAGGATGGAAAGGCAACCTTCTTGTAATATGCAGTAGGAGAAATCTGGAGTAGCCATAGTCCTTTACTAAGTTTGTAACCCAATGAACTGATGTATTTGTTAGCTTCCAGACAGGAACTAGAGATACTGGTGTCTGGTATCATGCTGAGATGATATTGATGATATCTGATGAGACTATTTTCTGTTTTATAGGAAAAAAACAAGGGAAGGTGATTGATAATTTTGCGCTTTTGTTTATGTGCCCACCCAACTGAGGGCATGTGAGTTGTGTTGTGCCCATGTTGCTGGATGTCACACCAGCTGCCATGACTGATGACCGGCCTTGAGCTCCTGCTTTAACTGTCCCCACCATCTGATTGAACAGTGCAGTATAATTCCACGGCACTGTATTCCTACCCTGTCATGCACTGCGGTTATTTATTATCCTCTCTTACACAATTTAGTACAATTTGGCATATGCTCAGATGAATTACATCAAAGATTAGTGAGGTTTTTTATTTTCCTCGGGAGACTGAAATTTAGCATTATGAAAATTAACCAGCATTGCTATCCCCACCCACCTCCTGGTTTAAAGCTCCTAGGATGCAGGTTGAACATAGTTTACTTCAACCAGTACTGAAAAAGCACCAGCATTTAGAGTTTCAGCCACATACCACAATGGCTGATGGCAGAAATGATTTCTTTCTGCTGGTAAACACAGTAAAGTGGTTCGGATGTTAACACAGAGAGGGCTCATGTGGCAGACTGGCTGTTTCTGACTCACCTAGGCATGGTCTTACAAGTGATTTGTTATTTAATGAAATTTCAGGTAGTTGAGGTAAAGCATCAAGTTCGGTATAAACAAATCATTTATTATATAAACAAATGAGATCTAAATTACAGTGATTTTTCACCTGATACAGATCAGTGCAAAGTAAATAGTCATTTACATTACACTGTGTAGCTGGTGGTGTATGTGAACGTGCCGCAGTGTTGAAGAGCGGAGGCTATGCGGTGGGAAGGGATGAAATCTGGTCCCTTTCTCAACCCATTTTCCTGCTCGAGAGCACAAATGAGTCTCTAGCAGCTGAGGAAACCTTCTTTCCTCCTCTTGCAGGCTCTCTTGGGGAGTGATGGCTGTTGGGGCCTTAAATCTTGAAAGAGCAGTTCATGCCAAAGGAGATAAAGGAGCCTCAGCCTTTCTCTTCGGTTGCATTTCATTTCCTTTCCTCACATAGTTTTTTTGATCTGTGAAAAACTAATTATTCTTTCTGTAAAATCTGATCAGTTAAGAAGAGAAAAAAACTTGTGGATCTGACCTTTCCTGACATTAGTGCTAGAAGGCTGTGGCAGTTCTAAATGTTCTTTTCAAATGTATATTCTACAGACAAAAGAATTATTCACTTAATTGTTGGAACAGTTTTGGCCACTTTGAGTTGTCTTTGGGAAATAATCACGCTTGGAAAATGTGACCCATAAGTTTCAGAGGCACCAGCAAGTACAAGTGCTGGGGAGCAGGAACGGAGCAAAGCTGATTGACAACGTGATGTGGGTCTATGATTCCAGTGGTGGTCCAGTGACGCAAGACTGTGCGCACAGGCACGCACATGCAGTGTGTGTCTATATGTATGATCTCTATATATAGCATGATTTTAAGAGAAACCTTCTTAAAACTTGGGAGAGAATCCTATTATTGGGGTTGGTTGTTCCATTAACTGTCAGGGATGCTAAAACTGTTTCTTCCACCTTGGTGGCCACCTGGTCTGTGTCTGTCTCTCAAGTGCTGAGTAAGGTGGTAGCTGCTGTTGTTTTCAGGCAGAAAATGATTCCTACTAGCAGGTTTGACCTTCACTTGAACTATCAGTACTGTGAAGTTACAGGTAATGATACACATTTGCTCCAGCCTAGTGCACTGGAGGATGTTTTCCTGATCCATTTATGCCTCTCCCATGTATCTGTAGCACAGTGCTTGTAAGGTATTTTCTTTTTTCCTGTGCTTTACCTCTAATGATTAATAGTAAACCTAGTGATGAATGTGAACGAAAGGGTGGCAATTATAATTTCATTAATCACCTAATAATTGGAGTCCGGGGCTCAATGGTGACTTTAGACTTCTACATCCTAAGGAATTAAAGAGAAATTTCTATTAATCACTGTGTCCCAGCTGCTGACAAGGCCTGTTCTAACAATAGATCTAATCATTTCAAGATGTGCTACAATTAGTGTGAGGATGATAAAGGAGTTCATCATCTGAGCCAGCCTTCTGGTCCTGGGAGGTTGCAGGAAGGAGCCTCTCTATTACGCCAGTGATTTACCTCTAAATGTGATGTGTTTGAAGTCATGCTTCCCTGGAGATTTATAAATGTTTAAAGCTTTTAATAAACTTAACCTGACCTATGGAGTCCATTCAAAGCTGGGTGGCTAGTTATGGCTGGACCTCTGTGGTGATCTGGCTTTCCAGTTGCTGGGTGGTGTAGAACCCCAGCTGGGGTAAAAAGCCACCACAGTATCTGTGAATGGTTGGGTCAGAAGGGACCTACCTCCACTTTTCCCCTGTGCCTTAGGATACATCCCTGAAGGATCTGCTCCATGATCTTTCTGGGCACAGAAGTGAGGCTGACAAGCATGTAGATTCCTCGGTTGTCCTTTTTGCCCTTTTTAAATAGGAGGGGGTGAAATTAAGGATATACTATTTTTATTAAGTTGTGTGTGGAAAAAACTCTGGTTGCAATTCCCTTGTGCCTCAGCATATTGTTAAGGTGGGAGCAGAGTGGTTAAATGGGGAATTAGAAGAGTGCTGGGCCTGGCTTTGTGTAACGAAAGAGCAGCTGTGTCACACTGTTAACAGCCCTGTGTCTGGCAATGCCAAAAATAGGGAGATGTGACTTATGCTCCTATTTCAGACCTCTGGTTGGTAGGAGCATTTTTTTGTATAAATCTGCCATAGAAATTCTTCAAGTTTACTGGCTCTTATCTGCCCTAAGTACAGAAATAAATGAAGTCACCAATGTGCAAGCAGCATTGTGAATATAAAGGCTCCATGCATAGAGAAATAATGAATTTTCTAAAATCTATATGTGGAGATAAGCCACAGGTATCCATGTTTGAGTTACTGAAATGATGTAACTAAGGCAACTGGAATAATAGATTGACATCAGAAGGAAGCTGATATAAATGGAATTTCAGGGACTTGTGTACATTTTCCAGAGGTTTATTTAAAGTGTAAGTTGTCAGAAACATGAAAATCTGTTGAAGCTATCAACACTTTACGTTTATCAGTCATTCCTGTTTATGGTAAAACTCCAGAAAGTTTTTTGTGTTTGAGTAGAAGATTCTAAGTAGTCTTCTAAGAAAAATAGAGGCTGTTAAGGGTTTCTATGTTAAGCCTTCTAAGCCATGAACTGTGCATGATTTTATAGAATCATAGACTCCAAAGGTTGAAAAAACCCTTTAAGATTATCAAGTCCAGCTGTTGACTGTAAGTCCAAACAGTAAACCATGTCCCTAAGCACCACAACCACACGTCTTCTAAATACCTCCAGGGATGGTGACTTCACCGTTTCCATGGGCAGCCTCTGTCACTGACAGCCCTTTGGGCAAAGAAGTTTTTCCAGATGTCCAATCCCCTGGTGCAACTTGGAGCTGTTTCCTTTTGTCCTATTCCTTACTACTTGGGAGAAGAGACTGACCCCAGTCACAAGTGGTTTTGTGTTCCGGTGTTCATGGGGTACGAATATGGCCCTTGGAAGGGCCAGGCTATAAAGCAGTCTTTCTAGAAACCTGCTCTGAAATAACATTATTGAACCAAATATTCTAAAGCTGGGGAGGCAATAAAAATAAACAAACAAATTTTCTATGTAAACTTGATGTTTGGATCAGGCTAATCATACATGGGATAATTAACCTTGTAGAACAATATAATTGTATGCATATACATAAAGTACTACCTGGATTGTTACTTCAAATTTGTCAGTTTGAAGGAATAGTGCTAGAATTTGCTCTTTATGGTACCTTTATTCAGAAGTATAGGTGGCTTGCTGTTCCTAGGTGGCCATCCTAAACAAGGGTATAGGGTCCTGTTCTACTAGGTCAAGTAGTTCCTAATGAAGAGTAGAAGTAAATGAAAAACTGCTGTCAAGGTGTCCCTTAACCAAATATGTGGTTTTGAGAAGTTGAATTAAAATCTTGACCCAGAGATTAGGTGAATCACATGTCTGATTGAGGTGAGCTCGAGTAGTTTAAGGTAATAATCTGAGGTGAAGCCAGCATAATGAAATACTTTGTTACAGAAATCGAGCTTTGCAAATAATTTCATTGTAAATAATTCAGTTAGTGAATTGAGCTTCCTTTTCGATCCAGAGGCTGTTTGAAAGTGAGCTTTGTTTTCCTGCATGGTATTTATTATTTCTGTTGGTTTTTGTTAAACTCCGAGGCACTGAACTGTTTACTTTGGTTGCTGGCTTCATCACAGTCAAATATAAGCTGTTCACCTCCATTGGTGTTGCTGCTTGTGCCACTTGCTGAAGCGTGCACCTTGAAGCTTGATACAACTTCTGAAGCCTTAGCTGCTTACGATAAAGAAACAGAAACATTCTTGAGTAACTAGGTTCAGTGGATCTGCAAGGAACTGTATCTTCAATTTGAGGCGCAGCTAAATCCTTGTGCTGTTGGGTGGGTTTTCAGACTTATACCCTTTTCCTACATGTAAGGAGGCACCTCTTCTGTAAGTTATGCTTGTGTAGATGGGAGAATTTGGAGACTGTTGCCCATGAGAACTTATCCACCCAAAAGTTGCTGCGTGGCAGCACAGGCGAGAAACTAGTGTGAAGACTGGAATGTAGTGGTCTTTTGAATTCATGTGAATTGGATTTTGTGGAATGTTCGCTCACCTTTTACAGTATGTTTTCATGTTTCTGAACAGCACTCATTTTTCTATGCCTGGATGGGCTGAGTTTCCAAGGTGTGCTTGGTTTAACATTCATGGATTAAGTTATACAACTTTAGCATTAAATGCCAACCAAGTGACTGCCATCCTCTTTTAATAGAGGCGTGTGAAGTTATGCAAAAATAAAAATAATTTGAAGACCATAAACTTAAAACTCAACTGCACTTACTGCATCCCCCTTTCTCCTTTCTTTATGAAGACGTGTTTCAGTCCCAAAAGAGATCAGTGAAATGTTCTGCTCATTTTAAATGACATTACAGATAATGAAAATCTCAGCATAGATCAAACGAAGGAAGAAACCTGAACAGCACAGAAACAGACCATGAAGGATGGGAATGTGGAGAAGAAATGTTTCCAGAAAATAAGTTACTTTTTAAACTGTTTGTGTAGTATCATGGTTGGATTTTGGTAAGTGCTGCAAGTTTGTAAAAGGCTCATCTAATACTTTTTTACAAATACAGTTATTTTTTGTGTTCCTTTCGCTAGTGTTGATAGCAGTTTGTCGCACAGGAGGAACTAACCCCAGCAACTAGTTTGGAGATTGAAAGTAATCACCATCTTCACACTTACTATTGAATTACCACCTTTTGTCTTTGTTTAGGCAAACATTCTCTTTTCCATCTTCAGCCTAAAGTTCAGCACTGCTGAGGATGGTGTAAAAACAGTTTTTGTCGGTACCTGTTTTGATGGAACCCCAGTTTGTTAGAAAGCAGTAGGCATGTACTGTTGTTAAGGGCTTACTTTAAGTAGTAGTTGACGGTGTTTGTTTTACATATCATAGTTATTTAATAATTAAGACAGTGTATATATTCTGCTCTAATGTGCTTGAGTATGTAAAGAATTTATAATAATATAGAATACTTAAAACCGTTCTCTTGCTTTGCTGATTGTATTGAAGACCAGAACATGGAAAGAAAGAAATGAAAAAAGCTGTTCTTGTAATACTTGCTTCCTTCCCTCTCCTAGTACCTCTTCCTTCATACTTTCATACTCACACAGGGTATATATGCTGTGCAAGCCATGAGGCGGTATGATATTGCACCTTCCAAGAAGGGTATGTCAGCATTCCTCTGGAGTGAGGTGTCTCTCTGAGCAGTGCTGTGTAGTGTAGTGCCTGCGTGTGCAAGAGGTTTTATTGATGTGCATCTGAGATTGGCCTTCTTGGGGCAGCCCATTTCTAGTACTCTTTAGGTCATGAAAAAGACTCCTTGTGCTTTCTCCCATGAGTACTAAGAATAATAAAATTTCCTTATTTGTCCCCTTCTTGTAAGGCCTGTGAATAGCAGCAGCTGTATTACAGCAAGTATTGCCAGTTGGGATCCTGCTGGCAAGTAAATATAGTGTAGCAAAAAGGTGTCATTACGATGACTCATTTCGCCCAGGTTGTGAAAGGCTGTGATTCATTAGCACCAAATATATGCTGCAGAACAAGATAAGTACTGCAGCCTCAAGTTCGGCAATAATGGAAAGACAAGAATAAAATGGATTTAAAGAAGAGGGAGAGGGGAAGAAGGTAGTCCCTCTACTGTCACTCGAAGAAACTAGTTTTCACCTGACATTGATAAAATGAATATGCAATAAAAATGAATATGCAATAAAGAGAAGTTATGTGAAATCACATTACAGATGAATATTGGGAACAGCCAATATTCATAAACCTTTGTATAGGATCCTTTTATGTCCTTTATTATTGTTCTTTCACTGCATCTTCCACTCATAGGAACCACAGCTTAGAAAAAAGTTATGTCATACAATGTAGGGTTGTAATCAAGAGATTTGTATGTTGTTCTTCAGTTTGTTTCTGTGAGAATATTTTAATTTAAAACCTGTGCACTGAAAAGAGGTTGGGATGCTTTAGTATGGTTCCATAAAGGCAGTCCCATAAGTCTTGAGGCACAATTAGGACACTAAGTCATTCTTGTAAACGATGTAAAGAAGTTTCTTTTCATTTAAATCAATCCTTCACATTCCTAAAACTTCCCTTAAAAATGGGCAGAAGGGTGATGATTACTAATTAGATGTTGTTTTTGTTTTGACTAATAGATGAATGTGGTTTTGCCCTGTGTCTTATTCTTAGATTGACTCCAGATTCTAGAGCTTCCTCATTGTTTCAGCATATTTAATTTGTGCTCTCCAGTAAATTTTGTTGACGCTTTTTGCATCCTGTAATGTAGGATATCAAGTTGACCTTGAACTACAGCTGCATACCAACTGAGAAAATCTTTCCATTTCTTTGTTTTAATTTTTTGGCAGAAGGTATATTTCCAAGTAGGTATAGTGTCCTTGTGTATGATATCAGCTCCACAGCATTGTGCATGCAGTGTGGTGTTAGAATGATTTTTAGCAAGAAATGTTTGCTTTTTCAATATATTATTTTTTTTCTTGCTGGTGCTTTGCTCTGATGTGGAGGTTGTCTTATGTTTGCTCGAGTTTGTTTTCATTATAGATGCCATCTGTGGAACAACTTGGCTTTAAACTATGTTGGAGAATATACAACATTTTCAATAAAAGTAATTCTTGTGTCAAGACATGGGCATGTTATGGATTGTAAATTTTGACTTTACTGCCAACCTCTGCCAGATTTTACTTGCTGGCTCTGTGCAATCCTCTGTTGAGCAAAACATTGTCATTGTTGTTCTTTAAGCAGTTAAGGACATCATTTCAGTGTTGGAAGGGCACAAAAATTCTCTGCACCTTTTCCCTCTTATGCTGTTTTGCTCCCATGCTACAGTGGTTTTTTACTCACTGTGTAACAAAGGTGGCATTGCCCATCTAAGTGTTGTATCTTATTAATAATTTAATTAGTATTCTTTTTTTAATGAGTACTGAGAATCAAGTATCAGAGGGGAGCTCCCTTGCCCAATTACTATCATTGGTTACCTGAAGCCTTTTATGATACGGAATGCTTTTATTCATTTGGCATTAATGCTATGGCAGCCACGAGCCCTGGCCCTGTGCTAGGTGTGAGCATCTTCCCATTGCTGAAGTTCTCATAAAAGTTGTTTTTGACCCTGGAAGATAAAGGTGATGGAGGCATAACACCAGGTAGGATCTTTCTGTAGAGACTCTTTTTGCCATTCAGGTCTGACAGGACTGCATCTGAGGGCACAGAGGTAGAAGCATGCCATGGCTCTGGGCTCACCAGGACGAGTTTCCTATGGACCCTTTTATTGTGATCTGCTCATTGTAATGCTTGTGCTTCAAATGACTTCTTACTGTAGGGTTACCTAATAATGTGATATTTTGGATTCAGAGGCAGGACTTTGGACTTCTCTGCTGGTCACCCTTCATTTTGCAACTGAGGTCTAATTGCTGAAAGAGTAAAATCTTTCCAACCGTGTGCATCCAAGAAACTCCCAAACTCAGATGTTTATTTTTGATTAATCAGATGAACCATAATCAGTTTCTTTCTGAAACCACTGGCTATCATGACTAAGCTCACTGTGACAGTGGTACCCAACGAAACTGTCCAGGCAACGTGCTGTACAATGGCACTGTTGGGTTTTTTTTTAAGATCAGAAAATGAGAATTTGTATTCTTTAAAAGTATCATCCTTGCCTTTATCTTTGTTTTCCTTACATTTGGGAATGGATGCAGTTCAATGAAGGAGGGATTGGTCCTTTTTTGTCACACACAAACACATATATATTATACATATGTATAAAGTGTATAATAAAAGAATTGTTGATCTATGGGGGTTTTCTTGTGAGGCTTACTTTTAAGCCATATGGCATCCTTAGGTGAAGAGTTAAATGCAAAATGTTATGATAAGAACAACAAATAGCATATGTTGGGTATGTAAATGCACAATATACAGTGCAAAACATCCCTAAGTGTGGCCCAAAGTCATCTGTAGTCTTACATGCCATGAAAAGAGGATCATGTGCCCCAAACACATACAAACAGAAGGCAGCTGGCTGACAGATGTTTTTGGTGTGACTGGGTAGGACTTTGGGAAAGCCCTAATGATTTTGTTTTTTTCCCCAAATCATAAAACCTATATGGGAGGTAGCTCCTCTCCTTCAAGTTTTGGTTCTTTCCTTTTACAAAATATTAGAAGCTGTTCTTCTGTGATTTTTAAATGACTTCCATTAATGTAGTAGTTCAATTCTTTACTGTAGAAACTGTGTGAAGAATATCAAACCATTAACTCAGTTTTGTAAAACTAATCGCTTCACGTAATCAGTTGAAAGCGAAGCTGCACTTACCTTTTCCATTCACTGGAGACTGTTAGGTGATACTAGGATTATGGGAAGGTGAGGATAAACTTTCATTGTACCCACTAGCCCTGTGAACAATGTTGTAAATATGTACCATGAGTGAAGTAGTTACTGAAGCCAAATAGGTGAGCTAATTCTGACTTAGACGTTCAAACCAGACCTCATCATGCTTCGCTCCCAGCACACAGTCTGATCACACACTTGTAATTTATTAGCTGATGTGTGACACCGTATTGATTTAATACTGTCTGTTATACCAGCTTACTGCTGTGTGGTGCAGTTCTGCCTCAGAGCATGACCTCAACAAAAGCAGCTTCAGGTCTGTAACAGCACCAGTATAAATCATGTGTCTCACCCTACCACTTCTAAAGGTTGACTAGTAATTAAAATTGGCATGGAGATGGTTCTGTCTAGCCATCCGTGTGAATAGTGTTTTAGAGCTTTATGTTTAGGACATTTGCATTAGTTTAACTTGAAGCTTTGCCTTGCTCTGTAAGGGTGTGCAAGGTCCTGTTTAAATGGGTAAGAGTCCATACGTTCAGACGTGTTCTCAGAGTTGTCTGTCTCCCAATTTTAAAATATTTCAGCAGAGAAGTAAATGTCTAAATACCTCTGAGGATCTGAGGTAGTTTTATTTTTATTGTCTAAAAGTGTTTTATTGCTTATATGGAATTCAAAACTTGCTGAAATTTTTCTCTTGTGCTAACAAAGTCTCAAGTCTTTAAAATTGAAGGAAAAGTTAGAAAGGCACTTTTTCTGTTACCTTAGAATTAATATTTTATTTCTGTTACTTGCATGAAGTGTATCTCCATCAGTCTGAGATCGCTGGTCAAGTGTATTCTTTCTATTTAACTGCAAGTTTTTGAGATTCTCTGGGGATGCGGTATCCAATTTTTCTATTAAAAGAGAGCACACGGAATAGAGTTTGACTTCCCTAAGGAGAAGAGAATGAAGTTCGCACAGATTGCTCTGTAGGTTTGTAAGCAAAAGGGGCAGGAGGAGGGAGATGTGAGATTTATGTTCAGCTGGCAGCAGGACTCAGTCACACTGGCGACCTTCAAGACTGGGTCGCTGGTCTTAGGAAGGTCGTCTGTATAGGTGAATGATTTCACAAGTTGTAAGAGTAGAGAGTCATGTAGGTCCTTGGATTTGCAGCCTGTGGAGACCGGGAATTTTATGACTACCTAGTGCTCTGCCTCGGACTCTTGCAAAGTGCTGTTTCTCTTGACCGCACCTCAATTTCTGTGTGTGCAGTTAAGACATGGTGGCTTGTTTCCAAAGGGTTGGTTTGATAGATGGCTGTCTCTGAGTCATGCTCCATGGTGGTACAACTGCTAAATCTAAAGCTATGTAAAATTTGACAGACATGAAGACAAGCCTTTATGATTAAAAGCCAATAATCAAAATAAAACTATAAGCCACCTTCTCAAATTTTCAAGTAACATAGATCTTTATGTTGCATCAGAATTTATTGCTGATGAGGTAAAGTAACAACTGATAGTTGAGGCTTCCATTAATTAAATTTCTAGTTCTTAGATGGGAGTAACCAACATATATTTATATGAAATTGATGCACCAAATGTTGTCTTGACTAACAGAAAGAAAAGTATTTATAGCAACGTTCACTGGCTTTACTGTTGCTAATTAGTTTTAGTAGTTAATGGAATAGATGAGCTTATGGAATTAAACCAATGCAGCTAGTAGTGTTTTGCCAGAGAGGATTTAGTGATATGCTGAGAAACGTTAGTAAACAGTAATGGGTAAATGACAGCTTGGAGTAGTTTCAGAGTGGAATGCTCTTTCTTGCAGGTATGATTATTTCTGCATATTGACTGGATGTTCCTGAGCCTCTGAATCCTAGTTAAATTATTCTGGAGGAGTATTTAAAAGGCAAGATCGCAGATTTTTTTGAACATGCCTTTTCCTCCCCCCATATTACCATTAACAGCTTAGTGATGTGGATCTGTGGTGAATAATGGAGCCCAGGTCATGCTGGAGAACATACTGTGCAGGTTACTTAGTAAAAACTGTGGAAATAGGCAAAGCAAATGCAGCTTCTGCTGAGGAGATGTATGTACTCGGTCATGGATAGAGCGATATCTTGTGTGCTAATGAAGTCACCAGATCTGTGAGCAGAGAAGCGTTAACTTGGGCAGAATCAAACTGCTGCCAGTTCTGTGTACCGATGCTCACTGTGAGCGCTGTGGATTGCTTTTGAATTGTGTTCTGGCCTAAGATGTGACCGTATCCCAGACAATGTCATTTATGATTAAACAGCTCATAATGAGTTTCCTTCTAAAATTAAGGAGAAAACTTACCCTTTTCAGAATATTCATCCCTAGTACTTCATACGCATTGTGTGTAAGCTTTGAGGCATATGCAGTGCTTTCTAATCAGATCTGAATTAGGTAACGATGAGCAAAGGTAATAAAGCCCAGGTAGCTGTTTTTGGAATATTTCCAGTTTTTCCCTGTATCATGCAGACCATTGGTCCTTTGTGTTTTCCAGGATGAAAAAGCCAAGCACAGATGGTCATGTCTGACTGTCCGAGTCAAGTCCTCACAGAATAACCCGTAGATGCCGATTTACAGATATTGATGAACTACATGTAACAAGAGTAAAGAAAACATCCTGATGTAACAGTATCAGTTACTCATGCACCTGCCTATCAGTAGTTTAACAATTAATACAGTTAACTGTCAGTTATTCCTTGTGCTGATCAGGCAGTTATGATTACCTCTTGGAAAATGAGTTAATTTTTCTTCTGAAATTGGGATCTTGCTAAAGTTACAGGCGCTCTTCAGAATGCAACTCATTTAAAACGGAAATTAAATGTTAGTTACATGTGATTGAAGAGGAGAATTTTTTCCCAAGATGCTTTTGTTTGATATAAATGTGCTGATTTCCGTGAAACAAGTATTTTAAAGTGCTAACTCGCTGATACTCATCTGTGAGCAGTTTTCAATCTGACTTTATTTTCCCACCAATAATATATTTCCTGCTGTTTGGAAACTACATGCAGCTGGCAACATCACTTTGAAATATTCTTATATTAAAATGTAATGCACAGCGATAAGGGGAGCTATGCTGACGTTAATTCTCTGTTTAACTGTGCCAAAAATTAGCGACTAGGAGTTGTAAAGTAACAGGAGGGGCTCTGAAACAAATGTGGTGATGAAATGGTGATGTGCTTGGCCTTTTGCTGCAAGGGCGTGCGGCAGATCTGTGTCAGCGTTGCTGCTGAAAGGACTTGATCAGTCTTGTCTCAGTCCACGTTTTTTTTATGAAGAACAAATGTTTTACAGCATAGCCAGCTTTTCACATGTGTGACAAAAAGATCACTGGCACTGCAGAACCAAGGGAAGAATTCAAATAAAATGTCACTGTAAGATTTTAATACAGAATAACCTTCTTGTCATATTTTTTTAGTAATGGGCTACATCGAAGTGGCTTTAAAAAGTATCAGTCAGAACTATTAGCATCTGGTGGGGTCTTTATAAATAACTATAAATAAAATACCTGAGGGACTGGTGGGCAACCTCAGTGACTCCTGGCCTGACCATCTCGACATACTGTAGCTTTGTTGGAGCTACAACCAAAAAGAACTGGACCAAAATGAGCCTGACATGAGCCTCAGATGCGCCCTTCTGCATAAAATGAAGTTGTTTGGTAAAGAGCTGGTAGGTAAAAATTGAGCTTAAGACAAATGAAGTAATTTGACTGAAAGTGATTAAGAAACGTGTGGATCTGGAGGGGGTTTGTCAGTGGGGATTGGGCCGATTTGGTGGAAAGACAGGTTCTGCGGCAGGCACGGCTGGAGTCAGAGGAGGGCACAGCCCCATACTTCTAAATTAATAATGTCTGAAAACAGATTCGAAATCCCAGGTGGCTTCTTAAATTGGTCTTTTGTTTAAATAAGGCAAAAACTGTATTTCTGTGGGAGCTGGCCATTAGGGAATTATATTAGGAAATAAGTATTCCCAAAATGATGTATGCTGGGTTTATACACATCTATATTGGAAAACATTTTTTTAAATAATATTACACAGGGAGATAAATTGTGACTTGATTTCAGGATGCTGATTAATTTGGTGCTCAGTGTACATTTCCCAAAAAAGGTTAATGAATCTGTTTCACTAATGAACTTTTCTTAATTAATACAAGTTTCAATTTTCTCAGAGCAGAGACGTTGGAGAAGAGAGCAATGAATATCACACAAATAAGCACATATTCACCACTCTTTTTATTGACTAAACCCACACAGAGGATTGAGTTATTTTGCTGCCTTTATGCAAGACACTTAAGTAGTGAACCTGTACCTGCGTATGTAAATATATGTAGATAATTCAGGATGCTCTCCAGAGAACTTTTATAGGTAGAATTGAGGATTTGTCCCTCTGAGACTCTCTTCCTTTGTGTAGCTATTTCACAGAGGTGAAATTCCTACGAGGGAAATATCATTGTTCTGTTCAAGTGCCCTATAGATCCTGAGATGGAAAGCTTCTCGCTCAGTGTGGAGGCCTTTTTTTCCCCTCACTAATGTCTAAAAGTAAATTGCCCTCAGGCCTTGAGCAAATGGCCAGCCTTGTACCCCAGCGTGTTCACCAGAGAGCTGTGGGAGAGGTGGTGGGAGCTGAATGGAGCAGGATTCTCAGAGGAGCGCAGTATGTGCTGCTCAATATCTGCCGGAGGTGAAGTTACAGAGTGGTTCCTATTGCCAAGGTGATCTAGGAGCTCGGTAGCTGGGAAGTTGAAAGTTGCCCTGGCTGTGTGTCTTCAGAGCAGCGACCATCGATGTGGCCCATGTGCTTGTGCTGATGTGGAGGTGTGCAGAACATGTGTTAAAGGAAACGCGTTACGACACAAATTTCCTCCTTCACCACAGCATCATGTTGCACCCTTTCATCCCCAGGTATCCGACTAACTGCTGTATGGCTTGATAGCACACTGGGAAATGACTTCCTTTGCTGATTTTCTGCTGATCTTGACTGGTTCCATGTTTCAGTATGTGCTTTGACTGGCTGTCATGCATTTGCTTTCCAGAGTCTAAAATTCCTTGTGAAATAATAAGGTTCAGGTCAGCTTGAGTCATGTGGCTGGAGTACAGTTCGTGGTTGTCAGAGGGCAGATCCAGTGAGTCTCTACTCTAAGTCCAAGTGAAGCAAATTTTTCTAGAGTGCAAGCTACATGTTTGTCTTCAAACTTGGGAAACATTATTTCCTCTGTACGAAACGCTTTAATAAAGAAAAAGGTGCTAAATCACAGAATAGATTGTTCCAGGTTGTAAAAGGATTTCTGGTGTTACTCTGCTAAGTAGCTGTTAAGGGTTATCAAAGATGATTTGTATAATAGGGAGCTAGACCTTCATTCTGAAGACTTTTGTGGTGAGCAGGGCTCCTTCTTACATCCTCTTTCCAAAGCCAAGAAACTTGTGGAGCCCATAAGCCAAGGTCAAGTACCCAGGTGTGAGGGAGAGCCAGAGGAAACACAGCCAGTGCAACGTGTCATTCGGATGGATATTCTGCCCAATGGTTTCTTTGGAATACAGTCCCCTGTATTTGGGAATGCAAATATACACTTGGGTTGGGTAGGACTGGCTGCCTGACGAGAGCTTTATATACAGTTTCCAGAGTCCCTTATAATTTTAGCTCATGGATGCAGCAGCTGAAAGGTCCCTCTTGTTTTTCCTTTCCTTAAGTTTGCTTCCAGTTTCTCAGGATGAGCACTGAAGGAAGTCTGCGATGCTTGGCAGTACTCTTGTGTCAGTCTGCAGTCCTGTGGTGGAGTTGTCCTTGCTCATGTGTAGGATTATGATGAATATGGAAGGAAATTGCTGTCTCTTGGTGCTTGCTGGCTTGTCTGGTCTACAGTGATAGTCTGTAGGAGATGATGTAAACTGCTATCAGTACAGGGCTCAGAGGGCTTGTGAGGGGGGACAGGGAGCCACGAAACTACATCCATTCCTATCCATATGTAGGCAGGCTCCTGTGACTTCGTTGGTGTTGAAATGAATTTATGTAATAATTGAAATCCTGCTGTTTCTTTGAACAGTGAAGGTCCCATCCTGTTTCTGATGTATTCAGAGTTTACAAATGCTTTTATGTATTAAAATTTTAGTACTTAAATTATTTTATAATCAAAATAAATTACCTGTTAGTTTTTAAACAGTATGCTAAACAATTATTTAACTTACACAAAAAACCACTAGGTAAACAAACTTATATGTCCTCTTTTAAACTAGATTTATTATTTACTGTTTAAAATACTGATGGACCTACCGTATGAACTAAACTTTTATTAAGTAATGGCTAAGAAGAATATACAAGCTCTATTTTATCCCTCTCTCTATATTAGATATGGCTTTCAAAGCCTCTTTTGAAGGGTTTATATGAAGTTGAAGTGTCTTAGGAAGAAAAATTCGATTTATAAGTGTGGTCTAAAGAAAACAAATAAAACTGAGAAAAACATTACCCTTAAACTTTAGACATGTATTAAACATCACAAACACTATTTTTGCAAGGTAATATTGTAGTAATTAACCTTGTGCTACTAACAAACTTTAGAAACTGGAATTGCCTTGTAGGTATTGGTGCTGTCATGCATCTGTTCCCGGTTCCAGGAATTGCATTTTTAACGACCTTACGTAATTTAGATGAACCTTACAAAGGTACACAGAACGGGAAAACATGGTATTTTTACTAAGTCATGCTTCAGACAGATAAAGGATGTAATGTATGTCACTCTAACACACAGCCTTTGGTGTAACACAGTGCTTCCGAAGCACTGACAGCACAGACCCCTCTCTGCTCCTGTGCGGTTGGCAGTATGGACTGAACAGCTGCTGGAGAAGCAGTATAGACACGCACGCAGCAATCAAATGCTTCCTTTGAGCGGGAAGCTGTAACATAAAGCATCTTTAGAATGAGAGTGCTTTGGAAAGGGGAGGGTGTGTTTAGCATATGCGCAATGAGCTAAGTAAAGCCAACACCAGGAAGCAGGTTAATGCCCCAGCTCCGTTCAAGCTGCTTTCAGGATACTGAGGTGGGTGCGGACTAGGAGAAAGATGAAATATTTTCCACATCTTTCAAAGCCCGAGTTCTTAAGAGGTTGAAAAACTCACAGCTCCTGTGAGGGCTGAAAAGGTCTTCTTGCAAGCCCTTGTTTTTCTCCCCAGCTTTATAGGAAATCGGGCATATGATGATTAATCCTTGTGTTACATTGATTGAGCTGTTTGTACAAAACCAACCCTGCTAATACACAGCTCCATCTGTAGAGAATACAGAATATTCAGGCTCTATAATGGAACAATCAAGAAAAGCAGCTCACATTCTTCCTCAGAGAGTACTACGAGAACACAGTAGAAGAGTAAGCAAATGAACATGTTACCTAAATATCAAGTGACAGTCTTCCTTTAGTGCTTCTCTAAGACTTTGTTCAAAAACTCTCTTTAATATGCAGTGAGCTTATTCCTGTTTTGAAAATAAAATTTGGTTTGCTACGCTCATTTTTAACTTGTGTAAATATTTGCTTGTATTTTCATATTTAACTACGTTGTATTTCTTTTTTTCCACTGTCACAGATGTAAGCAATTTTCCATCCCTTCCCCCCCAGCATTTTTTTGGCAGCTAATGAATGCAGTCCTTTGGATCTCATCTGATCTTTGGCAGGATATCTGGAATTGATGTCCTAGGATGTGTGTAGCTAGCTCAGTAATGATGTTACAGGAAAACTAAACACTCCAAGCTATAAAGCTCTATTCAGAAATTTTATCTCTGATCCAGAGGCAAAGTAAAAACTGCTGTAGCCCCATGAATCACAAAATGAATATTCAGTAACGCACACAGATAGCCAAGGGAATGAGAGGGTGATCCTCCAAGGAAAGCATAATACCAGCAAGTCGGAGTGCTTGGACTCCTTGTAAAGGGATTGTTATATATTCTTGAACAAGTTGCTTAATTGTTTCTCCATTGTCCTCAGAAAGAAGTGGAACGTTGTAACACAGAGTATTGTTAGTATATGGCTTTACATCCATATTCAGTATCAAGATCCCACCGTGAGGGACTGTAAAGTCAGTTTGCATTTCACCTGCTTAAAACTAATTCCCGCTTCTACAGGAGTAGTGTGGCAATCCCATCTAGGATTTATCCAGGATGCTACCAGGTGCCAAGAGCTATCAAACAGTGTCTGAGCTGATGTGAGGCAGGTGGCGGACTCTGTCACTCCCTTCATCTCTTTGGAATAATTCATTAAATACCTCTACCTGTGTCAATTGCAGGTAAAACCTACGGTGGAATTACTTGTCTCTATTCTTGTTAATCCCTTGCCTGTCAGCTCTCATCAGGCATTACATTCTGCCTGCTGTAGCAATTTTGAACATGCAAATTCTTCAGCTGATGAAGTGCTGCTAGGCTGTCTTGTATAGGTGTATAGTATGGATTTGGGTGTCATATATTAATCTTAGAGTAATATTTCTCTTTGTAGTTTGGACATTTTCTAACATAGTTTTTAACAGCAAATAATTGAAATCCTTTAAGTTTTCTTTTTCACAGAACTAGGTGTTGATGTATTGGTTTCTACTGAAACATCAAATAGCCAAAATTCCTGTTTCAGTGGATGAAAGTGTGCCCCAGCACGATTTGTCAGGTGCATAATGCTGCAGTGTGTATAATGTGCATTAGATGATGGTGCCTGTGCTGAGAGTAGTTGCCCTAATGCTTTGCTGAAACCTGGCTCCAAGGAGGCAGGGCACTAGCCGTTATTTAAATGTTAAAGCTTCGTGTAAAATACCAAGTCAGAAAGATGAAGTATTGTATGTCTCCATTTACCTGCTGCAAGGGGACACAGACTGTAGTTGTGTCCCTAAATTTCAGCTAGGACAACACATCAACTTTTAAGAAGCACCTCGTTTGAGATCCTGTGGAAATGTTTCATTGCATGGATGTAGGCTGGTTGAATTCTGACTCTGTATATTGTGCTGTCTTGGGAAAAAGACCAAATCATCAGCTTGATTTTATTATGTCATATAAATAACAAAGCACCGATGAAACAGTGTGCTGTGTATAATTATTTTTTTTAGAAGATAGGATGATAATTCAGCTGTCCATGGGGTTTAACAGAGTTACAGTAACCTGAGCAGGGAAATGAAGGTGGTGTTCAAACTGTTCCCTCGACTCATGCTGAGCACAGCTCTCCTTCCACATACTCTTGTTGAACTTGAGGCAAAATCTGACTCAGAATACAAAACCCACAGATTGCTGAGGGACCTACGTATTCTCCAGCAACTGGAATCTGTACTTCTAAACTGATTACATGAGTATGTTCCCTATCTGGAAATAGTTCAAATATTTACAGTCAAGGGAGGCTTTATCCAACACCATTTGTTTCAGATGTCTGTCTGTTAATGTTTAAACATTTTCTGCTGTATTTGGAAAACTCTAGATCTTGACACTAAAATTTCACTCCTCCACATGACTTGTATTTGTGTAGCTTGTGTAGGGTTTGATATCTTTCAGTCTACTTCCAGCCCAAGGTAACCCCCCTGTAATTTTCATGGAATACACAAATCTTTAAACAATTGAAGCTTTAGACATTATTCATTTTGGGAAGTGTGGGGTTTCATTCTGAGTGACAATATTGTACATGTGGGGATGAAGAAGAGTTTATTCCTGTCTCTGTAAGATCACTGAAGTTGAATCACTCAGATGTGTGGCTACTACGTGCATGCACATTTGTCTGTGTAGTACAGGGAACAATTCACCTTGAAGTAGTGTTTACCACAGAGTTTTGGAGGAGTAGGGATGGGCTTTGGTTCAGTAACACACTTGCTAGAAAGGTGTGGTGGTGGGGAGCCAACAACCAGTGCCTTCACACCTTACCTGTGCTCAGCTGCAGGAAAAGTGGAAGTGTGATACCGCATCACCAAGTTGAACTGGAGGCGAAGAATGTAATGTGTGTGGTGGACAGAGTAGGCAATGAGCAGAATGCTTTGAGAAATAATACTGAAAAATCATCTCCCTTTCTCCCAGAAGATACATAAGCCCAAGATCTACCTCAGCTTCAACAACCAAAACCAAATTACTTGCCACCAAAGGAGGATATTATCTGTTTCTAAGGAAAATAACGGATTCTGAAGCTGTCAGTTTGTTCCAAAACTTTAAGTGCTGGAAGCTTGGAGTACTTGACAAAAGTAGTTTTGTCTACATAATTAGTCTTTTAATGAAAAGTCAGATAGTTGTGGATTCCTTTCTTTCATAGGACTGCAACTGGGTGAGGAGAGCGAGCCACAGTGTATGTTTTTCAGTACTGTTAATAGGCTGGAATGAGTGTCAAAGAGAACATATGTATCTTCTCTTCCAGCCACCTCTTTTGGCTGCTCTTTGGGCATTGATGCTAAATAAATGAATAAATCTTGTCAGTCCTTTCAGGCCATTCGTTAATATAATTTCTTTTTGTTAAATATTTTCTTTATTACTGTAGGGGTACCAATGTTTTCTTACCTGAGTTTCATTTTCAGATTCACCTACTTGTACTTCATGCACTATGTTAAGCAAAGCTATTTTCCTTTTTCATGGTGGGGTGTGTGCGTGTGTGTGCACACGCACATGTGTACTTGAAAGTAGAGCACTCAGGTTTTGTGTTTTGGGATTTTTTGGGTTTATTTTGTTTGGAGTATAGGATTTCCTACAATTCTGAGAGCTTCCAGTAGTCAGTACCTAGTTTGGACGCTGACAATGCTGCTTCTTGACAAGTGAAACCTCTGAAGTTTTACTGTTCTAGTTGTACTTAAAATCTGGTTTAAGGGGTTATTGCTGCTTTTATTTTGTGTCCAGTGAGAGAAGAACATGGGTAACAGGGGTTATTACAGTGCTGTTCTATGGACTGATATAAGGACAGAGCTAAAGCAAGTGAAAAAATACTCAGGACTAGGGGATCTCAGTAGCATTCCCACCAGCCCAGTGTGTTAGGAAAGGATTGTATGTTCAGAACTAGCACAGAAGATGCGCAGCAGTGTGTAGCCTGAGATCCAGGAGGTTAAGGTAGATCCGTGTCTGCAACCTCAACTGGATGTTTACCCTGTGTTTCTACAATGGTTATCAGAGTTCTTAGGTATGGTGTTGTAATTACCTATTGAGGAATGGGAGAGCTGGAAAGCATCCTCCTGTCTGTATCCTCTCAAATCTTATCTGTCTCGTAGCAGTAATACCATAGCAGGGCTAAAACATAGATGTGGCTTGGAAACATAAAAGTTACAAATGATGTAGTTTTATGACTTTTATTTGTGCTTTCAATAAGAGCTGTTTGAAATGATAAAGCTCTGTCTTTCATGAAACTGTGTCTGTTAGTATTCCAGAGGGAAGTCTGTCTCCAGGAGAAGGTATCAGAGTTTGAATACTGCTGAATGATTCATTTATAAGTTGCTTTATTTTGTTAGGAGTTTTTCTGTTGTACTTTTCTCTCTAATACCTGATTTTTTCCATGCTGTAATAGGCTCATATTCTTAAAACCTTTGAGAAGGTGTGATACTGCTTTGATCTCATAGGCTGGACAGCATGGCAAATGAAGCATAGCCGGCTTCCTTAAGCAGCCTTAAAGTTCATCTGGAAATGGGGCATGTATATCCCTATTTATTCTATGCTGTTGCCAAATGATAACCTGTTCTGTGTGCATATGGGTGGGCATAGCACAGAGAAAGAAACTCCGGGCTGAGGCAATCGAGCTATCAGGGAATCTGTTGTTTTTCCTGGTGTGCATCTGGCTATCTGGAGTGTATGAGTGTGTGTGTGTGTGTCTGTGTGTTGAACACGAAGACAACCACTTAAATTCTTTAGAGAGGTTGAGGAACAGTAAGCAATAAACGGGATTATTGACCCACTTTAATAAATGGCCTGTTGAAAGAAATCATTTATGTGCATATTGTATTTCTTCTATGCTACGTAAAAATCTCTGATGTGGGCTTGACAGATTTGTTCAAAGAAAATGTTTATTGTACCCTGAACTATGTAACATGTCTTGATTATTGATGTTTCTTGGTTTTGCTGGCAGAGAATGATATTATTGCTTTTTTTTTTTTTAGTCTTTTTTTTTTTTTTAAGGATCCCTGGCATTAACAGTAAAGAACCAGGAGCTCTGCACCTTCGTTGCGGTGCTTTCCTCAGTGCTATCTTATAAACCACTGAATATTGATATTCTTCTCTTTCCTCCCCAAATTGTATGTCCTTTTTTTTCCTTGCGCTTCTTTTCCAGAAGGAAGAGCAATATGCTTAATCTTGTGTTTTAAATGGAATTCAATGTAGTCTTTTATTGTTACAATTTACATGCAGCTTAGATGGCTTAACAAACAACTTTTTCTGGGGTCAGCTAGATGATGCTGAGGCAATGTAACACTCTTCTGCAGCAGTTACCTTAATTAATAGCGCTCTTGCATGCTTTCTGTGAGGTCCTCAGTAGTAGCGTTAAGAGACCTGTGATTCCTTAACTTTCTAGATCAGAAGGGTATTACTCAAAGAGAACAGTTACTTAAAATGAAATCCAGTCAAAATGGCTCTTAAAACCCTTTTGAAATATGAAATATGCATTAGTATACAGCTGGAAATATGGAGGGGAGAAGGGCTCTCAGTGCTCAGCCTGTTCTAAAGGTCTAAGCTTGAAGACAGACAAGGTGGTTCATTGAGATTTTCATGTATATTCTGAAGAAACAAATACATTTCCTGTCTGTGTCATTGTCTGTTAAGAAAATGCTAGTGAGAGTAATATTTGATGCAATATGTTCCTATTTGTTTGTATCTGTATGACATTTTGTTAAACATAAAAGCAAATGGGAAAATAAGGTGCATCAGGGGGATGTTATGGCTGAGAGGGAGGTTTATCACTGAGCTGTCATTGAAAGCTGAAAGAATTCATAGGCTCCAGTGTCACACGATAACACATTGCTAACAGCAACTTATTTAAGTATATCATTCTGAATTTAATCTATGTGCTACCTTCAAGGTTCGTAGCTTGAGGATACTTGGGATCAAAGAAGGCAGAGTATGAAAGAATCTATTAGAGTCTAAGCCAAGTGCTTAGCTTAGATGTTGAAATGCGTTTATCACCTGAATCCAGATCAATGAGTCCCTGTTTAGTACTAAGTCTGTTCTAGTGTTTTAGTCATCAAGAAAATGGTCCTGTTCTTGAGGTCAAGGCATCAGGTGTATCCTCGTCATCAAGAAAATGAGTTTTGTCTTCAAGAACAATTGAATCCCAAGAACCCTTATCTGGTGTAACCCACTCAGGGTCCTGCATTTTAAGGAGAAATTAATTTCTAGCAAGTTGAAGCAGAGGTTTGGTATTGGAAATTTAAGGAAAACAACAAACTGATAGGATACTGTTCCACTGCAAAGGGCGCTTTGCTTAATATTTTACTTGAAGCATGGAGACACTCTTTACTGCTGTTACATTTTCTGTTCTCCAGCAGAACCAGATAGTCCAGAGATAAAATTAATTCCATTTCTTTCTCCTTAGCTGCTTGCTGACTGTAAGATTAACTTAGGAACATACGTATTTTTGAATGTTGTGGGTCCAAGAAAAAGTTCCTATCGACACGGCTATTCAGCATTTTCCAGGGTCTGTTCAGCTTTGCATGTCTGTATTAGTTGAATAGACTTCAGAGATCTGTGAAGGAACAGTTGAGCATATATGGCTGCTGAATATGCCTGTATCATGTCTCCTGTAGAATAATGACCTCAGATAAGAGTTCTAAATTAATCATGTTCATTGCAAGTTCAAAATATCTGCAAAACAACCGTTTAGCTCTTCCCTCCGTATGGAGGAACAAGCTGTGTAGTGTGGAGCTACTAAAATTGTAAACAGCTATTTCAGCAAGGAACTTAATAGAAGTGATGCTACTGTGAGGAAATAATGCCCATCATCATTTTAGAAAAATAATTTTATACTCCCTCATAAGAACCTTGTTGATAAAGAAAAACATGCCTAGAGATTCCAGGTATGGCTTGAAATGTGCTATGTTGTCAAAGAGAGTATCGGAAGAACAAGTTCCTCTAGAAGAGTCTTGGGAAACTTCTGGAAAGGAATAAGTGGGATGTGGAAGAACCTGAGTTTGTATCTTGAGTTGTGATCTGGAATAAGAACTAATTTTTTCCGTAATTGCAGTAGTAGCTTAAAGTGGTTGGGATAACTGAACTAGTTTGTTGATTCAGGATTGTGAAGGTGTGTGGAGGGAATGAGGGGAAGGTGCTAATGGCAGTTGACATGTTTTGTGACTTCAATACCCTTTGCTTTCCTCAGTCTTGATTTTTGAGATGATTTTTATCTGCTTCTCTTGAAATAAAGATGACCAAGTTGAAAGACTAGTGTGAAAAGCATGCAGCCACTCAGTTAACACTCTTCCCTCTCCCCTAAAATACCACAGTCTTAACATGGGACTTGTTTCATCTTACTGCCCAGCAAGATGGACTCTGTGCTTCCAAATACATTTTTCACCCTTTACAGCTTTTGATGCAGCGCCCAAAGCTTGATTTGCCGCTTGGGGATGATTCCGTACCAAGTGCCATGAATCAAATTATTTTCTAACACAAAGGGGTTAGCACCTCTCCTGCTGTGATGAATGAATTTGCAGAGGTACCAAAACAAATGCTCCACAGCAGCAAGGTTTATCCCATATTTTGAATACAGGCTGCCCACTCATCCACTCTTCAGTTAGCTGGAGAGTAGTGCAGCAAATTATTTTCCTTTAAGGTAAATCCACATCAGTAAAGAATGGTTTGGGTTGGAAGAGACCTCAAAGCCCATCCAGTCCTACCCCTTGCCATGGGAAGGGACACCCTCCACCAGCCCAGGGTATCCAAAGCCCCATCCAGCCTGGCCTGGAACCCTGGAAAAGACCCGGGGCAGCCACAGCTTCTCTGGGCCTCACCACCCCCACAGGGAAGGATTTCTTCCTAATATCTAAACCTCTCCTCCTTCATCTTAAAGCCATTCCCCCTTGTCCTGTCACCCCATGCCCTTGTAACCAGTCCCTCTGCAGCTTTTCTGTAGCCCTGTCAGGTACTAGAAAGCTGCAAGTAGGTCTCCCTGGAGCCTTCTCCAGGCTGAACAAGCACAACTCTCTCAGTCTTTCTCCATAGGAGAGATCATGACTCTTTGGAATTCATTGTTTCTGGGACACAGATTTCACTGAATAGATGGGGCAGCTAGCTAAGGGACAGTACCCATGAACTAGTACTCCATTCCAGTGTCCTTGGCAGTGGGAAGGAAAAACCAAACTACAAAACCTGAGAAGTCTGCCAGTCTTGATGTCTTCTTTTTTCAGATTACATGCATATGGTTTTTGGCAATTCTTTCAAAGGGTAACAAATATATATGGGGGTTTGAGCAAGAGTGCGGATTAACTGCTGGCAGCTTTGCTGATGTGAGTATTTTGGCTCTCCAGTGAAAGAACATGAACCCATCTACATGCTCCCTGCCTCCCCCCGCTCCCTCCCTTGAAAATTAGGGTAATAATGTTTTGACTTTCTTTAAGGCCTTTCAGTTGAACACCTTCAAGCATTTAATAAAATATAAGTTATTGTATCTCTGTCTGCTGTAATGCTAACAGAACATTATAATCTCCATTTATTGGAGTTGTTGAGTCACATTACAATATTATGTAAAACTAAGGCCATGACAGAGAAAAAAAACCAATGAGATGCAAGTGGGACATTTTAGGGACAGAGACATTTTGCATAAGGAGACACACACAAACACACTGACATACAGAAGCAGAATTTAAAGCAATTGTTTACATATTAGCTTCCAGAGTCTTTGATAATCTTTGCCCAAATTAAAAGTTTTGATGTTCAGATGGTGGTTTTTTCCTCATTAAAATGTAGAATAAAAACCCTGGGGCTATACTGGCAGTAAACTAGGGTTGCTTTCAAAGTGCCTGTTTGACTGCAGCAGACACCGACTTATTATTGACAATAGTTTTCTTCAGGTGAAGGTTCACCTTCATCTAGAAGTTTATAGCACATAGTTTTATATGGAAACTTTTCTTCTTTACAAATGTAGTTTGATACTTTACATTGGATATTTTCTAGACTATCAATTTTATACTTTTCTTTTGAATTGCACGTTACTAATGCATTGTAATTTCCCCAAAATGCTGTGCAAAGAGAGACCTATTGCTCCATGGTTTTGTGTATCAAATACTAGCCTCCCACACGGGGTACAGTATTTCACATTTCATTTGAAATCCCTATGAGAAATACTGAGTGGCTGAAAACAATTTGGGTAGTTGGTGAGCACAATACCAAGGCCCACAGGTAGTGTAAGAGATGGGGGAGGGTTAGATTTTTTTGATTACATCTCTCAAAAATGCAGTACCAGAGCTAAATTGCCTCATTTAACTGCATTTTAATTTTTTAAATTGTGAACTCCAATGAAATTGCTGCATAAGAAAAGGTGACGCTTGCTTTTAATGAGCTTTAGGGTGTTTATAAACCTCAGATACCTAGGTTATGAAGTAGCCTATCTTCCTGTACACATCTGTAATGAAATACCTGCATATATTGGAAGAGTAGTTACATTAATACTAAAGGATTAGGTTCCAGTATAAAGGTATTTGCATGAGTTCTCCTCAATGTATATGATTGAACTCTGAGGGATGCTCAGAGGCAAAAGTACTAAATTATATCTAAACAGTTACACAATACGTAGTCTTCCTGGGTCTTCACTATGAGATGGGAAGGATGTTGCTTTTGGTCAATGGCACAAGCCATTTTCTTAGATATGAAATTGTATTATCCTATAGCTAGATATGTCTTAGAAGTAACCCTTTGGAATCCTTTTGCATCTAATGCTCCTTCAGTAAGGTAATTTTTTTCAGCTCTTCTGCCAGGCTTTGTATTGTCAACAATCTTTCTCCCAAGTACATATTTAAAATGCTTAAACCACAGCTAATCTCAGTTTAATGTAACTCCAAAGGTGTTTTTTTATTTCAATATTTTAGAGCTTCCTCCTTCTATCTCATTCTGTAATGAACAGGAGCACACCATCACTATCACCAGCCAGAGTTAGGGCATAAAGATGAGGTTTGGATAATGGAAACAGATGTTGAACAATATAGAGGAATTAAATATAATATTGCATCACTTATCATAGAATGTCTGATACCAGTGAATAAAATGTGGCAAAATGAGATGAGCCTCGAAGGTATCTAAGGCTGAACAAGGATTAGCTGATGAGTTAGCCAATTCTCAGTGTTTTTTTGAGCAGGTAAACCTGCAGTTGAAATATCTGCTGTTAAAGCCAAACCAATATTTTGATCTACTCAAAATAGAAATGAAAGCATTGTTTGGTGTTGCAAAAATTTTGCAAGGCAAATCCTCTGCTTATTCTTACTTCAGTGTTGCTGTTGTATGTATAAGAGAACTGAAGGTGTGTGTGCACGCACCGATACACGCTTGCTGAAAGTAGCAGCACAGTAGGAATTTCAAAATGAATAAATGCCTCTGAGAAAAATCACATTCACTTCATTGTGTAGCTTTTCTATTAGCACTGCTACTTAACTAGAGACAAATTAAGGCGATAACTTACTAGAAAAAACCTGCTTGCATACAGAGTAATTGTAATAGGTTAAAAACCCCATAAGTGGTATTGCAAATAATTGAAAGGAAATGTCATCATTTATCCTCATGAACTCTTGTCCATATTTGGTATTTGGCTATCTGCTGGAATTCAGTTGCAATCTTGATTTTTATGTTATTTTGTTAGGCTTTTTGTCAGACTCTTCTCAGAATTGCAGTGAAGTCTAAGATGTTTATGTTCTTTTTAGAGATATGTAAGAACAGTGGAATGGGAATCTCAGTAAACAGTTTTATATCATCAGCTTTGGCATACGCTGATCCACTCTTGTCTAAAGTCACGCTACCATTAGCAATCCAGTTTGAGACACATGAGTGCAGTTTGAGGTGCTTGGTGACCTGCACGTCTTCCCCGTACAGAGCTGACTTTCACATCGAAGTATTGTAAATATCCTGAAATTGTGAAATGTCAATACACACGAAATCTCCATATTTTCTCATTTTAATGTGGTTGACTGTATTCAAATTCACTTATTTAGTGAAAAACTTGGAATAAAGATCTAAATATCCTTATTTTTGCTGTTGTTCCTTAATCACAAAACCAAGTCACGGCTTCTGGGTGTTGATTTTTATTCATAGTAAAATCAGGCTAATAGTAATTTGACAAAGGACGCTCCAGATCTTAGAGCTCAGTACATAGACCAGTAGCATTAAGTCTTGGCCTCCATGTTGCACAGAGATGTTTTCTGGAGTATTTCATGAACAATGGTACCACTTTCCAAATATTAATTCTGCTTGCTGCAGCAGCATTAGGAACTGCTGGATTGTGAATTCCTATAAAAGCAGTAGAATGTAACAATATTAATGAAGTCCTTCAAATGATGGCAATGATTAGAGTGATAATGAGCAATCCTCTTCTATGTTCATTAGTTGCAGAAGAGTATATTTTTATTACGGAACTGATTTCCGTAGGAGCAGCTCATAATGTGATTGAAGTCTGAAGGATCGTTTGTGTTAAATACAAAAAGGTTTTGTATAAGCCAGGTGTATGAATAACCATTCAAGGTTTTATAGCTTTTTGACTTCCAGTCTAAGCTGTATTGTTACTGGCAAATGAGTGTGACTAACTTTTTATGTAATAGCACCCTCAGCAACGTGGCATTGTGTGTTTGTGCTTGGTAAGTGAGAATATAAGTATATTTCAATTGTGGATGTAAAACCAATGTTGATGCTCTTGTAATAAATGAAATAGGATCTTATTAATGATGAAAAGAAAATCAAAGGCTGTACTTACGCTTGCTGACTTCAGTGGGACTAAAAGCATAAATAGTTAAAAAAATTGGTGTGTAAAAATCCATACTCAGAATAGGAGGACAGTGTCAGCCTCAGTGGGTAAAAAATGGCAGTTTTACTCCCTGTTTGACAAGGAAAACATAGCACTTTTTGAAGAGACTTTTCTATATTTGTGACCACTACTTTAATTTCTGTTTCATTTTTCATCTTCTAATAAGAGACTAAACACCCCCATATTCTTACTCACTGAATCTGCAAAGTAAGTGATGAGCTCTCACCAGACAAGATTAAAAAATTCAACCCACCCCCCCCCCTTAATTGCTTTGATCTCATTATTATCACTAGGAAGACCCTGCTAAGAGCTGTGCACAGACCATTTATTTTGTAGCTCCCTTTTAAAATCAAGTCAGTACACAACTTTGAAAGCATAAAGACTGCTTATCATTTGAAATGCTCGTGCTTAGTTGCTGCCACACAGTAGGAGGGAGGGAGGGACGGAGGCTGCTCTCCACTGAGAAACATGTGCCTGCATTACCCACGCAAGTGAGGACCTGCAGCCAGAAGGTACAGAATCATAGTCAAGCAAGGAGAGCTTTAATGTTGTATGCATGGGGAGGGACCCTGCAGTGCAGGCAGTGTGAACTGAGACTTTCTGCACGTGCTGGAATCCTCTGGAAAGAACTGAAGTGGCAAATCAAGCAATTTCCCTCGTTTCTAGCTAAGATAAATTTGTCTGTATGACTTGTAACTCTCTCTGCCTGTGAATGAGAGCATTTGAGTTAAATGTATCACGTCTGATAAGAAAAAGAAGATTAGGAGACAATGACATCTGCTGGCTTTGGAAGGAGAAGACATCAAACAAGCATATCCAGACTAGGCAATGTCTTGGCTCTTTAGGAATCCTTCGGTCTGACTTTTCCATGAAGCTGTGAACATCTAAAACAATATGAAAAAGGGTACGTGGACAGACTCCTGCCATTACAGACACTGGCACCACGGTAAGGAGAGTGGCTGTGGCTTCTGGATCTGAACTCAGCCCGTGCAGGAGGGTGATCCGGAGAGAAGGAAGGTCCCAAGCAGCAGCTCAAAGACAAAGGCTGCCGCTTCTCTGTGGGCACCCTTGCACAACATCTGACACGTACTTCTGGTGCACTTACTTCTTCATCTGGATGAACAATCACAGCTAACTGCCTTCAAAGAAGTTAGTGTCTTAGAAAACCAGCATATAAGAAAAAAAAATGCAGATTATGTTTCTGGTTTATTATTTCTTTGGGGCAATAGGACAGATCCCGGTCAACTGTTTTTGTAGGAACTCTCAATTAGCACTGTGCTGTATACAGCAACCTCCATCCAGCAATGTCAGAAATCTTTCAAAAAATAACTAAGTTGTACCTAAGAAGTTGTTTTTTCCAAAGTTAGGAACTTCTTACCCAACCTTTCCAGTCTCATTTGTTTGGGGATCATAAGACTGGATTGAAAATCATAACATTTGCATTGAATATTTTAGGAAGATTTTTTTCCATTTGCTTTACAGCTTTGATTAAGATTTATACACTAAATCCTTTTGCAATCTCTTAAATCTCCACGTGTCATGTAATCACATTTCTCTAGAAGCAGAGATCTAAGGAAAATATTAAATAGGTGGTGTTTTGTATTAAAAATTGAGATTTTTAGCATTTGGAAGCCTTCAGAGCACAGTAGGCTCCTGGAGGAAATGGAGGCAGTGTTTGTTTCAAAGATTTCTTCAGGGGCCCAAAAGACAAATGAAAATACCAAGAAGAAAGCGTGGGCTCCCAGCTGGTGTGTGGCTACCGTGGATCTTAATGCTGCTCGTGAATAGGGAGTCTGAGAGAGATGTTAAAACATTTTGGCTGCGGTAAAATAATGGCCAAATGCCTGTGTGGCTTTTGATTTGATCACTCGGGCTCTGTACAAAGGGAAAAGTTTATTATGATACAGGCAGGAGACTCAAAGTACTTATTATTTAGTCTGCGTTGTCCATTTTCTGTTCATCTTTAGTATAGCCTTTTCCTTGCCTTCTACCACTTACCCTCAAGCTCCAGAGTTTGACTTACTAGTTGATAACTGCTAAAAGTCAGCCTGCTGCTTTTCTGTTTGCCTTTTTGTTCCATTTTATTTTTCTTTTCCTAGCCATACTTTAAATGTGTTTGTCAACCTGCTTTTCCTGTACTAAAAGGAGGTACACATCTCTTCTCATCAGGGTGTAATTGCATAGATTTGAAGTCAAATGGACATACAAGGTTTGTGGTTTCACTTCACAAATGTTTGCACTGTGTCATCGTGGTGCTTTTGTACATGAAATATAATTTACTTATTTTGGGGTGGGGGGCTGTAATTGTATTTCTGTGATTCTCTATCATTCACCTTCCTCTGCAGTAGGTTTTGTTCTCCCTTAGGTTTCCATCGTTGTTCTTGTTTGGGTTTTTATTTGCTTTAACCAAGCCTGGTCATCTCATTGTCATACTGTACCTGGATTTGTATGACAAACATCTTGAAGAATCACAAAATGGAATTAAAAAGATTGATGTTCTCTGAGCCCAGATAGTTTAAAGGCTCCTTCAGATACAAGAAAAAAATTTTCTTAGTATTCATATCACGCCTGATGGAAACGCATTATATATTGTTACCACGTCAGCTTGTAATATTGGTACATGGCTTCAGTGCCTTGCTTGTATTTGTAATTACATTTAAATAATTTAACTCCATTACAGTACAATGTCTAGTGGAAATGCATGATTCTTTAGGAAGACATTTCTTTTCAGATTGATCTAATGACTTCAGAAAATGCTGCTGTTATTAAAGCTTGTTAACTGTCGATATGCAAAAATAAAACTGCTACAAATGCAATGAAATTCGTTAATAAATATACTAATTTTTGGATAATATTTTTGCAATTAACTGTTTCATAAGTCATTATTTGATTTGGGTTCCTCCTGATAGCCTTAATAGCCTGACTGGTTGTATTTCACAGATCATAGGTAGCTTTTATCCAAATCAGATTAAAAGGTTTCCAGCTGATGAGTGATTGAAGTTGTCCAGTGAAATGCAGTGATTATTCTAGAATAATGCAATAGGCAGCTAAATTCTTGGGTGGCAGCAAGATTTCTTGGCCTGTGATAGGACTGTGCTCACCTGAAGCTGGAAGAGACAGAGTAGTACAGCGATGCTGTAGACAGCAGAGAGTACACAGTCCTGTTTTTTGGGTGTATGCTTACTGATAGATTTATGTTGGATGTATAAAGGGTAACGTCGCTTCGTAACTGCTGAAATTCATCTCATGTTTTGCTTTGAATTTATACAAACACTTTGAAGTTGTGATTCAGTCTTCTGTTGGTTTTTTTATTGTTGGGTTTTTTCATTGTGGAAAGCAACCTACCACGAGTTTTGACTATAAAACGCTACATCTCTGTTGCAGAATGATACCAGAGAAGCTTCTTGCATCATATAAATGTAAGCTGGTGGCAAAGTGCGCTTCCTTTTTTTTGTTCACAATAAACGAGCCTGTTTGCAAGCTCACAGTAGGAAGTAAATAGTAAATACTAGGATGAGCACATTGTTTTTCCTCTGTAACACCAGTGAGTCCTTCAGCAGCAGCACTGTGGAGCAATATATGGAGAGCTACAGTAATTTATCAAAGATGCTCAGTAAATCTGTTGCACTGTCTTGTCCCTGGGTTGCTGGTTCACTGCTGTCAGGCCACAACACAGGCATCAGACTTTGGCTGCCTCTCTCCTGGGAGTATCTCTGAGGTTGAACTGCTGAGCTTCTTTCGCTTTTTGTTTTCCCTTTTTCCAACCTCTTTAGCCATTTCCATCAAATTTCCCTGCCTCCTCCCAATCCTTTCTCTTCCTTTAATCCTTCCTTCACTTTTCTTGATCTTTAAGCGCTTTTTGAATATCTTCCATTCTCTGTATTCATTTTCCATTAGAGGATTCCTGTTGTGGATCCAAAGGTTTCTCTCAGGTTTGCAACACTCAATGCATATTATATGCTCTGGCACCACAGTAGAAACTTTCCATACCCCCCCTTCAGACCTCCTACCAGCAGTGACAGGCTCAGATTTGTATAACTGTGGAAAAAAAAGATGGAAGCGTCTGGATCAGGTTTTCTGGTCCATTTACCATAGAATAGATTTCCTTCTTAAAAGGCTTCTATGGAGCAGGGAGAAAAATCAGACCTATATGAAGCTAAGTGGAAAAGATCTGAGTGAAATGGCAGGGCTCTGTTTTATTTTCCAAATGTGTTCTTTCTAGTTTTGCCACTACTGGTGAAATTAATGGATCAATGTAAATTTTTCTACCTGCTGATGGGCATGGCTTGAAAAACCCTTTTAAATATATGCCTTTAAATATTTCCATATAAACTACCTTGAGGTTTGGTTGGTTTTAAGCTAAATGGCAACTGTCTAAATTACTGACTTTGTATTTTCCTACTGAATTTAATGCTTTGATCTGCTTTAATATAATCAATAACAGAAATACACTCTGATTTGGAGAAAAAACAGATGATTAAGTGTTTTTGCAAAATGAGGACAAATAGCCATCTCTCCCTGTTGTCAAACACGTTTCTTTTTGTTTGATTGAAAGTACAGATATTTTCATTGCACGTTAGCCGTGCTACTTAATGAAATGGACCTACTGTTACAGCTCAAAACTATATATAAATTACATATTGTTATAGTTGCTATGGCAAATAATTACCATTATTTAACGGTAACTTATGAAACCTTTGAGTAGCAAGGTGAATGTAGTTGCTAAAATGCAAAATGCCATTTCTCTGGGGAGTGTATTTAATGCCAGATGTAGGGTTGGTATTTTTCTTTTCTTAATTATCTGGCTTTGTAGCTGTTTGGAATTGGGTACCTCTGAAACATTAACAGGTATACAAGAAAGCAGCTTGATTTTTGGACACAGAATATAACTGTATGTACTCTACAGCCCTTTTTCTTGTGCTTCTTGATTTAAGGATGCTTCTTGTTCGTACCCCAACCTTCTCTCTTCCATTGGTGCTAAGAAACCTTTCCCTGTGCTATTACCTTCCCTGAAACTTGTCCTAGACTGTTTCAGACTTCAGGCTTGTCTGACTGCGACTCACCTCAGTAGGGCATTACCTTTTAATATCAATGGGATTTGGATGTTTGTCATAAATGACATTCAGAATTACAGCCGAGAAGATATTACTGATCTAAATGCTTGATGTTGGCCTCCTCAAATAGGTGAATTTTCTACATGCATGATTATTTTGGGGATTGTTCATGGAAATCAACAGACATGCTTCTCTGCAGAAATTTTTTAGCTAAAAGATGATTGTTGTAGCTTACTCAGGAGAGAAACAGTTGCAGCCACATGGGTAAGTGTAAGTAGAAATGCTGCAACCTCAATATATTCCCAAGGAAAGATGGAAATAAGTCTTGTGTTTGCATTATACTGTCAAACCCAGTAGTAATTTTAACATTTGCCTCCCCATTATTGATATGTGTCACATTTCCCCTGAGTTGAGTCAAACCACAGGGTTCTTTTGCCTTTTCTCTACCTCCATCAAAATTTGAAGGGTGTCTAATACATAGAGCAGCCTGGAGCTGAGCGTGATTTAAATAAGAGATTGATCCAGGGCTTCGTATACAAGTATAAATGGTACTGGGAATAAATGCAGATTTCACAGAGGACTAAGAAACATATGGCAATTGACAGAAAAATTCCCCATTCATTTGTGTGTTCATGCGATGTCATTCCTCCTTGGCAATAGGTTTATTTACAGGATCTGGTTGTGGTGAAGCTTGGTCACTGCTGGTTTTATCAGGAACTATTTGACTAAACATCCTTGGAACAGGCTGCTGTTAAAGATGATCCAGGTGTGCGGTAGAGACTGTACGGAGAACAGCTAGCTTGAAATCCACTGTCATTGTCCATGTTGTGGCTTTTCCAAGTTGACTTCAAGGAGCTGGGCAGGAATGGCATTTGTAGATTTTTCTCTTAGGGAAGTGCTTCTGGCTCATTTCTCATTAGTGCGTCTTGTTCATATCTCAAATATCAGAAGGGAGGAAGAATGAAAACTATATAAAAATGTGGCATTTAACATAACCTCATCGATTAAATGCTTAGATTTGGCCAGGATTAGATATTTGCAGCATGTAAATAAAATTATTAATTACATAAGATATTGTTTACTAAGATTCTTAATCCTCCTGCTTCAGGGTGTAAACTAATTAGTAGGCAGTGCTGAAAAATCACATCATTTTCTGGTACAAGTTAATGGAAAAAGCTGTGGATGAATAAAATGAAAGCTGCCATGTGGCATTAACAGCCCAGCACAGATATCACTGGCCCTTGAAGGGAGGTTGTACAGCAGAGTGCTAGGAGAAATACTCCTCATTGACATGAGACCTGAGGTGTGGCTAGCAGCAGCCCTTTGAGGGGAACTTGAGATATCTAATTCAGCTTTCTTGAAAACCAGTATCTGTAGTAATGGAGGGAAATGAGATGTGTATCTTAAATAGCTGTTTCTCTGAACAGACCACACCATGAGCTTTTTAAGCCCAGGTGGTGTGTTTATCTTTAGATGTGGAAGTCTGTCTTAGTTTTTTAGTCAGCAGAGTAATGGCTTACAAGAACCTAGTCTGGTGGTGTGGTTAAATCAGGGCTGTCTCTGGCAGAGCCCTTGTCCTGTGGCCTAGGAGCGCTCTGCCAGGCTTTGTGCTCAGGTGGGTGATGAGGGTTGGGACTGGGCAGCAGCTAGCAAAGATCAGATCCCTGTAACAATTCACCTTCCTCCTACAAGTGTATAAAAAGAAAAATAAACCACTGTTTTACTCAGCAGTGCAGTGCTACCACTTTGAGCTGGGCAACTTTTTACTGTGGGCTGACGCCCTCATGAAGCCAGCACTGCTTCATTTGCTGTCCGTCCCTTGCTGGCAGTGTCAGGAGAAGTCTGGGCTCATGACTCGAGTACACTTACCTTCTCTGTCCTGTTTATAGAAACTTGTAACAGAGGGAAGCTCTGTTCCTTCACTGGGCTGCACTGGGAGCCCACCAGAGAGCTTTGTTAGGAGCTCAGGAATGCGTTCGGAGCATAGGGAAAGAGAGGCCAGCATTAAACTAATTAAAAACATTATCTTCATAATTTCATTTCTGTGGCTGAATTCACAGGGCTGGCAGGCTTCTTTGTGCTCTTGTGTGTATTTGTGGAGGGAGTGTGTGTATTCAGAGTGAGAATGTATATGTATTAATCCCAAAGAGGAAAACAGACATTGCAGAAACAGAAAATGACAAAGTTATTTGTTCCTGTAGACAGAGTAATATTGTGGGCAAAAGGAATAAAATCACAGAGGGAATCAGCTTCTCCTTTCTTTACAGTCAAGGTCAGTGCAAAGAAGGAGCTGTGGAGTTACAGGTCGTTCACGTCAAGTGCCTTCTTAAAAGGAGAGAGAATGCAAAACCTTTGGAGAACCAAAGTATTTTTTCTGCCCACATGCAAATGTAGTGATGTAAATACTATCTGCCTCTGGTTATCTGTTCCCATAATAGCAGGGAAACTCAGTAGATCTCACAGTTCATGAAGGTTAATGACTGCTGCTGCTCTCTGGCTCCAGAACTGGTTGGGATCGATACTCCAAACAGAAGCAGGTTTCAGGATTTTGCACCAGGTCAAGACTCTGGATAGGACAGTAGGAGGATAATCTCATTCCTACCTGCACGAAGCATTTGGAGACATCAAATGGTATGGTGGTGTAGTGTGCAGTATTGATGTTATGTGTTATAGTTTGTGGATAACTTCATACCTAACTAGTCATTGTGATGAGTGTAAAGGGTACATGTATGTTGTGAAGAAGCATAAAATTAGAGTAGCTTTCTATGATGTAGTATGGTAGAGGAGAGTTGTTAAGCTTTGAAGAGCCGATAGGAGTGATATTGGAACAGGTAGATAGATGGCATGTTGCATCTCCATTTTACAGCACTATTCTTCTAGCTCGTTTTCTTTCTAGACTGACTAAATCTTTTTCTGAAGAATAAGATCATTCCAAATTATATTAAGTGAATATTTCTTCTATTTTTTTGTGTCAAAGTCAGGGATTGATGACATTCTCACTAACATCTGAAACTTGCTCACCATTATTTTAATTTATTTTTCTAATTGTCGTGTTTGGTTAAATAATTTATAATAAGGCTTTGCAAGGCTTTCCAAATAACTAAGCAGCATGGAATGGCACATTTGAGGCATGATTTTTGAAAGTTCCTGACCCAGGCTTTCAACAAATCCCAATTCTGTATGTAGGAAGTGGTTGAACAGAGTCTTGAATTCAGAACTGCACAATCATCTCTTTAGCAATTTGCTGTGTAATTGGGATCACCTGCTTTTGTCAGTAGGCTGTTACACCTCCAGCTCGTGAAATGTTGGCTCGGATTCTGCTGTTCCTCTGTCTTTGTGCCACTGGTTCTGAACAAGTCTTTCCTTTGGCAACTTGCTTGTAATCAGTCAGTGACCTTTCATTTTGGTAGGAGTTTCCTGGATGGCTGGAAATTTTTGGCATGGTCAAGATCAATGCAATAAGTAGTGGAAGGAAAGTGGAAGAGAACTGTTGTAATTGTGATTTACTCTGATTCATGAACTGTCAATATAGGCTGCAGTGAAACCCCATAACATCTACAGTCAGCAAATAAAACCCTAATGAGGAAGTAATTCTTGTGATTCTAAACTTGCTATTCCCATGGAACTATAGACTGATGAGAAAGAAGAAAACAAGATAAAAAAATGAGTGATGCACTGATAATCTCAGTTAGCACTTCTATACCCACTTAATTTTGCTTAAGTATGTACTCTAATTTCAGCTATTTATGTTCTTAAGGCTTTTGGAAGTGCTTTATTTAGATATAGATGATAGTTTTCCCATCTAGCATTGCTTGGTGGTCAAGGGAAATACGGAATATAACTTGTACAATCGCAATCATACTTCTTACCAAAGGGAACTGGAGGGAAATAAAGCTATTTCCTTCGTGTGTTACCGGTATGAATTAGCTTATGTTTGCTAATTAGTACAATAATCTTCTAGTAATTCATTCATTTTCTGCATGGCTTTTCATTCTTCAAGTGTTTTTTATTGGTACAACATCATTGTGTTTTTATGTGCTTTTCCAAGTGTAATGAAGACTTCAAACTCAAAGAAGCGGGGAAAAGCATGAGTAACCTCTAAAAGAGGAATTAAAACCAGTGCTGCAGTAATGCTAAATACATTCTTCCCAGGATAGGAGAGAGATCTCGCTTCAATCTCAGTAGAGGAGCCAAGATAAAAAGCATTTTGTATTCCTCAGGACTCGCGTAGCGCTTTGTATTTGCGGAAGGCTGAGCTAATGTTACTTAACGGTTGCCTGTGGACCGCTGCCTGCCTGTGTCCCCTTTGATTTATCCCGTACACTGAAGTTCAGTAAAGGTAACCCAGCAGTCGGAAAGAAGTGTTATAAAGTGTGACAAACCCAGTTTCCTCTGAAGAGTTCAGCTGCCATGATGCATATTTTACATCTTTCTCTGATGTAATGAGAGGTGTGAGGTCTTTTCTGATGTTACAGTTTGGAGCTGGCTGTACAGATTTAGACTTGCCCGGAGCCAGAAGATGTCCATCAGTATAAAATACTTTATTTTGGGTGAAGGGGCAGCAAAGCTTTTTCAACTTAAAAAAGGAGTGGGTTTCCTGACCCACTCCACCCCAGTTCAGGAAGTTGGAAAGCACTTGGTGAATACTCAGGGAATTTGGCCACACACTGTTTAGGTTGGTAAATATGCTGTAAGGAAGTGAATCAGGAGCTCCAGGAAACATTTCAGGAATTCAGAATTAAATAGAAAATGATCTCAACATATCTGCAGAAGTAAAGTCGTCTGCAATAAAAGCATGTCTCTGCAGAATGTGTAGCTAAACTGAGAAATACTTAAGAAAGGAAATGGTGATTTAAAATGAAACGCTTTTAAAGGATGAAACAGAAACACTTCAGGGGTTAAAGAAAAAACTGAATATCTTTCTATTTAGAGAGGCAATTTAGTGTAAAAAAGAGACAAAATCATTTGAATTTTCCTTTTTCCCCCCACTAAATCCTGCTGTATATTAAAGCGAGAGTCTGAGCTTCGGGTCTGAGACTGTATTTCTTTATTACAAATCTCTTCTGATTCCAGTGTCAGCAAGTTCTTTGCCAACCTTTGGGCTATTATTTCATTCAGCAAAGTCAAAGTCACTCATTAATTTAAAAAACCAAACAAAACTGAAGTAAAAACCTATCCGTGGACCTCTGCCTAGAAAGAGAACACTTAGATCTCAGAGTTAAACAGAGAGAAGATATAAAATGCCCTGTTTTGAGTTAATAAGCCATGAAAGTGTGATAGTCTTAATTTTTCTTGGGTATATCTAGCCTGGTCTGTGTGTTTTTACATACACATGTTCTTTATTTCTGTAAAGCTGTTACAGACTGACAGACATAAGTACACAAGCTATAGAATATAAATGTAAAAACAGAGGTAAAAGACTGACTTTTTAGGATTAAGTTATTTTGAAGAGGTAATAAGTAGGGTTTTTCAGTGATCCCACAAGAAAATAATCTGGGGAGAAGAAACTAAGGAAAATATTATTCCTTGTCACAATGGGATATAACTAGCTGAAATTTCTTCAGTAGTGAAATTTGATCGTGCTAATAGAGAGACTGCTTTGAAAAGCTCCTGTGATAGAAGGTTATGGGGATCTGGCAATGCTATATTGTATGCCTGGAAGACATTTATGTACATAAAACCTTAAGAGAAATTATTATAATCAATTGTATTGTTTTTCCTCACGTTTCAGAATAGGATGCAACATCTGCATACAGCAAAAATCAAGTGAGGAGAAAGGGATGTCATGTTAATTCATCTAACTAAATTCTAATTTTCAGGCCCTTTGTTTGGCTGGGGAATAGCATTGGCAGGATAGTGCCTGCTGGCAGAGAAGTTCATTTCTTTCCCAGAAGAAAAGAAATCAAAACAGCTTTGCACTGATCAGCTGGCACAGGCTGCTGGATCAATGGTTGGCAATTTGCAGGGCTGTGCTGTAGATAAGGCTGTCACATTTTGGCAGTCTCATCACTACCAGTCAGCCACATAATAGCTGATAGGTCCCTTTCAGATAGAGACGAGTAGAAGATAGAAAACTGAAGAGAAAGGGGAGTGAAAGGGCGATAGAGGAGGAAGGGAAGATGACAACTCAGTATTTTTCAACCTCACTTTCTAGTTGTGCTCCTTTTGTCTCTGCTTCATTTAGATATATGTTAATATTGTTGTTAAATCTTCCAGCTTTCAACTGATAGTGGTGGTGGTCATTGGTGAAATTCTTGGGTTTTGTTCTTTATCCTTTGGGAAATGAACAGACATTTGCTGAAAAATAGTGTGTCCCCCCACCCCTGCAAGCCCCTAAAGCCAAAACTGTAAGTTCAAGGTCATCTCAGTCTGCTGTAGATGTAAAAAAATCCCTGTCCTACATATTAAAATTACTCTGGTGTTGTAGTCTTTAGTGTAAATATGAGATAGAATGCCATTGTGTCTAAAAAAGAAAGTGGACTTTTGCCCAGATCCTCTTCTGGTGCATTATTTACTGCAGCTTAGCTCTATATGGTCTTGGGGTTTCTTTCTGCAAAGTTTGTGTTCTGGGGAAGGCAAGTTTGTAAAGAAGTGGGAAGACAAGTTAAAAAGGGCACTTCAGCTGCAGCTGAATTATTTTCAGAGGTTTCTTGGTTTAGGAGAATTCTGAAAAACAGCAGCATGCTCCAAATTCTGCTGCTTTCTGCTTTTCTAATGGTTCACTGCAGGTCCTAAGGAAATCTGTTAGTGACTGGATGACAGTGCAATGAAAAGAGATGTGGGAATCATTACATTAATACTGATAAAGCTGCTAAATATGATTAGGGAGGTTTAGACATTTTCAGAAGCCTGAGAACACATAGAGCAAAGGATCTATTAATAAAAGGTGCCCTGGCTATTCTTAATCATCTTGAATCTTGAGCTTGTATTAGTATTCCTGACTGTAGGGAATGTTCTCTAATTCCAGTGTCTACTGTTATACAGCCTTCCAGAATCAGTTAAACCCAGTGTAGGGAATAAATGGATTTATTTTTTTTTTTTTACTTTTCCTTTTTTTTTTCATATTTCAACCATAAAGCAGAAGAATGCTTTACAAATTTTATTTGTAAAGGAAATTTGAAAGTAATTTCTTTCTGCAGAACCAATTTTCAAATTATTTTATTAAAGCATTTTGGTACCTCTCATCTTGGAAATCTCCATACAAATTATTTTTCCTGTTCAGTCCTTCACTCTTTTCCTGATGAATAGAGGAAAACAGCTCTCTTTGATCTGTTACAGAGAAGCTGATGAAGCTGTATATATCTGCAGTTAGGTAGAAGAGCTCTCCCTGAAGTCCAAAAGGATTTGGAATGTAGTCAGCCAAGACTTTCAGACTATTTTCCAGCTTGATGTAGTCAATTCTTATGGTGCACTGCACCACTTTGTTGTGACTTGATGTCAGAAATAGGAGAAATAATAAAAAATAAAGGGAGGTGAGGGGGAAACCCTTTCCTTATTGGCATTCTGGGGAATTAAAGACCAGGAATGAGAATGCCACTGTGGCAGTTGACATGGATTGTTTATTTAATTCTTCCAATTTGTTCACCTTAATGAAACACCAAAAGATTTGAGTGAGCGGTAATTAACAAGAGAGATCCTGTCTAATGAAACCAGTACAGGATGATATTTGTTTCAAGGATCAATAAAAGACTGTGAGTGAGGATCATACCGGCATCATTCAGGAAAACAAATCGCCTTGTGCCAATCAATTGTCATGCTGCACATGCATGAATCTGTGTGAAGCATTTTAAATATTGCATCAGTAGAAAGCCAGGAAAGGAAAAGCTCGGTAAATTTGGAGGTATCTAGTACTTAATTTGTTGGTCTGTCAGGTACTATAATTATAGTTGTAGCATTCTTCTTCTGTGCCTTCAATAGTCATTACTAAGCAATTCCAGTGACATAATCTAATTAAAGTATGCTTCTCTTTGAGCGTTCTGAGTCTGTTGCGCTGGGTTTCTTTGTATTCCATCACTGCTTGCATGTTCTCAGGAACACAACACAGACTGCATTCCCAGAAAGACAGAAAGCAGAGCGGCTAATAAAAAAGCTACTTCTCTGACAATCCCGTTCGCCCTCCAGAGACAGCAGTTGGATTCCCTGTTGCCACTAGTTGACTTAGCAATTAATAACACAGCAATTAGCAGAGAGTTTCCAGATCTCAGTGCACAAGGCATGTTTTTATTTGTATGATGAAGTTACTGACAATAACAGAGGAAAAAAGAACAAGTGGTTATAGGAAGAATGGGGTTATTGCTAAATCAAAGATGTGCTATGTGAGATACTGAAAGTGATATTGAAGCTAATGGGAGGCTGTTTTGCTTCTACAGATTTCAAATTACGTTCCTGAAAGAACAGAATTGTGGGTTTTTAACTGCATGGAAAGATGTAGGCTGTAGATAAATGTTTAGGAGCTGAATGATGTTGGTGCCTTTAGTAGAATGGGATTGATGAAGAGAAAATGAAAAAAAGGCTTCCTTGGAACAATGGCTTAAGGTAATTCAGAGATCATAATAAGGTTAGAAGTTATTTATGTATTTAGGAGGGTATAGGTGTGATTCTTTGAAAAACAAGACTGACCTTAAGCTTGTATTTTAGGTTGAACAAAACTGCCCTAGAGTCAAGGCACTGCTGAAACTAGAATAACCAATTTAGTGTAGATGCATAGACTTGAGTTGGAGAGAGTAGTGTGGAGGATGTGGGGGAATTATCAGTGAGTTTCATCCAGGTGGCTGGAGGAGATTCTAGAACTCTACTTTTTGCTCCTTGTTGGTGCAAAGGTAAAGTGACGTTTTCATTGAAGCTGTTGCTATGCTGCCATGAATTTAGTTCTAGAGCATTTTTTCCTTTTTATTCCCATCTGTAAAAGAATTATAAAATTAATCACAAGATCATTAAGGTTGGAAAAGACATCCAAGGTCATGTAATCCAACTGTCCCCCTACCACCTGTATTACTAACTAAACCATGTCCCTGAGTACCTCATCCAACCTTTCCCTGAACACCCTGAGGGAGGGTGACTCCACCACCTCCCTGGGCAACCCCTTCCAACGTTTAATGTCACAAATCTGTCTGTGTATTTTCTTAGATATTCAGACAAGCTATTTGGGATAATGAGAATGCATTTTTAATATAAATTCAGAAATGTGAACTCTTGAGTAAATCTTACGGCCCTGGTGGAGTCTGGCTACAAGGATTGATTTCAGTAATTGCGTTTGTAACTGACTGTCAGCTGGAGCTGAGTTGTAGTTCTGAAATGTCTCAGACCTTACAAAATAGCAAATATCTCTGAGTGACTTTATTCTTGGGATGGCATAGACTCCCAGTGGAGAAAGTGCCTTCAGAAAGTGGAATTTGTGTGGAACATCCAGTTGCCAGCAGCCACATACAGGGACTGCAGCAGGGAGGCAGAAATTCTGCCTTTAGTCAAAGCATCAAAGACAAGGTGACCTGCAAGTGGCACAAGGTGGAAGGAATTACAGGACAGAAACAGCAACAGATTAATTAGAGGAAATTGTCTTTAGTAATTACAAATAGTTTTATGTATCAGGGTATTACCCAGCAAGTTATTGGAAGATACATGGGATAGTCTGAGCAACTGAAGGCTGCTTCGGTGACTATTTAGTGATGGTACTATTTGTTATTTCCTCCCTGTGCATGTATATTGATGGTGTGTGCCTATGTATATAGGTGGAGTATGTATATATGATGGCATGGGTGATTTCTGTCATCAGAACGAGTGGGTTGTGGGAGAGTATGAGGCAAGCATGTGGCAGTGTGCAGCCTTTCTTTTGTGTGTCGACATAGTAAAAAGGGACAAGGGAAAGACTGTACATCGTGAAACCGCATTCCCATTCGTTACAATCCCTGAACAGATTTCAGCTGGAGCAACAACCTGTGTCCTTCCTTCCACAGCCACCAATTTTGGAGCAATGAAACTTTACCAGGGATGAGGACTGTTTGCAAATGTCAGAAATCTACATTTTGTTAATCAAAATGAGATGCAAGACTCTAGTTAGCAAACTGTAGAGACAGTAAAATGAATACAGTTATTTAGGATCCAACCTAAGCTCTTCTACACTATTTACTAGTTTGTGCTGCTTGTTGGTTAAATGCATCAGTTGTTGGGAGCTTTTAAAATTCTTGAGTAAAACAGCTGGGAATCATGACTTGCACAAGGCGTGGCTGGGAAAAAGTATACGGTGGGGTGGTTTTTTTTCAGTAGCCAGAACGTGAATCATGAGAAAGAAGGGCTGCTGACAGGAGGGAAATTGAAATCTTTGAGGTTCAGTGTTGGCAAAATTTCAGAGAAGTAGACAAAGGCTTATATTAGAAAAATTAACTGCAGGAACTTTTGTCCAAAATAGGTTACAGCAAATTTATGTGTTTGATCATGACAGCCATCGGAATGATCATAATCTTAAAAATAGAATTATATGAAAGCAATGTTGGAAGCTTGTGGTAATAGAGGGCACCCATGGTCATATGGATAGAATATATGCTAGGAGCTGGATCCTGGAGCTCAAAGCTATCAGTCGCTTGTGACAACTTCTAAAAATTCCATGGTATGTAGGCTGAGAGTTACATTTTTTAGCTGTTTTGCTTTCATCATGTTTTATTTTAACACTATTGATCTGATAACGTCATTATGCTGCTTCTGGAAGAGGAGCTGATCCTCCTCCATGCTTAACAAATGATACAGTTGTAAGGTTAACGGATGCTGAATTGCAGAGATACTTACTGTCCATGTGCTAGTCAGCCTTTAAAACTGTGATTTTAATTTAAAACCCCTGCTTCTGAAGAATACATTGTATGATAAAGCTTTACAAAGAACATTAATTTTCTATAAGCATGACCCTTCATGACAGATAGTGACCATGTAGTTACTGTCAAGGCCATCTTCTTTCTCAACTAGTTACTCATACCAATATACCACGATGTGCCTCTCATTTTGGTACAAGTTCACTCTGCATGAGGGAACTCCAAACCATACAATATTGGAGAATAATTCCCCTGTTGCTGTTATGTTTCCATTAGGAGACTACTCAGGTTTTTGTGTAAGTGTTGGTCTGTTTATTAAGTACCTTTTTTAGTAAGTTACTATAGGGATTTATCTTAGTTGATAAATACACGTGTCCTTTACCTGATACTTTGCTCTATTCTTGTTTTGATATTGTCTTCTGATTATTTAAATAATTCGTCTGTGCAATAATCAGCACGTTTACAATATGACTAGCTACATTTTCAATATAGAGAGAAACAAAACAGATGGAAGAAAACATATTTAATTTGGAAAGGAGTGGTAAAGTAACTCAATGTTCAGTCTTTGGCTTTCTGGTTTCATGTCCGGTCATAATAAATGCGTAAAAGTATGTGATTTATCAGTAGCAGTGAGAGGGTTGAGTTAAAGTGCATTGTGTTCTAACTCGTATTTCACTTGTAAATGGGTCTGGAAATATGTGCAATACTGTGAAATATTCCATATGACAGCATGCACCAAAATTTGAGAGTCTACTGGGAAGGCCAAATTATTGGTTGACACGAGTGGAAATTGAGAAGGTAGTTTTTCTTAAATAAAAAAGTGCATTTTTACTATATATTCATGAAATACACATCAATTTCACCTTATTTTTCTAATATTATCTTCCTTCTTAATTTCATGCTGTGTACCTGCTGGGCTATATTCATTGCCCTGAAACAACATACATAAATCAAGCATCCCAGCTGATTTCATCCCTAATGTATCTCAGAACCCTAATTATTAGATGAAATTAAGAAAAGCTACACACAAATAGATATGCATTACCGTGCCATGTAAAAAAGCCAAGAAAGCACATGCTCACAGTCTTTGCAGTTCAGGTTCTCTTTACGTGCTTCCTACAAGAGCTGCGTTCAGAGCTGGCCCGTAGCATGTGTGTCAAAGTGGTGCTGAGTCCCTGTGGCTGAAAATAGTCTCACATTTGTTTGACACTCAGGGGTATGTCTGGATTTTTTCCCTAAAGAAATAAGGTACATAGGCAGTCATGAGTAGTTTCTTTTCAGATGCTAAAAGAACAATTTTTTTATCTTCCATTTCCTGTAATACCTCTCTATCTTTCATGTGCATCTGCCATTTTATCCTAAGAGTCTGTCCTTATTGTTGAGGGCTTGTTATGCTTGACATTTCAGCCATCTCTTGTCCACAGTCTTACCACTTATGTTGGTGAAATGTGTTATTTTCCACACTAGTAGTGTCTAAATATCTATTACATATTTAAAAGCAGCGTGAGGAAAAAATTACTTGTTTGTATGTCGTATCAATATTCATTGCACTTGTAATTGCTGTCGCAGTTGTAAAGAGAAAAGAAATGAGAAAACTATTAAACAGATAAAATATCAAGTATCTGAATTGTGAAAATGATTTAGCATCTAATCTAGTTCAATCTGTGCAGAAGCTGCAGGAAAAGCTCAGGGCTACTTCATTCTAAAATTTTTGCAAGTAGTTACTGTTTATTTATTTAGAATAAGTTGGGTTTCTTCCATCTGAAGGAGATAGGCAATTAAAAAATGTGTTTGTTCTTTCCTTCTTGGTAAATACCACAGAATAAATGTCAGCACAAACTATTATACCACATAGGATATGCCACTCTGACTGTTTTCTTTTGTCACTTATATTTTCGAATGGTTACTCACTGTTGTATGGATTTGGTATATGACATGTAGAGTGACATCTCCTCTTTTAGGGTAGGAAAATAGGACTGGAAAGTCTCCAGGTGTTTGGTTTGATTTAAACCCATTTGTGGTTGTTTAAGAGGAAGAATAAACCCTAAGGAAAGCTATAGAACTGTGATGTATAGCACTACAAGGGCTGCATTAGAGCCTCTGTCTGGTGATGTAAATAAAGAATTTTATACTTTCATTTATTGACTGCAATGCTAAGAAAGCTTTGCATTGTCCAGCAGAAGGGGCTGAAAAATAATGGGTGGAAAATCTATAGGAGACACAGAGGCATTTTAGAAAGTGGAGAACAATTAGCTTTATCATCAAAGACAAAAGCATTGTTATATACATGCTGCTTTGATTCTCAAAGAACCTATTGATATTTCTCCTTCTGTTGAGCTGCTAACAATACCTTCAGTAGAAAAGGCAAAATCTGGTCTCGCTGCGGGGAGGTGGTGCTTCATAGTCCATTTGTGTTCTTCCTGAACACTGATATTCCCTGAAAAGAGTGGGCCCAAGCCCTCTGCCACTGGGATTATGTCATCTCCTTCAGCGTCAGCATGGCCAGGTTTAGCTGTGGGTTATGTAGAGATAGAAGAGTACTGACCCGAGTGTGTCTGGTGATGCTGTCTGGACAACAAACTCAGCCTGTGACCCACAGCTCAGTCCTGTTTTTAACAAACATGAAAATGGTACAGTGAAAAGTGTGGAAAATATTCCATAGGCCATGAAGTATATTTTCATATTTCTTTTTATAGGTTTTTGTACCCCTGGATGTGTAGGGGTCATGATAGACTATGCAATAGCTTCAGTATTTTAATAGAAATGAGTGATCAATGCTTCACAAAGCATTAAAATTCACTAGTCACTTCATCAGCTTGTGAAAATTCGCTCCTTTCAGCAGAGTATATATATGCATTGTCCTGCCTTCTCTCTCAAATGAGTATATATAATATATACAGTAGTGACTGTATCACTGAAAGCTTTTAACCATCAAGACACAAGTGCTTGAGTAGGCTGGAAACACTGGCCGGAGTGCTGCCAGTGTCATGATTCCTGAAGTCAGGAAATCATTGCTTGTGGCTCAGGTATCCCTGTTCAAATGAGAATATATATGAAGAGAAAAAAAGCTGTGGAAGAGATCACAGCTCACATTAGTCAATCTAAAGCCATCTTTGTAAAGTGTTGCCTTGCAATCAAAACCCGGTTTTACTCACATAAATAACAAAGGAGGAAACCCTACAATGATCTTGATCTAAAAATTCCCTGGGTATGTCTGCAGAGATGTTTGTAGTCATCTCTTATTTATACTCGTTTGATGAAAGGAGGAAGTAGGATCCAGATACAGAGTTTGTCACTTTAGGCTTTGATCAGCACCCATAGAGGAAATGTTAGTTGGAGAGGAGCAGTGTGCTCCATGAGCATCATGTCACACTGAGTGTCCCAGGTGCTGGTGAGCAGTGAAAAATGGTATGAAGGGGAGGAAGTGTTAAGATTTAACTGGAAACTCCACGACTTGTCAAATTTCAAATCATACAAATCAAGTGTTTGTAATACTCCACTTAGCAGTGAGACAGGGAAGAGCTACTGTCTGGATTTTAGAGGAGGTGAATTGAAGGGACTGAACGTAGGGCTGAGCCAGTGGCACAGAGAGATGGCCAGTGGTTCTGCAGAAGCACCAATGCTGCACTTCTATTTATAGATGCAAAATAACTTTTGAGTTCAGTCCTGCTGCTCTGGATTCACACAAGTGGAGAGGAGGAGACTCCTATTTGTCAGGATATAAAGCTGCTCCGTGTCTGCTTACCTGTACAGGATATTTTCATCTGTGTGTGGACTACTGGTAGTAGTAAAATTGCATATCTGTTAAATTCCATAATTTAATTTTGCATCTTCCTAATCCTCACACTGCAAATTGAAAAGTTTTGGAGTAAGGATATATGCCTGTTGTCTTTCTTAATTAGCGGTTCTTACCAAATGGCCATACGTGGTGTTTAAATACATGCTTTTAGCTCCTTAATTTTAATTTTCTCTGTATGTGATTCACACACGCACATTTCCAGTTCCATGAGATGCAATCCAGTACAGAGACCCCTATGCTGCTGGCAAATAAACCTCTTCTACCAAGCTAGCTTTTCCTAACTAGTTACAGACAGAGCAGTTTGTAACCAGAAGTTACTCAGAGGTTTGCCTTTCCGCACTCGGGAGTGGTGTAGGCGGTTGTAGCTGCTGCCTGGCCCAGCTTCACTCTAGCCGCTCCAGTGCTGGGAACTGGGTGGCTGCAGGTTTTCCAAAGCTGGAGAAATTCTGTATGGAAACCAGCAGGCTGGTTTTGAGTAGTTCAACATGGTTATAAATGAGGTCATACAAGACAAACCACGCTTTTTAAGTCCTAAGGTTTAGCTCTTTATTGTCATGTAAGCACAACAATAACATTCAAAAGAAAATAGTGGGCTTTTTGCTCTCCTTTTGCTCTCCTTTTGCTCTCCTTTTGCTCTCTTTTTGCTCTCTTTTTGCTCTCTTTTTGCTCTCTTTTTGCTCTCTTTTTGCTCTCTTTTTGCTCTCTTTTTGCTCTCTTTTTGCTCTCTTTTTGCTCTCTTTTTGCTCTCTTTTTGCTCTCTTTTTGCTCTCTTTTTGCTCTCTCTTTGCTCTCTTTTTGCTCTCTTTTTGCTCTCTCTGTCTCGTTTATCCTAGTGCATTGGTTTGCTAATAAGCTAGAGACTTGCTTAAGCCAGCAAAATAACATGAGGAGGATTTTGGCATTACCTGGCAAGTACACAGAGTGACAGTAACTGCACTGCCAATTTTAGGCTAATAGTTTTTTTCCTGTGGCACCGAGAAGTGGGCAATCTGGGACCAGGGACACAAAGGGAAAGCGGTGTGACAGACCTGGAGGCCAGGACGTCGCCAAAACATCGCCGAGGCGCGCTCAGGCTGCAGCTGTTAAAAGCAGCATGAGCTTCATAATTTCACTGTTCCTGCTGCTTCTCTGCTTTAGTCCGTTTTTCTATATTCTATTTTAGCTGGAGTCTCCCTAATTTCACAACTCCCCCGTGGTGTATAGGATTTTTTATAGCTGTAAGGATTGTGAGTTGTTGCCTTGGCAACACAGTTGTGCATGCAGCTGTTGTAACTATACTTGTTACTTTTGCTTTATCACAAAAGGTTTCAAAGCTTTTCTGTGTTTGTCTGACATTTCTTGATTCTGTAACTCTTTATAACAATCTGTTTGACAAATTACCAGTGGAGGAAATAAAACCTCAACCTCGCAATGTACAGTGTGCCCCTGAGTCCTGACTGAAGCACCTGCTTTGCTGCCCTCAGAAGCCTTCAAACCCCCCCTTTCATCCCCTGCCTGCATAGATCAAAAAATATGAAAATAGAAGAGTTTTGGAAAAACATCTCTAAATATTCTCCATCAGGGCTTCTGTCTGCAGGTGCTGGGGACAGCCTGGCGCCATCTCTCCCCCCTGTTCCTGCATGACACCAGGTGCTGAAGGAAAATAAGTGCCGGTCAGGGCCTCTGGCAGGACTGGATAGTTCCAGCAGGATGCAGCAGGTGATCCACAGAGGCTTACCCTGTGTAGAGCACCTTTTCCATGAGAGCTCTTGAGTACCAGAGAAAGTACTGATGTTCATCCTTTCTGCCTCTGCTGTAAGGATTCATAACTTTCCTTTGGCCTTCCTTCTCAGCATCAGGCACTTGAAGGAAAAGGTGTCTGGTTCCTTTCAGCACGCAGAAAGGGCTGGTTAGATGGGAGAGAAACCATGCAGGAATCCCCTTCCAGGGCAGATCCTCCTTACTTGCTAGATGCAAACTAATGCCAAAGCTTTGAGATGGCTGAAATGTGTAGACAGGAGTAGCATAGTTTTGAAAGTTGTATACGTTTGCTTTTTTTTAGCCAAGGCTTCTAATTGCCAGCATATTTTCAATCCATATACCTGTCAGCTCCACCAGTTTAGCTGGCATTGCACTGCCTTTATATTGTCTCCTGTTTTTATAGCAATATAAAAACCAGTTCATTCTTTTCGTGTGGCTCTCCTTCCCTGAGCTTTCCTATTCCCCTGTTTGCAGCATAATCTGTAACAGTTGGAGAGGAGGACAGGTGGGCACTGTGTCTGCTGTGCTCTCCAAAAGGGGAAAGGAGTGTGGCAAAAAAAAAAAGCTGCTAATTCATCAATTAGATACCATGATGATTTTGTCTCCTTGTATTTACCTGCTTTGCATGGACCTCAGTCCATCATGCTGCACACTGTTTGCAGCTAAAGATGCTGCAGAGAGCCTTTCCCATGAAGGTTTGAGTTAAATCAGAGTCACAACTTTTTGTAGATGACCAACATGAAGTTTGACTAGGTTTGCAGTGGAGAAAGATAACCTTACCAAACTAAAAGACACTAACTACATTATAATTTAGCACAGCTTTATCTTTTAATTTCTTCAGGCGTTTTAGCATTACTAAGGTTGTAGTCTGTATTTTTGAAAGAAGTTTATTAGGGAAGACACTAAAAAGCAGATCAAACCAGAAATACCTGAATAAGCAATATGCAGATACAATCCACAGTGCTGGAGCAGACTGGTAATGGCTGTTTGTGCTGGTTTGTAGACAACTTTATAAAACTCAATGAAACTTATACCAATTGCCTTCAAATTGTCATTCATCCGATGAAGAAACAAGTTACCTGTCAAATCATAATGCAATTGCGAAAAATTCTCAGCAACTCCAGAGGAACATGGAGGGAAAATAAAAAAATAAATTAAAACCAAGAGGATAATGGGCAATTCTAGAGTTTCTTGAGCTCTGGTTGAGAAGTGCAGAGAACATCTTGAGGGTGATCACAGTCAAAGGTAGTTTTTTACCCTCTTCTCTCTGATGAGTCGCTCTGGGGTTTCTGTGGAGAAACACAAGCTGTATCTTTAGGCCCCTTGATTACATTCATTCAGTTCTGATGATAGGGGTGATACAGGATCTGCTATTTTACCCAGTTCTTACTGTATGGGGAGACGATTTACAGAGTTTTATCATCTTTTTCTTTAGGCAACTACAGCGAAGTAAATTATTGCCCTAATTCTGAACTTGCAGGTTCAAAGCAGATGATAGTATCCATTTCAGAGCAGCATCTCTGTAGTAGTTTTAGAAGATAATTAAATATTAAAGTAAGTGCAGTCTAGATTGTTAAAATGTTGACAGCTAAACTAATCTCTGTTTTTCCTAATGTTCTGACAGTATCTGAAATACTTCTACTGTTTGTGGTGAGAAAAGAAATTCTGTTTGACTCTAAAAAGTTTGATTTCCACCAGATGCAATATTCTGGAAGCTAGATATTAATGGTCTGTGAGCATCTGTAGCTTAAGCATTTGTAAACTTATTAAGAATTTATTGAGGTCATGTCCTTGTGTGCTGATTGGAGTGAACTGTGAAAACCATTGCACAGTATGTTCTGTCATATTCTGAGATTTTCTTCCTCTGTCAGCCCTTCCTGGGAGGACACTCCGACATAATAACCTTTACAACAGAAGTTTCTAAAGCCTGAACTCTGTGACCTTAATATATTTTGGACTTGCATGTTTATTTCTTGACTTGCAGGATGCTTTGGATGGGAAAGATATTTTCAATTGCAAAGCACAGTATGTATAATAACCCAAACACATACTGTGCTGTATAGCAAGATTGCAGGCAATAGGTCCAAGGAAATGATTGTTGCCCTCCTTACAGCTCTTTTGAGATGATGTCTGGAGTGCTGTGTCTGGGCTTGGGCCTGCTCCAAGACATACATGGACTTACTGAAGCAAGTTAAGCAGAGGCCACAAAGATAAGTCATTGAGGTGCTGTATGTGTCTTGTGAGGAAAGGCTGAGAGGATCAGGTTTTTCAGCTTGGAGAAGAGGAGGTGAAGGGAAGATGTTATTGTAATCTGTATGTGTCTTAGAAAAGAGCAGAGAAAATGCAGAGAGAGAAGCAGCCTAAGTGTGGTCAAACACCAAAAGCACTTTCCCAGAAATACTCTGGAATCTCCATCCTTGGAGACATTCAGAACCCACCTGGACATGGCTCAGAGCAGCATTTGCTAGGTGGTCATACTCTGAGTGGAAGGTTGGACTAGGTGAGCTACAGAGGTTGCTTCCAACCAAAATTATTCTGTATTTTTTCATGCCATTGACAATGTAAAAAAAAAACAACCCCAAAAACCAACAAAACAAAAAAATCATCTACAAAAGCATTTAAGGAAAAAAATCTCCAAAACGATTTCATTTTACTTATTCATTTTACTGCTTATTTGATCACAGAAACTAGTACTGCTCAGCAGATATATACCATTGTGGAAAAAAGCAATGGATAAGATGAGAGGGAAAACTCCAGAAAACACCTGATAAAGGCAGTTCAGATCTCACAGGTCTCGGAGAATCTCAAGAAGTAAACTGTCTTAAATTATCCTCCCAGGAATAGGGTGGCAGTGGAAAGGAAAGTTCCATTTTGCTACTAATGCTAGCATCTTAGTCTATGCACTTTGTATTTCCTGAGTTGTCTTCCCCATTTCAGTTGTCGAGCTCCAAAGTCAAAAAGCTAACCGCTCTGAGATGGAGTTCTGCTTTCCCACTCCTGGCTGCAGTTGCTTCTGACAGCCCCTGTTTGCCCATCACTGAGATTCACACAGATTAATTCCCACCTTGGCGCTGAGGATTTGCATCACATTATTAGATGTACAAGGACGCAGTGAGTGAATACCTGTCAATATCCCAAAGGCACTCTGGGTCTTAAAAGCCTTTAGGGACTTTATAAACTGCCTTCTGCGGGTAAGGAGAGGCCTTAGTGAGCTACTTTGGCAGCTACTGCAGCAGCCTTACCAGTGGAATTTAGGAGGGTTACTTGCTGCTTCATTCTACTGGGTGACAGAAACCCTCTATAGAAGGGAAAGGGTGTTAGATACCACCACTCATGAAAATAACTGTAGAGAATTAATGGCCACTGAAGTGTTCTTTTCTGTCACTGCTCTACCCTTGAGATCACACCACTTTTTCAAAAGTTGTCAAACATCAAACAGGATTTTTTGTTAATACCTTAAAGTTTGTGTTGCAAACCTGGAGATGTGTATCATGAACTGAGGAGTGGCACTGGAAGCTAAATATCCTTTTTCTAGCTTCCCAGAGCTTTACTTTCAGTAAAGTGTCTTTCCTTGTCAGTAGATATTATCTTTTTGTGTTTGTGCCATTACTACCTGACACATCAACAGCTTTCTGGGAAAGCAGATGAGGGCAAGGAGGATTCATCTGCTCTTAAAAAAAAAAAATATCACATGGTTATTCACCACCTTGTCTGGCAAATAAAGCAAAGTTGAATGATTCTTCAAAGAACCCCTTTTATACTCTAAATTATGGATGGTGTCCACATAGCAGTAATGATAATTTTTTGATGAAAAGTGCAAAAGATCTTCTATAACATTTTATGAGTTCTCACGTATTGACAAACTCTAATTGTAATGTATAGATCTGTCTTCTCAGGACAACTTTATTGCCATTGCAACGTGTTCCTCAGTGTTTTGCTTGTGAAAAGAAACTCCTGTGCTCGGTGTGTAGCCCCTGTGTAAGACAAAGAAGCAATAAGTTCTTTCCTTCCAGCAGCAGAAGAGGCTTGTGCCCAAATTCTGTGTAATCTCTAAATGGTGGCTTGGAGACTCCCTATTCAGCTGGACTTAACTGATGTGGCAGGTTGTGCTAAGGGCACGGAGCGCTGACAACAGGCTGTTACACGGGCTAAAGGTTAATTTGTCCGGGCTTGAGAGTACTAACATAGGAGTAGGTGGCAAATCCATTCTGCAGTCAGAGTAAGGGGAAGTAACTTGTTATTACTGAAGCATGTGTTATTTTGGAAATAACCAGCTTTGGTCAGAGAGAAAGAAGCTAGGTGGTTTCATTAAGGTATCTATGAAAAAGGAAGCATGGAGATGGTGCAGAATAAAACTGGAACGGTGTTGCTTGTTGTTAGCTGCTGTGCCTGTAGATGTAATGACTAGCTGTGGACCAACTCAAGGCTCTGATGCAGTGCTGACAGATGATGTAGCTGATTGGGGAAAAGTACAGATCTGATGTTTCTTATTTACTGTGCTGGGTAAGCATAAAAATCCAACAGGAGAAAAATCTACCAGTGAATATGTGTGTCATCCTATAGACTGTGATGGGAGAACTGTAGGAAGCTGAAACATGGGGTTTAGCAGCTCACTCTCGCCACAGCCGGGCTTCTTGTCCTGAGCTGATGGTGACCAGTGCTTCAATTCATCATTCTACATGCAGGAAAACAACTGAAGAGGATAACTGTGTCCCATTCTTTCTTTTCAACATAATCAGATATCTGGAGCTACCTAGTTTGATGTTCGCTGTACTCGTGCAGTGAGGGTGGTCATTACCATGGAGTTTACTATGCAGCTGGAAAGAGTCAGAAAGCATTGGCGTTTTCCAAGCTCAGTGAAGATTTTTCAACAGATAGTTTCTGTCATAACATGCCAACAAGCTGATTGGTACAGTGAAATATGCAAGTGTGTGTGTCTAGGTGTATATCTACACATACTGCACATAAATATGCCTTCAGAAAACATCTAAGAATTCTCTCACAGCAGTAGCTACACCACAGGTGAAAGGGTGAATTTTTAGGGCCATTGAACACTGTAAATGTGTTCATTGTATCAGTGCTTCAGAAATACCCATTCTAAATGACTTTGTGTTGATCCACTGTGAAAATTCATTGTGCTCAATTGCCCTCAAAATTTCTCATTTCTCATCTGTGCTGTTGCAGTCTGCTGACTGCGCGCTGGACTGCTGTACAAAGTGCGGAGGCACCCCGCTTCAGAGCCTCTTAAAATACTTCATATTGCCTCCAAGGTTTCCGTGTGTTACTTAATAACTGAATAGATCGGTGTCTGGGGCTGGTGACTGTGAGACTTTCAGAGATGAGAAGAGATTTCATGGAACTAGTTTCTAAGTTTGAGGCATGCACGTGCAATGCAAAGCCTCGTGGATGTCACGTATGATATGTATCTGAGGCAGAAATGGGGGAAATGGAGCTTTGCCTTTAATTTTTAATCACACCTTTGATTCAGAGAAATCAAAACCACTCTCACATCATTTCAATTCTATTCGATTTAGGAGGAAACAACAAAAAAAAAGAAATTATCGGTGGCATAAATAACTTTCTTCTTGGCATGTATGGCAAGATGTTGAGTCATAAAATGATTGGGATTTGTTTGACATCTCATTGGAAACAGGATTTATCAGGGGCTTGGCTTTTTCAATTTTAAAAAGGGCATTTATACCAGGCTTTAAATAGGTTTCTAATTTCCTCTAATTTTCTGAATTGTCTGATTTCTTTCAAAAATCTATGTATATCAACCTTGGAAGTGTGGGAGAAACATACGTCTGTTTTGGTACAAAGGATATGTGACATTTAAACACCTCTCTGGAATGTGTTGAGCTGTCTTGGTTGGTACTTGCGTTACAATACATTGGTTATTGCTTGTGGATGCTCTCTAGCATTAGAATAAGGATATCATTATAAAAGCTTGATTGGATTGGCAGAAGCACTGGCTGAGGAAGGTATGTCTAGGAAAATGTGAACTCCACATTCAACCTAGATGTGGCAGAAATATGTGTTGATGAGTTTTGCAAAGTTGTGAATTTAAAAGAAACGTTGGGTTTATTCACCTTGCAATTTTTTGCTTGTTAAGTTTTCCAGACAAAATCTTGCCTTTAGGTTAGACAAGTTGGACACTTTGTCTTAAAAATCAGGGCAGGAGATACTTAATCATGTAAAAAGACTTTGATTTTTCTCCCGGTTAGTAGGAACTTTAATTATATCCTTGTACTAACATCTTGCTGGAGCAGTGGTTCATTTCTGGGTTGTTGCAGCAGGGAAATTCCTCTGTAAGCATCACACAAGCCACTGCTCCTGGAATGGTTCAGTCTTACACTGCTCAGCCTAAGAGTCAAAACAGGCAGTGCCAAGGTCAGGCCCTGCCTCACTCAGAGGTTGTTAAACATGTGAACTCCCTAGCAACTACTTAGAGTCATAGAATAGTTTAGGTTGGAAAAGGCCTTTAAGATCAGCAGGTCTAACCGTTACCCTGGCACTGCCAAGTCCAACCACTAAACCATGTCCCTAAGCACCACATCTACACATCTCTTAAATGTCTCCAGGGATGGTGACTCCACCACTCCTTTGGGCAGCCTCTTCCAGTCACTGCAACAACCTTTTTGGCAAAGAAGTTTTTCCTAACACCCAGTCTAAACCTCCCCTGGAGCAACTTGAGGTCATTTCCTCTTGTCCTATGGCTTGGTACTTGGGAGAAGAGGCTGACCCCCTCCTGGCTACAACCTCCTTTCAGGCAGTTGTTAAGAGCTTAATTCATATTTCACTACAAATTCGAAGCTGTGTATTACTTACAGTTCATAGGGTTTTTAATCTTTAACGCTGGAAACAGGAAGAATATATAAATAAATTTAATTTTTTTGTTTGGTTGTGGGTTTTTTCATTAACAGTCCATTTGCTTTGCATCCCCACTCTGCTCAGGTATTTGTTTTTCAAATAGATCATTTGTAAGCAGATGAAGCTGTCTTCTAGGGTTATGAATATCAGTCATAATTTTTTTAAGGAAAAAAAAGTATCTGCAAGCACATTGCGTTTCTAGCCTTGAATGTTAAGTATACAACAAATTATAATCTTGGCAAACACATAAAGCACTTTCATGTCTGTATGTCTACGCATTCATCTCTGGCTTCTAGTAATAATACTCTGGGTGGCAAAGAAGTACTAATTCATGTAAACGATGGTATGAACAGTCATAATTCATGTGTTCTTCAGGTTTAAGGAAAGACAGTATTCTAAACCAGAAAACATCTTCTGATTTGATTTTATGTAATTGTTTTGTTCCTCTGAGGTTCTTTGGAGCAAAAGGGAAGATTCCCCCATTTTAGTGCCACTTTTTTTTTGGTTTTTGAATGTATAAAATAAATAGAGCCGGTCTCATAAAGAAAATAAAACATCAGAGAAATAGTCTTCTGCCTGGGCTTGTGAAAGCTGGAGCTTGTCTAAATTATTTGCTGAAGTCAGTCATCCATTTCTCAAAAAGAAAACAAAAAAGGTACTGCATCACATAATCTTGGAAGGTCTCTTGAGAAGATAAAGGCCAGCTTCAGTCTATTGTCTAGACTCAATCTTTCGATACTCATGATCTTTATTCTTTTTAGTCTTATGCCTTAAAGTAACTTTAAAATGAGGAAAGATAATAGGAACAGTTGTATGAGCAGTATCGGGCAAATATGACCCATTCTGTAGAGAAGGAGCTGCTCTTGTTCTAATGATTTAAGTTTCTTTTACTTCATTTTAGTGCAGGTCTTTGGTGTTTCAGTGCTGGTTTTATGCTATTTCAAAAAACACTCTTTCAGAGTGAAAGGTTATATTTATGTAGTCTGTAAATTTGCACTTTTACATAGTGACAGTTGCATCTTTTGTTTCAGTAAATTGCATTTACATTGCAGTTACATTCTGTTTCATAATTGAATCACTTTCTGTCTAAGTAAGTACAGGAAATCTATGCTTCGACGTGCAAGTCTGCTGACAAAGGGAAGGGTAACCCAATTCTCATCCATGCAACTTTTTAATTAGTTGCTACACATCTGAGGATTAGGTTTGTTAGGATGCCTTGAAGAAAATAACATTAATATTCAGGTTTGGTTTAGGACTTTCACTAAACAAAGAGAATGAATAAAGCTATTAAATGTCTCTGATGATCAGTTTCCATATGTACTGCAACTATTCTAAACCATTTCCAGACTGTGTGGACTGTTGAGAAGAGCTTATCTTTCAGTGGTTTTGCTCTATCTTGACAAGTATCAGGGTATTTTCATTAGGAGCTAATATGCATTTGAATTTGCTGAATGTATTTTCTCAGGTCTGCAAAAGCCAGGTGGAAAATACTGCTTTGTTACAGGCTCTGTTATCAGCCCTCTCAAAGTAAATTATTTCATCTTCTATTTGTCTAGGTTTCAGAATGTTCTGTATCCGAACAAGATAGGTAGAGAGGTTTTTTTGCCAAGTTTGATATTACTATTTTAGAGATGAAAAAGTTTGTTAAATTATGCCTTTATCTGGAATAGTTTTAAATTAAGTGATACGTGAGGAATAGTTTTGCAAAATATTCTGGTTGAGGCTCTACAGCTCTGAGTTAAATTACTGGTGTTAAAAAACAGCTCATCTAAGGAAAACCTGGCAATTATTTCAGGCTTACGTTATCATTTGAAGAATTTCAAATTTCAGTGAAAGAGAATTTATATAGAACAAATTCATATTTCCCATATCCCTTGGAAAATAAGCTCTGCTATTTAAGTCCTGACAGAGTGGTGTTGATTTTGTGTGGAGACTTTTGGCTGGTTTTACGGTGGCATAAATTCACTTTATGTTATAGCTTGCTAATACATACAGTGCTATAAATCAAAAACATTCTTTCACAACTTTTGAGAGCTATTGACGTGACAGTGATGATGTAACTTATCCCAAAATGCTGTTCACATTGTATTAAGATTCCTGGACGGACAGGCTGCATTTACATCCAAGATCATCCAGTTCCCACCAAACACATACTAATTTTATTTGTGTGTTCTCTGTATTTGCAAGCATGTGTGTGAAATCTATTACATTTTCTGTCTTTTTTGGCCAAGGAATTTCCAAAACATTTGAGACAGCTCTAGTAGAAAGGCTTTGGGTGTTGGTTTATGAGGAGCTCTGTGCTAACCTGTGGCAACAGAGCTCTTCACCTGCCTTGCAGAGTGTGACAGCCCTGCAAGGGGAGGGCTGAGGTGGGATGAAGGCACTCTGGAAGCACCTCTCTCCAAACCTAGCTGAAGAAAGAAAACAGAAGCTGCTTCCTTTCCCCACCTAGCCTGTGAGGTGCATTAGCAGGAGCTGTGGTCTCACAGTGGGGTTGCAGAGTAGCATCCTCCAGGAGAGGGTTTGGGTAGGCTGCTAAGGACAGCTGTTGCCCTAGTTGTCCCAGTTCAATTTGCTGACAATTTGATTTAAGCCTCTAATAGTGAGTTAAATGTGCTGAAGCGCTGCAGGTGGTGTTTGTCTGGAAATTTCATCTTCTGCTATATTGCAGAAGGTGATGAGCCACTCAAAAGCGAGCGGGACCCCAAGCATCATACTGACTCCACTGCTCTTCCCTTTGCACTTTGCTCTGTGCTCCAAGCTAAAGTTTAGGGCTTGAACTCTTGTGAGTAAATGAGGAGTATGCCATATTGTGACTGCTAAAAGGAGTAAGCAGTGAAAGAATATTTCAAAAAGAGTTTTCTTGTGACTTTTTGGAGCTTTGAATGTGCAGTTTGCCTAAATTGGGTAGAAATCTGTGTTCCTTCTCCATTGTAGTCTGTCTGTTAAGGGAGGTTTGTTTCTTTGCTTGCTTTTTCATATCAAACAATTTCTGAAATCTGATGTTGTTATAAAATATCATCTAGGCTCTGTTTTATGCAGTAAGATACGTTCGTGTCAACTAGTTTTGTATCAACTGAAAAAAAATCTGAATGTATTTATTTATTTATACGTTCCCCATATTATTGAGCTCTATAGATACAAAGTTTATGGAAACAACTGTCATTGTGTTTATTATCCCTCAGTGTTGTGGGATAACCCTGCCAGTCAGCTAAGCTAGACCCAAGCCAATAAGGTTTACTTCTAAGGATCGTGTAGTGTGACACGAACTGAGAAGAGTAACGTTAACCCACAGATGCAAAACTCTGTGTGCTCCTTTTCAATGGACCGAATTGTCATCACTCTTTCTCACCCCCAAGTCACTGCCCCATTGCCAATGAAAACAGACTCCTGATTTTGTTCTGTGTTTTTTGCCCTGCCTTCACTTTCGAGGCCAGGGCAAAAGTCACATAAGGGCTATCATTTTGTGTTGTAACAAAGATGTAATTATTTATAGGAAAATGTTTTCTCACCATGTCTTGCTGTCCTGCATGGTTGAACACTCAGGATGCTGATATGAATAGTTAATCTGCTGAAATAACAGCAGTTTCTAGTGTCTGAGGCATTGCTTGTTCTCAGCAGGCAGGATCCAGCAAGTGCCTCCCCACCATCCGCGGGGAGCTCGTTAAGCTCCATGATGTTTGTTGCTGTTAATTTAATATGGCATTGAATACAGGACTGGCCCAAAGTCCAGACTGCTGTTTAGCGAGAAGCAGTGAAACGATAAAATTCTTTCCTTGTTGGGTAGATGTTTTCTTCCAAGTGTTGAATTTCAAGTTACTTGAGGATTGAATGCAAAGGAACTCTGTAGGAACAGATTTGTAGTTAGCTTTCATTCCTTAAATTAGAATGCCATAAACTGTGGCATTACACGACACTACTTTCACATTTTCTAAGTGCTTTGTGAATTGGATGGCCTTTTCCCAGGAGCAAGAGGATTGATGCCTGGGTTTTCTGCAGGGGTTGGGAACCGACCACACTTCCCCTTCTGCCTTCCCACATTTTTTTCTGTAAGGCAAGCGGTTAGTGCAGTAGATACAAGGCTAATGCGGGTCCAACACCTCCCTCTTTTCATCTGGAGAGAAAGATAACATTCCTAATGCAACTGCCACTTACCACAAACATGGGGGAAGGTGAAATAATCTTTCTAGAAGAGGATTCTCGTGCTCCGAAGGTTGTTACTGCTTCACCGTAACACATGGCAAGTTCTTCACTACTTTGATTGGACTTTTCCTATCAGAGATAGATACTATACAGTAAGGTACCCAGGAGGAACCTACTCACTCATTGATCTATTGAGTTCTCAGGAGAAAATAAATAAATAAGAAATTGTACCAGCATTATAAATTTGGAGGAAGCCTTTAATCAATTATTAATTGATTATTCACATGAGCACAACGCTTGTATAGATCAAAACCTAATTTTGACAACATATGCAAACTTTTCCTTTTGAATTTAATAATATATTCTCAATCTGTTGTTCATTAAGGTGAACATCTGTGAATTCATTAATTTTTCTCCAAGCTTGCTGCACCACGAACTTCATTTCTTTAACAAATTTTCCAAAGAATAATCCCATTACAAGCTTAGTTTATAACACATACAATGACAGCTTCGTTAGCATGCTTATCGGTTTTTGTCTGATAAGTCTTTGCAGCAAAATCTCTTCAGGAGAGTATTGGGCCGTCGGGCCAGGGAAAATGTATAAATCCAGTTAGGCAAACTGGCTGCAGAGTTGTAGAGGTTTTGTGATCTGGGCTTGTAAAAATGTGATGCTGTAGGTTTCCCAGAAGACAGTATTCTCAGCCGTGAATTCCCACTAGTAAGTAAACTTTATCCAGCTTAGTATTTGTCTTATTTTCTTTTCCAAATTGGAGTTTTAAAATAATACAACTGTTAAATCCCTCTTTTGTTGATTTTATACTGCTACATAAATGAAATCTAGTCCTAAAGATTTCCAAAGCAGACTGGGGAAGAGAAGGAAAAATAGGTTAATGATTCCACCTCTGAATGTTGATTTTGAACTTTTTAAAGGAAATGTGCAAGGAAAGCTGTGCTCAGGATCTTACCTCTGGGTATTTCTTTAGACATTTCCCAGGCAGCACAGATACTCCTCCCTCTTACATGGCACAGTCGCAACTGAAACCTGGCTGTCTAACACTTTCGGGCAGAGAGATAGCTACCACTTCTTTCTTTGATATTTTTTCATAAAGTTAATGGTAAATGAACTAGTGATGTTTCAGAGAAGATGAGCTACATGCTGTATTAATCTGACCAGTCCGCATTAGGAGAGCACTGAGCTGAATTTGCAGCAGCAGAAGATTGTCACTGTGTTCTTGTGTTTAATGGAATAATTTAGGCATAGAGACAGAAAGAAGTCTATACTAAAATGAGTACAAGCAGTTTTAAGTAGAAAACCTGTAGCTAATTTTCAATCCTGTAATTGAATTTGCAGGATAGCACATAAATAAAGCTAGGCTTTTTTTTTTAAAGTTGGATGCTTTCCATTGCATAATAATGTTTTACTGCCTTGTAATGCTTTCCCATGTATTTTCCCACACACCGTGCAATTCCATCTCAGTGCTGCATGCCTGAAAACTTTACCCATGATGCAGTCTACGCGGTATTGCATCAGGGAAGCTTCAGAAATACATGCAGGCTGACTGTCAGCAAATAACTGACAGCCTGCTGGATACGAGTTGTTTGGGATTTGCTGTAGCATGCATAGCCATCAGTGCAAGGTCCCTGATGGGTCGGATCCTAAACTGAGTTGCAAAACTCTTTCCTTAAAGGCTTTCTGTTGATCTTTACATTTTGCTCCTACCAAAAGTCAGAGCAATTCTTAAGAGGTTTGATTCCAAGCCTGAGCTTTGCAGAGCTTTCCTAAAAGAAATTCGAGCAGAATCATATTAAATTATATTGAGAACTGTATGCCATTCTTCCTATCTTTTTCTGACTTCATTGAATTATCTGCATTTACTAATCAAGCAGAAGATTTTGCAAGTTACTGAGTGAAATGGTGTTTAAGGGTTGCCGTAGTGACATTGGATTAAACAGCCATGTCCTTGAACTCAATAGTACCTCACAAACGTGTGTTAGATTACTTGCATTTGAGATGCAATCTTTCAAAGTACCGAGTTCCCTCAACCTTTTTTGAAGTTAATGGAAACCAAGGCCACCTGGGTTGAAGCAGAGGACATTGAGCTCATTGTAAGATTGAGTCTTCACTGTAACTTATGCTCTTAACATTTTCGATAATCCACTGATCTCTTTTTAACAGGTAATATCAGCAATAATACTGCATTTCTACATCATCCAAAGTCAATTAAAAGACATGTATTATAGCTGTATTTTAATCAAGACTTACTGGGAAATGGAAGTAAAGAATTCTGCTTTTCTTAATAGAACGATTTGCAGAAAGAAAAGCTGAGTGGAAAATCAAATGAATTATCTGTTCTTTATACATCCTTTATATGTCTACTTTCTTCGCAAAATGAATTTGAATTACCTCTATCCTAAAGAAGAAGGTATTTCAGAATTGTGAGAAAAAGTAGATGGATTTTTCCAGAGCATTCACATGGAGAATTCAAGTATAATTCATTAAACCTTGCTCTATAAATAAGAACCTAGCAAAATAGCCGTTGTCATTGAGAGATGGTAAGTGGAGAACTAAGTTTTCTATCTTCCAGCCCCATTTACTTACAAGGCTTAAATTTGAGGGAATGCATTTCATTCCAAAGGAGAATATGGAAGAAACAAACTCTCATATATAGCACTGTGGCATGGGCTTGGACACACTGTGAGGGTTTTTTCCCTCACTCTTCCAATCTGAAAACTCCTGTGCTCAGATACACAGCAGCTCGGTACGCCGCTCTTCCAGGTCAGCAGCAAAAGCTGCCTTTGGAAAACTGGCTGTTGTATTATTTCTGAACTCTTCAGTGTTAGCATGACTGTGTACAAGGCTGCGAAATTCTGTAGTAAAACGGACCATTGTTGAGAAACATTTGCTACTTTTCCATATGTTCTAAAGTAAAAGAATCAGCATCTTGTGAACTAAATCATCTCATCCAAAACATGACCTCATATACTTGCTCAAAAAAGGAGCGTATTGTGCATTTATGAGGGATTGTTGTGGGCAGTTATTTTGATAACCTAAATAAATAATTACAAAGGAAATCTGCAGTTCAGCTAACATACTGTTACTTAATTTCTGTACTTCTATGGAGGATAAGCTCAAGAGCAGGTGTAATTAGGAAAGCGGAGACCGATTTGCTATTTGCCACACATTAAGAGTGGGGGGGGGAAAAAGAGATACTGCATTGGCAATGAATCTGTTGGTCCTGTGACAGATTCGAGATTAAGTTCTTACACTTCCATGACATTTTGAAGTAGACCATTTTTGTTGAGGAAAAGAGAGAGGAAAAGGAAAGGTCATGTCTCTCTTATCAGGCAGTCATAGTCTCCTGTAAAATAGAAATGTCTGTTTAATGTCAGTGAACAGCCCAGATGGAGATTCATGTTGGAGCGAAACATCTATACTTTATCTTATACCTCAAAGTTTATACTACTTAAACCTTGCGATAACAGAATCTGAAGTCATTTTTCGATGGGATTCCTCTACCATTACACCACGATTCTCCATTCACGCACTGCCCACTTTTTTCCTCTTCTACAAAATCAGCCTCTCTGCATTCCTGACACAATAATCCTTGTATCAGATACCTCACATCATGAAAGATTCTGCGAGTTCAGACTCATGTTACTACATGAAAATATTTCGCAGGTTTTGCTCAGAGTGGATTTTTTCCTTTCTGGCTGGCTGTGCAGCCAGAGAAGCCAAGGAAATCATTGACCAAAGTGATTAAGAGGAGTGGTGCTACAGTAGTGACATAAGGCACAAAGGAAGGGATGGTAAATAAAAGCGTATTACTGACATAAAGTTTGACTTCACAATTCCTTCGAGCTCTGTATAAGCAGCAACTTCATTCGTGTGCTGTCTTTTATTTTATTCCATCTGCCTCCTCTGTCTCATGAATCTCTTCCTATGTATATGGATATATTTACTTAAATGATTTATTTCAAAACCTCATTGTTTTAAAGCTGTCCTTCGCTGATGAAACAAGGTTCTGTTCTTTTTAACCTTTACAGGCTACATAAATATGGAAAAAATTATTGTTGGCAGTCATGATAGTTTAATTATAGTAATAAGAGCGATAGCTTTTCCTTTATTGCTCTGTGGAGTTTCGTTTCTGAACTATTACTTTTCCCTACCTTAAAATAAAAAGGATTTAAGTGCAGCTTACCTGGAGGTTAAACGTGTGTATGTGCATTTGAATGGTGTGTACACATGGGGGCTTGGCATAAAACTGGGTAAAATTGGACCACCTGTAAATTAATATGCTTAAAGGAAGTTTTGATATTTCCAGAAACTCAAATCATTTTAGCAGACAAGTGTAATTTTTTGTGTGTGCACGTGTGGTGTTTTGTAATTAGCTACGCTGCTTTTCTTTTTCCACTGTGCCCTTCTACATAAGGAATATCCTTCAAAGAAAAATTTGCTTTTTAATAGCTCACGCTTTCACGTTATTTCTGGCAATAATTGGTGAGTATTATTTAATAAGTAATGATTGAAATAACTCTTTCATAGAAATTGCATATTAAGGAATTTCAGAAGTGATCGGAAATTATATTGCATTGCATATTCATGCAATTTTATTTAATACAATATTTAACATAAAATATGACATTAATTGCTTATAAATAGCTTCTTATATTCAAGATTCATTTTTTTAAAATCCTATACTATCAGAAATAATCACCTTGCATTACAATTTAATCAGTCAACGTCTTTGTTTATATTACATACGTTGGCAAAGCACTAACCATTGGAAAATAAGGAAGTTTGTTTATTTAGTCAAACAGGGGACTTAATTACAGGTCTGTTGGCATCTGATACTGCAAAGCAAGTGAGGGCAACATTTTGGCAGCTAAGATTCTAGGAAAAATAAGCATAAGTAATTAATTTATGTTTTATGTTACTCTTTTCAATTTTGCTTCCCCTGCCCCTTTCTCCTGTGTTGCCCTCTGCCTGTGTAACTTTCTCATATTTATTCTGCCTTTCACCAGTACCTTCATGTCACTGCTTACTCCCCCTTCTGCAGATGGTAATTATTTATTTTTTTTTTTCCCCAGGATCAGTCCTCCTCTCTGTCCCTTCCCTCCAACTTCTACACTTGGATTTCATTTTTCAACCTCAAAACCTTATTTTCCCTGATTTTTTCATACTATCTCATAACCCCTTGGAGGCTTTTCTGATAGAAACAGAGGACATGCATCAACTCACAGTCCTCACGAGCCACAAAGCGAAACGGTCATGTCTGTTGAGCACAGGTTACAGCAGCAAAGTCAATTATATACAGACAGGCACCTTTACGGTGTTTTGTCCTAGATTTCGGGAGTTGCCTTTGATGGGCAGAGCTTTGTCTACCACCTTCTCTCTATTATTCTGGAATTGTGCTTTCTTTCAGTACCTTCTCCTTAGGAACAATGAGTTGTGATTTGCTGTCATTAGTATTATTTTAAATTCCTTTTCAGATCAAAGCATGTAAACGTCTCTGGGTCTCTTGGGAAGCTTTAATCTTATAAAGTAGGTTTTATTGAAGAGTTGTTGTCTTTTGACATTCATGGTTAAGTTTGGTAATTACATTAATAATTATTCTTTCATGTTTGCTATTTACAATCAACAAAGCATCTGATTCTAAGCTCTAAGAGAAATCAAAATATTTGTAGACTCAAAGCTATAACAACAATTAAAAGCAAATTCAGTTTCAATTGGAAAGGAGCAGTTGACTTTTCAGAGGAAGGATGGTTCTGGACAGTTGTTTCACAACGGCACTATAACAGTTGTACCAGGCGTGTTTCAACTCTGGCAGATGAGACATCTGTGACTAGAGCGCAGTCGGATTCCTCATTAGCCTCAGTAACCGTGTCATCTAACTTTCTTTCATAAACTAATCAATTTCTGCCTTAAATCCCACGAGCGACCATTTAAATAACTGGGAGCTCAGTGTGTCTGTGTCTTCAATTTACAAAATTTATTACTTCACCTCTGGGTTTATAGTGTGGATGGGCTGAATCTGAACCCTTCAAAGGAAATTTAACAGTTGGAGTTCCTAATAAATCCTTAGCTTGCCCATCTGTATAATTTGTATTAGCACGTCCATGGAAGGGTTCCTTACAGCCTGTGGAGCTTTTTCTGAAATGCTTCAGAAAATTGAAACAAGGGGAAAGCAAACAGTCACGCCATTCTGTAAATGTTTATCTATTAAAAGCCTGGATAACCTTTAAACAACAACAAAAAAAAGCCATGTCGTGCTCCTGTCGTAATTAGCTGAGTGCTTTACAACTCCCAAATCCTTTTGTGTCCCAGTCTCTCAAGCTGTGAAATACAGGACTCCATCCTTGTCCTCTTCCTTTCAGTGAATTCTGTTGTGGAATTTTGTGTTCTTCTAATACCAGGTCTCTGTTACTTTTCCTTTTCTTGTATTCCATTAGATCATGAGAAATTATTCCACTACTGTAGTTAAATATAACTTACATAGCAGTTTACCTATGACAGGCAAGCACTGGACAGACACTAAAAGCTATTCACTAAAAGCTATTCTTGAATGAGATTATTTCTATCTCCTGACCAAGATTTTCCTTTAAAAAACAAGAGAGTGAAACTTGGATTCGTTAATATTACTGGTGGCTTTTTGTTTGGTTTGCTTTTGTTTTTAAATTCAGATACAGTGCAGGGCTTGCTGCCTCTCTCCTAAGATAGATGCACTTGCACTGCTCTTACTGTAGAGTATTGCTTGGGAATTGAGAGCTTTGTACACTTTATCAATGGTCCTCTGACTTAGTCTTTGAAATCCACAGTTTTTACAGGCTACATAAAAATGGGGGAAAAAAAGGTGGTTTTACTTTTTAATTGCTTATTTTTCCTCCCATGGCTCACAACACACTGGAAAAATCTGTGTTTTGTTTTGAAGTGGATGGAAGTCTTTTTATAACTTCAGTTTGCCCAGAAAAGTTAATGTCCAAACATTCTTTTCAACTTCTTTCATCCTTTGTTTAAAGGGGGGGCGGGGGGAGTGAGTGAAAATGGCACATCCCCTTACTCAGTGCTGGAAAGCAGAAGGTAGTGGAAAAACTGGCAGAAATATTGAAATATTAAGACAATTCCAGTAGAAATGGGGAATGTGTACTATGATTTGACTGACAAAAATTCTTCCTTTTAGCATCAATAATCATCTAGAGCCAAGTTGAGTCACAGGTCAAGTATCTAGCCACCCTGAGACGGTGCCTGTTTATCCCATCAGCTTCAATGTCACTCCATACAAAGAAACCAGAGGCGACGGCCTCTTGTTTAACGTGGTTGTTGGAAGATAGTCTTGTAGAGGCTTCCCTTGCGGTGCTCAATATGTATGTAGGTGCATGGAATTTCTGATATATTTCATCATTTTACTATGTTATTAAACATGTTTCCTTGTTCCCTACAACCACCTTGATTATTTTCTGTTTTGTCATAAAATATTTGCTTAGTAACAGGCATCAGAAATTGGCAGTCATCTCTGCATTTCTGCCTTTGATTGGTAGGAGCTTTGAACCCATACAGAACATTTCCCAGTTCTGGGGGGAAAACTAAGCCTGGCAGTTGATTTCCAGCTTTTAACCAAAACACGAAGCAAAATATTTATTTACAGTGATCACAGTTCTATTGTTCTCCAGACTATAGGAAACAATAATGCCTAATCAGATACTTCTGCAATTCAGAACCTAAAATTATCTTGACTGCTACAAGATTGGCTTTAACCTTTATCTTACAGATTTTCTTTCTCCCGTTTCCCTCAGAATTTTAATGGCAGGAGAAATGAAGATGCTTTTGCATTTTTCTGACGTCAGCATGGAAGATTTTATTGCCAATCTGTCTGGCTCAAGTTAATGAGAATATATATCAACCCTATGCTAGATATTAAGAGTATTTATCAAAAAGATCATTTTTTCACATGAATCTAGCGTTATTCTTGAGCCATCTGCTGTGCTTCTCTGAATTCAGCAACTTAAGGGGATTTGCTAAAAAAAGTGGCCCCCATAGTAGGGTCTGTGGTGGGAAGCATGTGGGATAGTGTAAGATGGAGCATCTTCTCTCTTAGCTGTGCAGCATTCTCTGTGGTTTTGAGTAAAAACAATTTATTCCTGAAGCAAGCGTGCATGCACGTTACAGGGTATTTAAATGATCTGATCTAAAAGGCACTTGGCTTGAGGGGACAGGAACTGAATCTAGGGAAGAAGTACGATGTATGATTTACTTAGAGGATGTTGAGTCTCATCATTCCTAACACTAACAAAGTCAATGTGACGTGCATGTAGTATTTCAATCCGTTTCTGGGTTTTATAGGGGATGGGAACCTACTTCTGTCTGTTGTATCATCAGGTCAGTGAGCATAGTTGTAATGTGGCAAATAAAAAGGTTTTGAATTTTAATTGTATGAAGGAGGTGAAAGTTGCTTTGAAAACTATGAAATTACGTGGAAAAAGGAAATAAATTACAGAATCTTTCACTGAAGTAATAAAAAATACTAGACATACAGTGCCATTAAAGCTACCAGTCCTATTATTATGTATGTTCTTTATTAAATAATTGCATCTTCTGTGTAGGAAGGGAGGAGTATGAATCGGGCTCATAGTGTGAAGTTTCTAATATAACACCCCTCAAAGCGGAGGAGTGTGGGGAGCTCTGTATGGCCACTGTCTGCCCTGGAAGAATAAGGGATGGGAGGGGAAAGGGTGTACGTTGGCTCTGAGGTGTGGGCCCCTTGAAACCTGGCCTTTCAATAAATCTGCTACCACAAAGAAAGGATACTGAAAATCCTTTACTATTGCTATTAGAATAGTGTCTATGAATCACTAAAAAGCTACACCGATGGGTAGTGTAGAAAATCATTAGGAAGATTAATAATGAGGTCTTCATCTGAAGTGTGAGAAAAATCTCTGAAGAGTATATGGAAAAACGGTATGCTGCTTTAGAGTAACCAAGGAGAACAAAATACTAAAGAATCCCTTGTTTAGCGAGCACCAGCTCTCTTCTTTTTTATGTTTTTGCATAACTGGGAAATTCACCTTAACAGGAACATAGAGTCTCAAGTTATGAAAGTCTTGTAAGATGAACATCTAGGTTTGGCAGCCATGTAGTCCCATGAACCTCTTTAGTGTCCAATTATGAGTCTAATTCAGCGTATTCTTCCATCCCTGGATTAACATGTTGTCTTCAATATTTTTGTGAGCTCGCCACCTTCAGATTTTGAAATACAGTGTCCCAACTCAAGTCTCAAAGGTAAGAGTAAGATCAGAGTTGGCCTTTACTGGGATGTCCTGAAAAATTTCCGTTTAATGAATTCTTAGCACTGTTATCTAATTATTATTATTTTTAAGGCAGTAATATAATTTCTGGTCTTTTAAAATTCATCTGATAATTTCAAATTATTAGACTATTTACACTTTCTAGACGATACTGATCATGCTTAACAAGTTTGTTTCAATATTTTCCTATCTAAAAGTAAGTATCAGGAATGGAATTTTGTATAAGAAGAAAATTAGATGGCCATCCAAGTAATAACCAGCTAATACTAACAACTGGCTTTTGTGTTTTCAGATTGTGTCATGTAATCATGTTTTTGCAAACAGCCTTCAATTATTATATGCTCCTGTTTTTCCATGGGTGTGCCAGGTTTATTTCTCTCTGAATACTTATCTCATGAGGCTGCCTGACATGTGGCAGCCTCTGATAGTGGTTCAGCATGCTCAGAAAAAGCAATTCTTTTAGCAATGACCAATATAAATGGTTGGAGCGGCCCTGCATGTGCTGGGTGATCTCTGCTTCCACAGCAAAGCCAACAGGCCTTAAGCATATCCAAATTGCTGAGCATCCCCAGCTTTGCCTTGGAAGTTCGGAGGTTTGATCATTTGGGAATGGTGAACCCACCGTGCATATATTGTAGGTGATAAAGTCCTATGATGTGGAAATCTCAGGATATATATTTGATACCTTTGCATCATGTTTTTCACAAAGGAATAGATCAAGATTAAATTAATGTGTTAAAAAAAGGGGATTTTTTTCAAACTTTTGACAACTTTGAAGTAGAAGAACACGAAGATCCCTTCCACTCAGGTTGTTTTGTCACTCTGTAATGTATACCTTCATTTTATCTCCATTTTGTTAATGCAAAATAATTTTTAGAAACTTGATTTACAGAAAGTTTTTGCTTGGTTTGGAAGAAATAGAAATGTTTTAAAATACAGTTTTCTGTTCTCCACTAACTACTGATCCCTGAAACCTTTCCCTGCAGTTTGTTCAGGGTAACTACAGACAAAGTGCCATTTCTTGATATGTTTGTAGAGGTCAGGTCATAAAAGCCTCTATCAGTTTGAGTCCTTCCATCATTCCACTTACGTTGAGCTCAGAAAAATCCCACATACAAACTTTTTTTGGCTTTTTGAGGTCGGGTGGAATAACAATGCTGGTTTGGCTTCTCTGACGATGTGTTGTCTTTAGGATTTGATTTTTCATTTTTTGGGAGAGCAAAGAGCAGAAATATCTGACTAATAATGTAGCTAATAAGGTAACGATCAGCATTGTGAACCTGGTTACTAGAAGTTAAAAGCATGATGTAGCAGTTTCTCCTACTTACTTGGTACCATGCAACAGAAGAGTTTCCCTTTTTAGCATTTGAACAATTTTCTTCACATGCAGATATTCCACAATTTACTGCACGATTATCCTTGAAAATATGTATCTAGAGAGATAAAATTAAGAAAGTGGGGATGCTACAATGGGGAGGGGGGAAGTGATGGGGAATTTTGCATGGTCAGTGACAGGAGAGCAAGCTTGTCTGGAGCCAATGCAGCCTCATAAATAAAGCACCAACATCACAGATCATTCACTTCTCTTTTCAGGCTCTCCTACCCTTTGTGCTTGTGTCTGTCAGCAGCTGTATGGGCTATTAATCTGCGGTTAGGTATGGAACAGTGTCTGCTGCATGCTTGTTACCAGACACAGGTTCAGTTTCCTGGTTGAGATTGAGGCCTTGTAAAATGCCACCCTGTGTTTCAGCATTGCAAGCAGCATGTTTCTTATGAACAGCTTATCTTGGTGTGGGAAGCATGAGCCACCACATTTGTTATTTTTCCCCTTATTAGCACTCCTGAGTGTATTTCGCCTTTGCTGGCTGGCAGAGAGGCAGTTAGCATACAGTGAAACTCTCCCTGATTGCCTGCTAATCTGTAAGGATCTTTCTGGTCTCCTTCATTACTGCGTCAGCAAATTACAGGCAGCTTGTTTGCTCCATGCTTGACTGGATCTGGGGCACTGCCAACACATTCCATCAAAAGAAATGCCGTCGTTCTGCATTAACGCCTCCGTCAGACAGAGTTTTGCAGGGCAGAGATTGTGGCGTGCTTGTAATCAACACTAGTAACACAAACAATTAGTGATGCTGCTCAGAGTCAGTATATCGGTATGATTGTATATGTGAGGTCCTATTGATTCCTTTCAGTGAGAAATTAAAGGGGATTCTAACTTTATAATTATGGTGATAGGAGTCTCTGCTTTGAGCAGTACCCGTGAGTCTCTGACCAAACTCTCCAGGGCACTAATCTCACCTACCCAGAGTCTGCAAACCCAGCCTGTTGTTGCTCTTCCCTGTTCAGGACAGACTAAATTATGGACTTTTATGTTCAGCTTGTCTGGAAAGAAATGAAGGCACTATGGGCTTGACTGCCTTCCTTTTCAGGTATCGTAGCCAAGCGATATGGAAAGTTCTGCAGTCTCACGTGGGTGATTGGTGCACATGGTACATCTGCATGTTGTGCCTGGGGCATGAGCAGAGCCTGTCTGTGCTCTGTGTCCATAGCATGGACTCAGAAGAGCACAGAAGCCTGCATGTGGGCTCTCTAAGGTGTAAATGTATCCTGAGTTATGTTTCTGTGTCAGTGCTCCGAGCAATCAGTCACACTTCGAGCCATGGAAGAAATAGTCCCTGGGAGATAATCTGAATAGCAAAGCAAAAAAACCAAACTGCCCTTTCTGTTTATCTGTGATGCCCTAGAACTTACTTTACTCTAGGCATACAACTGCTTTAACTTTACCTGGAGGCAAGGTGCAATTTAGATTTGGGTTTTCTAAAAATCTAAGTGGGAATGTAGATTTAAACACATCATTCTAAAGAAGAAATAAGGTAAACAGTTTAAGTTCTGGAATTAAGTTTGAATCTCTGATGTTCTGAGTTGCAATATATTGAATGCACTTTTATTAAAAATTAAGACATATGTAGGTCTGGCATAGGAGACCAGTGAGAGTTTAATTCTGAAACAAAACTTATTTCCACCTACAATGAGTTATGTTTTTAAAATAATTAAATGGACTCTCATAGGTTTATATAAATTTTTGATTCTGTGATACCTGACGAATCGGAGGATGCCAAGCAGCTGCTGCCCATTAACTTTTCACTTTGCCCAACACTCATTCCTGTCTGTGTTGGGATTCTTTTATTTTCCCAAAATACTGTTGTCTAACAAGCAGAAGCTGCATTCTACCACTCCAAATTTTAATTAGAGCATTTTCTTAATGCAGAATGCTTTTCTTTCCTAACTGTAAATCCACATGGGTTTTGTTAAATTCTGTTGTCCGTGGATCAGAGCTTACAGTAAAGTAGCTTACTCTCTCAAAAGGAGTTAAAACTTTAGATAGTGGGGACTTGGTAAAGCAAGTGCATTAATATTTTCATCAATTCCAGCGACCTTACAGTATTTCACTGGTCAGATCTAATTTGTTTGATGAGACATCACTACAAGATGTTATCTATAGTGTAAGCTTAGAAATTGATTGTAACACATAATTCAAGGGCACTGTTTCATGCCTAGGGCAAGAAATACTATTTTTCTCTTCATTTCATTTGCTCTTTTATAATAGCTTACCTTTGCCAAACTATATCCACCAGATTTGTTTGTACATCTGCAGAAAAACAAAAAGCCACAATAACAAAACACCCTCAGCGATTTATTTTTCACTCAGACCACACTGTAAAGTTATACTTGTTTATTTTTGCCTAGATATGGCAGAAGGTGGAAATATGTCAGGCAAATCAGGTCTCAATTTATATTTGCATTCAAAGCTACCATGGGTGATTTGGTTATCTCATTCTTCAATCATTAAAAGACCTGGGAATTTCAACAGTATTGTGAATTTCAGATGTTAAACGGGCTCCACTGATTCTCTATATGCACATAGACACGCACACAGACACATCAGTCATGTCTTTAGCTAACACCCATTTAATATGTATCTTAAAGCTGAGTCTTCAGCTCTCAGACTGAAATAATTTTACTAATTGATGTAAAAACTTCCCCTTTCTACCAGTTCCATCTTGTGTAAGCCTAAACTCATCCCTCTACTTTGAGAGCGCCGTAGCTTTTATTAAGCATGTCCCAAGATGCGTATATCAACTGTTTTGTTTGCTTCGTGGTGGGGTTTTTCCCTGTGTAATAAGAGCGAATATCCCATGATGAGTCAGCCGAATGCCCGTGGTATGAGTGCAATTTACTGCTGCGTGCCTTCACCGTTACCACTATCGCTCCCCTGGGACTGCAGACATAAATTGCCTTCCCTACAGCTGTCATTCTGACGGCCGAGGAAACACTGACATTCAAAGTCTTAAACTATCAGTGGTTTCTCATAACACTTGTGAAAATTCCAGACTTCAGGTGATTCAGGTGTCGCTGACCTTGTGTAATTTGTTTGGCAGGGCTTTTTTGAGCAGGATTGACTATTTACTTTTTGCATAATTGCCGGTAGCTCAGGTTTCTGTGCTTTGAAATAGGTTGTAAGCAATGGTAAAATACTCTCCTTCAGTACAGGCTTTATCTGGTGCTAGACACAGGAATAATTGAATCACATCGGACGTGGTCTTTTCTGAAGCCCTAAGATTCAGGTAACTGGCAAAGCTAAAATTTATCAGGACAGAGCACTGATCAGAACAGCCAGAAAATCAGGTCTATATCCATGATGATAACTCATTGGTCTTAAAGCATGCAACAGGGATTTATGTCTCCCTGTCTTGTTGCTTTGTTTTACCAGGAACAAGGTAGCCAGTGTTGATGCTGTTTGTCCTCCCAACTTGGTTTCACAATATACTCCAGGCTTTTATATGTGCAAATTTATTGTTATAATCAGTGTGCTAGTGATTGGTCTTTCACATTGCCAAACTCTTAGATGTGATTTAATGTCTAATCATTAAGTAATGAAGAAGCAGTAAGGTATTTAACACAAAGAACTCTTTTCCTGGCCACATACCAGTCTGACTTGTCAAAAGCTTGTCCTCAGTACTTTGGAAAGCCAAATTCTACTTATCTGTACCCATGCCAGCATTGTTTGCAAATAAGAGCTTGTGTTTGCTCACGTGTTTCCTTGAAGCATCACTTCTGCATAACATGAGACTTGATATCTGTGATCTCATCTCCATCTTCCTCCAACACACCGTAGCTTGACATTTTAGGACATTGTTTTACTCCTTTTTTTTTTAATAAGTTGCAGCAATAGGGTTGGACATTAGGGTATATTCAGTGGTGTCTTCATGCCATGGCTCAGTGAACACTTGTTCTGCAGATCTGCCTATACTGCCCATCTATAATCTGATTGCCTGGAACCATAAAGGACTTGAGTCATTGAAGAAATGAATGCTTCCAGTGCTTTGGTTGTGCTTTTGAATTCAATCGTTGTGTAGATCCAGTATTGTTTTCCAGTGTTCATTTCTCATTCAAGCAAAATTATCTATTCATGTGAGGTTATGCACTGAATATATTTCATGCCCCTCATTCTGAGCATTGTCTGCTCAGGATTCAACGCTTCCCTTTGCCTGAAATTACCATTATAGGTGCTGTTGTCATAGTTCAAATTAATTTCCTGTTTAACAGGGATACTAACGAGCTGCAGTGACAAGAATAAGTGCAGTTGGAGTCTGCTCAGTGGACAGCTGAGAAGTTAATTGTTGGTCTTTCGAGTTCTCTGTTATGATCACCTTTCTTACGGGGGAGGCTCTATGATTCTCTCATTATTTTTATAATTTACTCTTTATGTCATAGCACAGGTGTGTTTCCTTGAATGACATTTGCCTGGACTGCATTCTGTCTTCTGCTGCTCAGTTGTACCTCTGTGTGTCTACGCTGAGCTTCTGCATTCCTGAAGATGGCTTAACCTATGGCAAAATTTAGCCTGTCTGTAGATCAGATATATTGGTGGAAGAGGTACTTGACCCAAACGCCTTTAAGAAAAGGCAAGCAGGCTGCTTGGATCTCCTCCTAAATTTTGTGACTTCCATGGCAGCTATAGTACTCTGTGCTATGTATGAGCTCAAGCAGCTTTGGAAGACCATAGGTGACCACCATTGTAAGCCCTTTGTCCAACAAGAGCTGTCACAAGAACATAATTTTCTTTTGCAGATGAACACCCACCCCTGCATTGATCAGAAAAGGAAAGATATTTCTCTTCATTTTCACATCAGTCCCAAATCTCTAAGTGGTGTTATTTTTCAGAAAGGTTTTAGAACATGTCTATTGCTGTGTTGAGGAACTGAATTAGTAGAAGTCTCCAGAGGCTTTCTGTCTTGGTTTAGGCTCTTGCCTGAACATACAGTTGGATGTTCTTGGTGTGATTCGGGTTGAGTGAGGCTAATACAGATTTCTCTTCATGAAGGAACATTCTTAGGGTTTGTTCTTAAAACTTGATGTCTTTGGAAATTAATCCTGAAAGCAAATTTCTGCAAAAATAATATTAAATTTAGGCATTAAACCCCCCCTCAAAACAGCATAATAGCATTTAATAAAGGAAATAATATATATGTAATACATATCAGGTATTATATTTTTTTATAAAAAATTACAGTTACCTAAACCTTTTTCAAAATAGCATTCCATAAATTCTGGAAATCTTTTTGAGGCTGAATGTTCCTGTTTTATATTGTATACCAAGGAGCTGCAACAACATATATTTTGCCTTTTCCCAAGTGCTTTAACAGGGTGCTAGCTGTCATTGTTTAAGAGAAAGATTTAAAATACTCTTCTAGAAAGGAATGAAGATCCATACTGTTGGTAATCTTTTCCATCCCTGTGATCAAGCTGTTGGATCGGGATACAGCAACAGAGCCTATCTGTGTTTTACATGTTGCCTATGTAATCTCATAATGCTGTGTCTTCCCCAAACGTGTCTCCTGTGAGGTCAGTGTGCTTTGCTAGCCCTAAACTGACTGATTTTCTGTGTGCTTTCTCTTGTCACCACCAAAGCCAATGCACTTGGGTGGAAAGGAGAGAGGAAGCTTGGAAGTGAGCACTGCTGGGGCCAGACCCTGCTGGATCACGTAGGCTGCTGTCAGTATGGGTCGGACCAGTTCCCAGAAGGCAGTTTATTACTTTGCCATCACCCTCTCACAAACAATAAGTTATGTGAAATTACTCAGGCCCAAACAGCTGAAAAGCAAAGTCGACCATAGCGAGCCCCTGCAGAGGCGGACGGGTGTGCTTTGGCATACATTGAGGGAAGGAAAGTTCCAGAATACACTTAGCAGGACCAGGCTTAATGAACAAATCAATGTGATGAATTTCACCGCCTTTTCTGCTCATCTGCAAGCTTTCATCATTATGAATTTCCTATTCTGAATTACCTGTTAAGTATTTCCTGCAGACAAATGTCAGTTTGTGAATTGCTCGGATGTGTGGGTTTTCTCATTATTAGCGCTGTCTGATTGCCCACTTAGTTAAATGCACCGAGTTTCTTACCCCCCCACATAAGATACAGCTGCAAAGAGGTAAAAAACCCATCCCAGACTTAAGTTTGTATTCAGAATCTTCTGTGTATTCCTGCATGAGGTTTACCGCCGAGTAAAAGAATTAAAGAAGTGATGGAAGAGTGATTCCCCTTATCAGGTTGATCCTGACTTGATGTAGCACTTACACTCATGCTCATTTAACATTACAGAAGATATGCAGACATTTCATTCACGTTACTGAATTTCCCCCATGGCATTTGAGCAGTATTAGGGTGCTGGTCTTGTCACGATAGGATGTTGTCCCTTCAAGTTGTTTTTCAGTCCTCCTATTTATGGATTTCAGTTTCTCTTCACCTCCTTTTATGAAGGTCCTTTGTTAAAAGTAAAAAAAGAATGGACATTGTGCTGACAGTTGCCTTGGTGAGTCCTGATATGGTGGCTACAATGCCTGAAAAGTAGTGTCTGATCATGCTCCATTGTTTGTGTTGCAGTTAAAAGAAATAATAGCTCAAGAACAGGCATGTAATTGTATTTCTGGTTTCCAGCTTTCTATCGGCCCTTTCGTTATAGTTTATGACAGCTCCAGTCACATCTGTTTCCTTTTTTATTTTAGCTCAAAAATAATCTTTCCCCACTGTTAGTAAATGGTCATGGTAACCAAGTCTGTGGTTTTGGAGAGAGAACGGTCCTGTATGAGGCATCAAAGCTTGCTGGAAGTTTGGGGTTGTGTCCTCCCTAAGTGCCATCCATTGTTGTGTAGCACGAGGAAAGTGAGACCCAGTGGGGGCACGTGGAGCTGGAGGGACAGATGTACAGGGGTTAGGGTAGATTTTTGTTCTTTCCATCTACTATACCCATCGTTATCTCTGCACCCTCCTGCTGTTTTCCTACGGGCACTGCTACTGTTTACAAAGTAAATTAAGTTTTCATGTAGATTTTAAACTTTTTTGGTACTGACATTAAGCAGTATAGAAGGTGAAGTAATGAAAACCCTAGACACCAATGCCAGTTTACTTACTGCCAAAACAAAAGAACTCTAGATTGCTCTGATGTGGTCTTACCTAGAGCTCAAAAGGTTGAAATGATTTCCCCTTGGTTGCTGCACAATGCTTTGGTGATGTTACTCCTTCACTGCTGGAGTCTCAGCTCATTAGTTATATCGCCTCTTTTGCTGTAGCCCGTTAGGGCAGCTCGAAAGGATATTGATTAAAGGCTCAACTCGATTTTTATCACAGATAATTATAATTTTTTGGCCACGTGCTAGATTTCTAGACGTTGGTTTTGGAGAAACCTCTAACGAATGGAGGGATGATTAGAACTTCAGTGACCTGTTCACTTCAAGTTCTGACTATTCAGCTATCAAAACCAGTATTCCAAAAGAGTTTGAAAATGGAAAGTTTCCAGTTTTCTGAGATATCTCCTAAGAATTCAGACTTTGTAGTGAGTATGTGCTGCTTTTCATCTTCCCTTACTTGCACTGTTGCTTGTCAAAATTGGGGCGGGGGGAGGGGGGGGGGGGGCAACTCTGAACAGTAAAAGCACAAAAACCTTGCTGCAGAATGGTTCTGAGGGAGCCATTGCTTGTCTGAGAGATGGTAAGAGCACACCTTTGAAAATGAGACATGAAAAATTAACTAGGGCCAAAGGCCCCAATGTACTAATTAATAAAGTTATGTTTATGCAAACATCAGCATGATTTTTGCTTTTTTTTTTTAAATGGTGTTTACGTGCTTATAAAATATTCACTGTGGTAAGTTGCTGGTAGATAAAGTTTTCTTGGTATTAGAGTCTTTCTGACTCTAAACAATTGTTTAGAATTGAATTTTATCATCTCAAAGTACACAATATTTTAGTTAAACTGGGAAGAATGCTAAACCCAAGCTTTTTAGCAAGAAGGAACAACACTAAGTAACTTTGAAAGGAATGAGATCAATATTGTTCTTTCCCAGTTTCTCAACTCCGTTTCTGTTTCCTGAAACTGGAATTGATGTAGGTTATGGTCGCACGTTTAATGTGCTAGTTTTCATAAGTTGCTCAAGTGAGTAAGCATCTCTCCCAGTTGCTTCCTCAGAGTCTTACACACTGCTGCTGTTAGCAGTTTGTTGCATCTGAACTACAGAAGACATTGTCCATCATTTTGCAGGCAAAACTCAGTTTCTGTGCAAAACCAAGGATTTTTTTTTTAGTTTAATTGTAGACTTAGCCATCTAAATAATTATTATTAATCAGGTTGCAATGATATTTATGCCTATACTTCAAATAATACATAGTTATATTCAATATATACAAACTTTCTAGTATCTGCCCCTTTCTCAGGTGTTACTTTGCTTTCCCAATCTCACTGCTTGATAGGTTTGTTCTGGAGGGAGGTGGGACTACCTCCATGCTGAGTGTTCGAGTTCTTTGCCAGAGGTGGGATGCTGAGCTTGATAGTTTCTTCTTCCTTGACCTTCAGTGCAGTCACAACCACCTTTATGTGCTTGCTGAATGTCCTACACCTTGCTCTTTCTTCAGTCCAAACTGCAACATACAGTGGCCATTGCATATGTTGGATATTTGTTCTCTTGTACTTCGTCCTCTTTGTTAATCGCAAAAGTAGTTTTGCCCAGCTCCTGGGGCGCTGCACTCATTACAATGTAGGGGTGTCTGCAGATTTTACAGCCCCTGGGTCTCCAGTTTCATCCTGTTCCTGTACTTTTTACACCCCTGCTGTCACCCTGTGCCTGTAGTCCTCTGCGCTGCATTTTATCTACAGTTATGGAGTTTGCTTAGCCTACACTAGCAGTGTGTTATTGCCATTTATTTATATCTATATATATATAAAAAACAATAGCTGCTTCCCCATGGATGACGCACAGAAGCGATCGCATTTCTGAGCATTGCTGTTACAAGCAAAGCAAACAAAGCAGCTAAGCTCAGCCTGGCCAAAGCAAGTCCGAGCAAAGCCTGAGAACACCTGAGCTTCACACAAAGCGTCTGGCCTCTTCCCAGCAGTGGCAACACCACATTTATGGGGCTCTTAAGCTCTGGGGTAAAGAAGCCCAAGTTAGCTACACTCTTCTTCTCGGAATTACACAATGACTAGGTTGGAAAAGACCTTTAAGATAATTGAATCCAATTGTTCCTGTCCTCTACTAACCCATATCTCTAAGTACCTCATCTACTCTCCTTTTAAGAGCATCCAGGGATGGTGACTCAACCGCCTCCCTGGGCAGCCTGTTCTGCATTCTGACAACTCTTTCGGTGAACAGAGATCTCTGGTAGTGTATCATAAGCAACCCTTTCTCCCTTTCGTTTCACCACAGTGAGCTGAAACCTTTAGGTACCTTTGTCACACTGATCTTATGTAAACTTCACCTTGGTAGACCAAGAGTCTTTCTTCCCCAAGGAAGCTGTGCTTGCTTCAGACTCCCCCTCTGTGCTAATATCCTTTACCCATGGCTGCCTCCTGAAAGATACCTGAATGCTGGAAAATGATGGTTGATCCCTCATAATAATGAATGATGAGGATGAAATGTATGTTCATGTACCTGCCCTGCATTCTTCAGTGTTGGTGTTTGGGCTGAGGCAACAGCTGCTGAGCACTGAGCTTAGTGTCTTAGTGACAGAAGTCTGGACTCAAAGTAATTTGCAATAAACATTTGTAAGTAATTCTAAGTCTTCAGTGTAACAGTGCTCACTCTCCCTGTGATTGTCTGCACCCACTTTTTTCCCCCCTCTTCCTTGATTGCTAATCAAATCGCATATAGAAATTCTTTCCTGATGAATCTCACTCAGTCTATGGGCAGTCTTTCATATGTACTTCTCTATCAAAACATGTAATTTGATCGCTGTATGCCTATATAGTATAATTAGTCTTTTCAGAAGCTTAAAAGAGTCTCCCTCTGTGTCAAAAGGCTAAATACCCCAGAAAGCTGTGAAGTGGACTTGTCCCTGAAGTTTTAAGAAATAAATGGAATGCTGATTTGATAGGGATTTGAGCACAATTTAAATAACTGCAGTATCCTGTCTTGCAGGCTGTATGCTGTCTAAGGCTCCTCTGTATAATTTCTATGTTTAGAAATGTTATTGTGGATTTGGCAATTTTTCTTTTTTTTTTTTTTTTTTTAATTGGGGGGAAACCCCAAGACGACAGAAGTGAGAATAAAATGATTCTTCCAGTAGTTCTCAAACACTTTCCTTTTTTCACATGCTGCAGGCTTTCATGCATTTGGCCCAGCTCTCCAGGAATTTGCATGATAGATTGCACAGGGTCAGTGATTCTGAGAAAGTAAGATTGGAGGGAGTGATGAGAGTGTACATATGGACAAGATAGGACAAAAGCATGCTGTATGCTGACAGTAATGTCTGTGATTGCAGTAATGGACCCAAAAGAATAATAACTCTTTATTTTGAGAAAGTTAAGCTGTCAGCCTGTCCCTAAAATATTCCTGTGTCTGTCTTATTGACTTAGCTGTAGCTCTTGAAAATTGCCAGGTGCTATTTTTGTGCTCTTACTGTGCAAGCGGAGATGTCACACCAGCTGGCTTTTACCCCTGTTTGTAGCTCCTGTGCTTTGCCAAAGGTCAGCATGTGAAGATTTCCGCTTAACTTTGGAGACTGGTGTTTGATGCTGTACTGAGGTAAATTATCCATGTAAGCACTGTCTGGAATGAATTGTCTTCTGTTCACAATGAGCTGATTTGAGTCATAGTATATAATAAATAATGGATGCAAAGGAAAGGTTGCAGTTCAGACACAAATTATTATTTGCAGAATTACCGCTGACCTCTCATTAGCACTTACAAGTGGCAGACCAGCTCTTGAAGTATTTAGGAGATTGCTTAATGAAGAATCACTTATTAAGATGTATGGCTGGCCAATATACTGGTCATTACATTGATCTCAGGATTGGATCCAGGTGTGAGTGGCCTTTCTGTAACTGAGGAATGGAAAGGAGCAGCAGCTAACTACTTTGAGCAACTTTGGACTCATTAGTTTTTGCATTTCTCTGTTCATTGTATTAAGATGTAGCCAATTCATTCTTTTGGTCTCCTTTAAAGCTTTCTTTTTAAAATAAAAGGTATTTTGTTATATTGTGTTTTTTAAAGCCAGATTTTGTATACGAGTGCAGTATGCTGTTCCACTGGCCAGAATTTCAGAAGCTGGGTCTGCCCCTGGATCCCTGGTAGTGTTCAAGGCCAGACTGGATGGGGCTTTGAGTGCCTTGGTCTAGTGGAGGGTGCCCCTGCCCATGGCAGGGGGTGGGACTGAATGGGCTTTGAAGTCCCTTCTAACCCGAACAAATCTAGGATTCTGTGATTTTCATTACCTATTGTAAAGCCTAGTCTAATTCTACCCACACAGGTATAGTCTACTCCAAGCTTGCGATTTTGACGGACCAATTAGGTATGTCAGCTGTATAAAGAGAAACAGAACGGCTAAAATATATTTTATTCATAGACATGGACCATTGTGTCACTTAATCAGGGAAGATAAATGTCTCCTTAACCATAAGCGTTTTATAGGCATAAATTAAGGTGGTGTTGTGTCCCACCCCCATTTCTAAATGTCATTTGTTTTCTTACCAACATCATAAAATTAGTAAGAGATCTATCTGTAGATATTGTTTAGGAATGATGTATTTTTTTATTTCTTATACAGTCATTCTTGGTGTGCTGTCACCTTCTTTCACACCCTTTGGAGAGACAGGGGAATATGTGTGGTTTTAATGGAGCAACTTAAAAATCTCTGCAGGTGGAACCCAGGGCTTGTGAACAAGAGAAACAGGGGTGTCCTGTGTGACCCGTGAGGGGTTTAGTGCCCTCCTGATGCTGTGCTGAAACTGCATGGCTTCTGTTTGATGGCAACACTACTTCTGCATCATAGTGTTTGTATTGTGTGTGGAAGAATCAATCTTCCTTGCAGAATACCCACGGGTGCAGGGGTGTGCTTGTGTGGCAAATGGTGCTGCATGTGCCAGGTTGTAGCCACAATTCTAGCATCAAAGGGATTTGTGTTGGGTCTGTAGGGATTTCCTGGGTTTATATATGACTAAAATACTACTGACAATGTAGTGACTGAAAGCAGCGGGTCTGTGTTCAGCTGTCATCAGCTGGAGCCCCACTTCAAGGCAATGAGTATTGACCTGGTGAGTGACAAGCTTTGGATTTGTTCCGATGGCTGAATGATGCTATACAAATATTGTAATGTGGAACAAATACAGGGAAAGAGTGGGTTTGTTTTTCTTTGTTGTTTTTGTGGGGTTTTAAAAATAATTTCTATGGAACAATGAGAAGCTGAGGTGAAGTAGGTTTTGAATTTTGGATTTTCAGGATTTCTTCTGTTCCGGAGTTTTGCTTTAGTTTCATGAGAAAGCTCAGTATTAATGTTCAGTAGCTTTGGAGGGATCTTCCTAGGGTTAGCAAATTGTCTTTTGCTTTAATTTCCATTCTGGTGAATTTAGAGTAAAACAAAGAAAACAGATCCCAAACAAACACCACCAAATAACCCCTAAGAAACCAACCAAAAACCAGCAGACGTTCAATGGTTTATTTTCATGGATGGGAAAACAGCCATTGATTGTTTTACTCTAGATTTAAGCTAGCTGGGATAACGCAAATCATTACACTTAAAATATAAGTTGCAATAATTGAACCTTCTGCCTTTGGTAGAGGTATCTCAGTGGGAACCTTTGTCAGATGTTAACATGCACTGAGAAGACATTGACTGGTTTAACTTTCCATTTGGGATGTTAATTGTCTGGTCCTCTTTCACCTCTGTAAATCGATCAGGTTTTCAGCTTGTTCTGCAGACGTGCACGCTGTGGGCACTGGTGGAAAGTCAGGCAGCACACTGCAGAGCCCATGCTGTGTTTCCAAGCTGAAAACAGACTCATTTGAGAGAAAATACTTTGGACTTTCTTATAAAGCAACAAGTATCTCAAGTATTTTAGTTGGAGTCTTGTAATTCAGTAGTATCCCTTTGTCTAGAGAAAGCCCTAGCAGGGCGGCAAACCCTGTGCAGGTGGTACAGCACGCTGCCCATGGCAGGAAGCAATGTACAGCCAGCATTAGCAGCAGGATTTGACCATTTTATTTTATTCCATTCAGTTTCCTTTTATTTATTATTTTCAGTAAGCCTAGTGTTTTGGAATGCAAAGTAAAATAACTCAGAAATGACCTTTCGCTTGGTAAGAGATCCTTTAAAATGAGAAAAAGGGAAAATCTATTTGCCTATTGGCATTAAGGTACAAGATCTTGGCCAACTGTGATTGAAAATATGGCTAAAATCAGTTTGTTTCTCAATATTTTTCAGTTCCTGAAACTATTAGAAATCAAATTAATTAGTTGTACTTTTGGGGATTATCAGGAGCATCCTAGAAGTAGTTTAGAAGTCAAACTCCATACAATAATGTAATTATTTTGAATTAACAAAACAGTAAAAATCCGAGGGCGTGATGTCTGCAGCTGTCTGGAAATGAGCTGAGTCCCTTCTGGTTCCTATTTTGAACCTAACCACAACATCACTAAATAGTTCCAGAAATTACCCCACAATAAGCAAGTTGTAAACAAATTAAGAAAGATAAAGCTTTTTTGTTTGTTTTACCTTTTCCCTGTTTGGTCTCTTGGGGGGATTATTTCCTTTGTTTTCTAAAGGCTTTATAATGGCTGAGAAATGTGCTTTTTGAGAGCCTGTTGAGTACATTGTACCCGTTGGCATGACACCGCAACAGCATCGTTCATGTGCTGGGGGGTGAGTTAGTTCTTCACCTGGTACTGTGCTCATATCTCGGGGGCAGCAAGGACTCTGGGCTGGCCTGTGTCTCAGGGAAGGTGAGCACAAGGTTTTAGCAGGTTTTCCGCTGGTTGGTGTTTAAAATGAAGCAGAAAGTTAGAGAATCACTGACTGGTTTGGGGCCTTAAAAATCATCTATGTCCAATCCCCTGCCGTGTGCGGGGGCCAATGTTTTGGGTTCCTATGGAAAGATTCATCCTAAAGATGTAGTCTGGTAAAGTAAATTGGCTGTTGCTGCTTTGAGCTTTGCTGTATTTGAATGCTGTAGTTGCTTATTGTAGACTGTTTGCAGCTGGAGCTGTAGCAGTGTGCTTGCAAGAGGTGTAAGCTCAGACAGAATCAAACCTCTACAGTCGGATGTGTTAGTTTGTGATATAATGCCTTGTGGCTGAGTTTGGTTTGCATCGATTCGTTTGTGGTTTTGTATGATTATCTCTAGGCTGGTATTAGAAACATGGGCTTTCCTGTTTGATCCCCCCATTAGGCTTTTACCTAGATGTCCTATTGATACATGCCACTCGCTTCTCCTCTGGCTGAATGCATCCCCAGGCTTCTCTGGCTTTGGAGCTTGAAAATTAAATGGGAAAAAATATATAAATAATTGGGAGTGGTCCTGAAGCTGAACAGAGCTCAGGAGCTCTGTTTGAGTTTCTAAAATGAGTGATAACAAAATGTTTTAGCATTCATTGAATGTGATGAAGCCTCATGAAACTCCTGTGCTGGCCTTGCTGAAGACACACTCTGATGCTGCTTAGTGGCAGGGCTTTGGTCAAAGAAGGGTCTTCAGGAAAAATATTGCAGTCATTTGCTGTAGAATGTTATTTCTTCTGATGTTTTGATACAAGTTGTGTCAGTATTGAATTGTAAGTTTGATGGAGGAGAATCACTGAATACTTCTCTACTAATGTTTCCTCTATGAAGGGAAACTTAAAATGTTAAATAATGTCCACTCTTCCTTTGAGGATGTCTGATTTTACCTGTGATAGATTGTTGGGATGCAAGATTTAGCTTTATAGGTTTGAACTGCTCCATATTGCCACATCTTGGACCATGAATCTGGATTTTACTGGGGCTTTTATGTTTCACTTCACCAACAGATGCTTGGAGGGAGGTAGGGCTGGGGGGAGAAGTACTTCAGGGAGCTTTGGGTCAAGTCAGTGCATCTTCAGGGATGTGATGGCACTACCTTGAAGCATTCTAAAAGTCTGAGCAGATTGTGAGACAGGCTTAAATGCTAAAACAAACACCCATGCTTCTAATTTAAATTCTGCATTATATTACAGAGCTGGTAAGTTGTCGGACATGACAGATTTCAGGCTCTGTGCTCAGAGCTCCTCCCAAAGCTCAGACTTCTTGTGGAACGAGAGGCAGATGCTGGCAGGAGCACTGCTGTCAATGCAACTTCAGGACAAGAAAAAGATATATTTAAAAGCAATCGCAGATAATTGTAATGACTCAGTCTTAAGCCTCGTGAACCTGTGGAGCTTTTAAGCAGGAACCTTGCTTGTCAAGGCAGTCCGTCCTTAGCCGTGGGTTTCTCAGCCCTAATTTGAAGATTTCCATTAATGAACTGGTGTGTTACTCACAGATGGACTATCTGGCAGAACGCGTCTTCTGCAGTCACCAGTTTTTCAGTCTTGTTAGAGAAGATAAGTTCATTATTGTTCTCTCACTTGCTCACAGAGGTTTAGTGTTAGATGATGTTGCTAATGGCAATTTTTAATCCATATGGCTCCACTGAAAAGAGGCTGCATTAGCACTCACTTGAGTGACTACCGACTAATATTGGCCAAAGTAGTGAGAAAATAGTTTTTATTGAGTCACTTTTGAGTTAGTGGTGTATTGTCTGGATTTGAAACGGTTTTAAGTGATGCTGGATTATTCTTATAAAATGCACATGCATAATTCCTTATTTAGTGTGGTCTGGAACAGCTTATTGGAATGTAAATACCTTTATATATTTGACTGATGAAAACTTTTTCTCTGGCATGGCAGACAGTACATAAAATATAATTACAACTTCCATAACCGTGTCCCTTCTGTCCAGGACTCCTGTTCTCATTTTCAGATTCAGCCACTGACTTAGTCTAACCTTCAGTGCCAAGAATCAAGAGGGCACAGCCATTTGTGCTTTCATTTGTTGATTTGTAAGCTGTTTTACTAACTGTCTTTTCTATTCTGTTATTCTGCAACTGACTTCATCTTTCTAAAGCCCATTCGAGTAAAGGATGATCTATGTGCGTGAAGTCCTATTACACTACAGGCTGTTTTTCAGATTTCTAACATCTATTGTCAGTCTGTGGCGGTTATTGTGCATTTGTGTTGCTGGGAGAAGGAGATTTACTGAAAGGCGAAACCCACGGGATGCAAAAATGCTTAATGTCTACCTAGCAAGTGTAAGAGTGCATCCCTGATAAGGAACTTTGTGGTTATGCTGATACGGCGATGCGCTTGTGGAGTGACAGGCAAATTATTGATTGGAGCTGGAAAGTCATCTTCTTGTAGTTGTTGTTTGTCTTCTCTTTTCTCTGTGAGTCCCTCGGGAGTCAGTTGGGAATTAGACCGTAGTCTGTACCAAGAGTGGATTTATAGTCTTTAACTGTGGGGAAAAAAATGGGGTGTATCTTTTGAGGCAGAGATGTAAACAATTACGGCAAGTGAGTCTGTTGGCTGGGGATACAGAGAGACGGCACGAGGACATATAACACAAGAGGAAATTATTTCCTCCCAACTAGGGAAATGACTTCCACAGCTGCCATGTCTCTTTCATCAGCAACTTTCAGCATTAGGCATTATTTCTCCTATAAAATAGATGAACGTATCACAGTCCTGAGTCTCAGAAGCGATTCTAGAGACATGGGTGAAAGGGACAAAGTGTCTCCCTGGATCCCTTCATCTCACTACTCGCGATGGCATTCAGTACCTTGCCACCTTGCTAAGAAGGCACTGGCTGAAATCTGCTCTTGATTTTGATTGTATTCATTGGAGGTGTGACAGTACATTTCTCTGGTAAATATAACCCTGTCCATGCCTCAGCTACCCACGGCAGCACCTCCCAAGTCTTTTGAACTTGCAGTCAGTCAGCTGGTGTGCTTCAGGCTGCCGCTTCCCTTCTGGCTTCCCAGTAAACCGCTTTGAAACCTAAGCAGCCTTCTTTCAAACAGCGAGCCTGCCTCAACAGTTTACTGTTACTCCAGTGTATCTCAGACAATGACTGGGTTATTTGCAGAGGAGCTGGTTGTTTTGTTGGAAGGAATTATTTATTTTTTTTTGTTTTCAACACACTAGAGTGAGATCAAAGCATATTTAGTTTGTGTTCTGAGCGAAGGTCTGATTCCAGCCTTGTGGAAGTGAAGCTTCATCTCCTTGTGGCTTTGATTTCCCCCTTGCAAATACCACGTTTATGTGTTGTCTTTGTTACATATCTCAAAACGTTTAAATGTCTTATGCATTGCAGGTAGTATTTCTGCTGCTGAATCGCCTGTGACCGGTTCTGCAGCCATTCTTCCCTTTCCCACCACCCCTCCTGCATTCCCCCAGGTTGTACGTATAGGCATTGTTAAATGGTGTGGGCAATTAGCTGTGAGAATAACTACAGATATTTTTGATTGCTCAACACTGTATAAAACTGCCTGAAGATGGTAGAATTCGCTGTGTTCAAGGTGGTTGCTGAAGTTCACGACATGCCTTGATTTCTGGTATCTGATGAAAACGCGTTTCAGAATCTGTTGCAATACAAGCTGCTTAACAACACGCATTTACCCTGTCTCTCATTCTTCACCAAGAACCAATACGATTTTAAATAAAGTAGGATTCTTTTGAAAATGATGATTGGCCCCTGGTGTAAAGGGGGGCCCTGAAAGTGTTTAATTAGGTAGCAACAAAAAGCAGGAAATGAGCAAAGCTGATTCTGTAGATACCCGATGATCATACTGAGATATAATTGAAGTAGAGAAGCCTGTTGCTTCTAATAGTTTAAGTGCTCGTGCACCCACTGCACGCACGGAGTACAATAAAATGTTCTATCACACATTCTCTTCATCATACCCAATATATGATCCATACTCCTTGCAATAATAGCAGGGATAATTAATTCTGGCTTAAGTATTTAGAAAATTATTAAGTGCTGCAATTACAGGCTTTCCAAATGGCAGTATTTAGAAGCAAGATCTATTCTCCACACTCCCCCCCCTCCCATATCTGAGTGCACTGAAAAACTTCAATTCAGCACCATAAGGAAAAAGCCCCTGCAGGAGTGCATCTTAATGTACGATTAATTGGGTGAAGGAAGAACATAGCTCAGGAACACAGAGGGTGCATTTGGAACAGGACAAATAATCTGAAATACAAGTTTGATGAATTCCCTTCGTCTCTGTACTGTGGTTGCCGCCGCACTATTGTTTATATTGATCTGAATGGCATGGAAATTTTCTTTCATCTGTCATTTACATTCATTTTACCTCTTGCAATTGCCTCTGCCAGCTTACATGCTTGTTTTCTGGTGAATCTATTAATAAGATTTCCAGTACATCAAAAGAATTTCTTTTGTGCAAAGGTAGAATATAATATGCCTAAGGTGTAGGAGGGTTCCTAGCTTCATTTTTACCTAGTAAAAGTTATTAATGAGTTCTATGAAGTAAAAAAATGAAAAGGATAATACTAATTGCATGCTATAGACTTTCCTCCATTGCTTACTCATTTAGTTGGTGACTTGCAGAATACACAGTAGCTTTCTTCTGATTGCAATATGCCTCCTGAATTGATAAAAATAGGACTAAAGGTCAAATTAATTAAAAACAGTAGGAGAAAGAACATAATGAATACTACAAGTTTGTATTTACACATTTTGCCTGGAAAATGTGTGAAATGTATTTTGTTTTGTGCAAAGCACAGACTTGGTATGCCAATGAAAATAGGAAAACACTAAGAAATATCTTCGAGTAGAATGAAATTGAATTCTTTAGTCAGGAAAATTTGTGCATAATGATGGTTTCAGGGTGAGCAACCAGGGCAGTTACCATGGGCATTCTGTAATGCAAATGGTACAGGAATGCAGATCTGTGGGAATGTACATGTGGAAGATGGGTGTGCCCATAGCATCTCCCCACTGCCCATGTGACTTTCACAAGCTTAGACAACATCATTATCCTTCTGCAAGCATGTTTTTCCTACTGGTTTATTTCAGAGGTCCTCCTCTGTTCTTGGATGCCCACAGCCACTTGCCTGAGCTGCAGGGGTGTGGGGCAGACCCACAGCTTTGCATTTCTTCCTGTATGACTGCATGTTACAATGGATTTTTGCACCGTTACGCTGTTCTGGATTGATGAGAGCAAGCTGTCCGCTTCCCTGATCGTCTTTTTGGTGTCAGGTTTGCAGAAGTACTGCGAGTTTATAGTTTGCAAGCTCAGTGTGGCTTGTATGGAGGATAATATTTACCTGTGATTTAACTGAGCTTTACATGAAATTTGAGCAGGCCTGAAGTAAAGATGCTCGCAGTGCGAACTCTCTGTGTGGCTGGTGAGGAAATGGAAGTAGCCACCAAACGCACGCAAGGTGTTACAGATACGGCATTTACCGTGCCTTTGGTCTCCATCCCCTCTCCGCAGCTCCTTCTGTGCCTCAGCTCTTTGGAGCACTTGCGCTTCAGCACCTTTCCATAGATGAAGGGACACGGATGCAGGCCTGCACTATTTACAAGAATGCAATAGTTATTTTGGGGTTTATACACTAAAAGGCTGGGACTAAGTAAAGTAAAGCGTTGGTATGCTCACTGCTGCTGAGGTGGCCTGGTCAGGCCTTCTGGCCTTCAGTGCCATTGGAAGTGCCCAGCCCTCAATTTTGCTGACTTCTCTCCATTTACCTTTGGTGCTTTATATGTTTTTTGTGTTCTCTGTCTTAACTCCTTCAGTTACTAAGTAAACCACTTCACTTCTGCTTCGTGTCCACTCACTGTATGTGGCTTCAGTTCACTTGCTTTTTTAGCAACCTCAGTAACTTTTTGTTAGGAAGGCAACCCAAGGTCACTGGGCTGGACTTTATAAAGCCTTGTCTCTGGTGACAGACGTATGGGCCTCCCAAAGCCAGACTTTGACTCACAGCCTCCCTCCAAAGCTGCCCTCTTGGGATTTCAGATCATTAGCCCATGGCTGTGGGTCATGGCTGGTTGGAATGAGGGCAGGTTGCCTGCTATCAGCAACCCACAGCAGCTTTTGCCTGGTTTTGGGGGGAAGAGACTTTCCCAACACTTCAGCTTGCCCAGAACTACATTATTTCTTTATGAAAGCTAACATATGCTGCATTACTTCAGTAATTTTTATTGTATATTTTGTTCAGTGAAGAAAGATAAGTAATCTTAATAGTCCCAAAGAACGGCTGCACTGAATACAAAAATAAGCTAGAAAGATTTAAAGAACAAGGGAAGGCTAATGGCTATATATTTTGCTTTACTGAAATTACACAAGTGGTGAATTCTGAAAGACAGATAAATCTTCTGATTATCTGAAAGGACAATTGCAGAGACGTTGCTCTGAGGAGCAAAGGATGGTAGTATCAGTGATACAATATAGCATTTCAATTTGCAAGATTTTTCCCATTTACAAATAGGTATTTCAGGCATTCTTTTAAGAATGTGTTAGTACCATGTAGCTCAACTCACTTTAGTAATTTTGAATATTTCATGTATTCTACTGTAAATAACACCTAAAAACTTATTATCAGCCTGATAGCTGTAAAAGTAGTGGTGCAAATGGGAGAGTTCTGACTTCAGTCAAATAAAACTTAATGCTTTTTCTTAAAACAACTTGGAGACAAAAATGAATATTTCAAATATTTGAAGTAAACCCAAAGTACTGCAACAGTGTTCACTGTGGCACTTACCACACAGTATCTTTCCTCTTGACCATGACAGAAGATTTAAACAAAGCAAAGTGTACCAGTCAAAACGTCCTGTATTTCAATTTATGGAATAACTTCTGATACTTAGGGTAAAACATTTATCTGGCAATCAGAAAGGCAATTCTAGGATATGGGCTTTGACCCTGGAGGCTTACTTGGATTCTTCTTGGTGGTACCTCTTCTGCTGAAAGTTTTCTTGATCCAGGGAAGATTGTCCTGGACTGCCGGAGTCTACAAAAGAGTGTAACACTGATAAAAATCACCACACCAGATTTTTACACCAGAAAAGAGAATGTTTTCACTCAAAGTCTTGAGAGATCTCTCTTTCTCTCTCTCTCTCTCTCTCTCTCTCTGCTGGTAGAGCAAAATAAATGCTGTTATAACAAAGGTTTGCTGTCAAAACAAATGCAGTGAGATAGTGATATTCCAAAGAGCTGCTTTTCTGCTCAATTTAAAAGGTCCTTCACATTTCATTTAATTTTTTACATTTTATTTTTGTGTTGACTCTTCTTAGGGACATATTGCAAACAACCTGCTTCTCTGCTATGTCTGAGTGCATCAAGGTCTGGCTGCTCCCTGGGGAGCAAGAGCAACTGATGGTCTCCATGTTTTTTGAGAGATACTGGGAATTATATGAAATTTAATATACAGTGAATTATATGAAATTGGTGGAAATGTAATCTAGAAACCTTTGGAACTAAAAATACTAGGCTTTTTTTTCTAGAAGAAATTGAAAAGATCTGTGTGTCTTTCCTTCTTTTTATTCAAGAGGCAGCTCAACTTCCTCAGGTTCTAAGTTAATACTTAAGCCTTGGTCTCTGCCATAATTTGTGTACCTGTTTTGTTTTAAGCCACACCAAAAAGAGTTAACATTCGATAACTGCATATGTGAATATCAAACATAAGATGATTCCATGTCTGCTTGAGAATCTCACTCAAATATCCCATTCACACCTGCAAGAAAATGTTCTGTTGAGCCAAGATTTATTTTACAGGGTGAAATACTACAGAGATACACAGCTGCTTGTGCTATGGTATTTAAGAATACTCCTTGAGCCTGGCTCACTAAAAATGTGTCTGTGCTTTTCTTCTGACTTCAATACACTTTGAACCCAAAGAACCAAATTTAGATAGAAGTCCCTTTTTCTGGGAAAGGCTAATAAGAATAGTTCCATTTATTGGTCAGAAATGATGAAAGCACATTTTCAAGCCTCTTTAAGTGAATGCCTGTGATGGCTTGTGAAGTTACACGCATGTGTATTGCTTCAGAGAGATTTGACCTTTAAATGAAGAACTGAATGGGAAAAAAAAATCGCAAATGGAAATTGAATCAGGTTTTTGAGATTTCTTCCAGGTCTCTATAGATCTAACAACCTCATCAGGCTTGAACTTAATGGCTTAGCCTTGACTACTGAGATGCAAAAGTAAGGGTTGGAGGTCAATGAGTAATTCACTGGAACAACATTTATTATTCCATAAATCTGTACCTTCCTCGTGGAGAAGGATGAAATGTATTTAACTGAGCTACAACTGAAATGTATAAATTAACAGAATGAAATTAGAGCTGGAGTGCTGTGTACATTTATGAAAGTATAAATTCTGCTCTATTTCAGTATTAATACAAAGAAACTACAAGGTAAGCATTAGTGTTGCTTTTGAAAGAAATATTCCCAACTGTAATAACACCCAATCAATATTTCCGCTTAGAAAGATCCATGTTTTTGGACCAGCAGTCAGAAGTGATGTCAAATATAACCAAAATGTTTCTCTATTATTGTTTATGATTACGTTCTTTTAACTGAAATGGCTTTGCCTATCAGAAATCAAGCATTCAAGATAATAACATCACAGATAATAACCTGGAAAGTGAAGAACATATTAAAAAAAAAAAATCAGAATTGAGACTTTCCTTTTTCTCAACCTCACCAGCAGCACAGCCATAGTGCAACTTTCATGTGTAATTTTTATTTAATCACATGTCAAATTGAAGACTTACATGAATTAAACTTTAAAAAGCATGCTTTCAGCTATCATTTTGACATCTAGTTAGCATACAATAACTGCCTTTCAAAAGCTAAATAAAATGTTTGACATGCTTTAAACATTATTTTCAGTTTTATTTTCTTTTTTATTTCAGTTCTTTGTTGTTATTTCAAGAAGCTCAGAAAATACAATTTAATTGTTAGATGTGGCTGGGAAATGTCTCATGAGATGTACTGTGTTACAATGAAGATGAGTCTGAAAAGAAATACCCATTGGGGCTGTTAACCAGAAATTTGTGAGGTTCCAGGTTTATAACATTTTTGTTCAGGGACAGTTTGGTTAATGAGCTTGTTCCCTGACCTCTGTGCTGCAGGAGGAAGGTTGGAGTATCAGCTCGTTACCTCAGTGAAAAATGGCATCAGTGAAAATTTGCTTCTAAAAGCAGGTGGTGTTAAAAAAACCTGTTGCTTACCCATGTGAAAAAGGGTTTCCCATAATTACTCTCTTGGATAGCTAATAGCTGAAATAGATTATATTTTTGCAGTTTTACATACCAGCAAGAAAAGCCTGTAGTGGCATTAAGTATGATTTTAATAAGGCACCCCGAGTAAGTGAGCAGGGTAGAGTTACAAGACAATCTTGCAGGATTACTTTTCATCACTTGAGCCAACTCTTTGTGTGAATGAATCCAACTCCAGGCTCTGACATTTCTAAGTAATTTCCATTTGAGCAGGTAAAGGGGCACAGTCCATTCCACTGTTTTGCTCTGGAGGCAGTAATTCTTCCATGGAGAAACTACAGATCTGCCTACGATAATTATTCATACTGTATTTGCATTTTTCTGAGCAGTCAACCAAGCCTTCACTTGCCTCTTTGAAATGATTGGATTATGCTTCCTGCATCTAAATAAATGAATAAGTGGGAGGAGTTATTTAAATCAATAAGAAGTGAGAGCCTATGCCTGTTTACAATACATTACTCTGAAGCAGTTCAGTCATTAATCACTGTGAGGAAAGGTAAAAGTGTTTATCAGAGCTTTCTTTTCTTTAGAAGGATGCTGTGTTTTCCATTAGTAATTAGTGAGAATGATACCAGTTATTAATGTTAATGATATTAAATCAGGAGGACTGGATAAATTTATAACAAGAATGTGGAAGGGTTATATTGCATTTCTGAAGTTTTAAATATCTGAAAAACGTAATGATTTGCCAATATTTATAAGGATAAATATGGTAAACTTGGAAAACAGTAGGTTTGTTTGATTTGACAAACATACCAGAACTGAAGGGGTTGCAATCAATAAAATAGGACAGTAACTGATACAGCTGAATTTGTTCAATAAAAAGAAGGGCTTGTCCAACAAGCTCCGTCTGTATGAGATGACAGATAATGCTAATGGTGTTGGCAATAGTTGGGGGGGGGGGGGGGGGTTGTTGCTTTTTCACTTGAGATGGGAAAATAGGGATTTTAATGTTTGCTAAGCTTGTACTGATCAAATGAGCTGGGTACTGACACACACTACATGCTCCCTCCCACCCCAGACACAGGCCCTTCATTTTGCTGTTTAAAAAAGCCCCAGTCCTGTGTGAGATCACTGCAGGCCACGCTGCAGAAATGAAAAAAAAACCCAAACAAAATAAACCACAACAGCTACTAAATCATAAAGGTGATTACAAGAGTGTTTTGTTAGTAGTGAAGTGTTTCCCGTTGTGCATAATAATGGTGACCCAGAGTGTTCAGCACCTTCATAGATGTTCCAAAAGAAAACACAAATCATCCTTGGTTAAAATTCAGAAGTTATTCCAATTTGAGTTAAAACCCATGCATTTTGCCATTACAAAGTCATCCCAATAGCATAGTAAGGTCTTAGATTAATACTTTGAGCTGCATTAAGTATGTAAAATACAGACTTATAAAACAGCTGATAGAAACTCTTTGGGCCCTAATAATCATGCTATATGCTACTAAGTTTAGGGACGGAGAAAATAAAAATCCTGGCTTTCCTTTCTTGAGTCTCAGCACAAAGACACATTTCCCATTGGGTTTGCGGTTGGATCCTTTTAAGCTGTTTGTTTTCATGTTATTCTGAGAATTTTACATTGATAGTAGCTGGGTCCTCTGTGTGTCTATCAAAGCATGTGCAACAAAGCATTGTCGCTTTGGAACAAAAGGAGATAGTTGAGTATAAAAAGACATGAGCTGGAAATTGCAGCTTGATTACGAGTTTTCTTTAACAACTGAACAGTACTGGTCATAACTGAAGACAGTTGTTGTCTGGTTATTTAAGACATGTATTTCATACCTTCCTAGCATAAAGCCATAAGCAACTGAGAAAACGAGTATTACAAACAACTATTTTTGACTACTTCTTTATTCACTGACTGCTAATAGTGAAGGAAGATGTTGAAGTAGTTCTAGTCTTTTACTGTCTTGCAGCATCTCCTAAATAAGGTCTGGTTTAGATCAGAATTATCATCTAAATAATATAATTAATTCAGCATAAATTAAACAGTAATATTTTTTCTTTATGATATCCTTTTAAAAGGATATTAATTTGCTTCAATGAATGAAGATAATAAGGTTAATAGTTTAATGTTCCTCAGTTGATATCCGCTGCTTTTTCTATTACCTTTTTTTTTCAGTTTTTGATTATAAATTGGCTAACCCCTGGTGTATAATTCCAGAAATCATCCCTTCAATGTATCCAAAGCTATTTACTTTGACTCATCTTTTATTATTCCCACTGCCACAGTCTAATTATTGTAGTGAAAGATTGAACACAGAATAGTTTGGGGCTTTGATCAGTCTTCATATAAATTTCAATAATGAGAGTAAAAGGTTTGCGGTTTTCTGAGATAATTTGATCCCTCCAGACACACACTGCTATTACAAGAAGCAGTTCTTTTTTTGGATGCCATATGAGACCTCTGACAGAATTTGTGTCTCAGTTCATGACATCTCTGGAAGCAAAATTCTTTTTTTCATACCAATAAAGAGTAATTTAATATTGTTAAATATGTCAGAGGAACGATGTGTTACCGTACGGTTTTCCTTAAATTTTCACTTCATTTTCCCCTATCAGTCTAATTGTCTGTATTACAAGTTCCTACATCAGCGCTTTCAGAATCCACTAAGAATACATAATGGGCTTGCTTGTGTTTCTCTCTTTTTGAAAAAAGTATGCTAACCATCAGTCAAATAAATAAAACAAACCATAAACCTTGTTATTCTATTACTATCGGTGCTAACTCCCTTTGGAGATAAATAGAAAAGCAGCTGGAGTCTGAGGATATTTTGTAATCTTATAAATTGAAATTTAAATGCCTCAAGGAGGAAATTTCCAAAATAATTGTGACAGAAGATAAGTCCCAGCTTTTGGCAAAATTTTATTAGAATTACTTGTTCCAGATCATTGTCTGATGCCTGCATGAATTAAGAAAATGGCAGTGCTGCCGTGTAGCAAAAGAGCTGGGATTTTTTTTCATCTTGATAAATTCTTCAGAAGGTGCTCTGTCATTGGCATCACCAGGTGTGACACACTCAGGAATGCTATCAAATTAAACATCACCAGCCTTTAGCTGACAGCAGTTTATTTAAAATCATACGGGTTTTATGTTTCCTACTAATAGCACCTCAAATTACTCAACTAAATATTTGCAATTTTTTGCTGACTGCGAGGGTTGGCTAGTGAGATTTTAAATTTTGCTCAGGGTATGGCTTCTGTTTGTTTTCTCTGGGCCAGGCAGTTAAAAAAACCTCAGTGACTTTCTGGTCTCCTTTACTGCTGAACAATGGTTGCTGTGTTTTGATGACAAACCACAAACAGAAGTATTTTTTTGTTTAACTTAGCAAGTCCCAGTTGGGCATAGCAGTAACCATCATGTTCCCAGCCATTTGCAAAGACTACTGCTGGTATCTAATGCTGAAACTTGGGCTGGTAATGTTTTAAGAATACTTTATTCTTAAGATTCACTGGTAGCTTGGAGGTAAGAGGTTACAACAGGAATGAGTACCACACAGCACATGCACAAGGGGAGAGAGCAGAAAGGCAGTAAACCTCACAAATACACTCAGGCATAAATTTCATGCCGTGAAGGTTGACTTTTCATAGATACTGGGAGGATATATCCATCTCATTTAAGACAGAAGAAAGAGCATATCCCATTTCCCCATGCCACAGCTATAGGGCTCTGCAAGATTGGTGCAGTTTTGTATGCAGGGAGTAAATTGGAAACATTGCAGTAATATTTTTGTTGTATCAACTTGACAAAACTTTAGTTATTTGGACTTTCAGGTAAGAGTCAGCTGACGCTGCTGGTACAAATAGGGGTAATTAGCAGTTAAGAAGTAGACTAGGATAAGGATAAATCATATGAGAATATCATTAGAATAGGATAAGTCACATCAATAATTTCTGTGGATTCATCTAGTTTTTAGACTGTGCAGGCATGTATCTCTACCTGTCTGGAGTAGGAAAAGGGTCAGGCAGCCGGTGGGAGGAGTAGGACCACTGGGCCAGCCACCTTCCAGACAGCTTACTGCAGGGTTAAATAGTTAAATAATAAGGTTCTTGTGACACCAAAAATGGGCGGTAGGGACAGGGGTGTTAGCTGTGAACCTTTCACCAGCAGACTATTTTTTTCCAGTGGGCTGTAAGGCTTCTCCTGCAGTGACAGGAGGGATGTCTTCTCCACTTTTCTGTGTGGTGGGAAGTCGTTCTATATTCAGGTTTTCAGAGCTCCTCAACTGATTTCTTGTCTTGATCTGTTCCAGTTTTTCCTAAAGATTTTCTTATGAAGAGTAATTTAAAATCTGAAAATCTGGTAAACAAGAAGGCAGGACTGGAAGGCAGAGTGTACTTGATAGACAGACTAAATCACCTGGAAAAACAGAATGGCAAGAAGAATAAATGCAAAGCGCCACACTTAAGCTCCAACAATCAACGGCACCAACCAGAAAGGGGACAACTAGCGAAAGGTCATTAGAAAAGTAGCTGGGCACTACAGTGGCTGGCAAAGAAAACGTGTTACACTGCTGTGAAAAAGACAAAGCAGCAGTGGAGCCTGCAGGAGACATGAAATGATCCTTCTGCTCTACTCCACACTGTAAAGATCTCAGCTGAAGCTGCGTAATGAGGTCTGAGCAGAGCACAGAGAACTATGTGTGAGCACATGTGCAGCGGGGAGCAGTAAGGGATATCGGAAGGCATACGACAGATTGAAATAATAAGGTCTGTTTATTCTGAAGTAGACTGAAGTGCCAAATGCCAGAAAGATGAGTGGGAATAACCAGACCATGATGGATGGGACTGTGCAAGTGATTTATTTTGTAACAAGAAAGAGGCAGGTTAGACATTAGAAGAAAACCTCTCCATTAGTATTGGTGAAGCAGTAAGACAGATTTTCTGGGAAAGCCGTGAATTTCTTGCTGGTAGCTTTTAAGAAGACTTTTCACTCACATCTGTCAGGAGTTGCATAGGTAAGGTTGATCTTGCCATTTCCCTGGCTGTACCACACTCTGCAGCAGCTGTCTGTGGGCATCTGTAATGGTGTCACAGTGATAAAAAGAGATTTTTAAAGATATAGGAACTAAACTTTTTTGCAAAAACTTAATATAACGGTTGGTGTTCAACACCATCACCTACAGGAATCAGACATCTAGGGACCTCTGACAAGACTTCCTGGGCTATAAGATTATATACAGAGTATATACTTAATTTTTTTCTTTTTTTGTGTGGTTTTTTTTGGGGGTGGGGTGGGGGGGAGTTGTGTTTGCATAATTGCATAAAAAAATCTCATCTCTGGCGTTGCTCATCCCAGCAGCTGATCTGGGAAGTTTGACATTGCCTTTCAGGTGGAATTTTGAGTAACACCATGCTAAGTACACTTTAAATTGTTATTTAGGGTTTCTTTTGAATCTTCATGTTTCCAGTACACTCAGTAATGAGCAGGAGAGTTCCTTATTTCTTTGTTTGTATTTCCTCCTAATACCGGGACAGTTATTCAACTCCTAAATCAGACAGAATCAGTTAGTTAAGGAGAATGTTGGGCTCTGCCTGGTGCTTCTTTCACCTGGTCCTTCCTTTGACAGCCGTGCTGTGAGGCCTTCCTTCCCCTGTCCTCTGTTTCCCGCCTTTTACAGTTAAGATACAGGCCTGTGGGGTAACAGAAATCAAAGAGGTTGTAATGAAATGTGTGAAGGAGAGCAGTGGAATCCACTTCCAATTCATTAGTTTAACAGATGTGCAAAATCTATTAAAATTGTTTTCAATACATGAGGCTTGTTATTGTTTGTTCTTTCTCTGCCTTAGAAGAATCCAGCGACGCTAGAAGTGTGTCACGTTTTTTAGGCCCGAAAGTGTGGAACAGCTTTTAATGGGAAAGAAAATGTTTTTTGAAAACTGGAAAACTGAGCAGTGAAATAAATTGAGCCTCAAAAAGTGATTGAAATCTCCAAGTCAATATACAAAAGGCATCCAAAGACTTGTGAAGTCTGACAGAATCTCTTTAGTTTGAGGTGTCTTTCATTTTGCATCAGGGCTTACATTTTTAAAAAATAGAAGAAAGCGGCGCTGTCAGGTGAAGCGGGTTTGAAAGCAGGCTGCCTGTTCATGAAAGCCTGAAATTGTGCACAACTCCAGATAATGCGTCTTCGGCAGATAACTGAAATAATACATTTCCTAAATTGGTTGCATTAAGCAATTACTGATACTGTAGTGGAAACCATATAATTTTCTTCCTTCCTTGTAGCCTCAGCGCCGTGTCACGTTTCACCTACCAGATGGCTCCCAGGAAAGCTGCAGTGACAGTGGGCTTGGAGACCATGAGCCCCCGAGCGGGGCCAGCGCGTCGCACCCCCTGCCTCTCGGCTTTCCCCAGGAGGAGTACTATGAGCAAGCATCACCCAACAGCCGGACAGAAGGAGACGGCAACTCGGACCCGGAATCCAGTAAGTGATGAACTCTGGTCATCTTAGTTGTTAAATCATCCGAGTGTCAAAAGCAGGCTTCTCTTTCAGGCAATTATTAAAACCGAATGTTGATTTTTTAATGTGGTCAAAGCAGCCCTCTACTTCTAAAAATGCAAAGGCTGACCGCTGGAAATAAAACACTCTTGAGCTGTTACAGGTTTATGGATGACCTGGTATTTTTGTAGGTCTGCTGTACTATATGCAGAGGAGCTTTCTGATGAATTTAACGCTGTTGCCCTTAGAGTCATAAATACAGTGCTGGGGGGGGCAGGGGGTACACTTTTCAATGTGTTGCCCTGCCCGTTGTAGTTTAACAGGAGGAACTTCTGGGCGATGAGTAGGTCTGTGGAAACACTGCAGGCTCCAGAAATAAGGGCTTCTTGATTTGTCGTTTGAGAGCACCTATGGCACATAGAAATAATCTCAAAAGAGTTTCTCATCTTACTTCTGCTGCTACCACTGTTTTTGTATGATGCTGAGAAGAGGCAAAATCAAGGCGAGCTCAGGGCTTGGCCAGAGCGATGGGTACTGGTACTGCTGTCTCTGCCGTGATGTGATAGCCAGCTAGAGACTCTACTGTACTTCAGTCAATTGTTAATTGTCTGGGGGCTCTTTATCTGGATTAAATTGATAAAGAGGCACCTGAATGTGTGTAAGCCTCTAAGGCCTTGTTAGCGGCCTAATAAGTGATTTGAAAATACATCTGTTCTGGGCAAAACTTGGCCCAAAAGGTGTATTTCAGCTGCTTTAGTGTATCATGAAGAATGAATTAGTAAGTCCTGTTCACTTGAAATAGCTCTGTGAGAAGATAGTTACATCTCTGTGCTGGCAAGTACAGCATCCAGCAGAGAGCATTACCTCTGACTCTGAGCTGGCTCTGACAAATCCAGCCTGGCTTTTGGAAATCACACTCCTGCCTTTGCCTTGTGGTGCCTGAGACTGGAGTCTGGGGGCCTTGTCTACACAAAGGCGGTCTCTTCTCTCTTTTTCTTTTGGTTCATGAGCTACTAACTGGGGAAACCTCAGTTTCAGACTTATTAAAATTGGTAAAGTTAGATGGTTCCTGAAATAATGCCAGAATATTATCTTTTCTGAGCCTGATAGACAGCTGACAAGAGCCATCATAGGGTCTGGGTGTTGTGTTGAAAACATTATTCGTCATTTGTTTTTGTTTGTGTTTAGATATTTGAGGCTCTAATATACCCTTAAGAATATTCTAGGCAGTCAAGCTGAATTCTTCACAGAATGAGGCTTTAAAGGGCTACAGATAAATCCCAAGAAAGAAAATATATTGTGTTTGCTGCTTTTGCTGTGCATACTTATGATTTGAAGTTCCTTTCTGTCTCTCTCTTCTTGTTTGTAACCCTGATGCTTAAGCTTTACTGAAGTGAGAATGAGGCACATAAAATCAGTATTTGGGTCCTTTCATGCAGTGAGCATGGTACAGGACCTGGTGCACAAGGAGCTGTTAGAACAGCCATGTGGATACTGTCTTGTCCTTTACACAGTGGCTCTGGTTTTGAATTTGCCACAGCTCTTTGAGCCCAGGTTTTGCAATTTCAGAAAAAATCTGGGTCGTGACTCTTGCAGAGTGTTGCCCTAAAAGTAATACAGCTTTGACATCTGAATATCTTCAACACATATCACTGTGTGGAGACTAAGTAGACATCTGATGTCTTTTCAAGTGTGAAGTTGAAGGAAGTTTAATCACCTGTCTAATTACCTGACAGTTCAGTTTTAAACTTGAAATCACAGTTTAATTAGCATTTATGTTATGTGAAGGTTTTTTGCCCTTCTAACTTGTATCTTATTGAAACAGTTTAATTGACACAATATAGTGTGACGCTTACAGTGCGGAAAGCGTAGTTTGCGGTCCTTTTTAGTGTTTTATGCTTATATTAATGGCAGCATCTAATGGCAGGAAAAAGCCAATATAAATAGATACCTATTGTGTATCCTCAGACATCGAAGTAAAATAAGAAGGGGAAGACCCATGGTGTATTTTTATTCAGTATATATACTCCTGCAAAGTCCCTTACTGTAGGAAAGAGGAACCTGAATATCTTTGGTGCTGGTCTGTGAAGGAGTTTTGGCTGAGGTTCTTTTTTTTTTTTTTTTCACTTGTGCATGCATGACATGTAGTCAGTAGTAAAAGAGTGAAAACCGTTCTGAATCAGTAGTTACCTCTACAAACATGCTGCTAGATTTTTGATTGTTGGGTTTTTTTCATCTAATTTGGAGTGGCATGATAGATTCAGAGTATTTCTATTCTTGTATCATGGACCAACATCTTAATGTGAAAAGAGAAAGGAATATGGTCAGATAATCTGGGTAAAATTCTTACACCAGAACAAGCGTGGCCTCCATAGTTTCTCAAGAGCTTTAATATCTGACCTGTCTTAATCTGAAACATTGTCTAAAACACGAAGCCTGATTAATCATCTGATGGTGATTTAGTTCAACTTTCTCCTATCAAGGAAACATAGAGTTGGGATGAAACAACTTCAATAATGTCTAGAGCCTACTGAGACAGTGGCTTATGAAAGCTGATGACAGATGCCACATCACACAGGGCACATTGAAAAGTGTTTTCTCCCTCGTTTTCCCTGAATACAGTTCTTAGGTTCTATTGGTTTCTCTAATATTGGAAATTATTATATTTTGGAAACTTTCCATTGATTAGCGAAGCGTTTATTGCAAATCATTGAAAGATCATTGGGCATAACTTAAAACAACAAAAGCTGAGACATAGCAGTGAGAGGAAGCCTTACAAATTAACATCCAATATAATACTGAAGCAAGAGGGAAAGAATAAGAATGTAGTGGTTAGAAAGCTAGGAGCAATTTATATGTACACCTTGAAAATTAATTGACTGTACTAATTAAAATTAGAAATAGGCTATTTAAAATGATTTGTCTTCTCTTTAGTTGCCTCCTCAAGAAAGCATAATAAGCAGTGTGGTAGATGCGTCATAAGGAAGAGATGCCAATAAACTGTCCGACTAAGTAAATAGTAGTATAAAATAGCATGTAGGTTTGAGAGGATGTTACCCTTAAGTAACAGCACTAATGTATGCAGTCCCCATATATTTTCTGCTCATAAATTGCTCATACTAACAACGATGCTCCAGTAACTCCCTATGGTAAGGATTTTAACCATGCCGCTTTTTTTTTCTTTCCTTTTTTTCTCACTTTTTTCCCCTGAATTATGTTTAAATGCACACTGCACACACTGCAAACATATACAAAAACTAAGAAATTCTCTTTGGGTAAACTCCCCCAGCAAACTGCCTCTTGGAGGTGCCCACTTAGTGGATCTGAGCTGCGATGTTGACTGAAGGGGTTGAAAGGTGTATATTAACCCCAGTTATACTTGGTTATATACTTGGTTATTGAATACATGTGTAACATTAATGACAATTTTTCATGTTTCACATATTTTTATTACAGCCTTGTCAAAAAATTCTGGATTGTTTCTTTTTCACTGTAGAAAATAAAATTATTTTTCTTAGTTGGAGAATGTGGACCACATCTAGTTCAGCTAAGAAATTGGGCAGAGAAAGAGAAATATGATTGCAGATTTGGAGGGGGGGATTGCCAGAAGAAATGAATCTGCAATTAAATTTTGTATGGACAAAATGGAAGTATAAGTAAAGGCAGTTGAAAAGGACTAGTTAATGGGGCAAACCACCTGATGATTTTAGGGTTTTGACTAGGGGAAAACTGGTGTCTTGAGGAGAAGGAGTCTCCATGAGGATATTTAATGTGAATTGGTGACTAATAAGCCAGGAAAGATATCTTGAGAATCAGAAGGTGTATTGCTAAGGAAAAGGTGGCTGAAAGGTGAGAGGTTATGAGCTGTAACATCTGGTCACTTGAAGCTGGTATTGACAGAGGTGTCTGTGGCTGCTTGTTTGTATCTCCTAACAGCACCTTCTCTTGCTGCAGCACCAGCATTCGTAGAGCTGAAGATAGAAGAATTCATCTGAGTTCAAACAGATCTAGAAGGGGGATAGAGTTCTTTTTAAACAGTTAAATTCCCCAATTCCATTTGTTACATGAGGCACTACTTGTGGGCAGCAGATGAGTGAGTGAGTAGCTGGGACAAAGCTTATGCTGGCTTTAAGTGATCATCAGACTTCAAGAGAATTAGCCTTGAGAAGAATTAAGACTGTAATCTGTGGTATTTAGCCACATACGAAGGAGGTTTGCAGCAAGGATGACATCTGTTCATGATTAAAGATAGCGTATATTTCTTCCCCAAAATTAAAAGAACACTTTCACCTTGCCTTAATTTTTGATAAGGGTGATGTTGATGAGAGCAAAGACAGGCTGATGAAGAATGATGATAATGGAACTAAAAGTCAAAGCAGGTTCAGTGCATTCATGTGGAGGAGAGGAGATAATCTTCCTCCCAGGATATCAAAACTGAATATGTTTTCCTTTTTTTTTTTTTTCCATAATTCTAAGAGACAAGGTGTCAAGAAAAAAAAAAGTCCTCTATCAGGCTTCGCTACTGGAAAACATCTGCAAGAAAGAAACAAAAATAAATATGAGACAATAAGTGGTATCATAGGTTTCCTAAGAATAGTATTAGATTAGCTTTCTCACTTCAGTAATATGTATTTTTAATATTGGGGAATTCATGTATAGTCAGTCTATATAGATTTAAGAACTAATTATTATTATGACATTAAGGTGGAGCATTAGTAATTAAGAAGGAAAAGACACAGATTAATACAAGATTGGAAAAATCTCCATCATTATCTTTCTTAATGAGTTTGGCATTAAAAAGCAGGAGCGTGTCAATGAAATACTCTGCTATCTCAAAGCCAGGCATCACTGAAAATATAGAGGAGGAGGTGTGTATGACACAAGAATTGGATTTAGCTAAGGATTTGGAGTAATAGCAGTGGGATGAAATCTAATAGTCGAGAATCTTTCTCATAGGAACGGGTGTATGTAACTAGTATATAAATCACCATCTGAAAATGACATAAAGAAAAAAGCAAGTGGGTATTAGAAAGATAAACTATAAATCACCAGTACCTTAAATCCTGGGTTACTCCTGGTACAGAAAAAAAAAAAAGAGGAAAAAACCCCAAGGCATTGATGATGCCACAACTGGCCTATCCGAAATAGCATTGGCTTCCTGCACTGAAGAAAGGTGAACTCACTGGAGAAGCAGGTGTAAAGAAACATTATTAATAACAAGGGAACGGAATGCCTACATACAGAAGAAGGAATTAATATTGGCTTGTTTAAACTGCAAGGTAGAGGCTGGCTGGGGATTAGGACTGCTCTCAAGTAATAGCGGCAAAGGCCCTGGGTTGCTTCCCAGGCAGATGAACCGGTGCTGTCTGTAACCAGACGAGACAGATTTGGGGATTTCAACCAGAATCAGTGAGGAAGGACAGAAGAGGGGAATGAGAATGCTAGCTGATTTCAAGGAGAGGCTCAAAAAATTTATGAGAGGGCCAAATAAATTGCCCTTTAATAGCAATAAATCTGCTCTGTGGTCCAACAGATCCCTTTTCTGTCTTGGTCATGCAAAATCTCATCGAAGTTGTCAATGAAGAAGGAAAGGTTGTCGCTGCACGTGGATAGCACAGCTGCAGATGGGAAGCTCCTTTTCCCTGGGGAAAAGGCTGCATGTTTTGCCCCTCTGACTGGTCTGGTAATCAAGAACTCCACAGATAGTTTCTTTAAGCTTCATCAGTAAGACTCCTCTGGCAGCTGGACTTCTGACTTCATGCGGGGTTGCAAGAAAAAGTAGATCTACAAAGTCTCTCATTCCCTGTCCGATAACTGGGGCTCAGGAGTGCTTGCTGGCAGATACGACTTTTTTTTTTCTTTTTAATGGTGTTTTAGGGTTTTGGAGTCTTTTCCATGCTTTTAGTTCCACAATAAGGCTTAAATGTAGCAGTAATATTTTAATTCGGTCATTGCTGAGTTATAAAGACACTGTAACACTTAGGTCTAACTTGAGTAAAAAAGGAAGAGGCTGTCATTAGTTAAAGATAATAAATCTTGGGCTTAAATATATCCCAGTCTACCACATCTGCCCGTTGGGTCCCTTTACTTCTACAGTATTGGGTTTCTCTATCCCCATGGCTGAACACTAATAATTAATTCAGAAAGTGCTGAGGTAATTAATCTTTCTGAGGCAATAGAGTTTGATTGATCTTCTACCTTTAATCAAATTAGCTTGTACGTTGGTGAGAGAATGTAATGGCTGACTATGGCACTGTAGCACTTTGTGAAATGCCAACCTTTCCAATGACCTCCTGAGAGCATGCCTGTGAATCACGTATATATAACCCACCACAGCGATCTTTAAGAGGCTGTTTGATATAAAAGATGGGGAACTGGCAGAGATCAAACTCGGTGTGCTGGATGTTCACATTTTAAAGTACATCTCCTTTAGAAGTGCAGCTTTGTATCTGCATGGCATATGTTTGAGGGCATCGGATGTCGCAGGGCTGACAACTGTGTGGATTTTCCAGATGTTTTAGCTATCTGTTTCTCAAATGAAATTACTGTCTAGTCATAATCACATACAATGAAGCAGGCCAACAGAAACTCCTGTAAAACAAAATATTATGATAGCCTTGATTTGTTGATAACTGGAGATTGGAGAGGGAGGAAGAGGTCATATTGGAGAGGTGAATTTGCAATGATGCGGATGAGTGGCTTTTGCAAGCGGATTTTCATGTGTACCTAAGAGGATACAGATTGCATAGTCAGAAATAATTCCACGATTTGGTAATTTGATCCCCAAGTGCCTGACTTAAGAGTTATTAAAGCAGCTGACACACAGTGGAAAAAATGGACAAAGCCAATTAAATTTAAAAATGCAAAAGCAAAATGATTGTACCGCTTGGACACTGCCAGTCAAACACAGACAGTGACTTTTAAAATCTTATTCTGTGAATAATGAGCACTCTCTATAAATTACTCAACGCCTCCCCTTTTATATATTTTATTTTTTATATCAGAACATAATGCCTTGATGTACATTTTCTACTGTTAGGAGAAAAGTAAGATGCTCTGAGATGCTCCATTTTCTTTCATGCAAAATCAATGGGGATTGATGAGGAAAATCAATGGGGAAAATCGGTTGGATTTTCTAGACTACATACTGGTATGAAGTAATTCAGGCAATAATAATGCGTTTGTGAATGCCATCTAATGTTATTTTTGACTGAAGTTTATAATAGAAGTTACTCTGTATGAAAAGATTAGAAAGAATAGCTCCACCTTGCAGTTTAGAAATCAGTCATTTCTTGTGAAATAATAAGCAAGGCTTTAAAGTGTTTGTTTTTGGGGGTTTTTAATAATAAATGAGATCTGACATCTATAAACACTGATTTAGTGGCAGATGTTCTGTGATATATATTTATGTTATCACTTAAGCTGACATGGTAATGGATAATCCTATTTTTTTTTCTGTTTGAGGTTTATGAAAGTTTTAAAATGTATTGCTATGGCAAGGAGCCTGGTAGGGCAGAGGTGGAGAGGGAACTAATTCCTTCCCTCTCATTCTTCAAACTCTTGTAAGATCTGACCGACTGTCATATTTGCAGTAAATCGAGACCCTGAAGTTTGGCAGGGTGAATGGAATCTAATTTGGAGCACCCTGTATCCGGCAGTGTACTCAGGCTTTGATGGTTACGGTAGCTTGAAGAGTCACAAAGGGCACAGATTAAACTGGAAAGTTTATCTGGAGCGTATGGAAGCTGAAGTCATTGATAGAGTTCCCTTCTGGTGACAGCTTTGAAGATGAGCGTATCCTACGTATCTTAAATCTAGTTATGGATGAGATAGAAGTTTATCAGGGGAAGCAGACCTCTGCGAGCAAAGCAGCCCCTTATCTCATCCACCCGGTTTGCAAATGACAAGTGTAAAGACAGGGCCCAAGTACCAGGCAGGAGTGGGGGGCGGCTGTCACCTCGCTCCAGCAAGGCTTCGGGCTTCCGACGGCGGGAAGCGGGGGACGTCTCCTGACAATACGCTTTTCTTTACTTCTAATTTTTATTAGGCCACCCACACAGTAAGATAAAGTTCACACAATGTTTGTGTTTCTGCTGCTTCTGAGCCACAAATCCATTCATTTGATGTCCTTCTTCAATCTTACTTTGTCTCAAACTTTCACTTCATATTTAATTTTTAAGGCTCAGAAAACACTGATTATGTGATTTTTTAATCTTTTTTTTCAAGCCAAGCTAATCAGTAGCAGGACCTTTCAGCACTATGAAGTCTTAATGTTAGCATCTAGTTCCAGTTTTAAAAACAGAAATATAGGAAAAAGCCCCTTTTTTGTATTCTTTGTAATTTAACCCACATGAAATTACAATCATGCAATTTTTCATTTGAAGGAACAATTTATCACTATTCACTGTGATTAATGAAAAATATATCAGGAAATATATCAGCTACCATACTGTCTTAGAAATTGAAGAACTGTATTTATTGAACAAAGAAGATTCTTAACTGAGTGTGCACTTAAAGCCACCTTTTCTGAATCAAATTGGATCAACGCAGTAGATCTAGTGATTGTTGTCCTTGTTTGTGTAGAACTATGGGCATCCTTTGATCTGATCCTGTCCTTTGAACTGGAATTTTGGTAAGGAAACGGGATTGAATAGTGATAGATTGAATATTCATTAGGGACAGCTAAAGGTTCTGTTCCAAGGAGTTCATGTATTTCCACATATTCCTGAAGGGGAGATATGTTTGTCTTTACTCTTCAAATATCATTTAGTCGTCTGCAAAAGCAGCATGTGTTTAATAAACTGCTGTTTCTGTATTTTTTGAGGCTGTATAATCTGCGTTGTGATCCTTTTTTGGCTACATTTCAAACTTGAGCTGCTCTGTGGTGAAGCCGAGGGGAGGCTTTGGGACCCTTGCGCAGGCTCTGCGTCAGGAGAACACAGGGCTCATGTCCTGGGTACGCGCTGCTGACCAGCCAGCATTACACCAGGTTTTTGAGAAACCTACTGGCATTGTATACTCATTCAAAACACATTGGTCTGGGTTGAGCTGGAGAGACCTAAGATAATACTTTCAGATTCGTATTACATGAGAGAGCAAGATTCTCACCATTGTGTTTAGTAGCAGTAAATAATGTCACAGATTTCTAGTGAGTGTTGGGATTTTGTATGGGTTGTGTTTTAGCAGGAATGCTGCACGATGCACTACCTTCTTTATGAAACCAAGTGACATTTGCACTGTTAGTAAATGTCTTCAGAGTTACCTCTGGCTCTACATGGCTGATTTCACTCCTCTCTCTTCTTCCTATCTCATTCTCTCATGCTATGTTGGTCCTTTGTGCACAGCCATTCCCATGTTTCAGCTGGAATTAGATTGCAAACTCCCTGGATCTCAGGCAGATTTTGCAATGTAATCTTGGGGCTCTGAGCTCGATGTGGCTGTTCTTGTTCTGTGCTCCCAGGGCAGTTCCAGTAAAAATGCTCGCTAATACTTGTAGAACCAAAGGGGAACTGATCTATACAAATGGCTTACGCTGTGCTAGGCATTGCTTGCTAAGGGCATATCGGGTCTTTCTGTTTCCATTTTGCCCTGTAAAAGTAGAATTAGCCTGTTTTGTATTGGATTCCCAAAGTTCAGTCTCACTGTTAATGATGATGTGAATTGGGTAACTCAACGTGTCGTGAAAAGGCAGGCTCTGTGTGAGGCCAAGGAGATGTGCTGGTGCTGCGGTGGTGAGACAGCATCGTGCTGTTTTGATTTGCAGCCACCCGGCTGCCAGATCAACTGTTTCACAGAGCTTCTCGCAAGAGCGAGTTAAACCTTACTGTGTGAGGTGTCTGGCAGGTACTCACCTGCCTTCCCTGCATGTTAATAACCCTAATTTGCTGAATGCATTTACCAAATGCTGTTGTGTTCCTTGGGTTTGTGTTACTTCTGTCAGGGTGAGCAACGCTTGCATCTGGAGTAGCATGGCTGAGGTGGGATGCTGACCTGGAACAGTCCTTAACAGCGTCTTCCCTTCCTCCTACTCAGAGCTTTGAAAAACCAGAGCTGTCTGCCATGCTTGTCCTTGCAGTGTGTACAGCTCTACTAACAGCCTTGACATAGCAAATTAAAATTCTCTCTAAATAATAATAATGATAAGACACAACTGATCCAACTAAATTGGTATTTCCAGAGCCAGGACATGGGTAGCTGATCCTGTATGTTCTACTGTGCTTAAATTCCTCTCGTCCAAAATAGCTCTGCTTCTTTGAAAAACCAGAAAGAACAATGACACTATTTCAATAGCTGTTCTTTTATCTGGTTATCTTGACTGATGTTCCAAACCCAGTGTCCCAGATGAGTCCTCTGTAGGATGAGGCGATATATAGTCTAGCCCTCACCTAATACTTTAAAAGAAAGCAAGTGTTTCTTTACCAAGAAAGGCTTTACTCGTGTCACATACTAATCACACAGCAAAGAACTGTTTAGAAAAAGAAGGACAACTTCCATCCCTCCTTCTCAGGAGTAGTACATGTGAGGAAAAACAGTGGCAGTAAAGGGAAATAGGAATGGGGAGAGGAAAGCACTTTGAAAACTATAAAAGCAAGAATTGTTTTATCTTATTACAACTGATATTAAAGCTTTTCTTTATGCACATGCTCATTTTTTCACCAGGGGTCAAATATAACTGATTACTGATTCTGATGGGGTGGAGTTCTCATACATCAGTATCTAAAATAATCTCCTTATTTCTCTGTTCTGTGAAGATCACAGGAATCTCTTTCCATTGATCCCTTATCAGTCAGCATTACTTTGACCTACTCCGATACTGGAATGTATTTACAGCAACATAAGATGCATGTCAGGGAAGTAAAATGGGTCCTTTGCCTTTCCCTGCTTTGTCCTGTGACTGGGATAGCATTTGGTTATGTCTCTGTGGGATTTGAGTCATCATATGATACTTAGGAGTTTGTAAAAAATATGAAGAGATACATAATCAGCCTGGATATTGAACTATCTAGTTTTCCACTTAAGGATTTATGATTACAAGATACTTAGCTTAAAGGAAAATGATAAGGGACTCCTGATTTATGGGGCTTTCTTTACATTTTTTGTGTACATCTGCTAAGCTACAGAGGGATTTCAAAACTGCAGCGTTGTGCATTATTCTAGAGTTGGAAAAAGACAATTTTTTTATTAATTTTTTTTCTTTCCCCTGAAATCTTCTGATTTTTTGATACCGTGGGGCTATTTCTGCAGAGGGAGTTTGAGTCTGGATTGTTGTATGACTTCTGGCCCTTAATTTGTGTCAGAATGCAGCTGATTGCCAAATGCATGTCACACACTCTGTCATCCTACAACTGGCACAGTGGAAGAAAGCACCAAGGAAAGTGCTGTGACGTGAGGACTTCCTCTGCCACTGATACCAGCTAATATTATGGTTGGTAGGTCTCTGACATTAGCACTTAACCGCTCGATAAACCTAATGAGTACACTTGGTTTATTTGAAGCTGCTTCTGTAGCACAAAAGCTGACTCACTAAATCTTAATGCAGTAGGAGATTTTCTGTCTTTGAGCTCCGAGGAGGCCTTTAAGGAGCATTTCTTGGAGTGTTTGTTTCTGGCAGAGACCATGCTGTGACAGGCATCTTGCAATCAGAGCTCTTTGCACAGAGCCCTGGCAACTGACAGCAAAGAGGGATTCACATCACATGAATAAAATTGCCAAGGACACCACTGTCCACATTGTGATAAATCAGTGCCCTGACATAAAAATTAAGGCCTCTGATAGGTAATACTGGATAGATCACAAATCCCAAGAGAGGCAAGATATGTAGGTGCAGGGAAAAGAGAAAATGCCCTGAACTTATTTTACCTGCATTGGGAATGAATCATTATAAGGATTACAAAACCAGATATTTATGTAGCCATTAAAGTTGTCTTAATAAAGAAGCTCTCTCATAATTCTTTATATTTTTTAATAAACACTGAATTTCAGCATTTGTTTTTCCTTTGAAATATACTTGCAAAGAAACATGGTTCTGCTTTGTACGTTCATCATTAACCTCTGCTATCAACTTTGTATTTCACATCTAATGAGTTCAAAAGAAATTATAACACAAGTAAGCAGATGTTTTCTATTTTGTATAACACTTATTCTTGCTGAATAAGGAGAAAAGATGATATATGTAGAGGGACATTAATATTTCTTGTTAAAATGTGCTTTGCAGGCTGAAGAAACTCATATACATAATGATGGTCAAAAGTCAGGGAGTAAAAATAGGAATTAGTTAAAAACAGCTGTGCTGTACAACTCTGACAGGAATAGAGAAAAGCTTTATCCAGTAAAAAATTCAGATTTTATGTGAAGGGAACTGTAGCTACTAATTTTCATTAAGACATAAGGTTAACAAGTTTGTGAAATTGGGAAGGGGGTGGGGGTGGTTTGCTCTTGTTTTATGGCCATGGAAAAAAGAAGTGCTTATCTCTGGCAGGGATGCCATTTTCCTCATAGCAGGAATCTCTGCAGCATCATCCGGTGGTTGCAGGGTACTTTTAATGCTGCCAACCACACCACCATCCCCTTAATATTCCCTGAGAATCTTTAAAAGGAATGCTGACACAAAATAATTCTACTCTTGTAATGCTCATGCTATCAGTTATTTTTAATTTATTTCTTCACCCACCTCCTCCCACCTCCCCCCCCCCGCAAAGTGATCTGACAGTTGCTGCCCCGTTTGCCAGCAGAAGCGCCAGGAGCACAGCCCGGGGTGTTATTGTGCCCTGGGCTGGGGCTTTGCGGGGGGCAGCACTGCAGACACCACCTGTGATTGCCACTGACGTGCAGACACAGGTTACTCACTGTGTTACTCAACTGGAACTGGCATTACCTAAGTGGTTTTCACGGTTATTGGGTTAGTATAGACTGTATGTCAGAAAAGATCTTGGCTTTTTAGCCAAATGATTGGCAAGCTGAATTACAGATGGTCCAATCTATGAATTTAGAAACCAGACCCGGACGGCTGCCTACACTGGAAGGCAAGACAATAGTTTCTTACCTGCAGCATCAATGAAGCTCTGGGATATACAGTACAGTTCTATGTTGCATTTATGCTTTGAAAACTGATTACTCTCTGAGGCTGTACTGTAACTGTACCTGACTATTTACAGCAACTGAGACAAAGTGGATCTAACAACCTGCACTGAGCAGTCCTTCGCCAGTAATGCACAATTTTGAAATAAGCACGTAAATAGAGTGGGGGGGGGGGGAGGGGGGGGGGGGGTCACAGGGAAATTTTTCTGGTCCAGAAGCTGGAGGTAAAACTGTGACCCAGTCAGGCAGCCAGCATTTCTAATTCGCAGTCACTCTATCCATTTCCCCCCAGCAAATGCACTCTAATCCATAACCATTTTGCATGCTGAGGTGAGATGTTAAATACAAAGAATGGCTTTTAAATAATAAGCTTATGACACAAACCGGCAAGAACAGGGATCTCAAGGTTAAAGATGGCATTCCTGCTTCAACCTAAGCTGCTGTAAAGGAAGAAAGAAATTAAAAAAAAAAAAAAGGGGGGGGGGGGGCAAATAAAAGCTGAGAATACATCAAAATACATCATAAAAAGATTCTAAAAATCTGTTGTCAGTGTATATGTATCTAACTAAGACATATTTGTCTTCCATTGTTAAAACATTTGTATGGAGGCAATATCTTTCTCAGGCGTTTGCTCCATATGTACTCGGTTCATATTATCATCGTCTTTGCTGTGTGTATAACTACTTGCAGAGGGACATATTTTAATGCAGATGGCAACTTTTTTTCCCCACAGCAGTAGAAGATGGTTCCAGTAAAAATATACCAGCTTAATTCAGATGTCCATGGTAACAAAAAGAGGAAAATAACCAAGCTCTTTTCTCAACAGAAATCCCTTTGAAGAAAAGTGGGGTTTATACTCAAGTATCAGTGGTATTTCTGGAACATATTTGAATGTGACACACTTCGTCTGAGCTTCTGTTGTGATTCTACTCTGAAAAACGCCTTTTTCATAAACCTCTTCCCTGCTTAGCGTGGGAGTGAGTTCTTCCTTGAGGGAAATTAGAAGGTACTTAATCGATGACATAGCATGGGCTGGGAAAAAATAAAAAGGGCTATATATCTGTGTATCTCTCTCTATATATTTTTATAAATTCTTAAGTTTTCAATTGGATTCTACAGGTGACTTCTAATTTAATTTTCTAAAGAGTAGTAGTACAATATGGCAGGTTACTGATACAATTGGGAAAATCTGTCAAAACTTTAACTCCTCAAATACCTCTATACCTCCTGCTGAGGACTGTGCAGGCCATTCAGCTGCCCGAATGTTCTTACCTTGTTGTTCAGTGTCTCTCTGACTCTTGGTGATTTGAAAGGAAAAGTTTCAGGCACTGAAGGGGGAAAAATAACAATTAACCCAAGACGATAGGTACATAGAACTATCAGTAAGAAAGCACAGCATGATGCTTAGCAGACTTCACCATAAAATGTGTAAGATAAATCCCCAAATTTGTAGTTCTGTTCCACCCAGTTGTTTTTTTTCCAGAGGAGAAATTCAGCTGAAAAGTGGAATGGTGCTTGACTTTCAAGGTTTGTAAGAATAAGAGCTTTCTCCAGAGTCCTTGATGGAACTTTCGTTTTTATTCCCATTGTGTCAGGAATTCATCTGACTTCTGCTCATGTCTGAAGTCTCAGTTGTAGAATGTATTTGTAAATTATTGTTTGAGAATCTTGAACTAAAAGACCTGGTTTATTTGATGTGAAAATAATGCTGGTTTCATGTGCAAGATCTACAATACGTAACAATAATGTTGCATTGATTGTACTAGGTTTGTTGGAGAAAAAAATAAGCGACCCTGACTGAACAAGGCAATTTGTAGCCTTGATTAAATAGAGCAGACAGATGAATGACTGAGGAGAAAAAAGAGCTCTGAATCTGTGGACACAGCAGTTTGCTCAGGCAGTACAGCTTTTCTCTTTTTTTTTATGTGTTTTGGCGTGGTCACCTATTCAGTGTTGGAATCAAAGCGATAGGGTTGTAACGGACTTTAGCCCAAAGTTACTGAACTTAGCACTTCTTTTCAGCAAGGACCTGGCTTGCCACCCAGGAGGTTCTCTAAAAATGTCTCTACCACTGAGCCTCTGATATTAGTGTGATTTTGGTTAGTCCTGCTCTGCCTGTTGATGGATACCAAAGGTTGAAAGTCTAGCTTTGGGGTCTGTAAGTAGCATCAGGATAGAAGTTATACATGACCCAGTGTATGGGACAGATGCTCTCTGCCTCCTAAAATAGTGAAACTTCAGAGCGCTTATTAACAAAACTATCAATCCATCAATCATTACAATTAATATTTGCAATTATGAACGCTAGGACATAAGTTAGGAAACTCTGGGCAGCAGTGTAACAGGCACAACCACAGCCAAACTTCACTGTGTAGCACAGTGAATGAAGTGGAGGAATGACATCTGCTATGAATCAATGCACAGAAATTAGACATGAAGGGGTTGGGGGTGGAGGGATGAGAATACAAATAGACAAAAGACCATTGCTAACATACAACCACATCTAAAAATTGGATATATTAGTGGGAGATGTTGGGGCTGTGACTTACTGACAAACCTTAAGATGTAATTGTTCATCCACAATGTATGAAATAATAGTAGTTCAACATTGATCCTAGGCTGTATTTCCAAGGGACATAGCATACTTTGCCTTGTGACCTTTGAATGTACTGCAGACTTATGTCATGGGCTCTTGAAAGATGGGCATCTCCCTAGTTTCCTGCAGGAAACTGAAGTGAAGCTATAAAGGTAGTTTTCAAAGCATTCAGCAGATAGCACATGCTGGTAATGCAGTCCTCTTCTCTTACATGCATGATACCAGTCCAAGATCTAGTTAACAGGTAGTGTCCTATAGAATGACTTCTACAAAGGTCTATGTTCTGGAAGCCAGAAAGGAAAAAAATCATGAATCTGAATTTCAAATAACCTGCTATGCTGAGATCCTACAAGTCACTGAGTACTATGGAGACAGATTTTTTTCTTTCCAGTCACCAGAAAAACAAACTACTCCTAGATGTAAATCCAGCACATTTGATCAATAAAAATTATTTTGAAGTATATTTTCATTTTAACATTGAAATTGTATGTGCTCAGAAAGCTGAACAGTATGTCTGGCTTTAGCATGTACTCATTTATAATGAGTAATTATCTAATGACGATAGTGTTCAGCATGCACGAGGGCTCCTGTAGCAAGATCTGGAATTTTAAGGAAAGGCTGTAGATCAAATGATAATGTCTCATTTGTATTCTCTCAGTTCCCTAGTCACTATTGCACTTCATAAAGCAACTACAGAAATGGATTGCAAATATGCATCATTTTTTGAGATGAGAAAAGGCTCAATGATCCTTAAATAGTACCAATAATCCCTTTTGCACACCTTACAGCATCTGATGATACTGTTCCAAGCAAATCACACGCTGTATGAAATATACTTTCAATCCTGTCTCTAAGTGCACCACTGCAGAGGCCTTTGGGGATAAATGTATCACTGTTAGGTCTGCATGACTATGTGGACGCGCGGTGTAATTTTTGTCATCCATCTCTTTAGTTGAAGGTCCCAGTGAGACCTTTGGTGTAGGAGCAGTGTGCTGAAAAACTCATTCTAGAGTTCCCCTTTCCTAGCATGGTGTTTAGGACCATGTGAACTGTGAGCGTATGTATGACCTGTGACTAGGACAAAAGTGTCTACTTCCACTCTGGGAGGTGAAGGATATAGTTCATACCATCTTCAGCAGCAGGGTTGTAAGGCAGCTTCATAAGTGTAACTACATGTTTTAATTGGGTTCTAGCCAGTAATGAAATGGGATGATGGACAGTGGACATGTCTATTTTCCTGGTGTCGCAGCCCCGTGGAGGCTCTCCAATGAATGTGTAGATGGAGAAAAAGCCTTTTTCTTGTTGCTGGTGTCACCAGCTTCCATCCTACCACACTGGGGGGCACAAACATGGAAAAGTTTGGATTAACTGGAGACCCCAAATCCATGTGTATTTTTAGCCATCAACTGAATCCATGTGTAAAACTGATTGTGTATCAGGAGGAAGTTGATGTGGGTTTTTTCGGGTCTACAGAGCTGTGTTTGTCTTGCAAACTCTAAGCATATCAGCATTCTATATCACGTTTATGACTCAAGAAAAAAGTAGTTACCCTACAGTTTCATCTGGGCTCTCTCCCTACTGTGACCTGGCTGCATCTTCACAACTGTTGCCAAACCTTTATCCATCATTCCACTTGCTGTACCATACAGCCTGTCTCTAACTTTCCATAAGGTTCAGATGACCTCATATATTAATTATCTCTGTATTTTGCCGGTGTGTGTTAGTGAAACAGCATTGTTTGGCCAGTAGCACTGAGCAAGTGATACAGGCTTTAGACTAGGACTGAAAGATCTAGATAAGATTTTATGGATTCTCTTGTTATCAAATCCACACCAGATAGTTTTTGAAGGTCTTATTGTTAAGAACATTGAAGGACCTTGTATTGATGCTGTTGTGGTAACAGCAGCCCAAGTTATAAGGTTATCATATGTTTAATAATGACTCCTTTGTTAGAGAAGACCACATGAAATGGATTAATGAATATACTGTACAGAGAGAACATCAGAGTGATTAAATGCTCTGTTTATACAGTGGAAATTTTAAAAAAATTTTAATTACCTTGGAGTACTCTATACCTTGAGAATGGCTAAGCCAAAGGTGCAAGTTAAAACTAAAAAAGTCTGTTTTTCTTGGAGGCTCAAGCCCTGTCCCTGGTGGATCATGTGGATAAGACAGTCTGTCACAGTAGGATAAACTTACTTCCTAATGTTACCCGCTGTTCCAAGAGTTGCACATATTTAGTGCAGTTGGGTATTGAAGTTCCAAATTGCTTCTTTCATCTTTCAGCAACTGCTTTTTGGTGTCTCTCCTTTGAGAGCAAACAGTGTTTATCTGCATCTGTAGGTTTATATTACGGATCCATCACAGTATACCTGACACCAGCTGTTGACAGTGTGACTTTATTCCCTAGCATTCCCTGAAAAAACTGTATGGAGGAAAAAAAAAAGAGATCTATAAATTATCTGGTATATATAATTTAAAGTGTGTGTAACTGCCTTCCTGGACTTTGTAAAGCTATTACATGGTTTTCAGGGTCTCCTGTCAGTGAGAACCCTCTATGATTAAAGCCAAAGTTGAGTCAAAAACGGTCCTTATTGTGGGAGCTCTTCCAATCAGTGTATAATGTACTACACCGTGGGGACTTATGCTATAGCTTATATCTATGAGCATATACAAAATTTCCATTGAGGAGCTTGATGCCTTGCATTAATGCAGGAGGCATAAGTAATGTGACGCAGGGGAAGGAAAACGTGTGAGCCTGAGCCGATGCTGCCTTTGCACTGTGTGCTGTTATTTCACTCATGGCACAGTTCCATAACCAGCACAGTGTGTTGAGTGGATTATAGATAAATTCTCTGCTGAGTCAGATGCTCTTATTCCAGCGCGCTTTTGAATGCGAGAAGTGTAACTTTCTGACATATTTAAGTTGTTCGGCTTTTCATTATGTAGTTGTTCAGTTCACAAAGATGGAAGGGTTTACAGGGGTTCTGTATTAAGCCTGAATTATACAATAATTATCAGTATGCCTATGATTAACATTTAGAGTCACTTAAGATTTCAAAGCCAAAAATGCAGAAGAGAGTAAAATGAGAATCAAGACTTCTTACCTAGTCTTAATTTGGTGTATTTTGCATACACTGCATGATCTTCAGTTGATCTTTGGGTCAAGTCTTGTTTTTCTACAAAACATTTTGCTTATTTAGTCATAGGATGGACAGCGTGGTTTGAATGAGCAACTTCTCAATTTTTATCTTTAATAGATACATCAATTAATTTAGCCTTATTTAAAGACTAGTCTGAATAAAGACGGCTGTTCCTCGTGTTCCTCAACACTTCCTTGCTTCTAAAAAAGAGCTGGGGAGCATGGTGGAGATATTTCTAGAGATAAATGTTCTGTTTGGCACTCTTTGGGTTGCTCTGGTCAGTGATCTTTGAGATTGTTCACAGACAATCTAGTTTTGCTGAGCAAAGGAATGGGACTGGGATATGATGATGGAATTTAGCTACATATTTCTAACAAGTCTCCAAAGTGGACCTGTACGCCCACTTGGCTGAGCACTGCCTCCAAAGCCACTGTTGGACCTGCCAACAGCTCAGACAAGAAAATACGTTTTATTTTTGCCAACTGGCTGACCAACCAGCACATGTGCACCAGAGTTTGTACAACCAGGGCAGAAATTAGGAAGAATTGATAAGACTATGAGGAGGCTGGTATATATAACCAAAATATTTTTGAGGCACGGAGTAGCCCTCTTTCTTTCTCAAGTCAGGTTCTCTTTTTGTAAATAAGATGTGGAAATTTGGGAAAAATCTGTTATAAAACCCAAAAATGTCAATGAAATTTCTTTAACAGCTGTTGGTACCAGTTTCCAAGCATGTATGTGTCAGAACTTTCCAATGGCACTGTAAATGTTTATAGCTGAAGTGGAGGGGGAAAGTAGCAAAAGTTGAATGGCTGCTTATAAACAAGAAGCTTGGTAAACCTTTTAAAGCTTTTTCTTTTGCAGCTGTTAATTAAACAAATAGAAATCTGTTTAGCAAAATAAAAATGGTTTAGAATGTTAAAATAAATGAAGTAGAAATGTGAATATTCTGGTTTTAAAGAGATTTAAGTTTTCCATTGGCAGTAGACAATAATTTGGTTTCTGCTCTACTTTCAGTATTTTTCACTGTGTAGGAGATATGCTTGTTTATATACACATATATGCAGATTTATCTGCCTTTATAATGTGGACAAATTATGTGTGCACCTAAACATATGCATATACAGATGTATACATCTCATATCCCTCTGACTCATGGCTCAGGTCTGTGTAATTCAATGTTTTATCAAGAGACTGTCAAGGAGCAGTTCCACACTTTGTTGGGGAAAGACAAATACACCCAAGGAAGATGGTCTTGTAATTGGAAATACCAAAATGCAAAAGACTTTGAAGTCCACCATGGGCACAAGCGTGCAAAGCCATGTTCACTGCTTAGCTTTTAACCTGCCACATGCATTCCGTAGTTAAATTACATACTCTGAGCAGTTCCAGTGAATTCAATGGGTCTACCCTGAATGAGCAAAGTTAAGTAGGTGCATAAGTGTTTTCAGGCTTTAGGCTTTACAAGCTTTCATAATTAGTGCTCTAGACAACATTAATTAAAGAGTACTTTAGAAAGAATATAGCTGTTTAAACCTCTCTAGTGGTTTGCATCTTATTCAAGGATCCCAATCAATGCAGCACATGGATAATCCAGTCAGAAGGAAATGCTGCGTTCGTACAGTTATAGTTTAATGCAATTTGTATACATCTTTGCAGTGGTATATAACAAAAATAACTTTATACAAAGTCACGTCAGTTCAAGGATAATTAAATAAAAGTGAATAATAATGAAACACGACATGTTTTCTATTTTTTCTATTTTATTGTAGAGTTTCTTATGAGTATTGTGATCTATGGTAATCAAATGTGATGAAAAGGCAGGATTTCCTGAGGCTAGTAAGATTTCTCCGATTTCCTTCTTTAGTCTTGGGCCAGAGTTAGAATTTATATCTCACTCATCCTCCTGTTATTATATAATTGAGGGAAAATTAAAAATAAAACATTGATTAAAAGCTGTAAAATTCTTTTATGAACAAAAAGACTTGTGAAATGTTAAGTGTTACTTTCTGTATAATATATTGTGAAAGGGCTGCTTTGATTTTTTTTATTTTTTTTTTTTTGCACTGTTGGTGTTGTATAATGTAGTCTCCTGTCTTCATGAGACCGTCTTAGTATCATGTGGCAAATCCTTTGATGGATGATTGAGAATTGTGTTTGAGATCCCCTGTAGTAGCTCTACTTAAAGCTTAAACACAGTTTTAATTTTTGACACTGCTTGCATTTTATGCTGTCTTTTTCTCCCATATAGAGATAATTTCTGAACGCTGATGAAGGAAAATTACTGCAGCTTGTACTGACATAGTTGTAAAGGCACAATAAAATTTGACATCTTCCATGTAGTGAGTGTATCTTGATCAGAAATAGGACTATCACTCAGAACAAATTATTTTGAAGCCTAAAGCAGGAAGGATATAATAGTTAAGCACAAAATTACCTGATGGGTCTTTAATCATCCAACAATTTAAAAGAACAGATCTCTGTCCATTACAGAAAGAGGAACAAAAGACCAAGAATAGAAATGGAGACAATGACAAACTAAATTATTGAGGGGGTGGGGATCTCCTGTACTATCTAAAAACTCTTGCCAGTGCTTAATGATGCTATACAGTAATGGGGAAACAGACTTTTCCATGAGTACATTGGGCTTCTTTTCATCTGGCTTTGTATTTTAATAGCTCTAACAGAAAGAAAATACTGAAAAAGCCTTAGAAAACTGGGGTGTCCTAAAAAAAAAAAAAAAAAGAAAAAAGAAATGTTGCACCCCAAGTGCTTGCAGGTTTCGAGGTCTGGGAAAATCCAAGATGCTGGTCTGCAGTGACAGAGAGAGCAGTGCTGCAGCAGTCCTTTGGGTTAAGAGATGGAGTTGCCCAAACCCACAGAAACTCACAAAATAGTGAATAGGGCTCATCTTGAAGGGGAACATGGATAGAAAATTCTGTAGTTCTGTGAATACTCTTTCTCTGTTTTCTTCAAAAGACCATGTGCGCTTTCCACTCCCTCTCAGCACTGGTCCCACAAATTCCACTTGGTTAAATTAAGCCCCCCTGTAAAATCCCAATTTGGCATTATAATACAATAATTATTAAACAGATAATATTGAACCATCGATTTTTCTTCTGACCTCAACTCTATGGCAGTGTCTGCTGATTATAAATACTATTAGTGAAAAAGAAATCAGCACGGTGTGCTCAAGTTTCTTTTCAAATAAAGAGAATTTTTTCAGCATTCGGGTTCCCCGTAGGCTTTTAATCAAGGTTATGGGAAAGTCCATAAACTTTCTGCTGAATATTTAACAAGCTGGAGGTCGTAGCAGACATGAGATCCCAAGGACAAGTGAAATGAGATTGCAATCAGAAAAGCAGAGGAGACCTGGAGATAAGCAAAGCTTTGTCTACAGATAGTATCTAAAAGAACAAATACCAGAGTCACGTTTTCAGGCTTCTTTTGTGAGACTTCATTTTCCCAGTATAAACATCCATAAAAAGGTGTAAATACAAATGGGTGGTTGCACCAGTTTTAGTCACTGCACATTGCTGAAATGGTGATTGAAACCCAGTCTGAAAGAAGTTTATAAAACAGCAGACATTTCATTACAGTTGCACACATTGCTTTTTTACTGACCTGAGATCCCAATTCCCCAACACCTTTTTAAAATAAATTCTATAAACAGCCTCTATTACACTGAATTGTAATGCCTGTTCATACGTGTTTAGCCAAGAACTTTTGTTTGCTGGATCTGTATAATTGAACTATTTTTAACGGTATAGTTGTGCTGATATTTTTCTGGGAAAGCAATCTTGCAGGAACTCTTACCCATGCCTATTCAGAAGCTATAACAGTATTATTATAATACTCTATGTAAGTTATAGGGTGAATCTGCAGTGTGAGAGGGAGAGGGTGCCACTGCTGCCATGTTGGCAGTGCCCACGGGAGCTGACAGCTATCCCACGCTGAGGGTTCTGGGATGACATCAAAGTCTGCTCTTTTCAGTGATCCTTGAGTCAACCATCCGACAAAGACCTCCCTAGGCATTAGGGGAATTTTAACTGTATTTCCTGAAACTGATGCGCTGGTTATTCTTCATTTATAGCAGAAAGTCACTGGCAATAGAGTTTCACAGCCTGCTTGGGATAGTATAGATATAAATTCCTTCTGTAAAATCTAGTCACCTGGTGGCTTTGTATATTATTTTGTTTCCCTTGTGTAAAAAGTATTAGAACACTGTACCTTCAGAAAATGTGATGAACTTCAAGCTGGCTTTGTAGCTCAAAAGCAGACTGCATCCCACTTCTATTAATAGAGTAACACACTGTTTTGCTGTAAATCAGACTAGGTAAAATACACTCATAAATTAAGGCTTTGACTAAATTGTTATCATCGGCGTAGGCCTGATACCATACTAACTGTTTCCCCTCCTTTTCTTATATCAGACACTGTTAAGGAGCCCAGAAGTTAGCAACTCAGAAGCACCTGTTCTAGGCCTGCAGAGATTTCCAACAGTCTTTCATAAATGGAATCTCTGATTTGGGTGTTCATTTCTAAGAACTGGGTGCATATTTCTTCAGATTATTCCGTTCTTAATTTCTGTTCATTTTCAGTGAGGGGAAAAGAGAGCCCAGAAGGGAACTGTAAGTAAGCTGTTAACTTCTGTGACAAAACATCTGGGACGTTTCTGTTAGAAAGGTTCTGGGTTTACAGCACTCTTACACCCTCCCTCATTTGCTGAACAGATTCTTTAGTTCAAATATCTTGGCGAGCACCCCCAGCGAGGAAGGCTAAAAGTCACCCAGCGTGTTATTCATTCAATGCCAGGAACTGGAATCCCTTTTCTCTCCTTAGTGAATGAGGACTTCTCATCCAGAACGGCTGGGCACGCTGTCCCAGGTGCAGTCCGATGCTGATATCCCCATCCTTGTGCTGTAATGATGAAAAACTCGTACACCTCAGAACTAGGAATTTTTACATAATTTCTTTCAAAACATGGACAAAGACACCTGGTTGGATATTCTCCCTTGCCAGACTAAATGAGGTGAGACTTCTGCGTGGGGTTATGTGGGAAGGTAAATTTTCCTGGGTGGGGTTGACAGGGCACGATCCATTGCCCCTTGGGTTTTGATCATGCTGTCAAATCACATCTTTGCTCCCGTATAAATAACATAATGTGAAAAAAGAAAAAGAGACACTCTTTCTGATGTATTTAAAAATACAACACAAAAATTTAAATCGGGCAATTTTTAAGTCTAGTCATAAAAAAACAATCAAGTATTGCAACAATGAAACATGTCTCATAAAAATACTGAAAACCTGAAGGAAAGGTTGGTTAATAATAAATGTAATCTCAGTGCTTCGCTTGTAAGATATTCATGTTTCACTTGAGACTGTACTGCTTTCAAGATAGAAGAGCTGAAAAGAAGTGTATCGTAAACATCCATTACATATAGTTTGTGCATATATCTTCTTCCTTTGCCAATCCAATAATGCAGTGTAATACTTGCAGCAGCTGATGAAAAAAGTTTAGCAGCTGGTGAAAACATTAGAGATTGTGTTGGGGATGAATCTTTTGTCCCCACTCCATTCAGTCTGTCCAGTGAACTTGCACTGGAAGTGGTGGTGGTTTAACTGCACTCGTCACTGGCAGTGTCGCCGATCCCCTAGCAAGAGTAAAGCCACAAAAAGGGAGCTTGTGTATTTGTTTGCTCTCTGGTAGTAATACTGGGAATAAAATCAAGAGGAAACTATCAGGTTAAAATTTAAAGTTTGTGTGTAAAGAACCCCTTTTTTCATTTCTGACACCAGTAATTTATAAACTCAGTAGCTATCTTCCCAGTTCAGCATAGGACATTTCCTTGTCAAGCTACTGAGTTGAGTGTCTCCCTGTAACAAACCTTAATAGTCTCATTATCTTTTATTAAGTATGTTTGTCTTCCGGAGAACAGCAGATGGGTTAAAGATAAGAAAAGCAAAACTTTATTCTCATCTCATCTTTATTGTAGTTTCTCTGTAGAAAAAGTTTCATAAATTTAAACTTAATGGGTTAAACTTAAATCTATTTCTATACTATACATAATTATATATGTGTGTATATATATACACTAAGGAACATATAGAGGCGGAGTTGTCTAGAAAAATAAGTACTTTACAGACCTGCATTATATAGAGAGACTTTCAAACATTTCATAGTACATCTTCTCTTAAGAGGCCTTAATTGTGTTCCAGGCCATAGATCGTATCAAGGGTTTCTCTTAGGCTGGCTTATTCCCATAGCGCCACAGCCACCACCTCAGGTCTCTGCTGCTGTTGGCGAACACTGGCTTGGGATTGAGGAAGAGCAGCACAAATGTCTGTGGAGAAAGGTGATTTCCCAAGCTGCCTCTTCGGGTTCTGTAAGATCCATGACATTAGAAGGAAAGGAAAGAGAGACTGAGATTAGTGAACCTCAACGTAAGAAACCTTCACAGTACCTCTGCAGAATATTATAAACGATGTGCTTATGAATAACACATAATCATTGCAGAGATTTCATTTATTCATATGAGGTATTATTATGCAGTAAGTGCAATAGATACGATATGTATGGCTTATATGTGGATGTGAAAGTCATCTTTTTCTATTCTTTGTGCTTCTTTGCAATTTCAGATTGTTTTCTCTGAAAATAATGCTTTTAGGACTTTTAAATTGTTGGAGGTTTTGGGCAGGGATGGCTTTGGTTTTTTTGAAGATTAGGAAACACTAATAAACCGAATGAGGGAAGGCAATATAAAGGTTATAGATAAAACCATTTCAGTATGAAGCTGGCTGGATAACTATTGATCTCGTGCGAACTGAAAATGTAAAACCTGCCTGTGCACAAGCTGTAAGATACGTATTGGATACATATAGATAATAATCAATCATAAAGGAAATATTAATGCATTGATAGAAGTGAGATACTTCCACTCTGCTTTCAAAATAATAAAAGCAGGTGTATTTTATCTGGTAGTTGTTGTCACCTAATAAAGAAATAGCAACATTGTGGCTAACAAATGTGATGAACAGGCTACACATGCTAAATGAAGAACAGCATCTGAAAACCTGACAAGCCTGTGACAAGCCTTCCAGATAGCTAAAGAGCAGTAATGAAAGAATGTGTAGTCTTGTCGTGTTAGAAATAATCATAAAACCTGCATAATGTGACAGAGAAATGGTTTCCAGCCAGATTAGCCAAGTTAGTGCAAAATTATTTAATTTTCCAGAAAATAAACTAGGCTGCAAAAATAAGCAGGATGATGTCCTGCCAGCTTCTCCAAGAACTTTATTTAGCACGCAGCCTTCACATCTGATCTTTTTTACAAGTAAGGATATTATGGAAGGATGCATGAAAGTTTTTCCCATTACATGAAGTTTGATGCTGTGCTTTTACTTTACTGTCCATGCCCGTTTAGCCGTGTCTCTTGATATAATACAGGGAGATACGCTGGGTTTTGTACTAGGAAACAGAGTAGGTGCTTTCCTGCCTTCTCAGTCTGTAGGCAGGATACATAGCCTCCCAGAAGATATTCATCAATATGAATGATAACTTGAAACAAGATCTCTTTTTCAAGAGGCAGGTAAGAAAAAATAGCGTTGCTATTTTGTCCTTGATGCTGTTTCAGATTTTTTCGCCATACTGCCTCAAATGTTTAAAAAAAAGCCCCAAAACTATACTGGTTTTGCTTAGGAAATTAAAAATAGTTTAATGTGTTTTCATTTCTTTTTATGGCATGCTAATAAAATACAATAAAACCTGATAATGTTGATTCACAGTCTGATAAAAGAATTATGAAAGTATGCAAATGGTGTTACATCATGGGGAAATTGAGGGGTGGGTATTTATAGTGAAAATGTTGGGGATTTCAGAAATTAATTTGAGAGGTCAGTATGTGTATTTTTCTCCAATGCTTTCTTCATCTTCATATTTTATAAATATTCATCATAGATTATAATTAAATAATTTCCTAAAGAGCTGACTTCAAATGATGTTTATATATCATGGTAATGTAAGAAAAGGTTATTAAATTTTAAGGAGCTTTATTCGATTTCTGTTGTTGACATATTTCAGACTTGGAATTTTCCTAGCAGTTATGAAGAGAATTATTATTTTTAAGAGACATTTTGCTATAGAAGCAAATATTAACTAACTAATTAATATATATACCTACCCTTCTGCCAGCCTACAGTAAATAACTGCATTTTCAAATTAAATTATGGAAGAGATTTGAAGGAATATGAAACCTGCAATTCCCCTAGTAGAAACGTAAGAAAAAGCTAAGAACAGTCCTACAACTAGAAATGAGTGAAGAAATAATTCTTCACATGTATTTTTCAAAGCTATGCTGACATTTTTCATTTTGCCAATCTGTTGTTTGACATCAGTCATTCTCATTATTCTGAAACATTAATCCAGCAATGGCATCTCTGCCTTCATAAACTTCCTGGCGGGATTGTTATATGCTGTCACTGATGTCTGGGATGAAAATAATTTTAAGAAAAAGTTAGGTATGTTAGATTTATAGATTTTTTAATATTTTTTTTTTCATGAAAACTTAGTCAAATCATCAAACCTCCTCATCTGAAATGGTTCAGAAATTATCTGGTATAATGGCCATGGAGAACATTTTCTGGGGTTTGGCAAGAAACATACAATAGTGACTGAGCTTAGTGTCCAACTGCAAATGCTAGCTACGCACAACATCACCACCAGCATTATAAAATCATTTACTGTGCAATCAGAGTAGTAAAGGTGACAGTGGAAATTAGAGCTGAGATCTATATGGCTTGCCAGGGACCCATAGCCGCTGTTGTTCTATAAATTTTAATTTGCTCGGTTTGGATTTGGTTCGTTTATTACAACATGCAAATGCCTTCTTACTTGTGAAATGAGAGTGAAATTTTCTCCAGTAAGCCATGCTCTGTCTTCTTTTACTTGCAATTAAAATGGGCCTGAAATAATGTGGAAATCACATATATATATATATACATGTTATTTCATTAGGAAATACTGCTGCTGGTCATTCACGATAGGCGTAATTATTTTAGTTATCAAAAATTCTAGGTAAGGTCTCTGAATGGAAGTAAGAGTTGCAAACCTGTTGTCTGGCTTAATGGGTTTTCTGTCCGTACAACAGTTGATGTGTTAGGTACATAAATTAGGATTTAAATTAATCTCTAGTCACTACTTTATATTTGTGATTCAAGATTAAACAAATGCAGCCTATTATTTTTAAGTCTGCCTGCTGACATTCTGAAATGGGTATGTGTAACTTCAGGATAGCTTCTGCCCAACTTTCAATTGTATTCAGACCATCTGCATGTTTGGTAGGAAAAAATCATCTGTATCCCTTTGTCAGGAGTTTACTATTTATTAAGTGTGAATAAAGGATAGCTGGTGATTGGTTATGTTTTCAGCTTCCAGCTCCCTAGACTTTATTATGAGAAGCTTCTTTGAAGTTCGGTATGGCTTTACGAGCATAGCATGGACTATTATTGCATCAGCAGAAGAGAAATCTTGCTAATTTATTTCACCGATGACAGTGCCTGGTAGCTGGCACTTAGGCTTGTTTAAGCTATTGTATTACCATTTTCTTTGGTGTAGCTTTCTGCTTTATGCTGTGAGTAAATGTCATCTGCAGGCAAATTAATAATTTGTTATCATTTGTTGGAGCAAGAAGTAAGAGAGCTGGAAGTCAGCTAAATACGTAGGACCACTGCACCGCTAGAAACCCAGTAAATATATATTATAGCCAACCCTCAAAATATACTGGTAGAGTGTAATAAAGCTGAAATAGTTTCCCACAGTTGTTTACCACCTCCACTGCATTAATGATGGATAAATATTCAGGGGGTGCTATCAAGTTCTGTTTGCTCTGTCAGTGTGATTAGGGAGAGCATCCGTACTCAGTGATGGAGCATGCTGTAGTAGGTATGTGTATGGAGCCTCATCTTGCAGCAGAAGGAGCAGGAATTTCATCATCCACTTGACCACGTGTCTGAACAAGCTTTTGAGCCAGTTAAGTAATAAAAAACACACACATAATCACCTTTTCATACGTGCTCCATGTTGGAAGTTTCTGAAGAACCTGAGAGTCTGAGGGAACTAGTGTCCATTGGATATTGGAGTGAGTTTCTTGCAGTGTCCTGCACAATGTCCTCTTCCAAATAACAGTGCTTTATTATCACCTGGAGAGGCCAGGATATGTCTCTTTGAGATGCTGAGTCCCTTCGGAGCGGGTCAACATAGTCCTTGATTCCAACCAGGTTCAATCAGAGTTTGATCAGGGAGGGTTTTATTAGCTAGAGGTGAAGGCGGCGCTTGTCAGATAGTCGCTTTTGTTGTGCAGGATTTGATCTTGCCATGCCGGACTTGCTGGCAGAGGATGTGGTGAAGCCATTCACTGAGCAGCAGTTTAACGTAGCTAGCTGTCTGGCTGCTGCTTTTCATTAAATCCACCACTGGCCAAACAACCTGGCTTGTTTCCATGGCCTTGTTTCTCATGAGGGGGTCCACCCCAATTTTTCTGATGATAATCTGCTGCAATTCATTTGTGATTTTGACTACATGGCTCATTGCTTTACTCTTGGTAGTTTTATTAATCTTTACTAAGCTTGTGACCAGTCTGGACGTAGTCCCCTGATTTTACTTTTATTTATATTATATCCCTTAATAAATAAAATCACCTTTATCATCAGCAGAGGTACTGTAAAGAATAAAAAATGTTTCAGAACAAAGATATTTTTATGAAATGGGTGTGTTTGTTATAAAGAGCTGTGAGATGGCTGAGAAAAAGTGAGCTTATTCAGTATATCATTATTTGCTGGTACTTTGATGGATTAACTTACAAATTATGGCGGTCAGACATATCCTATTATTTATACAATGGCTTTTTTTAGGAAAGTTCATTTTTAAGGTAAGCAATCAAGTAATTCCTTATATGGAGATGGGGGAATACTTAACCTTGACTACAACAACATTAACTCCAGTGAGCTTAATGAATTATTCATGTACCTTGAGAGACATCAAATCGCTCTGCACTGTCTGCAAAGTGCAGTTTACCAAAAAATGATAGCTCGGTGAATTGTATTTGTATATCTGAACATTAAATTAAAGACAGTGCTATGAAAAGACATTGGTGGATATACCTGCATAGGTATGTGGGCACTAGCAAGGTCCTACATGTCATTCCCTCATCCCCTTGCAGTCATTAATAATTTGTTTGCAAGGAACAGTCTAATAGATGAAAATAATTTAATATCCAAAGATTCATATACTAGCAATAGGGATGTAATCACTGCAAGCACTAACCTTTTTACAAAGAAGCTGTCCAGTCTGGTTTCTGGGGTTTGGTAGAACATCCTGAAGTATGAAGTTGCCTTTTTTCTACAGTATTTGTTTTTTTTCTGGGTGGAAACAAAATGCTATTTGCCTTTCAGAATGCAGTTCTGGAATGGAAGTGTCTGTTTCAAAACCTTGGTTGAGACATGAGCTGGCATTTTTGTTGACAACAACATTTAGTCTCTTCAAAGTATTTTTCTGAGTTCTTGAGATGTATGCTCTTCACAAATATTTCCTGCTTTTCTCCCCTCATTGTTAAGTCCCAGTTTTACAGGTGGCTTAGGTACCTGTGCATAATTATGAAGCACACAGAGTATGAGTTTCTGGGTGTGGGGTGTGGTTTTACACAGAGGTCTTTTTCCCAGAATTTCCTTATTTAAAAGCATGTATGTCTGTTGTTTACATCTATATTATTATAGTTGTTTGGAGAAACTTCTCTGAAGGATATCATGCAAGAGACTGATCACTGAGGATTCCTTTTTGGAATTTATCTCTTAATAGTAAGATATAGAAGATGCTCCAAACTCTAACTAAAGCTGTTTACACAGCGCTTCGAGCAACAGACAGACAGACACACGTACGCATGTGTGCTTTATACTACAACAACACATGCATGGAGTTTCTGCTTTTTCTGACAACGTGTATTTATTACATCTTACTCCCCTCATATTGTAAAATAAATTGTCTCCATATTTTAATACTGTGGTGTTGTCTTGCTGGAGCTACTGATTCCAGCAGGTTGCCTGTATGAACACAACTCCTTAGCCAGCTCCCAGATTAGAAGAACAGCTTTCAAACCACTCTGATGAAGGTTTCTCCTTCCTGACTTCTGGAGCTGTGGCTTTCCAGGCCTGTTCACCAGGAGCCTTTGCAGACCACACAGCCTGTACTGGGGAGGAAGCAGGAATGGCGGCAAACACAGCAAGCTTCCTCCTTCCCTCCCAACCAGCTCACGCTGCAAGAGCATTTGCAATGAGCTCAATTCTATACCAATGGAATGCACATTCTGTGCAGACTGTTTTTATTAATGTTTTAAAGACATGCTTAATATACAAACATGTATTGTACACACATATATATGCACACATTTCTATTTTTAAGTACCTCTAAGAATGTCATCAAGGAATCAGAATATAGGGAAGAGCAAGAACAAATCTTCCACTATCTTTTATTCAGTAGACTGTTTTTGATAATCTAGAAAGGCTCCTTGGATAGGCTTAATGTATGATGAGACATGGTTTGAATACAAAACTTGCATTCCAGAAACTTCCCCTTGGTAGCATAAAGAAATGTCTATGTACAGATACTGACATGTTTCACTTTCTTCACGGGCTGCTCATTCCCCGGACCTTAGCACAGAATTATCATACTTTTCTGTCTTATTTATCATTGAGATTTTTAGAAGTTATATTTCCTAATCTTAGCAAATATCCATAATGCTTAGAAAGAAGGAGCAGGGGGTGTTTGAAGAGGCCGCAGACATAATTTTGCTCTCTGAATATAGATAGATGCAGAACTCCCGCAGAAAGAGATTTATCATTAACTAAAATTCAGAACATCAAAAAGATTCAAATTGAACCCTCTGGCATCTTCAGCTCCATATCAAGATGGTATTACCAATTTCTGAACATAGTCACTAATTGCTTTTGTCTGTGAAATGTCTTTTAACCCATTAAAAACGCTCAGGGCAAAACCCATGTATTTTATGGATTTAGTTCCTAATACTTTGTAACTCACAAGATCTGATCTCTGTGATAAATCTCTAAAGACTCCCATGATCTGAGTCTCATCTTTTACTTGTGTATTATGCTTATAGCATCAATTCTGGTTTATATATATGAGAAATCATTCACTAATTTTGAAGTAGCCAAATAATTTAAAATCAAAATGCTCATGAAGAGCAGTTTCCCATCTGAATATCCAAGACTTTCCGAGCTATAGAAATATCAAAATTGATAGCACAGACAGCAGTTTGCCTCAGTTCCAACTTTTGCCAAGCGACTTTTAATCAAAATATGTAGAAGTTCTCCACTTAGTGTCTAGAGTGGCAGGAAGATGTTGGGAACGCTGTAAATCCTTGCCTCCCAAAGTACTATGTGCGATAAGGGATTGCAAGAAGAAATGGTAAATATTAAACTTGATCCTATGACACAGTGTGGACTCTCAGGGAGAATGCAGCATTGTATGGTTTTGCAGCCACCTGGAATTACAACCTCTGGGTTATTCTACAGGTACCATTGTAAAATATTTATTTGGCTGCTCTTTGTAGATCTAATTTCAGTCTTGTGTTTTGACTACTCGGTGGTTTTGGAAAGTCTTCAGACTGATTTCAGAGCTTGTAATTTTAAAATTATATTGTCTGGAATATGGAAGGCTCAGCATGATATCTGAGAGTTATGCATCTCTACAAATACAATGCTTTACATGAAACTAAGCTTATCTGACTTAACCTTTTACCCAATGTTTGAGAAAGGGAGGAAGTGACTTTCCTCCAAAGGCAAAAGGAATAATCAGCAGAAATTATTTGATTAGTCTGTAGTTGTTTGGTTGGGGGGTTTTGCATCTTGGTTGAGTGGGAGATGCCAGGTGCCTGGTATTAACTCCAGGGGTGATTTTCTGAGTATTGTCAGTGTAGCACAAGACTTGCAGGGGGACAGTTGGTGCATTGGGACTTAGGCGGGCACCGATAGATACAACGGAACAGCTAGACAGCAAAGTAGCCTCTTTGTTTTACAGTTTTGATTACAGAAGTGGCTTTGCATTAATTGGTTTAATAATAGAATACAGCTTTGCTGACCACATGAATTTGAGGAAATGACGAGGCTTTCCCATGCCAAACACACTTCTAGAGTAACACATCTTAGTGCTTTTGTCCTTGTTTCCAGAGTGGGTAGGCATTTCTTTGAGATAGGACTTGCAAGAATAAGCTGTATGCATACTGCATTATATAGAAGTATATCTATATGTGTATTTAACACTTGTTATTTCAAGCCCTTTTATGAACTGCCGTTTGTAATTTCTCAAAGACTTTTTTTAAAAAAGGAAGTGTAAACATTAGCTAAAATAGGGAATGAGAAATATCTGTTGACACTTACATTCCTTAGAGGTAACTCAGGTATTTTCTGTGGTTCATACTAAATAAAGAAACTTCCTCAAAAGTAAGTTTAAAAGTTATTTTGAGGAAGAAAAAAAAAAGAGTGTTTGTGTTTAATATTAGTATATTAATATTCAGTATGTATATTAATATTCCATATGTTTACTGTACTTTTACACAAATCCAGTAGCATAGAATGAAAATGTCAGTGCTTTTGAAGTGAAAGAAAATTTATTGATTTAAAATAAGCCTATTTGAAAATCTCAAATTCAGTTGTGGGTTTTTAAATTTCAATCACAGTAAGACCGATGAGGTGCTAATTGTAAATCACCCTACTATTGTGCAAAATACCCTGGAAAATAGTCCTTACAGAGTAATTGATAGCATCCTGCTCTTTTGGTTTTGCAAATTCCAGTAATATATACCAAATTTTCTTTTTGTTAATATCTCCTGTCCTACTTTCTTTGGCTGTATGGGTACCTGCTGAGGTTATGAATCAACTGCAGATCAGAAGTCACATGAAATGTGACTGGCCACCCCTCCCTTAGGGTTTTCCTGTTTGACTTAGTCCTTTTCCCAATTCCAAACAAAACAATATCTAATTGCTTTTCTTTTGCAAGTGGACCTGAGGTAAAAATTTACTGCAGATACCCAGAGATACCACACCACATTGTGAAATGTATGATTACTTTGGAGTAAGGTCTCCTAGTATAGTATATGTTGTTGTAGGCTGTGTATGTTGTTATAGGTTGTATATGTTGTTGACTACCACTGGAATTGATTCCTTGGTTCACAGAATTTATTTTGCATGTTTTAACCAGTAGTAGTTGATTTAGTAGTAGTAGTTTAACCAGAATGTAGTTGATAATTGTTTGATGAGTAACGGGCATGATTAACATAAAATAAGATAAATTCTGTCTATGCTGTGGATGGCGGGGGGGGAAATACTCTTCAAATTCAAGATGACAGGTTTATGGATTGCAGTTTAAAGCAGGTAGCATGTACAGCTTCCTGATATTTGGTTGTCAGAGACCTTGGACTGTGCTAGAAGCAGACATATTTACCTCTCACATTTACAGACGGGTCAGGACTGAGGTCATGAACAACAGAGTGAAAGAAATCTCAGGCTTTGCCTGCTAGCGCTGTATCTTGGGATGCAGCTCTATTCTGCCCGAGTTCAATTTCTAATGCTCCCTGACCCTTACTCTGTTATAAATAATCAGAAATATTCATTACAGAATGGCAATAGCTTTGGAGAAGTGATGGAGTGTGTATTATAAAAGGAAAAATACATCCAATTCTCATAACTCCTTGCAAATTGTATTGGAAAGCCTTCAGCTGAATATATTCACATCCTGCTTTAAGAAATGCTACAAATAATGTGATGAGTCGAATTATCCTCAAAAAATTCAGCTCATGTAGATGTGTGTGTACCTATTTCACAGTGCAGAGGGTTATCGTTTTCTGTGTTCAGACTGATATTGAAATACGGGGAAAAAATTATTTAATTTAAGGTCAGGTATCACTATCAAAGTCATATAGTTTGAAGAGTGCTAACATGGTACTACTTTGGGTTTTTTTTCTATTTATGTGCCTTTTCAGGTTTCTATATAAGCTTGAATCATCACCATTAACAGCCTGGAAAATTCTACTTTTTTGATATTAATGAAAAAAAAATATTTCTGATTTCTGGCTCTGATTCCACAACTCGGTCACTTGCAACAGGTACAAAAGAAGAATGTGCTCTTGATAATGTTATTCACATGTATTCAAATTTATTGAAGGGTGCTCTAGAAAGAATCATGAGGCTCTTTTTTGTATTAATATTGAATTTCTGGGGATGGCTTGCTTTGGGTAATTTTCCACTTGCTCTTGTGAGACTTGTTACATTTTCTGGGTGTTTTTTTCTCTGCAGACATATATGATAGAAGCACTGTTGGTTTTCAAACTCGTAGTGCTGCTTTGTTTTTCTCACCCCAGAAAATGAAATTCCATAATGCATGTGCAAGCTGATGCTTTAATAAAGGAAACGAATTGTACAAGAGCAAAGAATACAAGATTCCAAGGCTTATTCAGGCTGTATTGTGCCCTGTAACATACCATGGCAGCTGAGGTTCTGATAGGAACGTTAAGTAAAATTTGCTTTTCTGTTCAGTGCAATGCAGGAAAAGCAGCTATTAGGTTTTGTTAATTAATTTAATTAACTTTATTAAATAACTGCCTTGAATGTCTCGCTTCAGCATTTGCCGTTGGGTGAGACCATAGAAATCTGCTGAGTTGTAACATTTGCAAATGTTCATCTTGGTAGTGAAAAGAAATAAGATCTTCCCTTGTCGTCCTCAAGCCCTGGAGGAACTTGGAAACTTTATCAGAGGCCCAAATAAGTTCCCATTCCATGCTTTAGCTCTTAAAGCTCATGTGCATTTATCAGTATGAGTGCTGATATTCAATGTCAACCATAGAATCATAGACTGGTCTGGGTTGCAAGGGACCCCAAGGATCAAAGAGTTCCAACCCCCTGCCACAGGCAGGGCCAGCAAACTCCGTGCCTGGATCTACACAGGGTTGTGTACTTTTTACAGTATTTAGTAGCCAGGTACAAACTTTCCTTCATATCTGATACACCCAGCATTTGGAATACCTTTGTAAGAGCACTGTGATCACATTCACAGAAACATCAAATGTCCACATTTATGTTTTCTTCTCTCTGAGAAACTCCACAACATTTAAAGTACATTCTTTTTCAGGCCAAGCAGTAATTTCCACCTAATAAATAATTCCAGAGTGTTGCTGCTCTAACCAGTTTAGTGTGCTTAACGCAAGCAAAGGTACTATATTTTCTCTTGCCCTGGGTAATGCAGTGTGCATTTGTGTAGGATGTTGGGGCTTTTTTTAAATATCTCTTAAAAAGAGTTATCTTTTGACCTGTTTTTTAGGCTAAATGTATCCAACTTCTGACTTGCATATCTTATTTTATTTGTAAAAGCCACAAGAAGCCAGGAGAGAATTCCTCTGAAAGAAAACGATACAGAACAAAGTAGCTGGCTGCAAAGTAGGCTTTTCTTAAGACCTCTGCAAATGAGCTGTGTTGACTTAAGATTCATTGCAGCTTTCCTGCTGTGGCATGGTCTGCAGTGTTGGTTTGCTTCTTACGCAGTGAAATAAGCAACAGTCTTACGAGGAAAGAGTGGTCTAAACATGTATTTAATGAATAGTGTCTATGTGAAGATAGGGATGCAAATAGTTGTCTGGAAAGGTAAATTTGCCCTTTGTAATTACAGCTGGATTTTGCAGATGGTAAGAGGATTCTTTGCAACTTGACTGTATTAAGGAGGTTGAACTTTCATTTGGGCTTTTATTTAAAAGCATTTTATTATTTTTATTGCTCTTAACTGGTGACAGACAAGTACTGACGTGTATTTATATTTTTTAGTGTTCGGTACTTGTTAATATATTAAAAATTCCTCTAAAATTATCCTCACTGAACCCAATATTGAAGACTCCTGGAAGTCCTATTTTTCAATGAATGCTACAGACAGAACCAGTCCTTATTCACGTGCTGTCAGATACTCTGATGAGTCGTTGATTTGTCACAATAACTCAGAGTTTTCTAATCCAGCTAAGACCTGCCTAAAAAGGACTCGAGATGTTCAAATAGCTTATATTTAGTTAAATAAAAATTCTAAGATGTTGCAAAAAACCACTGGGAATTTGGCTTGGTAAAATTAAATTAATACTGCTTTTGGATGAAATCACATATTTTGTTGTTGCAATTTCAAATTAAGGTTTTTTTGTCTAAAAATCATACTGAAGATACATTTTGAAATTATTTTAAGTAAATGTTTTGTTATTTAAATGTCAAAGTCTTCAATCTTTTTGGGGTGTTTTGGTTTTTACCAGGAAACTGCATACAATCACTGAAATGGCTGGGGGTTTTTTTATAATTTGAGTAAATCTAATTCCAGCTAAAAAATCTCAAAGCTCTTCTGCAATCAGTGGAAAAGAAGAAGGATGATTTTTCTTCAGATGAAGTGGTCTGTTCTCAGGCGGGACACGCGCAGGGATCCTAGCCAAGCACATGGCAGTACAGATGCTATTCGCTGACTGCGGGAGAAAGTGTAAATCAAACCGTGTTTCCGGTTGCTTTAACTTGTTCTGCCCACTCGTGAGGAAGGCAGCTGGTTAGTTCATGCTGTGGCATATATAAATGTGGATTAAAGTCACCTCTGGTTACCCTTAAAGTACAAAAATAAATTGAGTATATCACATATCATCGTACTCCATACACAAACCTCCTTACAAGTACTTTTTCTATTAACACTCTAGGGAAATGAATGCTTTTGGTTTATCTGGTTTGGGTTTATCTTATTGTGGAATATAAGCCATAGAATGAATGAAAAAATAATTGTGAATTTTTGCATATTTTGCTGAAAAAACGTATTATGTTCAGCACTTGTCTACCAACAATGTACCTTATAAAGCCTTCTCCTTTGCAGGGATCTGGTGAGCAGAATTGACAGCCTGATACTGGCTAATGAGATTTGGATATCTGACTTTAAGTAGTTAGGGTTCAGTAGCTACTATTTGCTCAGGAATGGGGTGAATACTGAACTTCTGTTTGCACTATTACTGTTGTAGGTCAGGTAACATCAAATAGTAAAACATCATTGTCACTTCCTGAATTTGCTGCTCCGTGTCATGTCCACTGGTAACAGTGACTGGGCAGTTTTCTCTGATCTTTGTTTATAGAATATTAAGTCTGCTTTTCCACACTCTCTAGATGGTGATTAATTCCGAATCTTTAGGAATACAAATGGGCAGATTTCAGAGCTGCTGAGCTAGTGGGTTTCAAGAAGGCAGAAACGCTTTGTAACATCATATTGGTGTGTTTTCCTATTGTAATCTTAGTGCAGTGAATTAGCTTCTTCAAAGAAATACTTACTCCAAGAAAGGCTTGTTTGGTTTCTTCATGACCTTTTCCCCTACATTATCCAAATACCTCATCCACTATGCAGTTTATCTCCACAAAGTTTCTTGTGTGGCTTGTGATCAGATTCCATTTTAAAACTGGAAATACAGGCCGAAGACAACTTAAAAAAAAACAACTTTTGTAATCTAGAAACTCTGTGATGGGCAGGAAATTGTCCCTCCTGTAGTTCAGTTCTTTAATCACCAGATTTTTAATCACTGTACTTAAAACTCTGATTTTGACTGAAACAATATGTAGTGGCTGTGGTGACTCCAGAGTTAAACAGTTCACATAATCTGTTAATTGGTAGCTTCACTTCATTTAACAGTCCTTCTTTTGCTTTGATTCATATTTCTTCTCTATAACAAAAACTCTTCTAATTACTTATATCTACTTCTTTCTGTTATTTAAACAGCTCATCGTTATTTCTGGTATTTTTCCCACAAACCTAAGTCTGAGCTTTGCAATGAATGCTACCAAAAATTTATTTCAGTAAGAAATTGGGCTTAATTGCACATATAAATGTCTAGGTCCAGGTTCTGATTTCATTGCCTTGTTTTCATATGAAATGCTTACATGTCTTTAGAAATTAGTACAGTTTTCCTTTGCTTACTTTAAAGTAGACTGGCCAATTCATACTGTCACTTCAAGTCATTGCAGAGGTAGACCAAAAAGGACGTTGGTATGGCTGCTTACTGAGGCACATGATGGGAACAGGATGCATCGATAGCTACACAGCTATCTGCTATCTCTGTTAATTTTTCTGAGCAGTCCATGAATAATTTCTGACTCCTCGTCTCTAACTACACAAAGACTGGATCAAACACCCCATGTAATGAAATATCTAAAAGTCCAAGTACTACGTTACTGCTGGTGGAGATCCAGTCCACTGCCTTGAGTCAACGCTTATCAGTGTCCCTCAGGTTATAAGTGCAGGTTGAATTAAAAACTAGAATTTGGGTAGTCAAGTGCCTGTTAGTTCAGAATCCCCCCAGAGTGCATGGAATACCTAATCTTCCTCCCTTCTTCCTTATCTGGATGCAAAGACTGACTCTGCTGAAGCACCATCTGTAAAGGATGCCTTCAGTGGAACAGTCTTGAGCTCTGTGGAGCTGCCATGCTAGCCAGGGATTTGAGAGCCTTGTTACCCTTCCCTGCTCCAAGGGCAGCCTGCTCCATTGCCCAGATTTGTCCAGGTATCTCTTTGCCCAGGTCAGACACTTACAAATTGACCCAAATTGTGTATATGCCTCGATTAAGTCATAAGATCTTTTTTCAAACTTCTTTCCTAAGAGATTATTCCATCTTTATATTATGCAACAATGCGAGGAGCCCACAGAAGGGTTGTTTTTACCCAGAAAATCAGTTTCAAATGTTATCCTAGTAACTATTCTTTCTGGAACTAGCGAAGCAAAAGTTGTTGATAATTATAATGAGCCTATTAAGCCTAGTCATGGCTTCAGTTCCATCAGGAAAAGTTTTAGATTATTTTCTCATCTCTTCTATTCCGTTGAGAGTAATTAGCGGAATGATAATCTGCTTACCTAAAAAGAAATAATAATTATTTTCTAATCCCAATACAGCGTGTGATTTAAAACAAGGCCATTACACTTTTGAGTGGGGTTTTTGTGTGGGTTTTTGTTTGGGTTTTTTTAAAATTAGAATTAGGAAAACCATCAGTGTAAAACAGGTGATACGGTCAGTTAAGTTCCTCTGGGCTGCTTTTCATGAGCACAGTGCCACTGAGCTTGCTTCATGCTCTCACCTCTAATAAGGCTACAAAAAGTTCCAGAGGCTTCCGGATACGACAGATTTGTAACTGCAATTACAAGGATAAGTCCCCAGCAAGATGACTATTCAACTATGTGCTTAACATGGCATTACGTCGTAACAAGTGGTAGTAGCCTTGCCCTTCGGATTGTCATTGCAGCTGAAGTATGTAGAAGCAGACACCAAGGACACTTCCAGGACTCCAATTCCAGAGTGAATAATCTGCTACATTAACAACAGCATTATGTATTTGCTGAAGATACAGAGATACCTTGTAATGTTTATGACTAGGAATGTCTGCTGTCTAATGCTTCAGCTGCTTTATACACGGCAAAATCAATAATGGTCTTAGACAGTTTTATAGTTTTAAATATTTCAGATACCCGTGCCAGTGCAGAAGCTTGTTCTTTCTGAGGTAAGAAGGGATGCATTTGTGTCTTAAATGCTGTATACACTGCAAGCTATTATTTCTCTGAGGAGCACAAAAGCAAAAACTTATGTCATTATGTTCCTGTGACTAAAAAGAGAAATAAAATGGCTAATTCCTGAATTTGTTTTTACTAGTTTTTCAGGGCTCTGATAGCAATCGGTGCCCTGTTGCATGATGTGACCAGGAGCACAGTGATTTCTGGGTTCTTCAAAGGTGTCTGGGGTTGGTTTGAATAACTCCTTGTGACTCAGGTTTTCTGGTGCTGTCTCAAGAACAGTGCTAACCAGGAAAAGGCCATGATCCCTGCAAAATCCGAAAGTTTTTCTGCTAATTTCCACTATTCCTTAAAAAAGAGGTTGAAGCAGTGTTGTCTCCAGAGTTGGTGTGCATGTGGCAGGTGCCTAAAACAAGACAGCTTGGTCCCTGAATTACACCTGGCATCTTGGTGTCATTTAAGTCCTACTTAATTCTGATGGAGTCACGAGAAATGACTTTCTTTTCTGGAGCACTACCCAGTGGCTCTGCTTAGTACATTCTCTGGCAGGAAGTTGCTGTTTACTCTGGCACTGATAATTACACCTTACAGTTTGAAGGACACCATGGGGGGAATTCTGTGTGTAGTAAACAAACTCTGTGTTAGAGTAATGACCGTGTGTTCATGTAGATCATAAAGAAAAGGACTGGTACCACCCTGCTGCTGTCTAAAAGAAATGTCATTTTCTTGTTCCAAATACACAAAAGAAAAAAAAGAAAAGAAAAAAAAAAAAGAAACGAGAAGATTTGGAATTAAAAGCAAAAGAACTATGACTGGGTGACAGCGGTTGTGACAATAAAGCAGAAATGTAAACCTGGTTACATGTATAGCAGTCAGCATTAATTGTGGGAAAAGGTGCTGACAGAATTCCATGTACTTTTTCAACACCTTATTTCTCCAAAAGAACTAAACATCGATCCTGAACCTCCTATGTGAATAGTAAATATATTCTTTGTGATGATATTAGAATAACGTTTCTTGCCATGGTTTAATGCTTTGTTTCTGCATCACTAGGGAAGCTGCTTAATATGTGCAGAACAGCAGCAAAATTGTTAATAGAAGAGAAGCAGCTCACAGTGCAATGCTTAAACAAGTACTATTGATAGAACAAACAGTGATCTAGCCTTGTAAAGCACCACCTTCTATCCAAAGAAGCTTGCTGGTTTTATGTAAATGTTCACAGAGAAACAGACCATGAAATACGTTCTCTATAGAATGCCTTTGCAGAGGATGGAGTGCATGCTTGCTGAGAAATGGATGTCTGAGGCTGCAGTGGAGATGTCTGATGCATTTCTTGGTAGACTGTTTGTACGAACTCTAAAAAACCCACAGGCATGTCATGTTACCCAGCGGTAACCTTGGGCTGGTTTCCCTACCTGCTTTGTAAGTGCTCTGTGTGTGCAAGTATGCACCAGGTTTATGTTTTAGCGTGTTGACAACTCAGAGAATAGAGTCCTTTCTTTAAAGTATTAAAGGTATGCTCTTGTTTTGTATTCAATAACTTGTGTGTTGTATTTATGTCCTTGTTATTTTAACACCTGTACATGACTCGGAGAGATCAGAGGTTATATTAAGGCAGTTTATCTCCTGCAGAAGTTGCAAAGCAAAAATGATTACCTACCGAAAGCCTAGTTGTATCTAATTGCAAGAATAGTATACTCTCAAAATCAATATCCCTGAAAGAAAAAAAGAATTAAAAGCAATAATAAAATCTAATAGAAGTTAAATTGTTATGATATATTAGAGTATGTTACTAAAATGACTTCCTACCTTTTCAATGGTGCATTGAAAAACAAGACAGGATGGATGGATGAGTCATAATATCCATTATTAAGAAATGGTCAGGACTCACCAATATCCTAGGGTCATTAGGCAGCTTAATGGGAAATAATTCTAGATCCCAAGAAGGGCTGTCTGGCCCCATACCTTCTCTTAACTGGGTGGAGTGGCTATTGCAATGCCCCCTTGTAGTCCAAAGTGATCACAGTATAACTTAGGTGATGTATCATCCTTCCTATCAGATAATATACACTGCTTTCCTGGAAGGATTAAGACAGAAATAAGGCGTTCAGGAAATGGGTAGAATGACTGCCATGCATATAAAAATTCAGAAATGTGTAATGAGAAAGCAGAACTTAGTAGCATCACTAGCAGCTATTCTGGCAAACTTCTTAAAGCCTACCTGAGTGTAACCGTGTTCTTCCATACCTTTCCTTTTAAGAGTTTAAGTGGGAAATATATTGTGCAAAGCAGATGACATGAATACAGATAAATCACAATTGTGTTTTTCCTTTCCTTATTCTGATAATATTTTCTTAGCAATACTGCACTTGTTTTTCTTTCTGTTTAGCATACATTTCTTGTTTGCTGAGTTTATATTTTAACACATGGAGACTACGGCTAACTAGTTCTTCTAAAGCATAGTGCAGTGTTGTGTTAACATGCAGTGGACCATTCGTGGAATAAAGGTGTAGACTGAAAGACAGGATTAATAGCATTTGGGTATAAAGATGATTTACATCATATTTTATAAGGGCAGATAGATAGCAGGTTGTGATTTAATTTTCCATTATTTCTTTAATTAAACATGAAGTCCAGACCAGGTCTAATTATGTCAGTGTGACAGTATACTTCTCAGGATACGTTACAATTTTGTTAAATCAATAAATTCCAAATTGAAAGTTTCCTGTAGAATTTTTCTGACAAGCATTATTGTAAAGTATCCTAAATATTCTGAACTACTGGGTCCTATCTGCCTCAGATTGCCCATCAAAAATCTGTGTGTACCTTTAATCTTAATTTCTCTGCACCTTAATTCCCTTTGTTCTTGCCCGTCACATATTTCGTCTCACCAAAGACTCTGTGGAAGTAGATTCATTATTATTAGTGGAGAGACATGCACCCCGATGATGAATGTTACAAAGTGGTAGTGGCAATGAATAATTCTCACATGGAGGGGAACAGATCTGTCCTGAGCATTGAGTTTGAAGTGCAGAGGAAAAACTCCTCAAGTCACAAAGCAATGAAGACACGCCGACAGAATGAACTGTGTGTTGAATAAAAGCTCTGCATCCAAGACCATGCAACCAAAAGCTGTCTCAAACCACATACGTAGAGAGGCCTCAGGATGCTAACACAACCTTTATTCAGGCATGTTGTCTCCTCAAGTACTCGACTTTTTCTGTCTTAACAGTGTTCTGTCTGAAGTCAGTGTGTGAGGGAGTGCACATATGCACACCTGATTCCTACTGAATGGTCAAAGCTCGCCTACTTCTACAGCATGTGGGGAAAATGGATACTGCATAATTCATGACTCCTTTTTGTTTTTTAAACTTGTAGGAAATTCTAAAAGCAAGAAGTGACAACAATAGCAATTACTATCCATTCTGCCAACGTCATAGACTGTTGTGGTGTGCTTGTGAGACTAGCTCTTCATTTCCTACATTTTGGGGGGCTCCTGACATCTCTATAATTAAACTCAGGTTGAGAACTATCTTAGAAATAAAGACTTGGAAAAAACCCAAGAACCTCCCACTCTTGCAACTTTAGGCACAAGCATGTAGAAAATGACTATGTGGGCAGTAATGACAAAAGCCACTTATCGCTTATTTTGTCTTAGCAATCACCTTGGATTGAGGCTATTTTCTTTTTACACCACAATAAATAATACTGCATTTAAATAAGAAAGCAAAAATGAGATGAGAATGCATAAAAGAGTAAATTGTGTATGACCCAACCAATGAACAGTGCAGACAGTACATGTTCTGAATAAAAGTTGAGGTAGTTAGCTCCCTCTGAAAACTAATGCGGTGCTTATGAATAACTCTTGGGAATGAGCAGTGGCAGATAAATGGTTGTTTCTGCCATCGCGGTTTAGATTCTTAACCCTCAGAAAAGAAAGACAAATTGCACGCAGGATTTTTAAAAGCCTTGATGGAATTATCCTCATGTTTCTCTTAATATTCCTTGAGGTAATCATCACATAACTCATTTTTGAATGAGCAAAAAAATCTCTTGCTCTGTGTAGAAGGAGTTTCACTGTGAGCTACAGGAAGGATGGATTTAGGAGTAAAATTTCTTCCTTTTCTTTCTTTGCTGACTTAGAACTGTGCTTTCCTGGTTCTGCATGTCATAGTATCAAGAAGCTTCAGTCTGCTGAGGTGTGAGGAGCATTAGAGAGATGTAATTTACAGGTTTGCCGTGGATCTGTGATTTGCATTCCTGGGTGAGCAGTGCAGAACTAGGGAGTTCAAATAAGAACAAGTTTAACCCATCTGTCTTCACCTAAATGGCAAGGAAGGAAAGAAAGACTTGAGATTTAGTTATTCTGCAAAATGTAAACATTGCTAACGGGAAAGGAAAAAGACATAAACTGAAAAGTAAACATCAGTAATATGGAAGGCTTGCAGGTAGTCTGGATGTGCCAAAATTCTCTGCTTTAAACAGCAGCTTCACCTTGCGTGCTTTGTGATGTATGAGATGCCTCAGGTCACATACAAACATCTTGGACACCTCTTTGATTGCAGGAGGGGTACCACCATAGTATCTTAGGTAGGACTGCACAGGAAAGAATTTTCACTTGCCATACTGCTCCTAACTCAACCTGTGGGATCCCTGACCTGCAGGCTAATGATTTATATTTGGTGCTTACCTAGTGGAATCTCGTTTTCTTACATTGTTCTGTGTACATGCAAGATAGAATGGAGCCATGTACTTACTGCCGAGTAATGTAATTGTCAGGTAATGCTGGATAGATCTTACTGTGAGTAATGTTTAGGGAAAAAAAATCAAAGGTAAGCTCGACGGAATTATCATCTAAATTGGAATTTAGTTATGTACCTGTTAGCAGAGATGTCTGTTACCTGCAGCACTTGAGTATGCAGATTGCATGTTGTCTTCAGGAGAGGTCCTGCTGGTTCGCAATCAGGTAGTGAAGAGTTTGTCCAGAAGTTATTTTAGTATTTAATTAAGGCAAATATAGGAAACAATAGGAGAGCCTTATGACTTTCAAAAAATACCTGTAATACTTCTAATAAATCTGAAGATGTAAAATGGAAAAACTGCTAGGAAATGGAATTTAGAATGCTTTCCTTTTTGCAACGTTTCCATATATCTGGCACATATGGAAAGTACCTTTCCGAGAAAGACAGGATCAGTCACTTCAGAAAGTGCTAAACTCAAAGAGGTTGTTTGTTGTCTACTGAAAATTTTCAGAGACACTGTTGTAACTGCCTTCAGTGGAAGATAAAAGGTTCTTACTACAAATACGCTATTTAATGAGTTGACTTTTCCAATTTTTAAATAAGTTCTCTTTAAAATATTTTAAGAAGTGTCAAAAAATTCACATTGGGTAGTATGAAAGTGGGGGGGGGGGGAAGTACATGAAAGAGAATGTGTTTGCACACAAAGAATGAGTGTCAGTTCAAAGATACCTGTGACCTTCCTATTTAATGAACACAAACCAGGCATAGTTCTGGTTTATAATTGCAGTCAGACCAGCAGCAATCTGAACTAATGCTGTTCTTTATTCTCTAAGTGCTCTGATTGTGGTGAAGAAGCGGCAGCTACTCTGCCAAAGCCCTGTGCCTAGGATGAGGAAGAATAATGGTAGTTTCACATCTCCTGTCCAAATTGTATGCGGTGGTACGATACACAACATAACGGAACGGACATCTAGTCTGAGGGGATCTGAAGGAAAGCATTTCCTTCTGATTCTTTTTAAAACTTTTTTTTACATCCAGGATAGTCCACGGCCACTGTTTTGTGCCAGTCCAATTCTCAGTAAGCACCATGGATTTTTTTCAGGCATTCTCCCCAGAGAGCCACTGAGTGCTGTGAAAGAATTTCTTTTGAAAGTATTTCTTTTAATTAGCTTAACAATAATAAAAATCTTACTCGGCTGAATGGTATTTTCTTCTATCTCTTTGTTTCGTTTTATGTACCACATAGATATACAAATACTCTTTCTAGCTGAAAAAGGGAGGAACTGAGATAGAAAGAGTTTAGATACCTGAGGGCACACTAGATACCAGTGGCAGATTTAGAAACAGCAAATGCCTCTCCTGAATCCTGTTCCTTACCTGTTAGTTACACCCTTACAGGATTTCATACCCCTTCCTCGAAATAGTACTAAGAGGGTATTGTTCTCAAACAGGATAAAAGACACCAGGGACATCCTCAAAGCACAATCACAACTTTCCTCTAGCAAAACCTAGTGTAGCAAAGGTTTTATACTCCAGAAATACTCTCCTTTATCAGTCTAACAGTAGTGCTAAATATAGAGCTCGTATCTGTCAGTGCAGGGATCCGTAATTAGGAAGATTCAGCCTTTGGCAGATACAATGCAATTTGTAATTACTTTATTGGTGAAAAGCCCCGTAATTACTGCACGGTGGTTCTGGCCATTGGGCACGCTGCTCCTTGAGGAGCATTACTCAGTGAGTAAGATTTGTTTTACCTCTTGTATTGTCAGGATCTTGGGTTGTTTTCACTGGAATGTTTTGTCATGCAACAAACATTCCAGCAGTTCTTGTGTGAATAGATTTGCTGATACACATATTCCTCAATTTTGATAAAGAAATGTAAGAAACTTCTGCTGGAAGCAATAACCTTAAAAGTACCTTTTAGAGCTCTTTTTATTACAATTGTTAGACAGTTGTGCTTTTTGCCAATAATGTGAGATAAATGGCATATGACGTTGGATTCTGGTGTGTTCCCAGCTTTTTATTTCAAATACCTGAGTTATATCCTTAGATTTCTTTCGAACTCCTTTTTTATCATCCTTTGCCCGAATAACCTCAATAAATAGCCCTCCTTCGTTCGGCAGGACTGCTGAAAAAATTACTTGATGTTAATTGCATGTTACAGAATTACATGTTTTCTCATGTGTTTTCTCCTCATTGGCCTTTTAAGAAGCAGGGCAATCACAGCATATATTGGGCTTTGTGGAGTGCTCTTGCAAGCCTCTTCTGTCATTAGGATGCTATTAATTCAAAGTTGAAATAGGTATAAATCAGGATGTTTATAAAATTTTCCATTTGCTCTCACCCACTTTTTAGCACAGCTACATAGAGAAGACTTTCTCCTACAGGCATTTCTTTTTCTAGAGGATTTTAAAACTTTACAAACCTAGTACCATTGTGGTCTCCATTATTCTGGATATTGTGATCTTCCTAAATGATGCCATCGTGAAGAGCTTGTGTATGAAAACCAATCTCAGAGTTCTGATGCATTACTGATATGAACCGAATGAGGTTCTAAGTTTTAGGATCTCATTGCTTGTTTACACATGTGTACACAGGAAAATGAATGCAAATGAGCTCTGAAATTATCTTAATTCATTTTATCTTTAGTTTAGGAGTGAAATAAGATAAACTAAATTAAGATAATTTTAAATATCTATGCAAGGACTTAGGATAATGTAATTAATCTACTTCAGAGTTCATATATTTTACTTAATTCCAATTAACCTTCTTGAGTGTCATCTTGTTGGTAAATTCCTGTCTCTCATGTAGTAATGTAGATGAACAGGAATGCTGGTGGTGTCTCACTCCAGATGGAGAGCCGAGAACAACTTTCTTGAGGATGGTTCTTTCTCCTGGTGTATGTTACTTTGTCTGACTTGGGCTCACTTTCCGAGGAATATTACAAGATTTCTTTAGATTTTCTTTTCTAAGGATGATGAAAATGCCCCAAATGCTGCTATATTTATGTGTCTGGATGTGTAGTACAACAGGCTTTAAATTCAGCATTAGCCCAAATTTCAAGAATCCCACTTTTTCTAGACTTCCAAACATTGGTAGCACTACAAATGTATACTACTTTCATCACTCCACAGCATCATCACTGGTGCCACACTCCTTTATCATGCATACATCCCTCTGGGGGGGCTAGTGTGCTGGGGGAGGGGGATGTTGTTTGTGTGTGTATTTTAATAGTGAGAGGCAATGGCCTCTTTTTTTGATCCACTGTGTCAGCCGAGTGAGACCATTGCCCTTGGAAGACTCTAGTCCTCATGACTGACCCTGTGTCCTCACCGCAAAGAGAGCAGATTCTGACTGAAGTGAAAGCTGTGTTATGAGCTGTACTTCTACTGTTGGAGTCTGTCGGGGCTTAATCACATCCAGTGTAGGTAAGAGGTTTTGAGATAGAGAAGTTGTGATGTAAAACCGAGCTAAATCTGACATCTGGATCTTGAGATGTTTTGCAGAACAGCTAAGGAAACCCCTTGAAATTTCTGGTTCGTGCCCAGACTTTGGCTCAGAATCGCGTTTGGTTGGTGCCGTTCAGCCCTACTTACTATTTACATTGTCTGATCTTGTCAGGTTCAGAATTTCCTCCTTAACTTTTATACTTTATGCCATATACAGTTTGCAAGGTACCTATTCCCTGTCACTTACAGTGTGCACACTTGTTTGAGCACACCCATGGAACAGACCCTGGAGATCCCTTTCCATCCATCCCTTTCAAACTGGATCAACTTTTAATTGCACAGCGCATTCATTAAGCTGCACCTAGTATTTAATTGCTTAGCACTGTGTCACTCAATCGGCTCTGATAGGTAGGACAGAACTACATGTTAAAAAAGTGGAGTTAATCTTCAGCTCTTTTTCTCTAAAAACTTCTAAAGATGACTTTATCAAAAAGCAATAAATGTCAAGTTTATAAGGAATTTTCTTCAAGACCTTTAACTTCAAGGCTCCAGAAACTTCACGTGTACTATGATCTGCCAAAAAATATTAAATGTGAGAGTAGTCTCTAAAAATAAAATAACTAATTTACTTTTTTTTAAGTTTAAATGGAATCACATGATATTGGATAGGTCACGTTCACACACTTCACCTGAAATAAATTTTACTTTATTTTCCAACCAGTTTGCTCTCTTCTTCACATTGTTTCTCTTCCCCAGAGTGAAACTGCAAACAGCTTCTCTGTCCCTTTCTTGCTCTTAGTGACATTTACTCTTCAATCAGTGCTTCCCATTAGCAGCAGCAGATTTCCACCTGGTTCTCTGTTTTCCTCTTTGCAATATCCTACACTCATTCTGGATGCTTCAGCTTACAGGCTAATGACCAATTTCTTTTGAGCTGTGTATTTCCTTGTTCACGTTTTCATTTAATCTACCGCCCTACTACAACACTCCTCTGCACCAAAATAGCTTTCTTTACTATTTTATTGAACACTCTTCTTTCTTTGAGGCATGTTGTTGTTTCTTCTTTTCAGCAGATGTCTTATTCAATACTGCCATCAGCTTTTCCCTGCATGTAGCACCCTACATTTTTTGGACTTGTTTTAAAATTCTCTCAAATCTGTGCTCCCTTCTTATTCTTCCCTTGCTTCCATTTATTTTTATATCACTGCATAATATCTTGTCACTTTCTTCTGGGGGAAAAAAACCAACCCTAACCTGACAAAACAAGGTGTTTATCTATGCCTTCCTGTTTTTTTGACATTATTTTCACCACCACAAACATCCTTCATTACAAAGAAATGCAAGTTTCTCATCTACTTCCTATTCTAACTGTTCTGCTTGTCCCATCACATTTCCTTACATTTCTTGCACTCTTTTTATCTTTCATTTCCCTTGACAATAAAAACATGATTAAGCCTTAAGCCTCTCAACCTTTAGAACACCAAACACCTGAAACACTGCTTCTTGCTGGTCTCACCGTTTTCTTTCTCTCTATGCAGTTGAGGCTCTTCAAGGCTCTTCTCCTCTCAGTCATACACCACTCCAGCTTCTGCACTTAGCTAAAACTATCGTTAACAAACTTTTTAATCACACAGTTTTAGCTGAAAGTCCTTGTCATCTTACCTGAGCTATTGGGTGCTTTTACCAGCCAGCCATGCTCTGTTTTCTTTGTGTCTTGTCATTCCTCTGCTTGTTCTTCAATTGTGTTGTTTCCTTCAAAGACACCAGTACAGTTTAAGTAAGAAAAGATGTTTGAGCTCATGTAGAGAAATGGCTTATAGAACTAAATTGGTTAAAATGAAGCATGGCACTAGCTTTAACAATTGACCCAGGACATTATCTAAAAGTGTAACACTATGTAACATTTCCAGGTAGTAAGTAGCACAAGGGAATACTCTAAGTTAGGGCTAGCTATAGGGAAATAATCACACCTACCTGGAGGCTGTGTAAGTATTTTATCCAGTAATTACAATGCTACATTACCTTTGTATTATACTAGTGATGTTTCTTCACATAAACAAAAATGAGAGAGGAAAAACAAAGCGTAATGCTTCATCCTACGCTGTGTGCTATAGCAAGTCAGTCCAAGGAATTATGTCGCATTTTTCTGTGACTCTGTAAAAAACTCAAACATTCACTTATCTCAAAGTCCATAAGCAGAAATCCAAGATCTTCAAAGCTGTGTGAAGTGTCTGGGTATTTTTCACCAATATCTTTGAGAATTGTTCACCAAAATCCAGCATACATCGTTGAAAAACCACCATGGAGTATCATACAGTCTGTACGCAATGGAATCTCATTGTGTAAACAGAATGCTTCTAAAATATTTCATTATATGGGAGGAATGAAATGGCTTGTAAAACATCAACTTCTGCTGCTGGGTAGATTAAGCTGTTCTAATCAGAACAACATGCTGCAATTCTGTGGTTTTCAGTGAAACAGGCAGAGTTGCAATTTGTAGCTAATTGGAGAGATTTGACATGACATAGAATTAGCTTAAAATCTGCTGGCATGGCACTCAAAAGTACATAGGTATCTCATTTTTTACATTGGCATGTAAAACTTCTAGGTGAGCCCAGTCTTCAAAACATCCTTCTTTACAGTAAGATTTTGAAACAAATGTTTTCTGAGTTTAAAACTGGAAATTTGATCAAATCTTTAAGAGTTTTCATTGAGGTCACCAACATGAGTACAGGACAACTGCTGCATGAGTTCTGTAAGCTGAATGACCCGAAACATGGATCAGAAGAGACTGTCTGGTTTGGCACCTGATCTTAGTGTTGGAACGTTACTAAAATTAATATTGTTGTGGGAGCTGGCACAGGCAGGATACAGAAACCACCACAAAACCACAGGTGACTTGATTTGTTTTTATAACGTGGCACCCGGGCAGAGACCCACAAGTGGGGACACAGGCACCACAGATCCTCCCTGCTGGAGGATCACCAAACCTGCAGGTTTGTCCCTGTATTTGAGGGATTTGCAGAGGATTAGTTTACTGCTGTGCTTTGATCTCTCCCACATGAGGGCAGGCATCTCAAGCGAGTTTGGTAAGGTCCCTCTCAGTCTGTTGCAGGCCTGTGTATTCAAACAGCTGTTCCCCTTGTCCAGAACACAAGGCCAAACAACAATTACCATGTGTCAGTATATGTTTTTCTACACCGCGTCTGCAGGTCGCTTGAGTATGTTTATAATCCTCCTCCACAGTCTTCTGTTTATATTCCCACAAATGTTCCTAGGAAAAGCACATACTAGATCATGAGGACACTGCATCTTCCAAGTGTGCTCCTTATTATTTGGGCTTTTCCGCGGGATTTGAATCGTAGAATTGTAGAATACTGAGCTGGAAGGGACCCATAAGGATCATTAAGCCCAACTCCTGGCTCCACACAGGCCCAGCCAAGTCAGAGCAGGGGACTGAGTGCATCGTCCAGATGCCTCTTAACTTCAGCCCAGCTCAGTGCTGTGACCGCTTCCTTGGGGAGCCTGTGCCAGTGCTTGACCACCCTCTCAGTGAATTTGACGATTAGTACAGTAAATTTTATACTTGAACATTGAGAAAAAGAGTTCTAAGGTTAGTCCATAATAAAAGAGAGTATAAATTACAAGTAAATTCAGGGCTCATCAGAGATTCTCTGCAGGGGAATTAGCATACGAGACTTTTTATATAAAGTTAGAAAAGAAAAACAGCTAAGCAATACATATTCATAAAGCTATATCCATAAAGCTTACTCTGTGTAAGGATTATTGCATTAAAGTAATTCAACTTTTCAATGAGAATGCCCTTAAACATCAAGTAATCATTTCTGCAATCTTGATTATTATTGTCCATATATGATTCAATAACATTTTACGTGGAGTCTAAGATTAAACTCATGAATCTGTAATCTCAAATATTATGTTTTTTGTGTGACTTCAATAGTCAATAATTTACCTTTCATTTAACCTTAGATAGAAACTAACCAATTATCTTCTTTCACAACTAATACTGATTCAGAAATGAAAGCAGAAAGAAAAGCCCTTTCCCTTCCCCTCAAAAAAAAATCATCACTGTGGTCTAGAGAAATAACAAGAACAATGAAGAAAAAACTGTTTTACTACAAGTGCAATAAGCCTAAGCCAAATTTTAACATTTTGTTCCTTCAAACTTTATTAAAGAATATTATCTAACTCTTGTTTCTGTTCAGAGAAAATCTCTGCTATGGAAGGAGCATGCAGGGGGGAATTGTATACATGGGCTGGTGAGCTAGAAAGAGAACACTGGACAGCAAGCCGTGAGGTGAGGTGGCTGAAGTGAATCTCCCCACTGTAAGGCACCTTCTGGTGTGACCTATTCCCCAGCCTTGAGCAGAGGTTAAAATCATGGAACCACAGATTGGTTTGGTTTGGAGAGGACCTTGAAGCCCATCCAGTCTCAGCCCCTGCTATGGTCAGGGACACCCTCCAGAAACCTAGGGTGCCCAAAGCCCCATCCAGCCTGGCCTGGAACCCTTCCAGGGATCCAGGGGCAGCCACAGCTTCTCTGGGCAACCTGTACCAGGTCCTCACTACTCTCATTGTAAAGAATTTCTTCCCAATATCTATAGTAAATCTCCCCTCCTTCAGCTTAAAGCCATTCCCCCTTGTCCTGTGTCACCATGGCCTTGTAACCAGTCCCTCTCCAGCTTTCCTGCAGCCAGCCCCTTTAGGCTACAAAACCTGCTAGAAGGTCTCCTGAAGCCTTCTCCTCTCTTCTGTATAATGACTGTTAGTACTTAGCTGTGAGTACACCATTTAAAGATGATTTAAAAAAAAAAAGTCACACTTCAGTGAAACCTGCAAGAACAGCAATTATATTACAGAAAAATTAATTCCTTTTGCCGAGTTCGATCTTGGACTAGTAAAAGTGTTGCTGAGTGGAGCAGTTTGAAATACTGCAAGTTTAGTTTGTGTGGGAATATAAATTCCAGGTGCTTACTCAAAACTCACCTGGTACATCATTGAGCTACTAGTAAATAAATATGGTGTGAAATTCTGACACATTCTATCTTGAATTTAAAATATAGAGATGGAGTCCATGTGCACATATATATGAGATATTGAAGAAATGAAGACAGGGTTCAACCACTTGGAAAGCCCAACTTTCTCAGCCTGTTTCCATAGGGAGAGGTGATCTAGCCATCTTATCATCAACATGGCCTCCTCTGAACTCGCTCCAACAGCTCCACCTCTGTCTTGTACTGGGAACCCCAGTCTGGACACAGTACTGTAGGAGGGGTCTCATGAGAGCAGAGCAGTGGGGCAGAATCCCCTCTCATGTCCCACTGGTAACACTTCTTTTGACACAGCCCAGGACACGGTTGGCTATCTGGGCTGCAAGTGCACATCGTGTATTGCTGGGTCATGAGCTTTTCTTATCAACCAGCAGTCTCAGGTCCTTCTCCTCAGGTAGGAGGATAGGGACAGTTGTAGGATATAGGACAAAAGTTGTTTGTGACAGATGGGTGTGGGGACAACAAGCTCTGTGATACAATTCTACGTTTATCACCTTTACTTATGTCTAAACCAAGCTGCTGTTGAATGAGCTTTTAAAAAACAGCAGTTGGCTGTAAACATGAAACTACAGCTTGCGGAGCTAGAACAACAAAACTTCCCACTTTGGAAAAACACGTAGCTAAGTATTGGGGTTCATTACATAGCAAGGGTCCCTGGGGGGTACCATCAAAGGAGGATAGGCACTAGAGATCCCAACAGTATAAATCCAGATTACGAACGTCCAGGAACTGTTGGCTAAAGAAATGACAGTGGGGTGGAATTGGTTTTAGGGCATAACAACAAAGATGTATGTATGTCAAACGTGAATATCTCATGGAGAAAAGAAGGCAAAGAGTGTATTAAATAAAAAAATTATATGTAGCCCTTACAAAACACAGGCAGAGGAAGAACAGAAAGAGGTGCTGGGCTCCAACCCTGCCTCTCCTGCTAAGGACTCTGCATCTGTTTGTCCGTAGTGGCGGTGTCTGGTTTGCCACTGGCACGGATTTCCTACTGCAGATTCAGTTATCATTTGAAAAGTACTACCTCTCACTTTATGATTGGGCTAAATAGATTAGAACTGGTAAGAGCTGTGTGTTTCTGTACGTACGTGTGTTTTCTGCTCTGGTCCTTCCACATGACAAGGTGATTGATGTTGCAGTACCAAGTCAGGGTACACTTGGCAGTGGAAATCATCCCGTGTGTGATTTTTATTAATCTTTTTTATTTCAAGAATATGTATTAGTGATACAAAATGCCACTCCTCATTAACAACAGCAGAATCAAGACACTACTGCAAGAGTGTCAACGGGTATCCCTTCAGGCTGGCACTGAATAGTGTAGGAACTTCTTGGGGTTTCCATTTAATTTGCTCTCAGGATTTTCTAATGGCATGGTTTCATTGCAGGGAATACAGTTGCAGTAACAGGAAAATAAGAAAGAGCTTTCATGCTAAAAATCAGAATTTTTAAATCAATAAAATAGGAAAAAAGATAATTTTCATGTCAATTTGATGCAATTTAATTTGAACTTCAGGCACTTTTTAATCAGCTCACAAGAACGTGAAACTTTCCATTAGCTCACTTCTCAGCTGTGAGAAGCTGCAGTTCAGGTCATATTTTCTGTGGGGTGGCAACAGAGGGACAACAGTTTCCCTCAAAGCAAAGCGACTCTTTTAAAACATGAACTGCAGGATGTGTTTTGAAACTTAAAAATAAATCACTGAAAAGCATTTTATGCTCTTTAGGTGAGAGAATACTAATAAATGGGAGATGTAGTCAGCAAAAGGTCTTCAAAGAATGGGGAGACCAAGCCTCCCTCTCATAGCTCCCATGAAGGACTATGCTAACCAGAAATGCTCTGTAATATAAACCACCCAGAGAACAATGAGCTGAATTCAAATAGAATCATAGAATCATGGAATGGGGTGGGTTGGAAGGGACCACAAGGATCATAGAGTTCCAACCACTGTGCCACAGGCAGAGGCACCAACCCTGAAGCAAATGAAGCAAACCATGGTGGTTTCTGAAGTACCAAAGTATTTATGGAAAAGACCTTGATGCATTAACAATATTAGTGTCTGTGTTGGATGTGTAATGGAGGTGAGATGGCGTTTCCAAGAAGGGAGAACTTCAGAATTTTCTTCTGTTCTTGTTTTGGTGTTTTACTATTTCAGACCTAAATGTTCTCCTGCACCAGAGCTTAAGTCAGGAGGAGAAACGTATCGTTCTGAGGTTGTCACCAGGGAAATTGTTAGAGTTCTTGTGTTGTCTATCTTTAGTAGAGCTCATTATGCGATGATGTTGTTTTACAAATGTGTCATCTGCAATGATTTACATTTTACAGAGAAATGAGGGTTCCCTTTACTGCCTTAGGTCTTTCTGTGCTTGTGAAAATTTGCACTGCAGGCCAAAACATGTTGTTCAGTAATTGCAGTGATCTTCCTGTGGTCAGTGAGCTATGTGGGAAATGGTTTTCATTTTGAAATGCAGTTCCAGATCTTTCTATCACACTGCAGCAGAAAAACCAAGCAGAGCTAGATCATCTGCTGATGTAAATTACTGTGTCTGAAGTCTCTGTCAGCTCAGGATCTGCTACCAGAATTTTATGCAGAAATTTACACATAGCCAGAAGGTTTGCTTTGCAGAAGCAGTTCGGGCTTTATTTTATACCGCTACTTGGAAGAATATGTAAATTGTAGAGGCACCAGACTTTTTTCTTCTGGCCTCCAGATGTACTGTTTCAATTCTGATACTGCCAGTTTGTCTAAGCAAGGTTGGATTAGGTCAATACTTCATGCTATTCCTGAAGCATCTGAGTTTTCCTCAGAGTCTTTTCATTGAATAAATTGCACTTTAAGTCAATACTGAGCAAATCACTGTGTTTGGAGGCACTGCTGCAGACAGCATGTCAACCAAGTGCCTCTTTAATTTGAAACTTTTTATGGGTGAGAGTCAGCTGAAAAATAAGCACTAGGAAAATGTGACCAAAAGAAACTACTTCTTCAACTATGTAAATACACAAAAACCTCATGTACTTTGGCTTATATTAAAAATTCAGTACTTATCTACCAAAAAACTCTACACAGCTTGAAGTGTCAGGTTGGGAGTGTTAATAATTGTCACTGAAAAAGAAAAAAAAAAAGTAAGTTTAAAGAAAGTCAATTCTGCTTCTTTTTTTTGTCTAATATTATGTGTTTTCCAACAATTTGTCTATTTTTATTCTTGTGTGTTTGACCTGTTATCCTGATAATGATAGGAGGAAATTGCTCTATCAATTCCTGCACTAAAAAAATTATTACGAAATGGAAAATAGTTTCATATCTATTATTTAAGTCCATATGATACTGCTGTCTCCTCATTAACATTGCCCAGTGCTCTACTATTACAAAACTTTTTTTACACGATTGTAATTCTGGCAGTCATCTAACTCTAGCTCAAACCTAGTATGCTATGTAACTGCTGGAAGCCTCTCACAAAAAACATCCAGCAGTTCTTGTGAGATACTATGACAAACACTATGCACAGTTCTTAATACTGGAAGTGTGACAAAGAGGACCTGAAATAGAAGATTCATGAATCTTGTCCTTTTTCGTCAGAAAACTTGATTTAATGTTTCTCCTTCAGTCAAATTCTTGGTTGTTGAAATATATTTCAATTTGTTCAGTGCAATTAAATTTGCCATAAAGCGAAAATTCAATATACATCTGGGTCAGATACACCTGCTGTCAACTGAGGCAGAAAACTGGGGGGGGGAGAATGAGTAAAATATGTCTCATTCTTTCAGGTATTTTATTATTCAAATGTACCATATCTAATTTTCTGAAAGATAAAAGTATGCATAAGAATAAGAAGAAAGGTCAGTTTAATTTTTTCTTCTTTGTGTTCTGTGTTCTATTATCTGTGTTTTATTAAATATATCAGCACTATATTTTTATTTATACTCTTTATATAATGATATTTAAAAGTTTGTATTTGATGATTACGTGGTGTACCTTAAAACGTACTTGTATGCAGTGCTGTTCCCCTCTAGTCCCCAGAAGTTGTGAATATTCTCACAGCTCACTGAACACCTCAGCGAGCAAATGAACACGGGGTAGGACAGTTACAGTGGTTACTGTGTTCTGAGATACAGAATGACGTACATCATTGGGCAAGTCGCAAATGCCAGCTGAACCCCACCATGCAAGTGTTCTCACTGGCAGTGGCATGAAACCCTGAGACACTTTCTGCTCCTTTTGTTGCATATCAAATTCATACTGTTATAGCACCACTATTTGAGAGGCATCAAACCTTAAATAGGAAAAAAAAAATCATTCTAAGCTTGTGTTATCCAAGTTTTATTAGGTTGCATGAAAAAATACTACTCAAGTATAGTTTTCTTTGAATTACAAAAAAGATATTATTCTCCAAAACATAAAAGTTGTATAGACAGAAATAAAATCAAATAGCTTCCTTCTATGTAAAAACATACCACAACATATGACTGTTAATTAATAACACTGACACGTATCTTCTCCAGATGGAACGGGAGGCAGGAGGTAAAAAAGGCAAAATGCTACAAAAAATTTCAGACAGGGCAGAATTTAAATGAGTGTTTTAGAATAATAGAGTATTCCTAAAGTAAAAAAGAGTTACACAAAACATTATCTATCACATACACACACAGAGATATTTCATATATGTATATATATATATGTGGAGTACTAATGTCGTTGTGGAAATAAAAACCTTGACAGTATTTAAAGTAAGCTGAGTTATGTAGCAAATCCTAAACTGAATAGTCAATAGATGTAGCAGAACCTGTAAAATCCTTGGGCTTTTAGGCTTTAGGATTTAGACACTGACCTCTCTCAAACAGCCATTAAGCAGGTTCAGGTGCTTGCAGAACAATAAGGACTGTCGTGTTAGAGTTTGCAAGCTAAGGATGCCATGTAGATCCTACTATCCATGATGTAGAGCAGCATTATAAAGTCACTTGTTAGCTGGTGGAGGGTAAATTAAGACTGATGATCTAACTGATAAGAAGTGAGCTGTTTGGTGCCTGTCAGAGGTAGGTTAGCTCTGACCAGTGCAGAGGTATGAGAAACCTGTTCTCTTGTATCAGCCCATGTCCATGCCATTTGGCCTGAAGATCACACAGTAAGTTAATACATGCAATTTGAAGGAACAAAAGTAGTAGCAATTCCAACCAAAGGATGAAAAGGGAACCGCTCTTGGAAGAATCTATAAATCAATTTCCAAACTGCAGTGTTTCACAATTGTTATGATTAGGAGGAATCTCAATTTTAAAACAAAGGTATGTGTTACTATCAAACCTGCGATGACCAAGAGGTCACCGGAGGTTTAAAGATCAGATGCTTTTCCCCTGGAAAGCCTCAAGATTGAGAAAACTGATGAATGACCTGACTGCAGAAATAAGAGGCTGACAGCTGCACCAGCACTGAAGCTTTCTGACTTAAAGTCAGTGCTGGAGGTGGCTAAGAAATGGCAGAAAGATTCCTTGGCAGTACTACAAGACATATGTCAAAGCACACTTCTGAAATGACTAAGTAGCTATTTTAACATACTTTGGTTGGTTCCACTAGTGATGTTGTCACCCATGTCATATTTTAGTACATCAAATGCTATATTATATAAAATAGATTTCTAATTCAGTAACAGGCCTTCAAGTCAACTACTGTGCAAAGATTCATGTTTATATCAAATCTGGCCTGTCCTGACAGATATCATTATAACATGGTTCTGTCAATCTGTAATGCTCAGGATATAGAGTAAAGTTTTCTCTCAGCTTTTGTAGTGCAGCAAAGTCAGAGTACAAGGAAAGAATTGATGTGATTACGCTGTATATTGTGGCAGGATTGTGAAGTTATGAAGTAAATAATTTTAAGCAATTATTTTTCTCTGAGAAGACTGCAGGGCTAAGGGGGGAGACTTTAAAAAAGCTCAGTATTTATTAAATATTTCCTCAGGTCTCAATGACTCAGTTAGAACTGGTTTCTTATGTATTTCATAAAAGTTGTCTCAAGGAAACTCATCTGTCAGAAGTTTACTTGCTTTACCCAGCAAAACACTGAATGCTTTCCAAACTGTAGCAATTCTTTGCAACAGTTGCACTAGGCTGCTTTATCAACAACCGCTTCAGGATGTGAGGGATTCTGTGATCAAAGCATAGTGCCAGTGCCTTTACTTCCTAATGACTTTTGTTTCTAACAACGCCTTTGTACCTTCTTCCTAAAATAGCAATAGGACTCTTCATAAACATGGTATTAAATCTCAGTAATGGCATAAGTACTTTTTGCTTACTGTACTCTGATGCCTGTTGTTATGCAAAAGAGGCTCAATAGCAAACCAAAAGGTACCCTGTAGGGTACACAGCTCTCTTCCCTGGGGAGAAAGAAGCAAGTTAAAATAATTTACAGCACGGGTGAAGGAGTCTCATTAAAAGCATTTACCCCCTAATACCCTGCCAGGTAAAACTGCCTAAGTCTCAAGGAGAAGGGACTATTCAGACGGTAGGAAATAGAACATTGCTGAAATTACGTTAAATTCAGGAAACGGAGGTGAGAGACAAACAATAAAAGAGGATGAAAAATGCCATTTATAGGAAATGTGATGACAACTTCAAGTGTTACACTTAAGTCTTTACTAGTTTCCTATAATATCCTGTTCAACCTTTTTCAGACATGGTCTATGACTTAACGTGGAGAAATAGGTAAAACTGTGCAGCTGAAGAGCTCTGTGACACAGAGCTTAGAGGCAGGTCGTTCCGGTGCAGACGCTTCATTTCAGCATTCAGTGGGCCCTTAGAAACTGACAGTTTTGGCACATTAAAAAAAAAAAAGTAGACTGCAGTTATGAAATAATGCAAGTGACAGATTTCATCTGTGCCTCAATAGGGAAAGGCTAGTTTCTACTGTAGATCATAAAAGTTTATGGTGGTGTTGTGGTTCAAATCCATCAACGGGCAAATAAATGAGCGATTTTTCATCCTTTCTTGCTGTTCTTGCCACTTTTTAACAGTTCAGGACTACAGTATGTTCTGTGAAAAGTACGTTACACATTTTTTGACATCAAACAATTCTACTTCCATTATATAATATTTTATGAAAAGCACTGAATGAGTTAATGGATTAAGACAGTGTTACAAAGAAAAGGAGGGGAGGACTTACAGCCTGGGGAAAAAACAAGAAACACATAACAAAAAACCCCCCAAACAAACCCATTCTAGAGAATAAACTTATTGAAACTGTTTTGGGGAACATCTTAATATCTGATCAGAGGGAAGGTATTGTGATTTAGAAGTGGTTGCAATTTTCATAAGCAGTGATCAGCTATTCTTGTGGGGTTTGTTGGAGAATTTGAAGCACTACTAGAATGAAACAGAGGTCTGTTTTTACTTCTTAATTTTTTTCCAGAGAGAGGAAACAGAAGTTAAAATATTCAAGTGCAGAAAGAATAAGCACTTAGATTCTGAGAAAGAAGTGAAGCAAAATAGAATATCTCTCAAAAATACCTCTCACTGTCCTAAATTACCCCATTCCTCCTATTTGAATTAGAATAAAAGCAAAGCAGAAGAGGTTGAAAAACAAACTGAAAAAAGAACAGCTAGACTTAACAGGGAATATCAAATTTGAGTAAAAGATGATGCCCTGTTAATAGCAGGTATTTGCATTCCAACGAATCAGTGTGCAGAAGTGGTAGAAGTATATGGAAGTTGGTTTGTCACCATTTTGATTTGTATGAGGTAAATGCAGTCAGTGATAATATGGATAGTTAAAACGCTAGAGGCGTGAGAAACTGAACTACCAACAATGCATGAAAACACTTACTGTTTCAGTGCTGTATGTGCTATCTGGATACTTTTTTAACACAGGCTGTGTACAAGTAGCATTTCTTTGCACTTTTCCTGAGTCGTTAGAATTCACTGGATACCAGATCATCTGCCAAGCTCTGTATAAAAAGAAAACATCTATAGATACATTCCACAGGAGCTTTGGCAATAAATTGGTAAAAATGAGTTCTTAATGGTAGGTTATTTTGTGGGATGGAAACTTGCTATATTGTGACCTTGCTGCCAGTAGATACACTGTTCATGCCTGGATGGAGTTTCTGACAAAATCAGCATGTAATCATGAGCATTTTATCAAAAGTTCAGAGAGAGAAGATACAGTCACTGTGAGTTTGACAGGGTCACTTTGAAAATGCATTCAGCGTGCACTCTTGCATACCTGCTGTAGCAATGCAGTTCAATCAAAGGCATTTCGAAAAATGACTCCGTCACTAGATGCTTCATCTATGGTAATATCTTTGGATCCCATCTCCTTGGAAAGTTAACAAGGCATATTCTAAGGATAGATGCCTTTGGCTAAGGTATATCCAATATTGTATATACAATTTTTCATGAAAATGAGTAAGTCACTTCAAAATTAACATGTAAGTATGGATTTCTTCACTATTGAGGGACACTATTAAGAATGCTTCTTAGTAAAGAATATGCTGAAAAGCAGTGAGAGAGAGAAAGCATCGACTGCTGAATTAAGTAAAAAATGTTCTACATATTTTGGTTATTTTTGGTAACTTTTGTCCTTCAGCTGGTCACATATAAGACAAATAGATACTGGTGAATTAATAGATGAATAAAAGCTAAAATTAAATTGGAGTCTAAACCCATTGAATTGCCAGTCTGTTTCCTCATGATCTACGTGAAGAAAGAGGCAGTGTCTTGCCCAAAGCTTCCAGCCTGGGATCTACCTTTTCTGGTGTCTCCTGTAAGGCCCTCACCAAGGAGTGGAGTTGTAACCTGGTGACTAGTATTTACTGCTGCAGGCTCTTCCCCTTGGAAAAATAAGTGAAATGATATTTATTTTCTTCTTCCTGGAAATGCATAGTTACATGCATTGGTAGCTAAAATTGGTATCTAGTGAGCCAAAAGTTACTGGTGCCTCCGAGCAATCTCTTTCTTCTCCCACTTAATTCATGGTTAAGATGGAGGAAACCACACTTAATCATAAAAACCCAGAGAAAATTAGAACTGTGGCTACTCCTGTTCTGGGTTTCTATGGTCTCTGCTCAGGGCCTGAAGCCTCTGCAGTGAAGGAATCGGCAAGAGCCACCAGCCCAGCTTTAGATTTTCAGAGAAAGCACACATTTTCCACGCAGACAAGTTGTGCATGCAAAGTAAACCTGATGTTGGACACATCAGATTTACTGTGTTTGCACAGAATGTTTGCATGTCACATACCACAAATCTAACTGGGACAAACAGACACCCAAACAGCGCAATGCTAGAACTGTGATGACAGCTACAAATTTGTATGCAGAAAATGTTTGAGAGTTGTGCCATGCTGACAGAACTAGAGACCAATACATATTTTAAGAGATTTTTCTCACAGTCAGAGAAAACAATGTTGAAAAGGCCTCACCCAGCAAATGCAGACTCCCAAGCATTAGTCAAGGACAAGTAACTGGGTGTAGGCCCGAAGAGTAGTACATCTTGAGAGTGGCTTACTGATGTGCCTCATCACATTATTCCTCTGAGATCCTAACAGGCATGAGTATTGCAGAGTAAGAAAATCTTATTTTTGTAGAGTTTGATTTGACTAAATAGAAACTTTCTTGACAGTAATGCATGATTATTTAGTTATTTCAGTCATACTATAATATAAATAAACCTGGAGACAGGAGTCATCTTTCAATTTCAAGATGTGCCAGTAAAAGCAAGCACCATGCACTAATGGGTTCCTTGCACAACACTCACCCAGTATATGAAAACTCATCTGCATATCTGTCATTGGATATGTGATAGTAGCTACAAATCTAACATTAAAATTTAACTCTCCCTCTTCTCCAAGATGACATGGCTCCGGATAAAAAACAGTCAGAGTTGTGTACAAGTCTTTTTATGCTCTCATTTACGCTTACCCACTAACTAGTAACACTTTCAGTGGCTCCACTCTCACATCATTGTATCATAGTTTATGACCAGCATGTTAAAATTCTCCTGTACTGAAGGAAATACTGCAAATATAATACAAGAACCCCAGAAACACGTAGGTTGGAAGGAACCTCTGGAGGTCATCTAGAGTGAAAATTGAAATGCCACTGGAAAAGCAGCACAAGACTGTTCGTAAGTAAGATTTTATTCTTGATCTTTTTTTACATGGGAAATCCAAGGCAGATTTGGTTCTTCTCCCCAGCAGAGTGAAAAAAGTAATAAGTACTTTTATATGCCTCAGGAAAGGCTGTCTTAACTACATCCGGGAAAGGGTAAGCAATGTGAAGTGTTTTGTGGAGAAGCCGAAGTAGTGGATGTCCAGCAATATCACTGTTAAAACCGGTGTCTATAGCAGTGGGATAGGTCACTCCTTGCTCTTAGCTGCTCTATTGTACCTAGAAAGAATCTAATTCTTAGATTAGAAATTATATTTTCCTGGAGAAAGACTTGGAGAGCAGTGAAACTTTAATAAAATGTCATACTCAGTAATGTTATTTATGAAAGAGTGCTCCAGTGAACACAGACCAGTCATGGGCATGCCGATGAATGCTGGAATTGTGTGCTTCAAGAAGCAGCATGATAAATATGTTTATATTTCTACTGCTTCCCTGTATGTGGTCAAAATAATTTTAAAAGGGCTTTCATTTCTACAGCAAAATAATTGATAAATAATTCCTTCTAGTGATTGGTCCTGTTCTCCACAGTAGTGTTTTTTGAGTGGTCACTTCTAAAGCAAAGACAATTTTTAAGTCTTCTATACTGGGTAGACACTGTGCTCTCCAATATTACTGTGTTTAATTAGTTTAGGTTAAAGGTCATAAAAAGCCAAATTTAAAGTCAATATATGTTTACTTTTAGAGGGGATTCTTTATAAGAATTGTTCATTGCAGTTTCTACACACAGATTTATTTATAAGTTATTCATACTAGCATTGCAGCATATACCATTCCCATTGCTTGAACTTCATTAAGAATGCATCCCTGCTTAATTGATTATGATAGTGCTTTCATAGAGATTACTCCCTAATGGCTATCTAAGGATATTTCCTACTAATTAATTAGCAAATTTCTTTTCTTTCCTACAGTATCACTATAAGTAAAACCAGTCTGAACTTCACCTTTATACTATAACACCTGTAAGTGTTCTCCTAAAAGTTTCAGAGAAGCTGCACACTCTTATTTAGGGTTTTTACTTTTTCAAAATCAGGTTAGTCGTATTCAAGTTTTTTCAAGAAATTAACTGAATATCAAGTTACAATATCTAGTTCCCAAAGTGTATTTATAAGAATGTTTTACTTCTCTATGGAAAAAAGGGCCAGACTGGATCAAGGCTAGCTTATGCTTGATTCACAGCTACCATCAGGAAATAAAAGTGACTGCATTCAATTTTGCAGTCATTTTCTCTCATGTGAGAAAAATTTTCAGGACAAAAAGGAGGTGACTTAGCTCTGTGCAGAGGGAGAAATCAGCAAGGTGCAAAATGGTTGAATTTATGAATTTTGGTAGATTACAGGATTATTTCCCAAAAGTTGAAATCTGACATATTATGTCTGAATCATTCATTAATGAGCACCTAATCTAAAGAGGGGTGCGTTCAGGTTAGTGTGTTTTATCCTCTGATGTTTGTGTGTGATAAAATTCAGTGACACTTTCACCCTGTTTATACTTGCAGATTTAGGAAGGCATCATGAAAGTTATTGCAGCGCTGTTAGCAGCACCATTCATCCTGTCAAGACCTAGTGTATAATGAAATAAGGACTACAGCAATAAGCAAATGTTTTAGGGCATATTCACAGTTCATAACTGTGTATTTCTCATTACTTTGGTTTCATACATCTCTGCTTCTGATATAAAAGCTGACAGAAGTGGACTCGGCCCCCTGCATCCAGCAACTTATGTGATTAAGATCCCAAACCTAATTCATTTGATGTGAATTTTTCAAGATGCCACAGCCTCACATTTGAGACAAATGAGAAGTGGCCTAACAACTGATAAACTCCATCAAAATAAAGACATATGTCTGTGCATGCTGTGCTACAAAATATGTTTGAGCGCGCTGATTTTAGCCCTGTTTTCTCAGGCAAACTGTTGCTTTCCTCATAGCAGCTCAGTAAGAAAGGTGATCTCACATCACCAAAATACCAGCAGGTGACAGAGGGTATTAATAAGTAAGCTCTGATGAATCTCACTGCTAGGCTGATTTAAGTTCAGTTTTCAGACTTTGCACTGAAGTGCTGAAGATGCACGCAGACGTTTCCTTTTGTCGACTGCTGTGGGTGTGAGAATCTATGGAGCCACCAGCTGTTCTCACCGTTCTTCCGCCGACTCCTTTGTGCGTGATAACTTCCAGGAGAAGCATTGCAGGAGCAGCTGGTAACTCCTTAGATTATCACGGGAAGACCTGCCAGAACTTCTCTTTCAACAGCCTCCTTAATGCTCAGGTTTTGTGCAGCCACCCATGAGCTGGCTCTGGTGATTTCTTCCAACAGAAATTTGCATATCTCCACATACATAATGATGAAGCCTGTCAATAGCTGTGACGCAAATTTAAGAAGTCTGTTTGAAGAAAGTCATTAGAATAAGTTAGAAATGAAGCTCTACCTATCCATTTCACAGAACTGTTTATCTATGAACTTGCTAGTATTTCACATACAGATCTGGCAATCTGCTGCATGCCATAAAAGCATGTAGAGGCTTTGCATATTACAATGTGGCCCTGTCGATCATTCATCTAATGGTAATCACTGACAAGATATGTGTGGAGGGGAGAAACCCACTCAAGAAACAGAAGGGAAAGAACATATCCCTGTACATATAGAACAATTAAGATTTTTTCCTTATGCATCAATAAATTGCAATTTGTAAGCTAAAACATGGAAGTGGAAGTGTAGTTTTTTCCTGGATTGAATCCTTCTGAAAGGTGTCATAGGAGTAGTTTTTTATGAGAGTTTAAAAAAAAATCATATTTTTTAAAGACTTAGGTGGTCATACTATGAAAAAAAATCAAAGGAAGTATTTGGCATTCAGCAAATATTTCTTTGGTAATTTTGTTCAGAACAGTCTGTGTCTTCCAGTAAGCACACTGACTTTCTGATTTGATTTTTTTCCCCTCTCTTGCATTTATCTTTGACATTTAATTTCCAGATGGGTGCTTAGTATGACTGATGCTTTTTTTTCTCTGTGTGTGTAATCCAATCCTGAATTCATTTTCAAGGCTGCAGAAAGTTGATGGCTGCCAGTTAGGTACCAGTATTTTTGTATATCTATACATGAAATCCTAATTTGATTAATTATTAAATACAAATTAACATACCACAAATCACACAGTCTCCGTACATCACTGGGTCTCATCATTTCTGTCTTATCTGATATATTTTGATCTGTTCTTCGTTGACATCACTGTCACCATAGTTACCACCAGGACAAGTAAGAAAAACGTCTCAGTAAAAACAAAGGAGAAAATATCCCTGGTATAGGGTCTAAGACAGCAAAAGATTGTCTAATAGTTAGAAATTGTAGGCAGCCGTTCAGATTTTTTGCATTGTCATTTACAGTAAAGTTGATAGGAAATTTGCATTAGTGTTTGCAATTTCAGTGTGAGAGTAGCCATTATCATGGGCCAGTAATTATTTTTATTTGACTTGGAAAAGCCTGAAGGCAAATACTTGAGATGAACAAAGCCAGAAGAAAATCTTTTAAACGATTTTAAACAAGTGAGAGGCACTCTTTCCTTTTTTCTTTTCTTTTAAAGAATAGTCACTTAACAGTTGAAACTGAGGAAAACAGTTTAGCAATTGAGTAGGCAGGATGAAGTTCGCAGGAAGTACTGTTTGCAGAAGTTAATTTCAGTAAGTTGATTAAAATTAACATTGTAGAAAACAATGATTTCATTTGCAGTGAGCCAAATCTCAGCATAGAAATAGTTTTGCATGACTTATGGGAGCATTATATACACGTCTTGACAGAGACTGACCGACAGCCAGCATAGCTCTACGTACATCCTTTGGATCCACCATTTACATTTGCTTCTCTGTTTCCCAAAATTAATGTTGTACTGTAATACTGTAATTCAGAAGGCTCACTGATTCTGTGCATGTACATATATTAGTTAGTAGATACTGCTTGTAAGATAGTAAATAATGGACTGGCTGTACTCTTGGATAATGCTATGGAGCATTGATGTAAAATTATCAAAGTTAGTTCACTTTCATAGATAATTCAGTAGTCCCTCTCCAGACTAGATGAATGAAAAATTAACTATGACATCTTATAGCTCTTAAAGTATCTGACCTGAACTTTTTCCCTTTTTTCTTTTTTTTTTTTTTTTTAATCCCTGCTGTGTGTTTTACATTGATTGGTCCCACTTAACCCTGTATTTTGATGGAGAAGGACTTCCTTTGAAATTGCTATCATTGTGCTGGTATATGTTGAATTCAGCAGTCAAAATGGAAAAAGGAAAAAGATTTTTAAAACAAGGCGGCCTTTTTCTGTGATGTGGATGATTGTACTAGGTGAGATTTTGGGCTCTTGGTATCAGATGAATACTAATCATGCTACAAGTGGATGTGACATAGAATGGATAAATATGTACATTCAGGTTCAGACACTGAAATATGAAAAGAGGCACAGAAGTGACTAACGCTGTTAATTCCATAAGTTTGGCACTTGAAGATTTAAGGAAGCATATTTAGTTGCTTTATTTTTTTCCTTCTGTCTTCCTCTTCTAATGCATGATGTATCTGCATTAACAATGGGATTAACAATGCTTAATCATATGGTTTATGCAGTTTAGATATTTTAATTTCTCTATCTTGGTTATAACCATTACAATCTGAGTCCCTATTGGCCAGCTAATAGTCAGAATTTGAGAGCAAACACATTTTCTAGTTAAACTGAAGAAGACCAACATGAACTATAATTAAAAAACTTTAAGTTTAGCATTTCTAATGTGTGATTGTGTAGCTAGGTAACCTTCAAGTGCTCCAGATATATCAAGAATATTATAGAATCATAGAATGGTTAGGTCTCAGTGAATTACATAGGTAACCTAATTACATTAGGTTTTTCTGTTATATATAGTATATCTAACACCTTTTGGTCAAAAGCACATAATTCTAGAGACAGAAGAGAAAAAAGATCTTGAAGTGGAAAGTTGTCAGCACATGAAAGATATTGCTGTCCTTTCAGAAGGGTCGTGGTTTAGCCCCAGCTGGCAGCTCAGCACCACATGGCCACTTGCTCGCTCCTTCCCCCACTGAGGGATGGGGAGGAGAATCAGAAAAATGTAAAACTCATGTGTTGGGATAAGGACAGTTTACTGAGACAGCACAGGGAGGGGAAAATAACATTTAGAATATACAAAGTGGGTGACACAACACAGTTTTCTCACTCATGGAGGCCAATGCCCATCCAATCCCCAGGCAGTGATCCCTCCTCCCCAGCCAGCTTCTCTATATACTGAGCATGACATCACATGGTATGGAATATTCCTTTGAATAGCTTGGGTCAGCTGCCCTGGCTGTGTTCCCTCCCAGCTTCCTGTGAAAATTAACTCCATCCCAGCCAAAAAAAAAAAAACAACCCAACAGGTTAAGGATATTGTCTGGGGTTACATTAAAATTGTTTAAAAGCCTGGTTATTCTCTAAATTTTAAGCTTTCAACATACTTTTAGCATGAAAGTCTGTAATATATCTATCTTAACTGGCTGATTGGGTTTTTTAAATCTAATTACATTAATCTCTTTAAAAAGGACAACACTGATACAGTTTCCACATATTGATGCTACAGAAACTCATACTCTTAGTTAGCACCAATTCATCCAGTTACAAGAAGATATGGTGTTGTTATTACCATGCAGAAAGTCTAAAATATTTTCAGGTTTTTATGTAATCACAATTTGTTACATTTATTAATGTTTATTAAGCCACTAGTTAGACTGGTATAAATCAGTATTGTGCCACTTTTTAGTCAGCTGCTTCTGGAAATCCAGTGATTAAGACACAAAGTTCAAAGTACAACATGTTTTATGTAGTCTATTTTTTGTTTTATTTAACAATTGTATGTAATGCAAAGACAATCAAAGCTTCATTGTGCTTGCAGGTGTATGTGCATAACAAACCAATAGTACTACATTAAATAACCAGTAGTCATCATCAGTCTTGCTTCACCTTGTCAAATACTTTCTTTGGAAACAGATCTGACAATAAAAGGGTATAATAATAATAGCTTCCATGCTGATTCCTTCTTTGTCATACACTTAGGGTGTGAAAAACGTTTTGTTGACTTCCTTCTAAAATGCATAACCCAGTATTAATAGCTCTACAAGTTAAAGCTCATATGTCAGGTTTCAGCATTGCATGATTATTTTTATGACTGAGTCACAAACCCCATAGTGACTGGAGATAAAAATGCTGATAATTGTCTAAATCTACTGTCATTACAGGGCTTCAGAGATCAGTGAGGTTTTTCAAGACTGCAAAACTGTCACCATCTCTGACCTGCAGTCGTGGTGAGAGTGCAGCAGTCAGTAACTCATTGAATTACGAGGCTTAGAAATGGCAATGCATACAGCACTTCCAGGGCAGGGAAAAATACAGGCACATTTAGCGAAAATATTATTATTCTTCTACTTTGAAAACTCTGTGATAGTTTTACAAATTGTTACTAGGCAGAAAGAATTCAGCAACAGCCAACTTGCTGTTAACACAATTACAACTCAAATGGCTGACTAGAATTTTGTTGTGTGACAGGAATCTGATATCCTGCCACAGTAGATTATGCATGGGAATTTCTAACCACAACCCATTAGATAAAGCCACAGTACTGCTCTTTTGAGTTCCTGGCTGCAATTAGGCAGCAGTGGGACACCGATGTGAAGCCTTTATGAATAGAAACCAGCATGGCCCTGGGCAAAAGAAGCATGTGAAGTGAAGGGATGGCTTGGCAGCAGCAGGGGACAAACTCACATTTTGAGCAGCACTTTATATTGCATGAGAAATGTTTTTTAATATGAAAAGACATCTGCATTCACCTGGGTATTATAGGAGACTAACTCCCTGACATCAGCACTGCCATTCATGACTTGAGCAAGTAGCAAGGATGACTCTTAAACAGCAAGGTGTCATTTTTTTTCTGTTTGTGGAAGTTTTTCCAGAAGTTAACCTCATAAATAGAACTAATAACACAACTGAGACTTACTATATAATAAATCTATTCAGGACGCTTTTCAGGTTGGTTCCAAAGCTGAGGAAGAAGTGAGGAAATCCTCTTTTAGAAAGTGAACAGCTGGTTCAGTTTGCAAAGTTTACCCAATAAGTTTTCTGTATTTTTACCTAAGGGCTTTGATATGTGGTCATTTCTTTCCGTGAAGATGGAAGGAGATGGGTTGTAAAGCCTTGATTGGGCAGATGAGAATAAACTATCAAGAGCTGTCAACATATGAATGTACTTAACTAAGATAAATCAATGAAGGGCCTTAGTAAATGTCAAAAGATGCAGAGCTTGAAACAACTAAATTATCAGGTTAGAGAGACAAGGCCTCTGCCAGCAAAGTGAGGAAAAAAAAGTCAAGAATGAGAAAGGAGGCTGTATATTCATCCACTCCCGATTTCCATTGTAAGGTAAGAGTCCTTAACTATGTTGGTTGGTTGTTTTTTAATAAATGCTGTTCTCTGCAGTCCTAAACATCAACTGGCTGCAGAGATGCCAAAAGCGTAAAACCTCTGAAATGATGTTTCAACAAAAAAAATTGCATAGAACAATATTTACTAGAGATTAAGTGTCAAAGCAGAGTCACAGAGAAACCACCTCGCCATCCTGAGCAAAACGGTTGAAGTATGTGTAGTTTATAGAAGCTGGAATCTGGCTTACCTTGAGGATACTAGACAGATACAAAGCTGAACTGATGTTCATAGAGCATGTTAAAAGCACCTATTGCTAGAGAAGTACTAATTAATCAAAAGGTGGTGTTGCTGATACATAGTATTACCTGTTTAGATGAGTAGTTCTTATAAAGTCAGAACAGTTAAGTAAGCAAATCCCAGTAGCAAGTCTGCATATAAGCTATGGTTATGTCATCTAACCCTGGTGGAAATGTACAGCAGCATTCAGGACAACAGGTGCATCTCAGCAGATATAAAATGGACAGATACACAAAGTCAAGAGTTTTATCATAGTCCCTAACTGCTGATTGTAGATAGGCTTTGCAAGACTCTTGATTTTAAAAGTTGAATGTTAATGAGTTTTAAATCAGAACTATTCTGATCACCACGGGTATTTTTAAAACTGAAGCACTTCAGAGGTCAAAATTCCTAATCAAGATCCAAACATAATATGTACTGAAAAAGAAATGAACAGAAATCCATAAACAAAACTTCCAATGGAACAGTATAAAAGCTTCCAAGAGAAGACAGCTCAGAGTAGAGCCTTGACAGTGGGGAAAAAAGCTTAAAGAATGCTATTTGAAAAGTTATCTTTCCCAATCATAAATAAAATGTTGACTTTGTCAAAGTGTGAATTTTGTCCTTGACATTTAGAGGTTAGATTTTATCTGCAAAAATGCATGTTCCCAAGTCACTTGATCCAAAAGATTTAAGAAGTCATTTGACCAGTTATTTAACTAAAATATTTTCTTCTATCAATTAAAGACAGGATATGGTAGCCATTTCAGAATTTGTGAATCTTGTCTGTACCTGCCACAGCAGATTGTCGCTGCCAATATTTAGCTTTCTCTTTGTTGCTTTATAAATCTATCTTAGAATGCTCAGTGCATAACAGAGTCCTTTCATTCTCATAACATGTCTTAAAAAGATCAGTAAATTAACATGTATACAGTGCTCCCCTTCCAATGAGCCAGAGCAGGCCGACGTACAGATGAGCTGCTCTGCTGCACTGCAAGGTTTAACAAAGAGCTGTATGCAGGCAGGCTTGAGACAAAATTCGTCTGGGCAATGGTGTGTTTAACCAGATCAACACTAAGCCATCTTCTAAATTTCCACTCAAATGCACAAACCTTCAGCTAAACATGCATGCTTATGCTTTTACAATATTAAAAGGTAATTGAAACTGCCAAAACAGGCAGCAGTATTACTGTAGAGAAGTAGAAGTTACATAAAGTGCAAGAAAAAAGACAAGAAACCTGTCGCCTTATTCTGAAATCTTAGGGTTTTATTCAGTCTAAACCAATGATGATTTTGGGCTTCTGCTTTGTCAAAAATGGCCAGTGAAGTTACAAAAAGGAGGCATATCCCAAGGCCCAGGAAGTACTGAAGTTCAAATAGTTAGCCCTATTAGAAGCATTCAATATGCAGGAAGCATTTATTATGAAAATGTTTTTTAAGTCCATCATTCTCAAAAACGCATTTTTTTCTGTCAACATAGCAAAAATGGAAACTATGTAAAAAACCTCATTATCCCATAAACGCAGATCTGAAAGCCTTGTCAGGCTGCCTATTGAATTAGCAAATACAAAAGTTGAGCACTCTGATTGATGCTGCCCTGCCAAAGCAGCAGCCAAGAGGATTTAGGTAGCTTTATTAAAGCTGGGTTGTACGGGAAGACTAAGTATTAATGCTTAATATGGTCGAACACAAGGTTGGAGCATGTCTGCTGAGACTGCTTTTTCCTTCTGTTAGATTACCAGATTCAAGCTTACTGTCAAAATGCAGAACAGAGGTTTAGATGCAAAGTACTAACTATTCCACACAAAAAAAGCTTTCCGTTTTAACCATATGACAGTTTTAAGAAAAGGACCCAAAACCCACCCCCAAACTAAAAACATAGAATTCCTTGAACAAAATATAAAAGGTGTAAGAAAATTACTTATATACTATCTTAAAGTTATGTGGGGAGGTGCTTGTTTCTTCAAGAAAGGAGAATGCCAGAACAGTGTCCATTCTAATTGCTAACACAACAAGGAGAGGAGCAGATGTTGCTGCGCTGTCTTGTTAATGCCAGAGCTTCAGAGAACTGTGCCTACTACAACTTCTCCATGTGCAAGTGGGGTTAGGGTCACAGGACACTACTGTTAAGGCAGCCTCTGCAGTAAGAAAGGTCCTCGGCCCAACACAGAATCACAGAATTGTAGGGGTTGGAAGGGACCTCGAGAGATCATTGGGTCCAACCCCCCTGCCAAAGCAGGCTCCCCAGTTTATACTACACAGATAGGCGTCCAGACGGGTCTTGAATATCTCCAGGGAAGGAGACTCCACCACCTCCCAAAACACATTACAATTTATAGGAAAAAAGCCCCTAGGACTGGTTACAGGTTCTTCCCTTGGATGGCCAGTTTGAGTTTCTCTTATATTCAGAAAGCTTGAAGCATTATGTTGGCTTCATTTGTCTACAGCAAATTCTGATAAAGGCGACTTAACTTATTTCTACATAAAAGTCTAACAAGGAGAGCACCATAGTTTCCTTGCTCCTTCTTAACTGTTGCGGGCAGAGGAAAAAATGAATAGGATAGAAACAGTATTTTCATTTTAAAAGACAGTTCTTAGGCTGCTCTTGTCATGTCTTTAACATGAGTTAAATAGGAAATGCTTACAACTAACTAGCAGACTCACACTTTTTCATCAAATGCTAGTTTTATCGCCTATATATTTTGCTACCAGGAAGCGGTAGAAAACAAGAATGACATTCAAGTACAAGCTTACTGCTCATCAACATCAAGGCTGTGAACTATTAAAATGTCTGGAAAGATATATCTCTCTGAAATGGATCTGGTTGTGTACACTGTCGTGTTCCTATCCAGCTTTCCAGAGCAGGCTGTGTGTGCTCCTTGTACACTTGCTGCCAAGTGCACAGTGTTGCAGTGCCCCAGACAGGGCATTCTGAGCCGGGCTATGGTCCACTGTGGAAAAAGGTTGACTATTTGAGCCACATTTAAATTTTCAGAATAAGCTTTCAACTAGTTCAGTGACTGCTTTTCATCAACATTTTAGTGTCTTAGTTGTCTGTGGTTCCCCCCCACCCCCGCCCCTTTCTTCTCTGTTTCAGAGACTAGTTTGAACAGAACAGACTCTGAGAGCTTCACACCTGAGGGCTCTTCTGCCAGGGATTTCATGATCATTTTCCCAACATACACAATCCTGATTTATTTTGCAAAGTATTTTATTTTCATTTTATTTTGCAATGCTCTTTTTAAAAAATGTGTGGGTATAGGCTGCTGTTTGTCTTGGCCTGCTGGCTGCAAACTGGGTCACGTAGTGAGACGGTAGAGAGCGGTAATTCTTCCGTATCTCCTCTTAATTAAAGAGGGCAACTAATCCAACTTCTCAAGTTGCTTTGGCATAAGGTAAGAAAGGAAGAAAGGATTGAGAATGAGAGGCAACCAGCAGGGAGTCGACATGCAGACAGATGTGGAGGCCTGAGAGGCAGCAGACAGAAACATCTTAGGGACTTAGAGCAGAACGAATAGAGCTTGTTACCATGTCAGAGTTGCTAGACTGAGAGCAAGGCTGAAAGGAAGGCCCTTTCGATACCCTGTAAAGCACAGTGACCTGTTTATAAATCTTTTGGGTTTATTGTCTCTTCCTGATTTTGAACTATTGAAGAAGTTAATAGCTCCAGAGGTGTATTTTAACCAAACTTGGCTTTTGCATTTGAAAGCCCTTTTGTCTGTGGTCCTAGTTATAAATAGAAAATCTGCACAGATCCAGGTTCTCAAAGCCTGACTGGAGTCTTGCATCATCTCAAGCTTAAAACAGTGAAGTAAGTGCTGCATTGTTGAGACCTTATTGCAGCACACTGGCAGCACTTCTGGGACTAATGAAATAGCAATTTCTTACCACTTTTAGCATTTTTAAGAGGTTTCCCTGCTGTATTTTGCAGCCTGAAAAACAAAAACAAACAAAAAACCCCCACCCCAAGCTCATACATGTTGAGGAAACTCAGCTAGATACTTTGGGAATTTGTTTTAGACTAATTAAATGTCTATCTCAGTTTCTGGGACTTGAATGAAGTAAGGTAAGTCTGAATTATAAATAAAAGTCAGAAAATACAGGGACAATCATGATTTAGAATAACTTTATACAAAGTTTAAAAATCATGCTATTCATGCAAAATAAAATTACTATTGTAGTTTGTTTTTCAGAGCTGTAAGTTAGAAACAGTGTTAGAATCTGTGTCCTACTATAGTGTGGCAATTTCTTCAAATAACTTTGACAAGGAGGACACCTACGCTAAGGAGTGCTTGTTGTCCAAACTTGTATGAACTTACCAAAACTGAGAGCATCTGCTTAAGCCCTAAAGTGTACCCATGACCTAAAATATGATCTTTGAACAGAAGCATATTGTAAAGTCAGGAAACTAACGTAACTCAAGTGCCGTTCGTATAGTTCAGAGATAATTTTTGCCTGACAAACAAGGATACAAATTTGATGAGCTTTAACATACAAGATAATAAGAGCAGTCCCATGATAGAGAACACTACACAAAAAGAAACAGAGAGAAACATGAAAAGCTAATTGCTTTAAATTCTCAGCAGCTGTAATGAAATACAGTAAGAAACATCCCCAAGCCATACTGCATTAGATTCACTTGCATAGAAATCAAGAACTGGTTAAACAAGCAAAAGTGAGATTGAACATTACCTAACTCAATGGCTCCAATTTCAACACGATTTTTACAAGAAAATTTATGCTGTTTACCCAGCATGCACAAATTAAAATTAAGCTCAAATGTTTTTCTTTGTTCTTTTCTACTTTACTTTCCAATGAGCAATCTTTCTTGCAAAAACACTGAGCAGAGCGAATAACAAGCTCATTGACAATATGAGTCAAGAACAAGGAGCTGATTTCTTACCTTTGCGCTGCAAATTAGGCATACAAATCAAGTACAGTATTGTCCTTAAAATGCGTCTTTAAGTGTCTGTAGGATTATCTTTATTTCCAAAAAAGGGTTTACCAGCTGAAAGATATCATACAATCACAGATTGGCTTGGGTTGGAAGGGACCTCAAAGCCCATCCAGTCGCACTCCCTGTCATGGGCAGGGTCACCCTTCACTAGCCCAGAGTGCCCAAAGCCCCATCCATCCTGGCCTAGAACCCTGCCAGGGATTCAGGGGCAGCCACAGCTTCTCTGGGCAACCTGTGCCAGGGCATCACCACCCGCACAGGGAAGGATTTCTTCCTAATAGCTAAACCTTTCTTCCTTCATCTTAAAGCCATTCCCCTTTGTCCTGTCACCCCATGCCCTTGTAACCAGTCCCTCTCCAGCTTTCCTGTAGCCAGTTTAGGGACCAGAAGGCTGCAAGAAGATCTCCCTGGGTCCTTCTCTTCTTCAGGCTGAACAAGCCCAATTCTCTCAGCCTGTCTCTACAGCAGAGGCGCCACAGCCCTCTGATCGCCACTGACAACCTTGGCATCGCAAGTGCCGTATTATTATTACCATATATTATTATAGTTAGATATATTATTACATTCCATTTTCCACTACTGTATAAAGCTGGGTTTACATTTTAATTTGAAGCATATCACTTAAGCCATGGAATACTCACCTGAGGAGTAATACATGGTTTCACTCATAGTTGACATGGAGTCATTGCTGGTGCAAGTCATTCCAATTTTCTTATAGCTATAAAAGTAGTGATAGAGTTAAGGATACTACACTTCTCAGATGGGGGGGAGGGTGTGTGTGTGTGTATGTGGGAAGGGGAAGTTCCCCAAACATTTTGCTGCCAGCTTATTCAAAATAGAAGAATTAACTAAATCATATAGACTGAAAGATTGCACTGCTAGATTATTCTGTGGTAACTGAGATTGCTGTATATACTATTACTAGTATAACCTCTCTCTGGCATAACAGCTAATGCCCATGAAAGTTAGAATCTGTCATGGTGATATGATCTGAATTTCATCTTATTTTAGTCATTCAGTATAATAAAAGCCTCATACTTTCTACTCCGGAGCTTTAACCGTAACAAGCAGTATTTGTTTCTTGTTTTTCTGAGATGACTCTGTAGCAAGTTTCTGGAAAATGCTCTAAGAGGATCTGTAACTGTCTCCAGCACTAGCTACCAGCTGTTTGGTTAAAGTAACCTTCCCTTATGAATTCAATTTGCTGAAAAAAACCTGTTAATATTTGGTAGTTAAGTCACTTCCTCTTTTTCTTTTGGCAGTTGAAGTAGTAGAGATTTATTAAACAGAAAGCTTGTGGGTGTTAATTCTTATACTCCATTCTTATTACTGTTGACTAACATGTTGAACAAAAAGAATATGCCCCTTCCTTTTCCAAAAAACACATAATTACTCATTTTCCACTTGAATATCAGGTGTCAATCAAATGTGGGCCTCATAATTACTGTTGTGCAGTAATTTCCGTTAATTAAAATTATATGCATAACAACATATTGTTTCTAAATTCCTCCTCAGAAAAACAGGATTCCTCTTTTTAATTCTGCACTTTATTTTAAAGGTTAAACTTTGACTTTAAAGCAAAAATTACACTGCACCAAATATAAAGCTCTGTTTGTTATGACTTACACTGAAAAAAAATCTTGCTAATTTTATTCTGACACTTCTTGTTCTGTACATGATTTTTGATAAGTTGAATATATTTAGTGCAGAAGTACTTCAAATGTTCTTAGCTTGACAGAACAATAAATAAAACAGTAAGTAGAAAAAATATTTAATGCTGCTAGCAACTGCTGCCATTGTAAGGAAACAAAAAGTGATTTAAAGTTTGTTTTCTCAATATCTAAAACCCCATGTTTGCTGGTTTTCACTAAACTGGCATAAAACGGTTGTATTTCATAATATTTACACAATGGATACTGTGAAAATTTTAACCTTAATAACCAGAAGAGTTCAATTATAGTGTAATTAACCCAAAATACCTACAGGTTTTGGGTTGGGATTTTTTTATTTTTCAATAGTTCTGGTGGCAAATTTTTAGACCGGTCTACTTCACTGTAGTTTTTTGAGCAGCTTTTTATATCTCAATTTCCACTTTCACTGTTTCATTAAAGAAGTAAATTACTTCATCCAGGAACGATGGATCCAAGGAACCATCCAAGTCATTCTGTACTACACAGCACACTTACTGTAATGGTGCTGTGTGGGATTTGCAGGCGCAGGCTGTTTGCTCATGTGTGCAGCAACGCAACTTAGGATAAGTAGTTCGACAAGGCAGCTGCCTTATAGAAACAAAAGATATATATTTTAAATGGCACACAGGCAATGAACTGATGGTGTGTTTGATTTACAGCTCTCCACCTGTTCAGCTTGAGGTGAACTTTGTAGTCTATAGACTTTAGTCTTATTAAACCACCAGTTGGGAAAACAGGAAGGAATTCTAAGCAGTAGGCCCAAGTACTAGTCTTACTGTAAAAATGTCCTTTCACTAGTGAACATCTGACACTGAGAAGCTTCCAGCAAAAAACGGACGTGCTCAAAATGGGAAAATGCTGTTTGTCCATGAATATGTGAAAGGAGTGCAGTAATTTCTTCTGTGTTCCTTGAACTTAGTGGACAGGTTGATTTAATTTATGCTAATTGTATGCTTAGCAAGCCGAACAATGTCAGCAATTCAATAGTTACAGGGGAATATTGTGTGTATCCAGCTGTGCAATGGGACTTGAAGTAAAGCACAAACCTAACTCTTTGTATTTGGCTGACTTGCAATAACGTGCCTTTCAAGACAGGAGCGCCACAATCCTTTAATTGCCAAACATTAGGAAAGCTATTTTGTCAAAGAATCGAGTAATCACTTAGGCAATTTACATAACTTCTGCAGGTTTCACACACGGGAACAAGCTTTTGCTTGGAGTTAAGGCCTGGCCTTCCTTAAGTTGAATCCTTCCCAAAACCCTCCTAACAAAATCTAGGGGTTATTTTTATGGTACTAACATACCACTAGGTATGAAACAGAAGTGAAAACGAGTAATGGAAATACTAGTTTATGGATAAGAGTTACTGTGGGTTTTCAGTTAAGATCTTTACTAGGTATGATCTGCGTAAAGCAGCTTTGTGACAGAGAAAGTGGGCTAGGAGGTTGGTTATGTATGGATTGCAATCAAAGCACTGCACATAGACTTCATCGTTTCATTAAAAACAACAAAGTTTCTGAAATTTAAAATACACTCTTTCTGTTTTGTAATCTCCGCTGGGCTCTGACTTCCCAGGGCACGTCCTAGCTCAACACTTGCTTTCGTCCAGCCTCAGACTGTTTGGTTCTCTCTAAATAGTGGGCTAGAAAACTAATGCAACCTGCAAAGGCGTGCTCAAAGAGCAACCATTTAAAAAACTATTTTAACAGCCTTTCCTAAATTATTCTTGCGATCCCTCCCTGAATCACTGTCGAGGGCCAATCCCGAGGAAGCTATTTCCCAGCTCCAGACCGGAGCGGGATGGTTTTATTTGCAAAGCGCCACTGCTGCGGGCATGAGGGGCAGCCCTGACTTTGGGGTGGGCTCCTGGCAGGCAGGAAGGGGAGCTGGCTCTCCACGGCCCAGGCAGTCACTGGCTGCTTTCTTTTCCCGAGGCTGCCAGCGAAAGTGCCAATTAGTAGCAATTGTGATGGTGATTTCTGAAGTGCAGTTTAAAGGATTTCTAACTGGGTTGGAGCTGTTGTCAGTTGACTGACTGGAATAATAATAATAAAAAAGCTCACTGCTTCAACAGAAGCTTGTTAGACTTTCCTGTGTGATCTGCTAGGGAGAGCGCGAACTGCAGCAGCTTTTGCATTCAAAAGAGGGATTTTCCTGAAAGCATCAGCGAGCACTTGGCTGTTTTATCTACACCAAAAAATAATAATAATAATAATAAAAAATCTTAATTTTAAATTCTGTAAAAAACAAAAATAAATGAGGCTGTGAAAATAGGAGAGGAAAAAAATAGTAACCTGCTAGGTATGCATAACTGTTTCAATACACCAGAATCCCTTAAGTGTAGTCTTATCAAGTGGAAAAAATATTGTGTGTTTTTTCATGTCGAGTTACTGAGATAGAACTGTAAGCACTAAATGGGTTAAAACACAAGGGACCTGATATATTTTGAGGCTTTGTGTTGATATTTTACCATAAACATCACAAACTGACATATACTGACAAGCCATCCAAAGAAATAAAACATTATTTGCATGTAATAAGAGAATGCTTGAACTATATATGAATGTTATGAAGCTACCTTTTTAAGAATTAATCTTTGTTTAAAGCATTTTTCCTTTATGGGATGATAAATAATTCTCTTTTTTTTTTTTTATTCCCTACTAGCTTGCTCTTGGAGCACTGAGAGACCTGTTCTCAGGGTTAATGAGCTCACACAAGCAGCCACTTAGCAAAACAAATAACATTAATTTTCAGAGCCATATGTATTAGTTGTATCAACCATCATACCTACTTTTAGAGTTCCAAGATGTTTTTTTAATTTAAATTTGAAAAAGAAAAAAAAGCCACCAAAAACCCAATCAAAACACACATATGCACTTGCTTGAGATGGAGGAAAATAGGTTGGCCGCACTGGTGGGACATGGTAGGGGACTTCTGGACTGTGCACATGTCCTCCTACCCATTCCTCTCAGCCAGACCCCCTTAAGTGCTGACTGGCTTTCCCTCATTCCCAAAGGTCTTTCTGAGCTGGTTGCTTCTTAGGAAAAGCAGGCATGACTGAAGGAGCACAAATAAAGCAAATCACACACCACAGCAGGACCTTACTGCTTCCCCCAAAGAAAGAGAAGTGTAGGCAAGCACTCCTGAGTTGCATCTGTTCAAGCCCAATTTTTTCTATACATGCTAGAAAAGCTGTTGGGAAGACGCAGGGTTCATCTTTTGGGCAGGTGGGATGAGTTAACAAGTCCTTCTACCTGTGAGGTAATATATCTGTATTGCACACAGCTGGGGATGAAGCAGTGATTTGCCCTCATCCATGGGCCAAACCCACAGAAGAGGGCCTGTGAGTAAAATCCATGAGGTCTGAATTCTTTGTGTGAGTCTTGGGTTGATTTATCGTTCCTCGGAAGTGTTTAAACTGATGCTTTAACAAAACAGATACAGTTTGTAATGTTTGGGGTATTTTCAAGGTGGCAAGTCAGAATGGAATGTGTGAGATGTTACACTTTATGTATATCAACTTAAGGGTATTTCTCCAAAAAGGTTTGAGGACCTCCACTAAGAGGTAATTAATTATTCCAGGAATGATTTTTGTAACTTAGAGTAGCTATTGCCTAGCATAACTTTTACTCAAAGGATAAACGCACACAGAGCTTTTATCTTTTTTCTCTCTTTAGCTGTTTCACAGTGGGGTTTAAGCAGATGTAAAACAGAGTTTTACACAGATTTATTTTACACTTCTGTTTCTGTAAATATGAGTTAAAACTCCTAACAATGTAATGAATTTTTTGTACATACAGGATTATATAATTAATGACAAGTGCCTCAGAGGCTGGGGTGTTCTGAAATATGCAGTAGCTTTCCTACTACATATTTTCCTACTGTAAAAAACTCAAAATTATTAAGCAATAAAGAGACCATGAGTGTAAAGCGAGGTAAAAAGACCTTGGAGAACCACTGGCCAAAAATACAGGGTTCCGCTCTACATCCTTTGTAGTGCATATCATAGAAGAAAACAGAAAAGCACTTATTTTACTTTTTAATTTGAAAAAATAGGGTTTAATTTTTTTAAATATTTTTTTCTATTAAAAAAAAAGTTTTATCTATTAAAAAGACGTTGAGGATAAGGTGGTTTTTTTGTAGAGTGAATTTTCAAAGTGTAAGATACAGTGTGGGCAGGATTCCACTGAACATGCTCACAGACCCTCCACTCCTGCAAGAATTGATTTCAGTGCAATTAATAGACCAGCCAGTAGTTCACTAAAGTTATACTGTTCATGTTGATACTTACAGGCACAAATACTTCTGCTGACTGCAAAACTGGATCCAGAATAAGACCCAAAAAAGTTGAGGTTTACTTTCCAAGTATATAGATTTTTTCAGCTACAGTTTTGTGCACAATCATGCACACACACACACGTGTGTGCACATATATATAATTGAAATGCATATGCTGCTTCTTCATAAAACAATAGCAGCTGAAAAGTGTTTTTTATGTAAAATTATTCATCCAAGGCTCTAATGTGTTTCTTCCTGGCTAAACTCTGCATATATACATATTTTAACATAAATGTCATATGTGAGTATTCCTATATGTACCAAGAAAGATCCTTGTGATTAAAGTACGTCACATATTTTAGGCACAAGCAGTTTGCCAAATGCAGAGTTATGATCACAGAACACTTCTGGGTAAACAAATGCAGCCTCTGTTTCTGGCAACCATGTCACAGAATGTCTTTTATGTCAGGCTCTGTCTTAAAAATTATTCTTATGACTGCTTGGAGCTAACAAATTCCTTTAATGGTTCTTAAGTTTTCTAATTTCCATGCCAGTTTATTCACAGCATTTGTTTTGTACCAACATTATTCTTCTAATTTGATAATTTTTATTCTTCTGATCCATTTTTAAAAATAAATTGTAATTGTGTTTTGGAATTCATTTTACTAGACAAAGGAGCAGGCATCCTTTAGTCTACTTTGTTGCAGAGTTTACCATTCACCAGTTTGCCTTAGTAGTTCTTTACACCCATGCCAATTTAATTTCATTTCTTCATTGCTGTTTACAAGACTTGTATAAAACCTTCTAGATAAGACCCTCATGCTTTGAACTAGAGCATGAATTCCTTCTAATATCTGTAAAAAAGTACCAAAAATGCTTGTATAGAAAAGCAAAGTACATTTATCTTTTTCATGATCACTTTAACCAGGAGTGCTCAGAGAGAGGAGTGTCCTGGGCAGTTCTGTAGAGACCCATTCTCTCCCAGTGAGAAACACCTCTGTAATTCTTTAAATGTATGCAATTTAGGGAAGAATGGGATACTTCAGAACAGAGATGGGAAAATTGAGGCATTAAAAAGAAGTATGGGGGAGTAAATGGGAGTTGCTAGGGTGGAAGAATTTCGGAACATAGTAATCCTGTTAATTAATATTCAAAAAATATTTTCAGCTTGTAACTTTTCCTGTTAACTACCCCCTGAGCTACCATTTACTGTTATTAGTATGCTTAAATTTTAATAGTGTTAAATTTCATTCCACTATCACTCTCAAGGTCATGTAGTTCTTCATGTTTGATATTCTGGTGCCCTTCAGGCTGATGGCTTCCAACTTACTGCCACCAGAAAACCCCACCAACCCCTCCTGCTTTTCTCTGGAAGCCATTAACACTAGACAAGAAACCTCCAGCCCACTTGTTCCTTTTTCTTTTTCTTTTTACTGTGTACCCTTTAAGTAGTTCCTTATCTATCTTTACAATTCTTTCACTACCTCATTCTACAGATTATCTGATGGTTTCCTATATGTGTCCAATAGTTAGTATTAAGGTTCAGATAGGCTAGTTCTACCACATTTCCTATATGTATAAAATAAGTTATCATTCTGATATCAAAACCAATGAGTAAATTTATGCTCTATGTCATCATATACCTCTGTCTTTACAAGGAAAGTAATATAGGTTTCTTTCCCCATATGCAAGAGAAACTCATCACAGGGAAGTCGAACAATAGAAGATTTCTGTTTCCAAGCCTATTTTAGACAGCAAGTAATTCAAATGCTTTCTTTTTTTGTGGAATTATGATACCCATGTTTTTTATGCGGCTTTCTGACTTCTTTCTCTGAATAATTCAAACTATATGTGAATTTCTTTCCTTGGGAAAGAAACAAACCTTTGACATGAACATGCAAATAGAATAAAATAGAATATTGCAGTGTGCCTACGAGCACGATATGGGAACATTTTGATTATCTGACTCATGAGAGCACTCCAGGTATTTACAGTGGAATTTCCTGCATAGAGCAGGAAAATCATATCCACTTTGTTGTTTGTATTTCTAGAATGATGGCAGGCATTTCAGGAATAAAAGTCTCATATATATCTTTAATCTTAAAGAATTCTGTATTTTCTGTCTGACCTAGCTCAGCAGATTATAGGAGTCAAAAATCATTTCTTCTCAGAGTAGTGGTCAGCTCCTTGGCAGAGTCCTGCCTCTCTGAAACTTCTTGACAAGCCATCTGTTTTATTACACCATGCTTTCAATGAAACCTACGTGCAGCTGCTTTGAATCCAGGTATTTCACACACAGAAAGAAAAAAAATTGTCGTTCTAAAAATATGCAGAGAAAAAATAATAGCGATAAATACTTCCTCTACCTTGAACTCTGGGTTTATATGTAACTGTATCTAATGAAATTTTTGAATGAAATCTAAAATGCAGCCTAGATCCCTGGCTTTTGTTTTCAGTATGGAGAGCTGCCATATTTCTTGACATTGTTGCTGCTAAGAATGAACAGAAATAATTATCTCTTATCATTAAGATACTGTAAGGTAATGGGTTATTACATGTGTTATTTTAAACACAGGAATGTGTGTGTGTTTTGCAAAATTCTTCCTTAGTTCTCTGCATGTTTCTTTAGTTTATACCTTTTTCTTATCAACAATGATTATCATTACATTTTATCACTGTTCATGCAACATTATGTTAGAAACTCCTGAGAGATACCTCAGAATAGTTAGAAAACACATTTTCTTCAGCAGAAGCTCTGGTTTGAGAACATTCCCCTGTTTCTGTCTGCCTTTCTCACTCCTACATCAGGTTTGCTGCCATCTCTGACCCTCAGCCTCCCATACCCCATATGTACAGATACATCCTTTGTGAACCCTGGAAATGGTCTAAATGAACATACACACATGAAAAAACCCCACAACACTGCACAGACACACACAATAAATCAACACTCACAACACACTGATTTTTTTTTTTTAATTTTTTTTTCCCAACTGTTGTTTTTAATGTGACTCGGAACAAAGTCCTTCAAATAGCTGTACTCAAGCAGTACTGAGGGCCAGCAAAATGAGTGACAAGAATGATGGGCTGGGCAGGGTGTGTTAAACCACTTCTGAAGAAAATGTATTGTGTAATTACATCCTGTGTCAGCTTTTCAGGGACAAGCGATGTGTCACAAAACTGAAATCCATACTGCCTCCCTACATGCCTTTCATAATTATTTTGAAAACTGTAGTTAGCCAGACTGTAATATAGATATGTTTTCAGTGATGTTGTATCCTGGTTTAGCAGAATTATATAATATAGTAGTAGCTAATTTTTGTTTAGATGAAACTATCCAAACACATACCAACAGTTAATCTGTGAAAATTGTGTTTGGATGTTAACATTTTATCCAGAAAATGGGGGCTGTTCACACCCTGGAAAAATGTCTCATTGTTTCAATTTGGTTGTGAGCAGACAAGACAGCCATGGATACTTGTGCACTAAAGAGTCCAACTTTGGAAACAGAAGAGCTAGGAATTTTTACTTAAGAAGTCCCAATTCTTACTGAATAAAGCATTACCTTTAAGAAGTTCCGAAAATCATAAGCTTATCTTACTGTTTCAATTTCTATTTCCATGAAAAGCTCATTTTCTTTTTGGTTTATACCACCAAAATAATGTGTGCCATAGGGAAACAGTACTATCTGCATTAATTTGCATTTAGGATTCCAGAGTTACCTGGCTCCCATACAGCACAATGGAAATCCACAAGTTTCTCTTAATTCAGTGTATGAATATCTGTATTTCTTCAGTTACTTCCAAGGGGTTGAGGCAAAGAAATTATAGGATGTGGCAGAAATTCCCTTTAGGGATTTTATAAAGCTCTCCTCTCTTTGCCACACAAAATAAAAATTAAATAATACTCAAATCAGAATGTTTGTTCTTAATTCATTGGATATGTGGCTTGCATGTTCTACAGTCAAACCCTGAGAAATCTTGTACGAGAACTTCTAGGATATTCAGTGTCCCTTATAAAGAAGAGTATCTAGTTATGATGAATATGAAATATTGATTGATTTGAAAAATATAGTGATCGTACCCTTTGCTGTAGAGTTATCGAATGAGCCCATAAATATGGAAGTTGTAAAAGCCTGTCTATTGTCTCTGAAGAAGTTAGATTTTATTCTGCCCTGACATGTCTATGGTATCCTAGCCTGTTTTTGTATCTAAGCTGTCAAAGATTTCCATAGATTTGAAAATCTGTCCCCTGTTCCCCATATTAAATGTCACTGTCAGTTTACTCCATGAAAAATGAAGTTTATTTGATGTGGTTGTCATGATACTTGTACAAGCAGTGCACCTATCACTTTTTTCTGTAAAGAAAGAACTGACATGATACATAGTCAGACTTGTTTTCTGCAGTGACTTTTGCAGAGCAAAAATGTAGTAATGCATGCTTTCTTTACTCAGATAATCTACAGAATACATAAACATGATGGTCTAAGTAAAAAGAATAGATAGAATTTTCTCTATCTGGATCTGTATAGCTTGAAATACTACTTGGAAGCATGTTTGTTCCTTCTTGTAGCAAAAACTCAGTGGCAAATAGTTGCAAGGACTGCTCTGTAAATAGTCACCCCAAAGCATTTATATAGATTTCTCAGCCTGTTTCTTTCCTTGGGATAAAAGTGTAACAGTGACCACCGAGTGAACAATTACTGTTGAGAACCTGCTTAGGATCTGAGTCATCATTTGAGTCAGGCTGAGAGCTGAGAATATTTCTAGGGAATTCTCCTTTTGGGTGAGAAGTTCCAGTGGGAACAGTCTCCATTGCGAGAGTCTCCATTTGGTTTGTATGGCCAAAGATCTGTGCCATTAACTCCTACATCAGTGAGTCTGTCTGTGAGGGACACAGACAAATTTTGTTGTTTAGGAGTCTTTTCCATACTTTGCCCTAAAATAACAGTATTGGTTAACCTAACCTATGAGTTAGTTGTTCCTAGCAGATGACTTGGCATGCTGGGACAACGTGCGTAAGTGTGACCAATCGTACATTGTCTTTATGTGATGAATTTGACTTTGAGAGCACTGTTTCTTCAGGTGTTTCTAACAATGCATGTGGTACATCAGTCCTTTAAGCCACCTGTGACATTAGGCATAAATCTTTCTAACTCACTTGAGTTAGTACTTTTTCTGTCCCCCTTTTTTTTTTCTTGTCAATTCCCCTGCACATACCAAGTGCATTTATATTGCAATTAATCTCTTTTTCCCATTGATGTTGTTTTTTGGCACTTTACATTCTATTTTAGGATTGAGTCTGTCTCTGTATTTTCCTGTTGGGTAGCTCCACCTAGTTTAAACAGTGTACAAATGCATTCTCTCACATTCATACACAAACCATCAGTCAAATTTCTTCAGCCTGGAGAAGAGAGGGCTTCAGGGGGACCTTCTTGCAGGTTTTGTAGCCTAAAGGGGCTACAGGAAAGCTGGAGAGGGACTGGTTACAAGGGCATGAAGTGACGGGACGAGGGGGAATGGCTTTAAGCTGAAGGAAGAAAGGTTTAGGTACTAGGAAGAAATCCTTCCCTGTGCGGGTGGTGATACCCTGGCACAGGTTGCCCAGAGAAGCTGTGGCTGCCCCTGGATCTCTGGCAGGGTTCCAGGCCAGGCTTTGGGCAGCCTGGGCTGATGGAGGCTGTCCTTGCCCATGGCAGGGGGTTTGGAACTAGATTATCTTTGCAGTCCCTTCCAACCCAAACCATTCTAGGATTCTATGTGTGAAAGTCACTTTATTATGTATGTTTACATTTGCAAATAATTCCATTCTCTATCATCTGCAGGACTCCACTTAGTAGTGCAAAATCCATGTGTGTCCAAGCTGCTTTTTTCATGAATATGTGGATATGCTAAAGAGTGATCACTTTCCCACAAAGATATTCAGAATCTGAAATGGCCAGTGTCTAGATGGCGGTGTGGCTGGCATGTAGCAAGACCAGTGTATAGCTGTACTGCAGTACTATTGCTGTCTCTGGGTGTTTATTTTGTCTTATTTATTATAGTATCTATGAAATTCACAGAACACCTTAATTCAGCTCTTGTAGCATGACTGGTCCTCACTGAAATTTCTCTCCTGCATAGCTTTTAACACTGTTTTTAATTATGACAAGGCCCAAATCACCACTCATCAGTGAGAAGGAAAACAGTTATTTAATGAGCCATATAGTAGCCAAGAAGCAAATCCCACACCTAACATTAGTTTAGGTGTAAACTTCCTAACAAGTGTTTGCAAGTTATCATGAATTAAGTGAGATTTGCTGTTTTGATTAAATACCTTTCGTTTTTTAGGAGGCCTAACTTAAAGTATTAAGGTAAGTTATGGCATACACTGGCCTGCAATATACTCTGTTAAATCGAGGCCTTATTTAAGTGAATATTGTATTCTGTCAAACTAGCCTGAGCAGTTAATAGATGAAAAAAAAACCTAACCCAAAAAAGCAAGTCTAGCTGGATTATATACTAATAATAATAGTCTGTATACATATCAAGCACTGTACAAAAACCTAACATTGGACTGTGATACCAAAGGGTTTGCACAGGAAAACAGGCAGATAAGAAACAAGGATGTGTCTAGAAACCCGTAGTTTTTCCTTCAAATCACTATAATTTCCTCCCATTAAAAAGAAAGCAATGGTTGTCTGTACTTCTCTGCATCTTAAGTTTCATTTATTTTGAGAGTACAGCTCACTCAATAAAACACTACAGACCTAGTTTTTCATCCTTATATCTGTACTTACATTTTCCCCATTTATGTTCATCATCCTTCTCAGCCTCATAAAGCAATTTTGAGATCAAAATTTGATATAGGGGAGAACTGACAGAAACAAATCATAAGGTGATGCAGAAGGTACAAATAACTAGAAGGGGTCTCCAGATGTAGACAGTTCTCCAGCTGGTGGCCTGTTTTCGTACATTCTGCCTGTCAGTTCTTTCTCACTGTCTCCCTGCTATCACTTTAAACTATAAAGTACTGATTCTCACCTAACATTTAACCTGATGCAGAGCTGAAGAAAACAATCTCCAGTTTATTTTTCAGCAACCTAGTCAAGTCTTGATTTTTGTTCATTGAACACTCCTAATAGAAGGGACAGGATTAGTTTTGGAAAGGAGATGGTGGTAAAGTGGTGATCATGGAAGATGTGGAGAGGATAGATTCGTATTTTCTAAACTCTTCCTGTTCTGAGGAGGAAGGGCGCAGAAATGGAAAGCTGGCCTGCAGAACTAGCACAGGAGATTGTTTTTCTCTTGGGACTAATGATTAATCTGCATCACTCATTGCCATATGGTATCCTGAACTGAACATTAATAAGAATAAAATAACACTCTACTTGAAATGATTAGTATTTAAAAATATGTCAGAGTACTGAAAGGATTACAAATCTTTGTGCTTCCTTGCATAAATGGTCTTGTGGCACATGTGGTAAAAAGGACACTTCTCACAGGGTAGATTTGTCTCCTAAATGAAGAGTTTTGGGTTTTTTCCTGTAAAATGTCACTGTTCAAGACAGGATTTGGGATTAGATGGATGACTGCTTTGATCTGTGCTGGCCATTTCTCTTGACACTCCAGTCGAGGAGTTCTAGGAGTAAAACTTGTCGCCTTGAAGATTTTTGATCATCTGGCTGCCTTGGGAGATGGAGGGTTGCTCCATGATCTGACAAAGTGCTTTGATGGGTTGAGATTTTCAGTCAAGCTTTAGGCAGCAGTGAACATTTAGTGACAAATTATCGCCTACTCAGAAGTAGTTGATAGTAACAGAAATGCTAAGGAGCCATTAACTCTGTTTGAATAACCTGTGCTACTGTAATTAAGAGGGTATCAGAAAAATCTACAAAAGACGTTTATAATCTACTAAAGATTTCAGGTTTTATTTGCTTCATGTCTTTAATGGTGACAGAAAAAAAGATATCCCTGTTTAGACTGAGAAAGGTTTCAGAGAGGAATAAACAGATGTCTGAAGTTATTCCCCAAATGCTAGCATTTTACATCTATTCAGAAGTGTTATTATTGTTAATGAAGGTCAGTATGCCTTTGACAAGTAGATAACGTCATAAACTGGGCTGTAACTTTTGGTGAAAATACTACATTTAATTAGTACATACTTAAAGGATTGTGAAATGATGGTTATGTCAGTAATGAAACAATAGGGTCATGTTTTCTTGTCTAGAAGTGACATGATGTTATTTGATTAAGTGAAGGAAATATTAACTACAAATGCTTGTACACACACACTCGCTCTCCTGCCCTACATCTCTTTTTTTTATAAAAGAATGATCAAACTTTTTTTTTAAAACTCAGAACACTGCATGGTCCCTTCTTTTAGGACACCTTCACAGCACATATGGTATGCCAAGTCTCAGTCTTTGGAAAGTCCTGTGATACAGTATGGTCGTTAATAGTTCCTAACTGTGACCATCCTGGCTCAGGATTTTTAAGTCGAAGTTTAAGCAGCTCCTACTGAACAAATTTAGTTTTTATAATGCTCACTTAAAAAGTGTAATCCAAAATGTCAGCTCATAGAAGAGTAGGTGGTTGTATGAATTCAATAAAAAAAATTTTATATTTTTGGGAAGTGTTTAATATCATAGATATTATGGATCAGGGACACTGCATAGAACAGTTTACCTTGAAACCAATAGGCTGGAAGGAGATCTACAAATATTTGGACATACCATCTAGCAAATGCTGATCCAGAAACTTGTTTCAACCCCACCCCCACCCCCACCTTAATGCTGAAAAAACTCTGAATGTATAAGCATCTATGATTCTGCTGGAAGTATCTTTTCCAATTATCCATAACAGGTGAAGATTTTTACTTCAGGGTGGGGGGGAATGACAAAGTCAGTGTTTTCACATATGAAAAATCAGTAGAAAATGAAGATTCTTTTTCTCACATGGTTGCAATAAGAAATTCTGCTGAGCTCTGGTTTTAGGTATGCATCAGTGGCTAGCCTTACATTGATTTTTTGTTTGTTTATTTTCATGTTATTTCTTTGTTTTAATCCATTTGTGGGGGTGATCTTCTGCCTGTTGAACTTTGGATATATTCACATCCTGGTGACCCCCATTGTCTGGGGCTGTCTGCTGCGTGCAGTCCACCACTGCCTCTTGCTTGGGGCGTTAGCTCAATAAGCCTGCCAGAGTCTCTAACCCAGTGAGCATCGCACATCTAATCTTTTCTACTTTATGTTCACTAGGACATTTCCAGCTCTCATTATAGACCCTTAATGAAGACTTGGAGCTTTTTACTTTGACCAGGGTTTTTTCAGAGTGCTTAGTCAGAAGCACAAAGCTGTTACATTCCTGAGAGTGGCCAAGGAGATTTTCACAGGAGCATGTGTAGTCCTAGTAAGGCTGGGATACCATGAAGCACACTGTCACCAGGTCATGCACCTGGCTTAGTGTCGAAATTCTGAAACATTCAATTTTAATATGGATCTTTTAGGAATTTTTAGAATAATTTGTTCAGCATGATTCATGGAGAAGTAGAGATGCATTTTTATAGCAGAACACTAGGGTGCATGAAGCATGCAGATGGAGTTTGAGGTTGGTTTTGCATGATCGTTTGGAAGACTGAGCTGGAAGGAATGATGCCTGATGCAGCCTTTGCCATACTACGTGTAGAGGGGTCCCAGGTTTCATCTACTGGGAGATCTATTGTTTCCAGCCAAAAAAAGGGTTTAGGAATGAGTTAGTGTGTGCATAGTGTGGGCAAGAACCTCAGGGCAAGATCCAAGGGTGATCTTCATTGACAGAATTAGCTATTCTTCTCTTGTTCAACCACATACAAATTGCAATGTGACTGAATTGATCCAGTAAGCTGAATGCCTTTCCTGTTGTTTGTTTAATTCAAGAAAAGCCCTTCCACTGACTTTCAGTAGATTCTGGATTGAACTCTCAGGCAAGCCCAGGGAAATAATTGTAACTACTGGAGGAGCCGAGGCTGAAGTGCTTTTGATTTTAACAAACACTTAAGGGCCCAGACTCAATAAAAATACTAATGTTTTTGAATTTTGTTCTTGTCTATACTGTATTTAATTATGTATTAATTTAATTAATGTCCTATTGTAAGATGGTCCACACTTATGTATGTTTAACAGTGAGGCTTTATTCCCATCTTCTTAGATGGTGTATAAATAGGTAATTTAAAAAAATAACCCTTTGATTGAAGATACTTATCATGCATGTATCATTAGAATGCACAATGTTCACCTTTTATTTTCCAGTGTCTGAGTAGGTACTAAGTATTGGCTACCTTTGTCTAGCCTAGCAGCCATCCCAAACTGGTTTTTGTGAGTGACAGAGAAGAGATAGGTTAGAAGGAGAGGTGAGATGGAAACATTATCTCTGAAGCACTATCAGATTGTCATTTTATTTTGTGTTACCATTAGAAATCACAGTTTGATTGTTTAAATCCATCTGTGTTTGAGAAGAGTTGCAGCCAAGGAGCATTTTAAGAAAATACATAATTCTAAAAGAAAAATCCTTTCTGTTGTTCAATAAGAGAAAAAAGTTTTAAATATTGCCAAGACGTGCACTTGTTACTTCTTTCAAATATGCAGGGAATGTGGCATGGATCACGGATTTCTTCAGAAACACTTAGCCATTAAAGGCTGTAATGTAAACAAAGATTTTAGTATGATTAAGTAACATGCCATTCAAACATACATGCTGTTCTGATACTTCATAGGAAGAAGTGAGCATCAGTTTTCTTGGTTTATGTTTAAAACAGTTTCTTTAAAACAAAAAAAGCAGCTATAAAATATTTTCTGTACCAGATATGACAGCTTATGGTTAAAGTTTCTGTATAACTCAAGAGAAGTTAATTAACTTTTGTTTCATTCACATCTAAGGTACTGTAATATCCAGTGTATAAGTTGATATGTATTACTTCTTGGGCCCTTCTGAAGGTAAGTACATTAAGCATGTTAAAAGTCCAAGTATATGCATTAACTCGTAACTCAGATTTAATTTCATCCTATGCCTGTAGAGTCCCCAGTTAAGTACAGTCTTGATATGACAAGGATTGAGCTGCTTTGTGTTCCACAATTAGTTGTTACTATTATAGTTATTTATTTTACAAATGCATAAATGAAAATTACTACATTTCTTATAAGCAATAATTGCATCAGTTGTGTTGTTCTCACTGACTTCTTTTAAAACTAAGGCAGGCATCCCTAAAGGAGAATTTTCACAAGAGCGAAAACCTGTAGGCATTAGTGATTAGGCCTTTAAATCACTGTGTGCGTGTGGGTGGGTATGTATGTAGAGTCCTATGAGAATAGTAAATGAACATTTATTTGCAGTTCTCATGAACACCACTCCTCCACTGGTTCAGACAGTTCCTGCCTGAGCTGAGCTTACCGCAGTCTGGGATAGTCTAGCCATCTTCTTGATCACGGGCAAGAGTCATGCTGGGGCAAGTTGTCTGCACCACTCAGTGCAGACATCCTTGTAGGCTGAGGTTACAGTGATTCTCTGAGGGAGAATTCTTTGATAGTAAGGTATATGTGTATTATAAATGATAAATACATTTGGCAGTTTACAAAAAAATGTATAAAAGACCTTGGACTGATAGGGCGGAGTGTACAGAAATAGAGTGCTTACCTTGTACGAAATGACCCCAAACTTCCAAACTTCTTAGTCCTCTGTGCATCATTTCCACCGTATTTACAGTCACATAAATGCTTAGTTGGGACTATAGAGTAACTCAGCCAAACTAGTTTTGCATGGGCAAACTTAGGTACAGTAGCAGGCTGACCCTAGCAATGTAGACCTCAGCCTAAGCTAATTAACAGGGTTTCTCATTGTAAATGTGAAGGTGGATTGGCAGTTTTCCGAAGCTAATACTTCAAGCATTTGTTTGTATGCACCAGACCTATGGCAAACACCTGCACACTATTATTCCCTGTGGATACATTAGATAGAAAATTATGCACTTTATACAGAATATTTTGTATCAGCCTATTTTTTATTCACTTTCTTGGCAACCTCCTGAGGAAACAAGACATATCAAAATTAAAACAGCAGCAGCAAAAAAAATTTTTTAAAAAAAATCAGTTACTGAGGTGAAGTTGAGAAAAGCAAAAGTGACAGCAGTTATACGAAGAAGCGCTGGCTCTTGAAGTTAAGCTGCTCTGTCACATACCATCAATTGGACTATTATCTGGCACAGGAGGACTGTAATAAATTGTCAGATTTTCTTCTTAGCCGAAATGATGGGATGGAAATTGTGCTGTGTATTTTTGGACAGAAATGGGGGGGAAAAATACAGCATGTAGCTGATTTCCTCACATGCCAGACCTGCCATGATGCACAAACCCAATTTCCAACGTGTAGCTCTTAGAAATCTTGTATGATAAAGGCTGAGATGGTTAAAATAGAAATCCTATCTCTTCTCTGAGAAAATAAGGTCAAGGAGGAGAAGAGTCACTAATGGGAGACAAGCTTTTTTTTTTTTCCTTCATATTCAAAGCTAATAATATATGTGATTTCAGATGTTGTTTTTTCTCCTTGTCAGAGAAAATTATGAGGAATGCAGGCTTTCGTATATCACTGTCTCTGTTTCTGTGGTATTTTAATTTGAAGTAAACTTTTACATAATTATTAGTACCAGTATATTTGGTTCTCTAACAGCTGGATCTGATGATCATTGCTTTCGTGTGGGTCAGGATATGGCAAAGATACATTACATATTGGAAAAGATATTACATTTTGGAATACTTTATGGGGTTTAAGTAATCTGACTTAGACTGTCTGTGATGTTTTTGAGCAGCAGCTGGTAATATGTAGTGATGGTATAACCAGTAGATGAAAAAACTTTTTCAAAATGTTGTGTGTTCTCAGAAGTAGAACTTTTCAGCACAATTATTGAATGAGTAATATATGTATATCTGTGTATTATATGTGTATGAACAGGGTACTGATATCCACTTCTAAAGACTTAGCTGAATCATAACTGCTTTAGTCAATAAACTTGGAATATTTTCCAAGCCAGCATCTTAAATCATGGTTAAGACTTCAAGAGTCTGGCACGGTATTACAGGTTTCTGAAATATTTATGAGTTCTCAATTGACAACTACTTTAAATAGAAATAGATAGAAATACCATAATAGTGGGTTGAAATTATAAGTGAGCAAGCTTAGCACTGATTAAGGCAGCCAGCTTTGTTCCTGTACTTCATTACGACTGTTAGCTGGTCATTCACCTTTTCCTCTGTTTTTCAGTCAGCTGCAGCATAGTTCACTTGTGTAAGAATGCACTTACGAGTCTTTTCAGCAACTTGGGGAAGTTCAGACAATGCATCAGATGTGGACAGCAGAAGAGAGTGTGAAAACCTATCTACTGCCTTCAGCTTTGCTTTGGAGTCTTTGTGAGCTATTTAATGTGGAAGGTTCAAGCTAGGAACTAGAACAAGGACTTATACCTCAGTGTAGCTTATGAAGTATTCTCTGCATGTAATATTTCCATTATTAGATTGGCCTGTAAAATGTGGATGTTTTATTTAGATCTTTCCTGGGGAAAAAAAAGCTGTTGTCACGTATCAGAATGTGTATTTTTATATCCTCTAGAAGGTCTTGGTAGTGAAGTCTGAAATTTCTTTCCATCAGAAAAATGGAAATGTAATCTAATTAAGTCAGTAAAAAAAAAAAAGTGCACAAGCCAAAGAAGTGTGGAACAACTGGATAGAGAAACCAATGGAAAATACTTCATGTGCTGGATGAATCAGAAATATAAAGTCTGGAAAAGAATTAGTAAGTCTGTCAGAATACTAGGAAGCAGCAAGCATAGCTGAGAATCATGAGTTTGTGAAAAATCAAGATTATTTACTTGCATTATTCCTGTGCCATTAGAAACTGAGCCAAAAATGGAGGTGCCAGTGCATGTCAAAGAAGTGTAAAAAAATTGTGAAATGTAGACTATATTGATCTATGAATTTTGAAGGAGCGTACTAACATGAGCAAGCTGTTAACAAAAGTGTGTAGTTTGCATCTAAATAAACAGGAGTGGAAGGAAAAAGGTAGAAGCTGCTCTATCTAGGTTTTACAAAATGCTAATGATCCTAGGATCATTTGAAAATTAAAAAAAGTTTTTGAGAAAATGTTTCAAAAAGATCTAAAACCTCCCATCAACATGAAGAGGTTTCTAAAAAACCTAAATAATGCCAGCATAGTTTCTGTAGTACTATGTTTTGCCATCCTGCTTCTTTATGATTTCCTGTTTGTTGACTGAATAACAAATACACTAGAACCTACTGGAATAATTCCTTGGAATATTAAAAATTAGTTTTTGACAGACTGATAGAACTTGTCATGAATTGTCAGATAAATTATTGGTTTGACATAGACACTTGATAAGCCACAAAAATTGGGTAAGAATAAACAATTTAGAGTAGCGCTGCCTCAAAGTTCTACTCAGATGCACATACAAACACACGCACACACACAAAGTCTTAAAAAAGAAGTTTTAAACTGATAGATGACACATGAGAAAAGACATTAGTGGACATCAGAGAGGTTCAAGGGTGTTCAAAGGTTTGATTTCACTTCAACTTGAAGCTCACCAGTGTATAACTAGTATCTTCATTGTTTATACACATACATCCTATAAAGTGTGGCAATGAGTGTGTTTTAAATCCAACTGAATATTGTAAATATAAGTTTCTGCTTTCTCTGTTTTCTTTTTGCTGGAAAGTATGGCTTCAGAGGAATATGAACATAGTTTGATTTTTTGGGTGCAAAATTTCTTATGTCAAAGCCCATGATTTAACTGAAACCGAGTGATTCTTTAATTTGAGAAAAAATTATGGATTATTCTATGAGATGGTGCTATTACAATTGATTTTTTGGTGCTTTTGGTGTGGGTATATATCTTCATTTCGTGGCTAAAGCAGCGGGCAACAAATCTTTACAAGGCTTTACAAAGCTTACCAACCATGAAACAGATTTCACGTACCATCTGCTGTGTGAAGGACACATTAAAGTAGTCCCCCATTTCTCCAAAGCATCAGCACATTCATGCAAATCCCTATTCTCCTACCTGTACTTTTGAAAGTGATGGAGTGTACTATCTACAGTTCATTGCATCATATTTGAACTGTGCAGTCTTGTTCACAGGAAGATGAGATAGTCAGATAACCCCTAAAAAGCAGCACACTGAGATGTATTCAACATTTTCATTCGCAGCAGAGGCAGTCAACTACTTAATATGGATAATTACTCTAAGAATTACTTTTATCCCAAGTCCCATTAAGGGTATAACAAAATTTTATAAAAGCAGTTAAAACTTCTGGAGAAGGGTAAACTCATGACATTCAATGCTGAATTAATAGCAGTTCCTCAAAGAATTAATCCATTATTTGTCACAGTTGAAGTTACTTTACTCAGTCATATTTGAACAATGAGACAGAAACCAAAGGAAAAAAATGCAAACGCGTAAATAATGAGCTCAGTGGTTTTGTTCATATTACTGACTGAACCAAATCATTTCGCCTATGTAAATCAGGTGTAAAAACTTGTCATCCAAATTGATAACAATGACTTTTATACATGAAGAGAAATATTTCTGTCTAGTGGTACTCAAACATCTGTAGATTGCGACCTTGCTGTAGGCTTTTATTTGCCGTATACTAGCCAAATGATCTCAGCTTAAAAAAAGCTAACAGGCTGGAAGATTTCTTGACAATCAATGTTTATTGCTGTTAGTGTAGTGCTCAAAACCCCCACAATATTATTAATTGTCAATAGAAAAGTGGTGGTCAGCAAAATCCAAAAATATTAAACTGTTCATCATAATCAGTAGAACACAGCAGCTACCTGGAGAGGCGTTAGACCTTCAGAACCAGAATAGCAGGCAATCTGCAATACATCACTTCTATGACCCTGCATATGGTCCAAGTAACACTTTAGTAGATTTTACTGCCCATGTACATGTGGTGCTTTTTCTGCTATGAGATTCATGTGAGTATTCCATACAATTATAGCATTTAAAGCAAACCATTCCAAAAGTATTCATCCCTTCATCTGGCCCCGAAGATCCAGGCACTTCCATTTCCATGTGACAGTAAATCCAGTCCTGATCTCCTTGTCCTGGTTTCTGTGCTATTAAAATATGTACTTGGAATGTTACCTTGATTCAGGGAAGAGTTTGCAGATGTATCAGTTTGATTGCTTTACTCAGAGCTTTTATTTTGGAAGAAAAAGGTCCTTGTTTAAAAGAAGTAAGGAAGGTGCCTCCTGTGTAAAACCTTCTCTTTACTTGCTACTGGGGCTTTTGTCTCTTTTGTTGAGGTATGTTTAAAAGAAATTAAATTCCGTATTTGGAATGCCTGGGTTTACTACAGATTGAATTGGGAAGTTTCACTGTTGGAAGAAGTTTTTCTCTTTTATTCACATCTTGCAGCTCAGAGCCATCTCCATCTTATAATAAAAGAAAACAACTAGGTAACAGAATGAAGCAAAAGAGGCAGATTTTTATAAGTGTTAGCTGTGGGGCTTTCCTGTCCTTCAACATTGATTTTTACTAAATGCCATAGGCATAATTCTCTTCATTCTTGGGAAGTGATTCCCTAAACTGCAGTATAAAACTTGCCTTATCACCTTAAAGACAATCTTAGTCGTTCTGGAAATCTCATAAGGTGGTCTCATAGGAAGCATTCCTTTCATTTGCGTACTCTGGCTGAGTTTCTTGTATCATGCTATCCAAAGACAGCTTGCTTAGTTTTATTCATTCATTCATGCCCCTGTTTCTATTCATAAATAAGCTGTAAAGAGGCTTCGTGGTGCCTCAAATCTAACATTGCCAACTGTATTTTAAAATAATACCGGGGACTAAAAAGTTTCTAATCTAGTCCAATTTTTAAAGCAGAACCTCTCTCTCTCAAATTGCTGTTTTGTTGTTGGTTAACTGGGGATTAAAAGCAAAAGTCATGTTTCATTCCAAAATAAAGCAATCCAGGAATTGTTTCAAGATTCTGAAAATGGCTGTGTCAGTTAAACTGTATAGAAAATGTATAGCATGGAATTTTAAAGAAAGGAGAATTGTGTATATTACTGCTATGTTTAGGAAGCAAATTCAGCGTAATCACTGTTAACAGTATGAGTAAGTAGTGACAATGTCCTGTGCTTCTGTCATTTGTCTTGCTTGAATATGGTCTTAGTGTTAGTTTATAAAGATTTGAAGTCTAAAGCTAGGAAAACACCAGAAAAATTAGAGAAATAGCAGATTAATCTCTCCTTGGCTGTGTAAACATAATTCTGTATATTGAATTGAGGGGTTGCTAATCCCTTACAATCATGTTTCTTCCAATTAAGTTGCAGGGCTTTAAATACTTTCAATCACAGGAGGCTGAAGAACCAAGTGCAATGTCAGGAAGGGGAGGAGGGTGGTAATCCTAAATGAAAGTAATTTTATTAGGAGAGAAAGCAAGCAGCAAACAGAAGTTCTGAAGTGGAGAAGTTCAGAAAATAAAAGATTCTGCAAAATGCTCTGACCCCCTAGGGAAGTGAAGAAATAAAATTGGGATTTTCAGCTTGATTAAAGTTTGATTTATGAGCTGCTTTTTGTTAACAGCAGTGGAACAGGAGGAGGAGAAAAGGGATTTAACTTGTAAGGGAGAAAATTCTTTTGGAAATTGCCTTCAAGTTCATGGAGTTTAAAAAAAGTGACAAATGGAACTGGTTTGTAAGTGCTCCCCTTCTAGCCTCTACATTGTTCTCTACCTCCCCCCAAGTCCGTAGTTAGAAATAAATTATAAATAATAGTGAAATAATCTAAATTATAGCAGATGACTAATTTGATGTTTGATTACTGTTCAAGAGTAAATTGCTTCATAGTGGGGCACCTCTCCTCTAGAGTACAGTCTTTCTCAGATGTCACAAAAGTGGATTTCCAAACTGGGGGTGGGGGGTGCATTTGCACAGTGGTTATTATATGTAAGATACCAGGGAGTGGAAAAAAGAATTCAAGAAGTGCTGAACCTCTGTGCAAAAAGGTGCACTTTTTCACAAATAGAATTAAGATAAGGAAAATGCAAAATAATGAAGTCTCAATGAACATGACTGATGGTAGGATTCACAGGGAGTGGTAGGTGGTACAGCTTTCCTCTCGCTCTGGCTATGGAAAAGTTTCTTGATCCTTGTTTCACCTGGTTTCACAGCTGGTGATGGGAGCTATCAGTCCTCAGCAAATGGTAAAACAAACCCTCATTTGATACTGCTGTCCCTTTCTCTGCAGAGCATGAGGTAAGCAACTCCTGCTCTCAACAACTTAAGGCAGGATGCTGTTTCCACAGGTCTAGTTCTCCAAAATGGAATCATGGTGACATCCTACCTTAGATCCAAAGAGAGATAATGCATTAAAAGTTGTCAATCCTTCAGTGCACCAAGGGCTTAAAGAAAATGCTGTCATGCTTTGTAAGTAATAATGTGTTCACATTGGCTTACAGATTGAAAGTTACTTATTGTAGAATACCTGTTGAAGGTAAATGTAGGAGTAAAATTGCTTTTCAGTTTGAATTGACTCAGACACTGGAAATTCTGAATTGTCATCATAAAAATTCAGGCTGCTGGTGATTTAACAACCCTTTACCTTCCATTTTTAGTTAAAGCACAAAATCTGTGGAAAGTAATACACAGGAATTTTTTTTATCAAAAAGACATTACTACTTGTTGGTCATCAAAAGGTTTAAATGCTGTGACCCATAAGACAGTTTTGACCGCTTTGCAATTACATGATAGCTTTTATTAATTTCAGTTTAACTTGAATTTTAAATGGATTCCTAAAATGTCATACAAATAAGATTGAAGTTGTCACTGTGCTAGTTGATACAGCAATTTCTTTTATAAATACTCAGATTGTGCATTTGTCAGTAAAACATACTAAGTAATACACAGTAGCTCTTGAAACCATCTGTCACCCATCAGGGCTTCTTTATTTCTAAAAATCTACCTATTCACTCTAAACCCAGTTTTACTCAGTTGGCTAATACATACTATATCTCAGTGAAAATGGAAAGAGTATAAATAACTGATTTTTAAATTATTTTTCCTCCCTTAAAAATGTAACCCAGTACATGCTGCATATATTTGTATAAAATTCTTGGATTTAATATTATGTTGGCTGTATATCAGCAGATACTAACATCTGCCTGAAAATAAGGGCATGAACATGCATGTGTTCAGCCAGAAAACTCTATTTCACTGTTTCAGCAGAAATCAGTATGAGATGCAAGAGTTTCCCAACTATTAGTCAAATCAAGATTTTCAATCTTGAAGTCAGTAGGCCAGAATTTGTCTCTAATATCTGATGATGTTAGACAATAATATATGTATGTTGTGAATATATCACATTTTTTAAACATGCTTTGCTTGCTATTTATATTTCTGTGTAACTTTCAGAATGCTCAGCCATACATATGTGATACCAAACCACACCAGAGGTGGTGGGTGCACCTATAACTGCAGAATCTTCATGCCTTTTGTAAGACTAACTCCCAATTCACCTGGCAACGGAAATGGAGGAGATCTGGGGGTGGATCTGTCCTCTCTCCCCAGTTTTAAGCACTTTCTAATCAGCAGGGCATAGAGCAGAGGTGGGTGGGAGTCAGAGGCAGGACCAGCTAAAGGAGGAGGATGCTTGCAGTACTACAGCAATACTACAAGCAGAAGGGATGGCTCCCCTCACCCAAAGTTACCTCTGCTGGCACCTTTGCCAGCTACATCCTTTAACAGGTCACAGCTCTATGAGAAAGTGCATTGCTGGAAAGAGGGAGAGAGATCTGAAATATCCAAGTGGTTCACAGATACGTTATGTAGCAAATATATTGGCATGAAATTAATATTAAATGTCTGTTAAAGACATGGGATATTGATTGAAAACTGTCAGCAAGTAGTCCCATCACAAGGATAAAATCTAACTCCATCTCTGGGGCTTTTGCTTCATAAATATGTAGGCATCAGGATAAAATCAGGCATTATAAAACAAATAGGGATAGCATACAAAATGCATTTACTCTAATAAAGGCAGATCACCTTCTCTTCTGTCAGTTCACATGTACTGTATTGGCTTGGATGCAGTGACAGTAAGTACTGGTGTGTGTAAATTTACAAATAGCAATCTGTGAAACCAATGCTGAGATTAGAAGGTAGAATTTTAGCGTCTTCTCTGTGTTGAAAGGTTGTTTTTATTACTGTATATGTGGTAGATGGCTTCTGCATGTAAAAATTTGTCTCTACAATCATTTTACCTTTAAGACTGTGTTCCTGTCACTTGGGTGTTTCTAGGCTGTCTCTTTACTACTTAAAGAAGCTGGACTGTCACCACATTCCTGGCTGCCACTGTCTAGCCCTTGGAAGACAAGTGGGCTTAAATACTGCTGATGAGTGTTATCTGTAATTTACCACAAAAAGCAGAAACTTTCAGGGTAAAAATTCTGCCCTTGTATCTTTTCTGGGTGCTATTTTATTTTTAATGTACTCTTACAAGGTAGCTTTGAACTCGATTCACATAAAAGAGCCTCCAGCCGTACATCTTACAAAAAGCACGTAGACCTCATTTAATCATTCTTTTTATTCCTCTGACTTGAGTGTGATCTCTGTTCCACTCTCACTGATGGAGCTGGCACTTTAGCTTCAACCGAATTTATTCTTGATCTAATTCATCAGAACACAGAGCAGAACAGATTTCCAGAGTAGAATAATAGCTGCTTTAATATTGTTTAAGGCCACCACATACAGAGGTAACAATTTCAATTTCTTCAAAATTATTTTACATTTTCAACAAACGTGATTATTCTTCCTCCTGCTTACTAAGGTACCTTCTCAGTCACAGCATGTCCACTATAGGCCAGTTGTAATTTTGCATGATCATTGTTACACCTTTTGCGTTGGAATGATTGATTTGAAGTGCTTACCACCATGTTGAATGGTTTTTGTTTTCCTCAAGCAGAAACTGGGATAGTTCTGCTTGGAACACAAACTGCTGAATGGGAAACTTGGGGTATTCATTCTCATTAGCAATTAAATTTAGCCTTGTGCATCATGTAACTGGTTCCCAGGCCACAATATTCTTTGGTAGGGAAAACTCCTGCAGCCATTTCCATTAGACTGGAGTGGATAGATGAAGAGAAATACATTAATTGTTCAGTTTCTCAGCAATACTCTCAGCCTACAGAAGAATAATGCTTTGAGATTTATTGCTGTCTTGTGACTTTGGGTCAGGTGGAAATTGTTACCTTTACCCATCTACTGTGGTCTGAGTAGAACTGTAGGTCAGCTGCAGTGGAATTGGATTTAGAAGTTGGGACATCCTTCCTTGTTAGCCCGTAAATGAAGACCTCCATTGTATGGATTCATCTGTGTGAAATAACTTCTCAGGAAACCGTTTTGTTCAGCCGTGTGCCTTTCCATTCTTCACTAAGCAGGTTCCAAGACAGCAAATGTATAATAAAAACATTATTAAGGTGAATTGTATCCCAGATTAATAGAAAATTACTCTTGTCCTCTAGGTGGTATTTCTTGGCGTGCTTTTTGCTAGGAAGGGCAATTTTTTATTATTTTTTAAATCACTCAAAAAAAAAAAAAGGGGCTGGGGGGGCAAAAATAAAAGGAAAAAAACCCCACTCCCCAACAAACTTTAGCTGTACAGTAATACCTTGTTCAGTTATCCTGACCTTTTGCTTTCCAAACTTTCAAAATGTTAAGTATAATAGAGGTCTTTATCTTATAAGAATACGCTGCACAAGCTGTCCATCAAAGCAAATTCATAATACAAACCTGGAGTGCACTGGCCATCAGCCTTTGAGTTGGTACATGCGGAAGAGAATCACAAATGGTCACAGAGTTCATAAATTAGCAGCAGCACTGCTGTCACAATTGTGCCATGACTATGACATGTCATTTCTTCACTGTGATTAACTGTGCTTTACCAGAAACCCATTTTTCAGTAGAACAAAATGGGAGAATTAAGTTTCCTTTATATTTCTCTTACTTCATTGTGACCGTAGACTTCAGTCTGTCTGATCCAAATTGGTTAAATGTTAAAGCAATTTGGCCTCTTTTCAGCTCCAATTTCTACTTTCAGAACCTGAAGACCGTGAACTCTGTCTTACTAAAGGGTAAACTCAATTTTATTTTCTGTTATGTGAGCTAATTTGTGAGGGGTTCTCATAATGTCATGTCTTCAAGGAGATTGCAACGAGTGTCTTAAAGTTCAGGCCAAACACGTGAATTTGCTGTTCATGTTATAGTATTAATTAGAACTAACTTAGATCTTTTCAAAAAGTCCAAACTCTACAATTCAGAAAGCGGGAAGTCTCATCTACAAGTGATCTGAGACCTTAGACAAATTCCATCAGAAGTGTATTTTGAGTAGAAATTGGTATTCCTCTGTTGAATCTCTAGCTGCTCCATTGATTGATTATTTTTCATTAGCCTTCAATTCTTTCCTCATTAGAGGTTGTCACACTGCTTACATTTCTATAGGGACATGGCACCTAAACATTAAATTTAGCAAACTCTGGCACAGGAGAATATATTTTATTATATAATAAGGTTTTGTGATGGGGATGAAAACACCTCATATTTGCACCAGTCTACTCATTGTGTAGTTTTGCATCCAGTCTTACTAGTCCTCAAAGATAACCAGACCATTTAAATACAAAGATAGTACCTTAAACCCGATCCTAAGATACTGTTCCTTTTAATAAGACAGTAAGTGCAGTGTAGTACAGGCTGTCCGAATGATTAATTCTGCTTAACCCAGCTCTTAAGAAAAGGGAGTGTGTACAGCTAGCTAAGGTTTGCTGCAATATTACTGAAGCAATTCAGGTGGGGTTTCACTTTGCTAGTAATTATGGTCAATTATGTTTAAGTTATATGGTTCCTGTACTGTGTTAATTCCGACAAAGTGTTTCTGGTTTGGTTTGGTTTTGGCTTTGTTTGTTTGGGATATTTTTTTGGGGTAGTTTGCTAATGTACCCATTCTCTGGACATCCATCACGTTATGTCTCAGATAACCTGTTTATCTTGTGGTCCATATTTCCTCATAACTTGGTTATCTGTGAACCACATCCATCAGGATATATTTTCTGATGGTAATATGTTACCTATATTTTGAACTGTGTTTTACTCATTTTACTCATTCTTTGCCAAGCATAGTTCAAGATTGCCTTCATACATTCTTGGTTATCCAAACATTGTTCCTTCAGGGCTCCCAAATTTCTCAAAGTCCCTGGAAAAGTTCAGGTTGTGTTATAGCAAAAGATTATATACATGTGCATGTGTGTGTGTGAGATACTTTTGAACAACTTATCAACAACATCTCATGTTAATAGTAGTTCTCAAAGGTGTTTTCTTAAAACAATAGGTTTTTTTTTTTTAATTAGGGTCCTGAGAAATGTAGAGCAAGTATAAAGCTGCAAAGACATGTTCTGTTTTGGCCAAATGTAAAGATGAAAAGACAATGAGCACAGATGGGTTTGGCAGTCTCACTCAAATAAGGAAAAAAACCCCACACCATTTAATGGATTTGTATGACTAGTTCATGCTGGATACATCAAGTCAGCATTTCCAATACCAGTTCCAATTTTGTCCATGGATGCGTGTGCTACACTAACAAGAGAACACAGCTGTGATCCCCTTCAGTGCAGTGACGATCACAATTCATGGCAGTTGCTGGTTAGTGCAGTGATCATCCCTCTGATGTGCCAGTTGAATCCCCTGTAACTCTTGATGATGGATGCTCTCTGGTTGGTTTGTTCACCGTTCATTGTATTGGTACTCAATGCTATTTTTTTGGCTTGACTGGGCAGCAAACAGGAAGGCTGACTGTTCGCTTTATTGTGGCTCCTTACCCAATGCAGGTGAGCACCACGGGTGAAGGAGGAGAAGTATGCCAGGGCATGAACGATGGAGCTGGCAACAGCTCAGGTCCAAACAGATTCATCTCAAACCTCTAATCACTTGGGATCTACCATATATTTATATATTACTGTTGATGTGTTTTGATAAATGTCAATTGTCATGCACATGATAGCAGAAGCATTTAATTAGATTCTTGATCATTTTCATTACTCTGGCCCTGCAATAATAAAATACTATTGTAGTTATTGCTTCTTTAATTGCCACCAGCTTACAGGTGAATGCACAGTAGATTTACTGCCTGAGTATCATACATATGCAGTCACAAGCAGCCACTGGTGTTTATGAGCTGAGTTGAACAAGTAAACCTGAAACACATGCAAAAAAAATTCAAACAGGGAAAGATGGTTTTAAGGGGCTCTTCTGTTTTCAGAAAGCACTAATCATGGTGGTATTTAAATACATAGAGGTTCTGCTTCCAGATATTTCAGATGCAATTTTACTAGCCCTTTGGAAATTAATCCTGTACCTTTCCATCTACTTCAATATAATCTGTATACTCCTATAATGAATATATCCTTTAATTTTTTTTTTGTTCATTTCTAGCTCAGTATTGAAAAAAATCCTAAACAAACCTGGAAAACACTGCAGAAAGGAAAGAGAAAGCTACTCCTACTTTATCTCTTCAAATTTGGTGATTATAGAACTAGCTTTAATCAAATGGGTGTACTTTGGTGAATATAGTAGCATAGCACTGGCTACGAGTTCCCTTTAGAGCTTTGGAAATGAAAGTCAGGAGTTCAGTTGGATTTTGTAAACTGCATCAGCTGGGAATTTATAAAGGGAATATATGGCCATGGGATTCTTCCTCAGGGCTGCAGCTGTTCAGGAATTGTTGAGTTCTGTGGAATACAGATCTCAGCATATAAATGCTCAGAAACTCTGAAGTTTTATTAAAACGAACTAAAATGTTGTTCAAGGGTAAGCTGAACTATTTTCTTGTTATTTCTGGAAGAAGGGAAAATGATAATAAAATAAGTTCTGTAGTACTGACCATTAGGAAAGCACAGATCAAATGGTTAAGCTGTTCTTCCATTGTTTACAAATCTCTGGCCTTCTTTTTTTATTACCTGAATAATACGACTGCAATACTGTAACCCAGAAACAAATCCCTGCCCGCGGTAAGAAAGCTGAGGAAATCTCATTCTTCTGAACATTTTTTAATTGGTTTGGGTGGAGGAAAGAAGGTGATTCAGGCAAAAGAGAAATAGTTCTGAATATAACTTGCTACTATATACTTTCAGCCGACTTAAATCATGTAGTACATGATTAAGTACATGTTTTTAAAAATGAACCTATATTAATTACAAAATCTTCTAAAGTGTCCTGTTTTTGTGACTAAAATTGATTGAAAAAGATGTGAGATGAGCCTGAGAAGTTAGGACAGAGACACGGTTTAGCATCTTAGACCCTGGTTTATCCCAGCTGACTCCTACACATGTTTGTGGGCTGCCAGGGATTGGAGCAGGCCTAGCTCCTCTGCCCCTTGGCTTGTGTTCCTCTTCCATCCATGCTTGTGTTTACTCTGATTGCCATGTTGGGTGTTTTCAAACAATTCTTTTCTTCTTAAGTACCTGTTCTACTTAAATCTAACTCTTTTTAAAATCTACTTTACTTTTAGCAGTCACAGTCCAATTTATTTTGTGTTGTGCCCTGAAAGCCTCACTTGTTCCCATAAAAACCCATAAATTAAAACAGAATCCAAGTTTTAAGTCTGCTTCCTGACAGTTATTCACTAGCATTGAAGGTAATGAAATTAATTATTCAGTTTCCTAAGAAACTTGTAATGGTGGATATCTTGGTATAACTCAGATGGAAAAGCAATATTTGATTTTCTGTAGTTGGTATTGCTGGATTTCTATAAAAAGAAGTCTATACTACAATTACTTATGCTATTAAGCCATGGCTAAGGGGTGATTGCAGATCTGTGGATTTACAGATAGCAATCCTTTCATCACTCAGTTGTGTGTTTTATGAGCATAGGATTTGTACGTTGTGATAGTTGCTATGGTATCCACATGTGTACCAGGAAGATTGTAGGGAAAATGTGACTTATGTTAACAACAAACTGAATTAAAAAAAAAATTATTGGAGGTGACTCGTACATTTTTAATTGTGTTCCTCAAAAATCGAAACCTCCTTCACCTGATGTAAGGCTAAAATTCTGATTTACACCCATGCCCCAAGGGCAGTGCTAATGCCAAGTTATGCTAATAATTTGGGCACAGATCCTGGGGTAGTACTATTTAATAAAGCCTGCTCTTCTTTCAGTTTCTTGGCTCCAAAATACTCTTCCCTGATCTTTGAAAATATTCCAAGTGCCACAGTCAGTCAAGGTAAAGTTTAACAGCATGAAGGGAAGATGCAGGTTATTACCTATTCTTAAAAATATGTGTCATTGGAGAGGCCATTGGCCTCATATGTACAGGTCACACCTTTTCATTTCCATCTCATGGCTGAATTGTCAGTAATTTGGTAAGAAATCGGTTCCTTGAATTAAGGATGGGAAGAGCACTACGCTTTTATCAGTAACCCTTTCCTCTGGCTGAAGAGGATGGAGCAGTATGAGCTCTAATCTCATCTCTCTGGACAAAGCCTGACTGGCCAGTCAGACATGTGGGTTAGGAGGGGAGGTCTGGGAGAGATCAAGTCCAAGTGCTTGGGACTGCCCAGGAAAATGGTGGAGCCAGAGGGAAGGGACAGCTATTCCTGTGTTAAACATGAGCTTCTCTTTACATTTGAATTCGGTCTTCCAATTAAGAGAGGTGACCACTTAATTCCACCTAATTAGAGGGTTTTTTTAGATCTATTTTCCATTAGGGGCACTGTACATGCAAGATCAGTGGCTTACCTTTGCTGTGAACTCTAATGGATTAATCATTTATATTGCATAGCCTAATTACTTCAGTTCAACACTTATTTACTTTTGACTTCTAATTGACTTTATGAAAGCCATTATTTATATTGTAAAACTCCTTAAGGAGAAACTGAAAATATTGTAATTTTTTCATTAAAAGTAACAAACTGTCTATAGGAAACATTGCTCAAATAGAGTATTATGTAGATAAATTTATTTTCTAAGAGATTATAATTTGGAGAATTGAAACATTTTTACATGTAGTCAAAAAGCTTTTGTACTCACAATTTCATAGTTTGTCTGAATTTCTGATTCCCAATTCTATTTAGTAGTTTCCTCCCTTTTGTTTTCATGCTACTTGATCAGGATCTGAGTTCTGTGAGAGTCTGGAAAGACTTTTCTTTTGAAAAGAAACTTCTGGCTGTGTGGATAGAGATAAAAAGCTTTAAAACACGGATCCAGAAGATGCAAAAATCATAAAGGTACCGGTGAATGCAGCTCTATAAAATGTGACATTTTGCTTGATCTTTGATTTTGATTTTCTGAGAGTCATCAGGTTGCCTAGGTTTATGTGACATGAACAGTTCTTGTGTGTCATTGGACATTTTTTGGGACAAAACGTAGCAAATGTAATGTAAAAATGTGCTTCCCACAAAAAAAGAGAGAGGGGCAGATGTCAGCCCCCACTGCTAACCCTACATATTCTTCTCTATGGACCTTGAGATACAGGCTGCTAATTGTCTCTCTGGTCTATAACCCTAACCAGATGAGAAATGAGGGAATTCTTGAAGTTTATTCTTCTTGTACACTTCCTTGTGCTGTGTTGCCCATCAGGGAAGCCAAAGCTTGTCCTGTAACAGCTTTTATACTGATTGCACAAAAAGGTTTGAGTAAGTTCTGTATAGCATCCCTGTATCTGCCAGCTAGGCAAGGAAACCTGACCTCTTCTAATACTGCTTACAATAATAATCCTGTACCAGTAGCATAAAATAGTGGTTTAATTATTCTTGCTGTGATTTGATTATCTTTTACATGGGATTTGGTTTTCCCTCTGGATGCCTACATGTTTTTTAGCGGAATGGTGAAACATCAAGCCTCTGGCCATTGCTAAAATACTCCCTATATATTTTGCAAAGCTGTTTACAGTCTCAGCTTACATGGCATTCAATTTTATTATTTTCACTCTAATAAATACTTTATTAATCCATCAATAATGAATGAATTATGTATATAATTTTCTTTCTTTAACTTGCTATTATTAGTTGGAAAGTGGAAAGGTTTTTTCTTTTTTCAGTTTGTTTCCTACCTATAACCATTTTCTCCTTCACTTTAACATTTAGCCAGTTTATACAGTGACTGTCTCCTACCTTGAAGAGCAGGAGTCTTCTACTTAAAATATAAGATATATTTATTGGCACACAGCTTTGTTTCATAAAGAGAATGCTTCCTTGAGAGAGTAATTGTTATTTTGTTCCCTGCTTACCAAAGAACCTTATCAAGTTCTTCGACAGAATCCTTAATATTGTGTGGGTTTTTCTTCCCTGAATGTCAATAAATGCTACAAGCATACTGGAAGAGAACCGATTACTAAATTATCTCTCCTTGGAATCCCCCCCCTCACCCAAAGTCTTTCACAAATTGTGAGTTATAACTCTGTTTTCAGAAAAAAGTGTTCTATGTTGTTGAGTCCTGTAAACAAGATGATCACTGTTTGCAAACTATTGGTTCAAAGTCAGGCAAGTCTCCTTGGCCCTTTAAAGAACAAGTCAGCTTAGAACAACAACTAAGAATGCAATAGAGTTATAGGTCACATTTGTTGGGCTGTAGAATGAGAAAATATTTTAAAGGATGATGTGTTGATGGTCTGTCAATATTAGGACTAAAGTGGGAATCAGGTAGACAAAATCTAGTGGGCATTTGTCTAATTAGAAGTGACCTTTATTAAAGCAGAGCTGTCTGAATTAAATTAGTTATTGCTTATCTGGTACTAGCTTTCCTTATATCTGAGAATTTGGTAAATCTCATCTAGAATGCTAATTCTATCCTTCTATGTTTTCCTCTGAGGCACCCTTTAATTTAATAATGACTTTCTTCCTTGTTTTTGAATATAGGACAAAGCCCTCTTTTTTTCAGGTTGTCTTTCAATTTCTGCTCTGAAATACAAAAATACTACTTTCAGAGGAAAAGCAGTAGGAGAGATGGGTACTTTAAATAGAATAAGATCTATTGCCCTCAAACAGAAGAATAAAGCACTCTCTGCTGGAGTAGCAAGGTGGCATCCAAAAATTGAACTTCCCTCTATTTCTGAAGATTTTTAAAAGTAATCTCTAGCATTTAATATCCTCCTAAACCTCTCATTTTGGGGAGTTCTATGCTGTCTCAGGTTTAGATTTCTTCAGGTGGGCACAGGTGCTACCCTGCAGCCTGAAATGATGGTCAGAGAAAGAGAATGGAAATGTAGCCCATGCTCAGGTCCCCATCGGCTCCTTGCCATTGCAGCTATGTGCCTAGCTGTTAACTGGTGTGGTTTAGCCCCAGCTGGCAGCTGAGCAACTCATGACAGCTCACTTACTCCTTAATCCCTGGTGCGATGGGGAGGAGAATTGGAAGAAAAAGGTAAAACTCATGGGTTGAGATAAGGACAGTTTATTGGGTCAGCAAAGGGAGAGGAAAATAATAATTGTAGTACTTAATAGTGCTGTTTGCTCACCCTTGGTGCCTCATTCCTAGCCCATGCCCAAGCAGTGACAGCCTTCTTCCCCAGCCAGCTGTCCCCCCTAACCCTTACATATTCTGAGCATGACATCATATGGTATGAAAACCCCTTTGGCTAGCTTGGGTCAGCTGCCCTGACTGTCCTCCCACCACCTTTCTATGAGAATTAACTCCATCCCAGGCAAAAAACAGGACACTATGTTAATGGGTATGTGCTTGCTAACTTCAGTGGCATCTGGTGTGGTATTCTGGTTATTTTGGATTACCTAGGAGATACAAGTTCTCCATAGGATCTGTATGGGCAGCTGCTTAATGCTCAGAGAATACCAACTCCAAATACATCAGAGCTTTTCAGTATTGTCATATAGTACACTGTAGCCCTACCCTGGAAGCCGTTCTGTTGTAGTCAGTGTTTCATGTGCTAAGCACATCCCTTCAATCTGTTGTTCTTCTCACTGTTTGGGTTAATAATTTCACCTTGTTTTAATCAAAGTGGTTCTATCCAAGTTTAAAACTCTTCAGGGCCATGTTGGATTGGGCTTTTGGGCACCTTGGGCTGGTGGTGGGTGTCCGTGCCCATGGCAGGTGGTAGGACTAGATGGGCTCTGAGGTCCTGTCCAACCCAACCATTCTATGGTTTTGTGATTTGCCTTGAGTTGCTGACTGCCCAAAGTCTTGATAGTTTTTGGCCCAGTTTTGAAGAAACTTGAGGAAATGCAGAGTTACTGTTGTTACTGTGAGCTCAAAGTGCCAGGATGCCTTGATAAACTGGTAAGGAAATGAATATACAAGGGTAGAAGGGATTACAGATAGAGATAGAAGGATTAGGCTGTGAACTTGCAGGAAGAGTTGCTGTAAAAATGTTGCTTCGGGCTTTTGTTTATTATTTGGAGAAATTCTATTTAAATGCAGATTAGATTTTCTACCTAGAAGTACAACTTATTCTTTGTTTGGAAACTCCACAAAGAAGAATGAATACAGGGTAGTTTTGTTTTCATTTCTTCACGAACTTCGACAATCACGTTGCTTATCCTGTTATCTGGATTAGATATGCAGGCTGTGGATATAGGAGTTTTAACAGTTTGTTTGGAGACCCCAGTTTAATTAATCAGTGTAAGATTACTAAATTGCCTTGGGATGAAAAACTGTGTCTGAGAAGTTGTAATTGGGTACTGACTAAACAGAAAGGCCCAGCTCTGCAGAGGGTATCTGGGGAGGGAGTGAGGCAGGGGAAAGACAGGGGAAAGGAAGACAGACAAAAAACCGACAAGCAATAAATTAGGCAAGTATCAAATTTTTTGTGATCTGAAATCTTTTCATACTATATACAACTTAATGTTTTTGTATCACTGTACATTCAGGGATCAGTCACCTCTTAAAATGCCATTTCGTCTTCTTTAGAAACAACAAGTAATTAAAAGAATTTTTTTATCAGTTCTGCTGGGCTTCTGTAAAGCAGCCTGAAAAGTTTTCACTTTAAACAGACTCGTGGTGACTCAAAAATTTTTCTCTTGCATATTGCAGGCTTTCTTCCCATAACAATATGGGTAAAATGTAGCTAAGGGAAACATCCCAACCACTTCCCATGGGTTTATTTTTATTCTTTTATCCGTTCTTCTTCTATCTTGTCACCAGTACTTCCAGAAATCCTTAGTGATCTTCTCAAAATTATGGTAACATGATGTACATACCTAAAACAACTTTTTGTTAATCATCTCAGCAGTCTGTACTAAAAAGAAGAAGAAGAAAAAAAAAAAAGCAAGCCAAATTCAAAACACTGATTTCAAGAGGTTTTTTGTTTCATCTTTTTCTTCTTTCCCAACATAATTTGTGAGTTATTCACCATGTTTTATGACAGAAGTTCCACACAATGATTGGCATGAACTGTCACTGGGATTCATGCAAGAAGCACTTGAATTCAAATATGTTTCAGAATCTGAGATTTCGACCTAATTTTAGAAAAGTGTAAGTGTAGTTTGAGTTCCTTGGGCATAAAGATGACTTTTGTTATTTTTTTGTTTAATACATGAGATGAAGGCCACATTTGACCAACTGGAAATCAAGTATGTTCTCTAAAAAGATCTACTTCACTACCCATTTAGCACGATCAGTAATTTTGTATTGATCATTTAGCATGGAAATAACATGCTAATGTAATAGATTTAATGTGGTGTTATGGTAATGGTGGACCATTTAGCAAGGTAATATTTTAGTATTATCAGGTTCATAAAACCTTGCCTGTTGAAAATATAATGAAGATTTCTCAGTGTATTACCTAGCTTTGTTATAAAGTAGAAGAAATAAAAAGATCAAGCCTTCACTTAATGGAGATTGTTGAAAGTTTTTGCCTCATCCTAGATCCATTTTAGGTGCCCTGTGGGGTTTTTTGTTCCTTTCTTTATTTCTTTTTGATGGACAAGCTAAAGCAGTAACTAATATAAAAGAGGAGGATTCTTCAGAAGATGGAGAACCCTAGGCCAATAATTTACAGAAAGCAGCGTGTTCTTAAGAGCTCACACGATCCCATTCAAGGTTTCAGGGCCATTTTAAAATCTGGATTTAAGCAAAATATTTCTCTTCAATCATTTTAGTTAATATGATGAGCTGTGCATACAATAAGTCAGGAAACAATGGATCTGTAAGGAACAATGCATGACAGGCGAGTGGCAGAATATATTTCAGAGAAGAAAGTAAGGAGTCACATGGTTAGCAGTATATGAACATGGCAAGTTCTGATAAGGGTCAGGGTCGATAAACAGACTGAAAGACAGTTATTAGAACAGCTTATTTTTCCTTTAATGTATCATTTCACAGTCGCTTTTTCTGTTAGGGTACATCAGGTATTTATATTCTTTTTCAAGAGTTTCTTGTATCATTCTGTTAATTTGACTGGAATACAACGACTGTTAGCTTTGATTTGAATATATACTTGAGACAGTGCTCTAGGAAAGGGTTTTTTTGGTTTTTGGGGTTTTTTTTAATACTTCCTTTTTTGTTTGTTTGTTTTTTGCATGTCTACGTGTGTGTTAAGTACCATTTCATGCTAGTTGGCAGGAACAGCAAAAGTCATGAACCCTAACTCTAGGGTTTAAGTTGTGGAGATTTCGTAACAGGATTTTTTTGCTGGAGGAAGGTAGAAGCTTACATTCAGGATGCTTACTGTGAGCCTGTGGAATTTCTCAAGCCTGGTTGTATCTAAAATCTCTGAGCAAATGGCCTTTCTAGTGGGTACTTATGGCTCGAATTAGAAAATAGAGTTTTCTGAACAGACCTCTGGGGTGGCCAGCAAATTATTGCTTGTGAAGAGAAAACCTTTTAATGAAAAGTCAGGCAAAAGAACCTCATAGGCCAGAACTCTTAGAGTACATCTTGCTTTCCCCAGTGTGCTTTTTCTCTCTGGTTAAAGATAGTCATTTCTGCTGTTTTTCTCTTTTTCTTTGGGTTAAAGAATATGACTGTTCAGCTCAGAACTCTGATTCTTCAAGTTGACATTAGTGTAGGGACCAAATGTGAAGTTCTTTCATTATGTGATGAGCCCCTTCCCCTCCTCCTCTGTCGCTGCCCTCAAGCCCGTTTTCCCTTTCTGTTACATAATTATATTGATGTAATCTACACTAACATGAATTAGCAAGTGCTAACCCTTTTTTATATGCTTCCTAGTTCCTCTGTATCTGCAACATAGACTTTCTAGTGAAAGGGGGTGCAAGCTTATCCAAGGACATTCGAGTGTTGCATTGCAGTAACATGGATTCTACAGTCAGAGGAAAGGCAAGCAGTTGCTACACTGAGCTCCCTGTTGCTGTAGCCATAATGGTAGTGATGCCTGAGCTGACTTGGGTATAACTAATTGAGCTGAGCATATTGTGCTGACTGCAGAATAGACCTCTGTGTTACTGTACGTAGCTGTACATAGCCCTTCTGAATTAATTCTTAACTTTCTGCCATCTGTATGATAACAATTTGTAAGATTTACTTTTCCACAGATGATGATTGCATTGGAACTAGAAAGGGAGAGCAGACTTCTTGCCATCAAAAGTATTTTATACTTTCTTCTGCATATGTCTCTTTCCCTTCTCTTCATTATCTGTCTTTGCATTTCACTTGTTCCCTAAGGAAATAAGTATTTAGCTTCACTCCATAGAAACTGTAGTCTGTCTGTAGTGGTTAGGAAGGATAGGTTACAACCCGTGTCAGAAACATACAGGAGAAAAAAATATCTTCATCAATTGGAGATAATAGCAAAGTAGTTCTGAGAAATACTTATGTATGTGTCTATTTTTAATTACATATGGCCTAAACAATTTCTAATTTACATAAAAAACCAGAAGGATTTTATGATGTGAATAAATGTAACTATAGTCCCATCTATTTTAAAAAGGAATTAAAGTTTAATTCTGAGAAGTACTTCAAGGAATTTCTAGGATTTGGTTTACCATTTAAAATTTTATGAAATCATTAATTTTATTTTATTTTTTTAAAATTAGAGGTAAAGATATATTTCATATTTCTTATGAAAGGGTTTGGTACTATATCAACTCATCAAAGCACATATAATCGTAGGATTTTTAGTGGTTTATTAAAATAATGAGCTCTTCATCACAAGAAGACTATTTAAAATGTGTATGTGGCTTTCTGATGTTGTATGTGGTTAGATTTACTAATGGTAGTGAAAGATAAACCACCAGTTTGTCTAGTTTTTGTTGCACATACCAAGATGTACAGTACAACTCTGGTACAGAGAGAAACCTGAATTTTTGCTCTAAGTTGTGCTCTTCAGGTTTTTTGAGGGGCCAAAGGCCTTGTTCACTGCTCTTAACAGACAGGCTTTTAAAGCTTTGTGTATTATAAAATGCTCAAGTGTGCCAAAATCTGGTGTAAGCTATCTCAAGTCAGGAACCCAGAAATAATAGAGACTACCTGACTTTTTTTTTTTAATGCCTCAGTTTCCCCAATGTAAATAGCCTCAATAAAACAAATTATGCAAGTGGGATGTTATTCATGTTCATGAAGCTTTTGATTGTGCTGTGAAAACAAACTGCACAAGGAAATGAATAAATCTGCATTCAACTCGAGGCTTTGAAAGTATTAATTAAAAAGGTGTATGGCCACATGCTGATTAGAGTAGATAAAGAGAAATACTGAGTAACTACTTACTCTCTGAATTGGGCCCAAGGGTCCTATGAGAAAAATAGTATATGATAATTTAATTAAAGTTTGCATCAAAACACATTTACACAAGGGAGCTGAATTAATATTGCAGAGTTGGCACTTCCTAACTTTTTGGTGCTTCGCTGGGAAATGTTCTCTCTTTTTTCACCTGGTGACCCTTCAGTGGGACATAATGCATTGATCAGACTCTTGGCACGTTCACCTCACTGAATTTCTTAGATTCAAGAGATGCCAACAGGTGATAGCAGTGCAGTTGGATGGGCAATTCTCCTGGGTTCTGGGCTGTGGTAGAAGGAACTAGGGAACAAGGATTTACATACTGGTTGAGCCAGCCAGAGAAGCCTAAATATTTACACATATTTAAACACTGATACTTAGAATTATTTATTATTATACTCATATTTAAGATCCTCTGAAATATCAAGGCAGAGCTTGGTGAGTTTTGTATTTCTTGTATTTCTGGATTACTCGCTGTTGGGATTTTCCCCCTCCTCCTGCCCCCCTTCCCTGGGGAAATTTAGTTACTAAAGTCTTGAAGCAGCACAACTACTCAGTGCAACAAGACAAGGAGTGAGGAAATGGCTCTGGTATGTAGAGAGTTAGAATACCAGTATATGAAGTGATGGATAAATGGAGTAAGAGTCCCGTGGGGAAGTGGCCGTGTCCCATATACAGCGGCTCCTAGTGTGGGGAGGGAAAATGCGCTCTGTGCTGCAGTGGGGGATAAACCAGTAACTGAGTGAAACAATAACAACTAGAGTATTGACTATAACGTGGTGATTAATAAAGTGTTCTCAGCCTTTAAACTAAATCTCCACAACCCTTATTACAATTGCAGTGGTACTACGTTCATGACTGTCACAGTACTTTCCAATCCTACTGTATAACAGCAAAAAAAAATAATTATTTTTTTACTTTGTAAAAGCATCTAAACATTTTATAAATGCTGTTATAGCCAGCTCTTCCTGGAATTCAGGTAATTTTTAGATACATAGGAAGTGTGGCATAATACTTAGAATAGTGGATTACCCAAAATCTACTAATTACTGTTATAGATGGCATAATTACAACAAATTGTAAATAAAACAAGTTAACGTTACATTATGCAGCATTACTGAGAGCCCTTTGCTGCCTGGATCTGTTGATTAACAGTTTGTGACCCTCTGAGCATCAGTACCATTTCTGTACCACTCTGAATGTTGCTGCTGCTCCTCAAGCTTGTGTGATGCTGCCCCGACGGATCTCTAGGCTCCATGCAAATGATGGCGAACGGAGCCTTAATGATTCCTTCTGCCTCAAGTCAGCACAGGGGGTGAGGGAAAGGACCTGTGAGTGTGAAAATAAAAAAAAGAGTCAGTATCAGGAACCTACATATTTTGGGATTTAGGCTCTGGGGGGTTGTTTGTTTGTTTGTTTTCCCCTTGAGACTTTAATGTCCTTTTTTGCAGAAGTTCTGCAGTCATTACAACTTCATCTCCCAGCATTCCAGCAGCCCAGTTGGTGGGAGGCTTTTTCCCAGCCATGATAAATTATTCTCTGTCAGAATCCAAATCTGCCTTTTCAAGTCTGATCATTTTTGATGAATTTATTCTGTTAACATGAGCTTGAATAGAAGCAATAGACGATAATAAATTAACTTTGAGCATATTAATGACAACTCTAGGAGACTATGGGTGAATTAAGGAATAAATAGATGAAATAGGTTCAGTAACAGGCTGGTGAACACTTAGTCAGCAGCTGACTGGTAGCTTTTCATTTTGGGCCTTTTATATCCTATGGTTAATTAAAAACCATAGCAAGATTTTTAAAGCAGCTTTTTGGAATACAGACTAAGCATGAACTCCTGCCATCCATACTTGCTGTAGAAAAAATGATTGTCAAATATACTCCACTGAAGATAAAGGAACATCAGCTTCAGAAGTTCAGGTGTGTACTCTCTTAAATCAGTGCCAAGCATGGTGAGAGCTTTCTGTGTGCATCTTCAGAGCAGCACTTAAAAAAAATCTTTTCTGTAGAGCTTATGAAAAAATAAACATAAATTATGTGCTTTTGTGGATTTACTTTTACAAACTGGAGATTAGGGTAGTATATGTACTTCCATTCCTAACAGGAACTGTTGTGATTTCATCTCAGGTGGTTAACGTTAACGTATGCCTGCCAAGCCCAGGATTTCTGAACTAGTTTGAAACTTAGACTTTCAAAAGAGCTGGATGCTAAGCTTCAGTGACTTTATAAGAGCTGACTGTTTCTTAAATCTGTTTCTAAGGGATCCTCTGTCATCTGCAATAGAGAAATGGCTGATTGAGGCTTATGTACGAAAGGAAGTGTCAATCCTTGACAAATCTGAATGCTAGTGTTTAACCTCATTTAATAATATATGTTAGGCTTTTATTCGCTTAGGTATACTCATGCCAAAGCTTATCAAGCAGGAGCAAACATTACTTATTTGCAAAGACAAATATGGTCTATTAAGTGTATAAAAACACAAATTACTGTTTTATGCTAGGACATCTTGTTATTCAAATAGGGCTGAGTCAAAACTTAACACCTACTCTCTGAAATTTGAAGTTTGACAAATAGATCTCTCTTCAGAGTCCTCAATGTAGACACACACAGGCAGCATGTGGTTATAAGAAGATGTTTATATAATTAAGTTTATAAAAGCATAATTTAAAGATCAATCAATTTTTTTTATTCCTATTTTAAAACATTTCTATCTTTGAAGTAATGGAATTTAATTTCTGAACAATTGGATATTTCATGAAGCTTAACTTTATACCCCCACAATTTTATATTTGTTGTGCTCAAAATAATGTTCTTCAATTATTATTACATTATTATTATTAAACACACTGCCCTGTTTTTGAGCATCATAATAATCCTCACAGTTGCAGTCACAGAACCTGTGCTGACAGCTGTTGAAATGGGCTGAAAAGATTACTGTCAGCAGTTCCTCACTCCCATTCTCTTGGCTGATATTCTGACCCTCAAAATCATTCAAAATAATTGTGGCTGTGACTGTTCTCTAACACTGTCTTTTAAAATTACGTATGCTATTAGAAATCCTGTTCTTTAAAGAATTCTGTCAAATGTTGATCTGTCCTAAATTATTTGCATCATGTATCAATTGTCCAGGTGCTGAGAGAATCATCTGGTTTAGAGAAGGAAACTACATGTTTACTAATGCTAGTAGCTAAAATATTTTTATCCTTTAATGGAAAATTACTCAGGAGAACAGAAAAGAATATTGAAGAAAATCTGAAAGTCACTGTTGGGGGTTGTTCATGGGAAACTGAGGATTAAGACTAAATAGCATATTTTCTGAGAGGGTTTTGGTTTTTTTTTTTTCTTTCAGTAAAGGAAAACAGGGAATATAAATAAATTTCTATCCTGTCAGCAAAACTCCTTGTTGCCAAAACCTTCTTAATAGTTAGAAAAGGCTTATGTGAAATGATAGGAGAAACTTGAATCAAACAGCAAAACTTCAGCGGAGAAACTGGTCACAACTGAGATGGGAACTGTGGAAGTATTGCCTCATCAGAACGGCGCCAACATTTCTGAAGGTGCTAGCAATGCTTATAAAGGCCCAGTTAGGATGTTGTAGCTACCCCAGTAAGTAGGTTTGAACTCACAGGTAAAGGATAGAAACTCCAGTCAGGCATCCTTTTTCTCCTTCCGAATACGTACTGTGAACGAGGCTCCGCGCTACTGTGCCAAGATTGCTCCAAATCACTCCAAGCCACACTTCTATGCCTGACTGGAGCACAATGAAGTTTGGATTATGCTGTTTTAAATTATCACCCATTTGAAGTAATTTTCTTTATAAAACAAGATTAAAATGACTGTAATTCAAAACATTTTACCTCAAATTGATGTGAAAATTGTAGTGTTCATATTATTTCCATTTTTCAATTTGACAAAACATTTCACTCCATGTATAAGCTTTTCTGTATTGTCACTATCTTAAGAGTGAAAATATGTACTTTACTCTGTGCATTTTACTCTTTCCTGATGTGTCTCATTTCTTAACACTACTTATTTAACTTTTTAAAAGCATGTCTTTATATAGCCTATTGTGGTATCTGGGGAAAATAGAAACAGATTTAGGAGGTTTGCTTACCTCATCTCTACCCCAAACAACAACAGCTAACTTGTTAAGTTTATTCACTGGTCTTTCTACACGCCTGATGGTTAGATAAGTGCTGATGATAAGGCAAAGCACGAATGAATTTGAAGTTTTAGCTTGCTAGAGTTGAAACTCAAATTATGGTGACTTTTATTTACACGAAACTTCCTTCTTTTGTTTCATACTAATACCACAGTAGAAACTTTGCTCCATGATTTTCCTCAAGGTTTCACATCTCCTGAATAAATCATTTAGGGAAAGTATAGTCTTTTCCTCAGAAGTTTCATACACAGGCAGTTATATCAGTAATTCCTTTTTAAATTCCAAGTTAGTTACTTGAATTCCCTATGAATAGTGATATTAGTTTCATTTGATATTGAGTGCTTCTTGCAGAGTTCTCACAGTAGAAAAGTACAGGACAAGACTGGAAAATTAAGCGACTTAAAGTCCATGTCTAGTCCTTGGCTAAATTAGTGCCAGTGAGAATTACACCTGTAAAGTTCCTGGCCTAAAACATACAAGTGTACAAATTTTTAAGTTATACCATATTGAACCATAATGGCAACAGAATGCCAAACCCTATCACTTGAAGTAATAGCAATACGTACGTCTGCCATCAGACCCTCAAACACTGGGAAAGAGCTGCTTTGTGTGCTAAATCTGCAAAGGATAATTCATTCCTTACTAGGGGGTATGATTTCATGAGCTGAAAGCTTTAACTAGTACATATGTATAGGATAGACTTAAAGTGATTATGGAAATGTCACCGCAGGACAATACGTTATTAGTAGTCCCTCATATGTTGTATGCTGTCCCCTTATGTTTGCTGATAATTAAAAAGCAGATTGGGATGTCATGGTAAGAATGAGTGCAAAATGTCCCTTTTATCATTTGCAATAAATATGAAATAGTGGTCTTTCTGTATCCTTCAGTGATTGTTCTATTTGCGTTGGTGACAAATGACATCTTTCTCCTTGTAATGTGCCTGCAGGGTTAAATGACTTTATTATTATTAATGAGTCATTGCTCCAGCTGCCCAGAAAGAGAGGGAGTAGGAAACATAAGAGATTTAGACCTAAGTAATTACAAATGTAATTATTACCTTTCAAATTTCATTTTTACAGCAATCACAAAGTTGTTAATCAAACATGGCCCTTCCCATGTATTCACACTTTTCCAGGGTCTTTGTCAAAAGGATGAGTAGCTATGTGGTTCCACTGAGGGTAGCCTGTGGCAGATAGACAAAGCGGTAGTGACAGAAAACTGCTGTGAAAAATTGGTTAGAAAATGTTTTGTCTAGTCATCAAGGAGTGTGCAGTTCAGAGGGTTTTCCAAGAGAAAAGCCTGCCTGAGCTGCAGCCATATGGAGGAGAGTGTCCTCTTGGGGAGGACAAAAGCTGCAGGAGATACCAACCTCCTGTGGAGACAGGAAATGCCGAAGTTTTACTCCTGCAGTCTGTCCTTCTGCAAGGTTGTGCATGGCGATTAAGGAGTCTTAACAAGCACAACAGAACCCACAGGCTACTGGAAACATTGGGGGAATTAAATAGCATCTCTTGGCCCTACAATAGTTATCCTAATTGCTCCTAGTTCTGTATTTTCAGGTGTTCAGGTGGAACATGAGACTTGTTCCTCTGTAGTGAATGGTAAGGTAGTCACAGGGAATTTAATTTAGTAAAGGGAAAAGGTTGTGGATGGTGTTAGACCACGTTGCAGATGCCATAAGCTGCAAACAATGTTCGTTTTCAGGATCATGATCTGGGCTTAAAACTTAGTCTTCAATGTAAAATCTGAGGAAAAGCTTTGGAGGAATGAGAACATCCCATCTGTGATTCTGTGATTTGAATCAACACTGCCACAAAACAGTTGAAGTTTGAAAATCCATTTTTGATTGGAAAATTGTTTTTAAAAAAAAACAAAACCAAAACAAACTTTAGCAAGTTTTATGTATATATTGAAATGGCATAAATAGATTTAATATTGTTAACAGTACAATCAAATTAACATCTATCAGAACTCATTAAGCATAGTGTGTTACTAGGCAAAGGTGGGCATAGTAAAAGCATTTAGAAGTATTCACAAAATAAAGTCAGCAGATTCATAATAAAACCAAATAATTTTTGTTTACATTCTGGCGAAGAAAAATGTTGTTTTGTTGTTTGGGCTTTTTTTCTTGAAATGCAAGTGGAGTCACAGCGTAAAACCCACAGACTATTTTTAGGATACTGTAGGTTTATTGTCTGTTTGTTGCTGTAGTGACCTTTGACTTTAAATTTCTGTTTGTTTATATCTGATGAAAACACAATTTCAGTACATCTTTTCCTGTCTACTGCTTAAGTTATCACAGGAAAGATATCTTTACTGGCTTGCCTAGCATTTGGGGTTTCTGTGGTTTCCTTTTGAAAAATTAATGTTTCATTGAAGTGTCTGAAGCATGAACAATTGCCCACAATTGTTCAATGACTTAAAGTAATTTCTTAGTAGATCCAACTTTGGTTTATTTTTTACTGTGGTCCATAAAAAGACAACAAAGCCCCATTTGTTACATAGATACATCAGAAAACTCCTATTGAAGTAGGAGTAGATACAGATATTTGAACCAGAACTGTAGGTCTTCTATCCCAAACCAATATCGTGAAAGAGTTGCCCTATGTGAGGTATCTCTGACATAACTGAAACCAACTTCTGCTAATCCCCCTCTTCCTCTCCGTGCCTCAATTCTGCATTCTGCTGAGGATGACTTAGTCACCTGAGCTGGTTATTGTCACCACTGTTAGAATTCATTATTATAGTAGTGTGAGACTATACTAATATTTTCATGTAGGTCTTTTATCAAGAATAAATGCTACTGGCCTTATTCCACCCAGAAATTCTGTTCCCTTCTTATCTTTTTGAAGTTCATCCTTTTTCCTATCTCCAAGCCCAGATCTTCGTTCTCTAGCCAGAGAACCACAAAAGGTAATTGATTTTTTGATTACAGTGTCCACAGCCTAAGCTTACGAAATGTATTTTCTGCTGTTTCCACACTAAATGGCTTTATGTAGATTCAGTGATTCTTGGCTGTTTTTCAGTCTTCACCCTTTCAAGGTATTTAGTGATTTATAATAAAATCAGTAAACTACAACTGTATTTAAAACTTACACCTTAAAAAGTGAGTGTAATATATTCAGTAAGTGTACACTGTAGATACTGTGAGCAAGAATTTTCTTCTTCTTAGGACTTAATACCTATATATATTTGCATGCAGGTGTGAATGAACCCAAGCTGGGTTTGAAGGAGAGAGAACAGATGTTATGGGTTATCTGTAGGAATTACTGCAAAGTGGTTTTCTAAGGATTAGTTATATGAAGCTACATTTTGAAGACAAAATCTCAAGTTGTTTGAATTGTTTTAATGTGTTTTTTCCTTTTATAGGGAAAGTATAGTAATAGCTATATTGCCATGATAAAATACATTTTCTCACGTTTTTTTCATATCCTTCTAACATGTTCAGTGCCTCTTAAAATAGTACAGCGATATGCCCCAAACTTCCCCAGCAAGCCCAATTGCAGAAGATACTCTGCAGTGTTGTATGAAATGAAAGAGCATACTATGTTGCAGTGACTCTGGATTAAATGATAAATAAATTTAAACAAATATACATCTGGTGGTGACAGAGCCTCATATACGTTCCTAATGAGGCATTTGAATAACTACTGGATCACTAAAAGGAGATATAAATGGTATTTCATAATGTACAGAGTTATCTTGTACTAGTTGACTGATTTTTCTGTCAATTAGCCTCCATTCTGTTTTAACATGTTTGACTAGATCACTCTTTTGTAAAATAAGGGATGCATTTCCATGTGTGTCTTTAAGAGATACATTTGATATCTAATCTTTAGAAGTTCATACAAGATAAAATTCTTCATACATTTCTTACATCTCCTATGTCAAGTAATGTTTAAGAATATTTAAGCAAGCATAAAACTAGGTTTTATATATCCATCCATCCATATATGAGTAACAAGGCTTTAGGAACATCATCATATTAGAATATTTAGTGAAATTCTTGTTGTATTTATTGCTGCAGACTCTAATAGTCCTTGCAGATGCAGTAGCATTACCACACTTAGCTATTTTCCTGGTGGCATTGACAAGCACAGTTCAGCTCTGGAGAAGGACAAAGGCTTCCAGTGTTGTCCATACCGCTCAGGGGCTGGGAGAGAGCGAGCCCTGTGTTGTCCTGAGCTGCTACCTGGGGCTAGCCTACCGCTTTGAGATAAAGATGTGACCTGAAGGGGCAGTCATTCCAGGGTGATAATTGCTGAGTATCGACAATGTTCTATAGCCTCTTTTACCTGTACTGCAAATTAGAGGTGTATCTTGAAAGGCTTAAAGTGATGCTTTACACATCAAGAGAGAAAATTCACTGTGTTACAAAATGCCCTACAGAAAACTAGTATTGAAAATGCTTCCTCTTCCAGGCACCAGCTGAAAAGTGCAGCTGAACCCCTTTTTCATCCAGCAGATCTTTGTCAAACGTTAAATTCATCACACAAACTTTATGTTGGTAGAGGAGCTTAATATGTACCACCTAAAATGCATAGTCTTCTCAGGGATAGGGGAAGAAATGCAGATTTCACTGTGTTTCCAGGTCGAAGGTTATTGCTGGAGGATAAACCATTTTTCACCATGTAGTTTCACCTTGTTTAATTGATTTGAATTTAAATTTATATTCTGTGTTAAATAATGAACTGTGTATTAATAATTAAGAAGCTTCAGTACAAATGTGAAGCAGTTAATTAAATATTAAATAAAGCACATTGTATTACCCAGTGTGGTAATCAATATATTTTAAGCTATTCATTTTAGATGGTTGTTATACGTTACAAATTATGGTTAAATGTCTCATTGATAACTCAATATATACTTCATAAGCTAAGAAACATGTGTCCTTGGAAAATTACCATATTTGTTTGGCCATAATGAGCATCAAAACATGGACATTGAAGATGAATACCACTGCAGTGTTGAAGCAGTAAGGGTTGATGCCCCGTGTCCTACTTCGCTGTCATGCCTGTGTTCATTAGGCTGAACCAGAAGAGGTTGCAGGGGGTTTGGGGACCTGAGGGTGTTTTGATGAAATCTCTTCCTGTGGAAAACAGCAGTTATTGAAAATGAAATTTTTATGGGAGCATTGCTTATGGAACATTTCTTGGTTTTGAGTAATACAAGATTGAAATTCAAGTCAGAATAACAATAAGAGATGACTTAATGAAAAATTAATGTGCATTATTTATATGGCTATTATTTCCGAAGGAAAGATTCACTTCACTTCACAAGCGTAGTTAATTATACAGGAATTACCATATGCTGTCTCTTTTGCCCTGTTACTTCCTCCATTCACTGTCTTCTTCCTCACCAACTTTCCCAGCCATCTTTGATAATGTTCACTCGACTAATTGAAGCCAGGTACAAAATACTCACACCCCACACCACTGGGCATTTTATAATAAGAAGTCATGGCAATTTTTAGGATTAAATTCAAATTAAAATCCTGGATGTTAGGATATAAACTGTGTTCACCGGAATGGAAGGAGAGCTTATTCTTGCAAGATACCCAGTACAATCTGGCAAGCCTAGGTAGCACATGAAAATGTGTGATTTCCTGCATGCCTGTTGAGTCCTCAGTTAGAACATCTGGAGGATCAGTCTTACCCCCAGTATGATTCGGTAGAGACAAGCTCTGTACACACAGCTGAAAACTGAAAGAAGTGGTGTGTCCTACTTGTTCTTTGAATAAAATGGTTCAAAGGCTAGAACTTAAGTAACTCTCTTATGTTTTTAATTTATTGACACATACACAGGAGATAAAATATTCATAGGAAGCTTCTCCCAAAGGCATTTTATTATTAAAGCAAAAAAAGGAGAGTATATAATAGCAGCAGTTATTTAGGGTTTCTACATCCAAACTTCTTTCTCCTGACCTTATTAAAGTAACCCAGTTTACACTAACAACTATTCTCCCCTCCCTTTTTTTATTGTTAATGTCATTTCTGTTCTCCTCACATAGTGGAGAGCGCTAAATGATGTTACCCAAGTGGCCACTTTTGGTCACCAGGGTAATTCTGGACTATAATTTCCTTATATTATGCTTGAATTCCTGCTTAGATTTAGTACCGCATTTAGTAAATACACATGGGCAAAAAATGGGGGGGACATGACCCATTCCTTAGGAGCTATTGGCTGAGATGAGTAGTATAAGGTTGTCATCTTCATCACTCTGGTGGGTTCCTGCTGAGCAGAGAGCACTGAAAGTGCGATGGGAGCTGTTTAATACGAAACGCTTCAGTAAATGAGAGGCACTTCTGGATGCTGACAGAATAGCATTGGCACTGCAAGCCATGTATTCATATATGTGCTGTGTTGTGAAAATATGAAAAATAGCTCAGCAATGGCATAATTATGGGCAATTTGCTTAATTGCTTGCTAATTGTTGCTTGCTTTATTATGAAACAAGAGTGCTCTAAATGTAACACTGGATGGTTTGCATCCAAAATGTGTCAAATTCAGTACTGGCTTTTCATTAAGACTTCAGCTACGTAGCTTTAAAATTCAAGCACTCTATATTCTGTATTTTAAGTTGTTTTCTTCTTTTTGTTGTTTAAATTGGTTTTGAAATTTTCTTTGCACAATCTATAAGCCCTTGAGCCTGCATTGGTACAGTGCAGTCCAGAAGTTTTTGAACTTCTAATGAGTCTGAGGACTTTGCTAATGAATACATCTACAAATGTCTTTTGATCATTGTTACACAAGTGGATAAAGGTGGAGGTGTTTTAAGGCTTCTCCAGGAGCTCATGTTATTGATTTTTTATTGATTGTTCAAGTCTTAGAAACGTGCACCTCTCTTTGAACATGCACATGCAGATTTTTATTAAAGGGATATGTGCAATCCTGAAAGTTTGACCTAAACTTTTGGAAAAAGTACTGTCTTCTACTTTGCCCAAGATCCCACTTTGACATCTTCAAATATCCCTTCCAGCCTAAGTCTTTTTGAGATTCTGTGATGCAAGTGATGACACTTGTGGCAGACCGATATTATAGAATCACTGACTCCTGACTGAACAACCCCAACTTGTCAGTCTGTCTCCATAGGAGAGGTGCTCCAGCCCTCTGATCATCTTTGTGGCCTCCTCTGGACTTCCTCTGGCATGTCCATGTCTATATTGCACTGGAGACCTCAGAGCTGGACACAGTACTGCAGGCTGGGGAATGATCTTCCTCTTCAGTCACACTGCTTTTGATGCATCCCAGGACATGATTTGTTTTCTGGCCTGCAAGTGCACATTACTGAGTAATTTTAGTCTTCTCATCTACTTGAGATGGGGGTAGTTTTCCCCATAGCAGCCACTGTAGAGCTGTGCATTGGTAGCTAGAGGTGGTGATAACGCACCAGGGGTTTTGGCTGCTGCTGGGCAGTACTGGCATACATCACGGCTGTTTCTCCAACATGTCTTCTCAGGGCTGCTCTCATTCTCCACCCAGTGTAGTTGTGCTTGGGATTGCCCCAACCTGTGTGCAGGACCTTGCACTTGGCCTTGTTGAACTTTATGAGTTCCACATGGACCCACCACTCAAGCCTGTCACAGCCCCTCTGTGTGGCATCCCTTCCCTCCAGTGTGTCAACTGCCCCACACAGCTTGGTGTCAGCAAACTTGCTGAGGGTGCACTAGATCCCAGCGTCCATGCACCAACAAAGATGTTGAACAGCACCTGTCCTGATACTGACTAAAGACTGTGAAACAACAAAAAGTCTTTAAACTATTGTGCTTTTAGTAATACTTGACAGTTCTGATCTAAACATTGCATAAAAGCCAACAGACATGTTCTTTAAAAACGTTCTTAGTTCTGAGGCAGACTATTTAAAAAACAGTTTCATTCCTAAAGCAATCTGGAGTTCAAACCAAAGTGGTAAACTCACATGTGCATGAGTGTGATCTATTCTATGAATTAAAAATTCTCTTTCATACTGCTTGTATGTCATGGTTGGAGTCTCCATGTAGTATGAAAAGAAATATATAAAATAAAGGGTTTATTAATGAGTGAAGTAAGAAATGGGGTAGACTGGTAAGAATTTGATGGAACGTATTGTTTATTCATAATACATGGGAAGGATATGTACACCTCTATTTCCATTTATAACCTGGTTATATCTTACGTGAGAAGATGCCACTAGACACTGAATTTCAGTAGAGAAAACCATAATTTCTTATGAAAATATTCAGAGACAGCAGGAACCTTCTTTTATGTGATTGGTAGATACAGATGTCACAGATGTTTCCTACCACTCAGTTCTTATCTGACTATGCAGAATAATTGCCTACGTTACAACTTTTGAATGAGTGAGAACGGCTCAAAACTTTTATTTTCATCTACATTTAGCAATGATGCAAAAGAGAAGGAAGCTTAAAGAGCAGCAGCTAGAAAATGCCATGGTCGATTTACACAGCCTCTGATAAATGTCCACATGAGCACTGAACTTCACGCTCACCTGGCTGGGTGGCTTGAATTCCTCCTCAGATGGTCCTCTGGGATGCTTGGATGAGTCAGCCAGAGAATCCTGTTTAAAGTAGGCAGCAAGTGGTGGAGGGGAAACTAGGCAGGAGCTGAGGACATCTCCTCAATGCTGGTTACAGCGACATTTCTGTGTGTTAAGTCTCTGATGGGATATTTGGAAATCAGCTACATTCCATTGTCAGTTGGCACCATTAGTATAGTATGTTGCTAACATAAAGCTCTCCCCTTGGATAAAACAGGGAAGTGTTAAAAATGTAATTTTAATAAGTAAAACATAGATTAAACGATGGTGCAATGATGATGCCAGGTAGCTGTTCAGTAGGGTTTCAGGTGCTAAGGAAGCAGGAGAGTGGCGGTATGTTAGGCACACAGAGAGTGAATGAGGCTGATGGAAACAAGATCCATTTCACAGTCTGGAAGAGCAGGCAGAATGGATAACGCCTGGTGAATATTCATGTAGAAAATTTCCTACGTTTTGTTCTAGGTTCATTCAAAAAGAGATTAATTATGTTCCAAGAGCCATTTTTACTTCATTGTGCTAAAAATATAATAATTCACACTGCTGGTTATATTTGTTTTTACTTCATACCAAACAGAAACTGCTTTGCATCCCAATTATCCTTCCCAGTACTATTTACCGCAGCAGATCTATTGATGAGATTTTCTTTAAATGAGTTTCCTTTAAATGCAGATATTGGACACCTTACCTACATCACGCTGTTTTCATTGTAACCCCCTAAGTTAATTTGGTTTCCTACAGCATACAAAGCTTCCTAAAGACTGCTTCGGGGTTGCAGAATGCTGTGGCCTATACGCAGGGGATTTGGATTAATTTTTTTTTAATTTTTATTTGTGCTCCTTTTAAAGTTAGTCTAGAGGTTAGTGGTATAATTGATTTTTTAAAAATATGTATTTATTTCCAATTATTTTAAGTGAGTGCAGTATATTACAAACCAAAACTTGACTGTTCTTGTTGGTAAAAAGTTGAGTGAGGCATCATACAGAAAGTCAATTCTATTTGCTAGACACTTAGGTATTTCCTATGCTGCATTACTGCAGAGCTGCTCAGTAGAAAAGGGTCTTAACACTTCCAAGTTAATGAGAACTGTATGTTTTACATGTTATTAATCAGAAGCAGTGATGAAAAACGTCCTCTGACAATCAAGATTATGTGTGCCACATTCATAAAGATATCGAAAGACAGATTGTCTGCTACAAAAAGTGTATCCTCTAAACAATCCTGCATTGGCAGACTGTTGTATAACAAAACCCCATCTCAAAGCCAAAACAATTTGTGTGCATAACTTAGGAAGATTGTTATTTTTAAATTTCTTTTTTGCTAAAATGAAAGCTCAGATAAAAATACCTCTTTATTAACAGAATAAATAAGACTGTCATTCTGACAATGTTGTTATTCTTAGCATGGTGGCATGTTCTAAGTCTACAGGTAGTCTGACAACACATGGCACAAAATTACTGTCCTACTGATGGGTTGAGATGGTGGAGAGAATATTTTATAAGTGACCTTTTATTTCTGCAGTTGCCTTGTCGAAAGCTTAAATGTTAAGTTTTTATTGCCAAATGCTTCTTTTGATAGTTTAGCTTTGTTTACTCTCTTACTGAAGTTTGCGAGCACTAGTACAATGTAAGTATAGTAACTGATTGCTGTGAGGAGCTAGAAATGACTAACTATTGTTTCCAAGTAATTGTGGGGTTTTTTAGCATTTTTAGCATTTTTAAGAGCATTTAGAAAGCCTCAAGATAAAAAAGAAATGCAGAGTTACTGGACATCAAAAAGGGGATTTTTAATAAATACAATAAAGATCAGTTTCTGCATAAAAAAGGAGTAACCTCTGTCAAGGTTGTACTTGATTTCAATTAATTGCCTTGATCAGAACAGAAGCAAACCTGGATAATTAAAGAGCTTTACAAAGACTTGTGTATACTCAGATTTATGTCTCTAATAGCAGATAGTAGGACACAGAAAGATTAGACTAATCTGCCAGTAGTAACTTTTTTTTGCAGGAACTATTGCCTCTGCTGAATTATTTCCATATTTATGTCTCCTACTGCCCATCAAAACTGGATTAGTATTTCAACAGCAAGGTGCCAAAGCTTTGTCAGGATTACATTGAAAAGTACTGAGACAAAATGACTGAAGACATGTTGAAATACCAGTAATAGGGCAAAATAGCATTTAAAAACAATCATTTCTCTAGCTGGCACATACTCATACAACATACTTAAGGAGAAATAATCAAGAATGTAGCATTCATAGATATATATATATATATAACAAGCAACCAGTTGTCTACTTAAATGTGGTAGATTTACAAAAAGATGTATACTGTATTTTGGACAGGAGTGTTACATGTTTCAGTGCCTGAAGGAAAAACTTAATTTGTTTGTATTTGGATGTATTTGTGCTTTGGAGCTTTACACAGATTTCAAGACGCAAAGTCTTTATTAAACCAGAAATGCAGCATGCGTTTAAACATAAAGCTCAGAGGGTGAGAGGCTCCTGCTCAGAACTTGTGTTGCTATAAGTAATTCCTAGTGGCATGCCTTCTCCGGTGGTTATGAGCCAGAATCCAATTTTAAATGTTATTTTCATGAAGACAGATATTAAAAATACATATGCATCTTTCATTGGAAGGTTTTGTGAATGCAACATGGTGAAATATCTAATCAGATACTCCTCTTCGGTCCTGATGTATTTAAACCCTGTACACAGCAAGAGAATATGAAATTAATGCATATAATATGAAAACTATTTCAAGGAATTGTTCTATTGGTTTGAACTCATACAACATGGTAAAGCCACAGTTTAAATGCAACGGATCAAGGTTGTTTATGTATTGCAAATTATGTGTATCAGATTTAGTAGTTTTCTTTGCCTTTGAACAAATTATAAATTCTATAATCCTTTTTCAAGGGCGCAAACCTTGCATCTACTAAAGAAATCTTTCAATTACTAGCAAACTGTGGAGGTTACAGCTTCTTTTGCTATTGCCCTTTGATTTTTCAAGGTTTCCAGTATCGAATGCATGGAGAAATCAATTCTCTTTAAAATAGCTGTTATGCTGTCATTCGTTCTTAAAGCTTTGGAGTGCATCTTTGAAGCCTATGTACCATCTTTTGACTATGTGTCCAAATTAATTTCATTTTGCCTTAAGCAAAGCAAAACAATCAAAAACTTCAGTTTTAAGGGAACATTTAAAAACACCTTTATTTTTAATACTTATATTTTTCAGTTGTAATGTATATTTTTCAAGTGTAATAATGCATAGAATTATGGTATTAGATGAGTATAAACCGTTTAGATTTTTTTACACAAATGACAATTTCAATAAGTGAAAAGGTAATTGAAGTAGAATGTTTAAGGCTTTAGTTACATAAATGTAATGAAAGTATCATCTGTTCATTAAACACTAACTTCTTTCCCATGATATCTGGTAACGACATTGCGGGCCCCAAACTTGCAAATACCTAATGCTGCACTTAAATTGCACCCCGGGAGGTATTTCCTTTCCAAAATGTGCCTGTTATTGCAGAACTGGGATTGTTTTGTTAACTTTGAATCCCCAAGCACATCAGTCTTCAGACATCTGACAACATCTTGCCTTTTTCCACCCTCACAGCTATTGAAGTCAACCTGCAGAAAGCCCTGGCTGAAGCCTCCGAAACCTGCACACAGGAGTGTCTCATCCTCGGCCATTCTGACAACTGCTGGATGCCACCTTCCTTGACACAGTATCAGCAGTCCAACACCCCTTTGCCATCGTTTGGCTTCCAGCAAGGCTGGGGCCGAGGAGCCAGACCTGAGGGACGACACACCCTTGGGAGGCCCCTTCCAAAGGACGACACTGACAAAGGCCAGGGTGGGCCTAGGCCCCAGTTCTACAACACCTGCGAAAGACATTGTGCCAGCGAAGATCCTGTCAAAGTCATTCCTCTGGCAAACTTTGCTGCGTCCCACCAGGCACCGGTGTCTGGGAGTAGCACTACGTTTATACATGAGCACCAGCTATAAATGCATATCTGACAAATCCACTATTTCAGCTATTTCAGGCTTTAAGTGTGACTGTATATACTCACAGCCTAACAACCTTCGTTATGCGTACGCAAACTTGTTAGGCTTGTGAATATTTATGTATATAGAATCCTAAATTTGAAAATTAAAAGCGAAATCCTTAGGACTTAGTTAAAAGAAATTTACCATAGTTCTCGGTAAAATCCACAAAATTGGGGAAGAAAACCCACTACCCAGAAAGAATTGAAAGAAACCACAAAATCCTGTTCATTTTCTTCTATGGGCCATATAGTGCAAATATCTGTTAGCAGTTCTTCCTCCCTGTTGAAAGCAATTTCTTAGTACAATTTGGGGAATATTAGCTTACTCACATTTTTCTTTGTTGTTACAATTTCTAGCATATTCATAGATTTCATCTTCCATTTGCTTAACAGTAGAGATCAAGTAGGCAATTTCTTATTTGATTACCTTGTATCAGAGAATGAATAAGATCCAAAAATCTAATTCTTAAGATGATGGTATGTCTTTCCACCAAAATTTATACTTTATGTAATTAAGAAGGAAAATGTACTTAAAGACTTGGCAACTGCTTTTTATTTTAATTTTTTATTGGCTCAATCTATAGGTATTTATTCTCTGAAAGAATGCAACAGATGAAGTAGAAAGCTCTCATCTAGGCTTTTCTGTGTGAATTAAACACGATGATGATAGATTATGCAAGATCAAAAATGGGGAAAAAATATAAATAACTTGTTTAATTTCCAAGATTTTCCTTTCTACAATAATGCAAGCAACAATATTAAAACTTATTATGCTTTTCAAGCTATAAATCTGTTTCTAATTCTATCTCTTAGTTTTTTTCAATCTTGCAGAGCTTGCTTCAGCTACTGTTCCTGTTAGTTGAAAATTACATGGGCACCACTGAAAAGAGTAGGAAAATGGGATAGTCTTTTTGGCTGATAAGATGTGGCTGCAAGCTATTGGTGTTTAAAAGAATATTTTAGTGATGTATGTGACTTTTTTTAACAGCTATATCACCTCTTGTAAGTATTCAGTAAAAGGTTAGCTATATTAGTTACTTCACCACAAACCTATTAGATAGAGTACTTGTCATTGTGGCTTAGCTTATTAGAGGATGACTGACAGTTCTCAGCAAAGGAAGAAGAATCTAGGTAATGAAAGCTGGATAAAAGTAATTATAAACACACCCCAATCAGATCATTTGATAAAGTCTCAAGATGATTCACTTTAAAGATGAGGGATTTCTTGCAGTGTTTAGTGTACTGGATATATTCTTCACAGTGGCAGAAAAAAGCTAGTAAATTCTAGTGCATGAAAAGAAGGTTCCTTCCTAAGACGAAAAAACATGTTTTCATTCTATTATTTTGTTGCTGTTCAACTATTTCATCATTTACAATATGTACATACCAAGGTTTGTTTTTTGTTCTTTTTTAAACGGCATAACTTTGTTTAGTTTTATTGCTACATTAAGTGAGACAATCGAAGTTGTATGGAGGGGAAAAAAGACAGTGTGTGAATATTTCCTATGAATAGAATTCTATGTAGGCTTCATATTGTAACTTAAATCTGTAATTTATAAACAAAACTGTGTGTAAAAATGCTGTAATATTAGCTGCTTGTAAAATTTACAGAAGTTCAAGTTGTTGAGGGTTTCCAATGAATGTTAAAAGAGCTTCTCTTATGCGCCCAGCAGGTATAAGTAGCTTTATATATCGCTGTCCCCACTGTAAATCTATTCAAATCACATTTAGATTTTATGTGCAAAATAAAGAAGCTTCACCTTTAACCTACTGATAGGGTTTAATTAATGAGCATCAGATTATCTAATGACGTACTACTTTTTTTTGTTTTGTTTTTTTTTTTAGATGTAGTTTTCAATAACGTTTAGAAAAGATGTGGCACACTGGCGTCCAGTTGCATGTAAATCCTGGAAAAAAAGTAATAATCCTTTGGGTACTGACACACAATAGCTGACATGACTTGTTTCCAATTCCAAGACAATTAAAAATTTGACAAATTAATTCATACCTGATGCACAAAGCCTTTCATTGTTTGCTTTGGAGACATCACAATGAGAAAATTCGGCAGTCCTTTTCAGGGAGACACAAAACCAACTTATCTGTAGTTTACACAGATTTACCAAACATATTAATTGTGCAAATTTAGAATGATGCTGACTGCCAGTGCCTCCTGTTGTAAGCAAAGGACTTTAGTTTTTATTACAGAGACCTTGCCATACCAAATGTTTACAGAATTGGCACTTTCATTGGAGAACTCTCAATTGTAACATTTTCTTTCTGGGTGTAAATTGTAACTGAAATTTCCTGGCAAAAAAATTTAATTTCTGCAATTTTAGGACTTTCATAGAAAAGCTGAAGGAACCAGAATTAGTATTTGTTCATAGGCAGGGAAAAAAGCCTCAAAAAACTTCACATTTGGATAAGGGAGGGTTGTTCAGTTTGTTTTTTTCCTAAGTTACAGAAGCAGTTAAGCATCCCCCTTTCTCTTGAAAACAAACAAAAACCCAACAAAAAAATCCAAACCCAAACAACAAAAGTTGCTTGAACAAAAAGCACTGTTAAAGATTCATGTGATTATAGGAAGTATTAAATAGTATATCCTTGAAATTGCATTGTGATGTTCTAATACTCTCTCAGCCAGAAACAGAACAATTCATTGTAAATACGGGTTGTATCAAGAGTTAAATGGTTTCCTCATTTTTATATATTACATATCTAATATATAAAACTATGCACATGAAGCAAGGTTTTTGAGTGGCATGTCAGTACCCAGAAGACTAACATTTCCAGAGACTCTTTACACATCTTGCCATATATATAAATAATTTATCTAGTACATAGACTGTATATTTTTTGTGTAATTTTTTTTTTTAGGCATTTAACTTATTTTATCTTTCTTGTGTGAATTTGTGGAAAAAGCAATCCTATATACAATATACAGTAAAATGGTAGTTACATGATTAGATTTGTTTCATACAGTGTAGCAATAAGGAAAACCTTTGCCTTCAAAGTAATGTGTCACACAGTCTAGCCTAGATGTTTTCTTCACCCCAAACTTGGTATGTGCTTGTTGCACTTCTAAGTATTGCATCAAAGTCATGTGTAGAGGTAGCAAAAAGAAAAGCGCTTTTTTTCCATATCATAAAGCAGTCAATTATTAAAAAGAACCAACTTAAAAATAATTGAGGTCAAGCTGTTTGAGGTAAAATATGCCATTTCTTTGTTTTCTTAAACTGTGCTGTATTCTGAAGTGTAACTTAATTCTAAAGCAAGAATAATTAGGCATGTCTGCCGAGGCCAGACAGAGACTACTGAGCACCTGCTCTCTCTGGGCTGTGAGCTGGCCGGATGCAGGTCATTTAGCTAATTATCATGGCAATGAGCCCATGCTAATAGGACCTGAGGGCTTATGAATGTTAGCATGACAGCTAGCTTGACATAACATTAGTTATGTGGCTCTGTATTCAGCCAGGTCTTTCTGCTTGGTGTAGGGCTGGAGGAGAGCAAACACTTTGCATCGGATGCCTCTGACCCCGGTGTGTATAGACCAGTCTGGGGTTTTTTTTTGGTAAGAGAAGTAAAAGTTTGCAACATTGTTTTCTGAGCAAGCTGTAATACGGTGTGGATTCCCACCAGCCCAGAGCTACTATTATTACCCTGCCTCCAGTGTGCTCAAGCCAAAGACATTAGACCTAAATAATTTCTAGTCAGTGATGGTAGATTACTAGCTCAAGGTTATTTGATTCAAGTTTGAGTTTTTAGGCCTAAAAATTTGTGCTTGACTTTGTTTGCTCAAGTCTTGCTTATGCAGCTTTAATACCAATCCTTAATGAATGATTGCCTATTAAATGATTGCACTGCAGCTTGTTACTGTTATTTAACTGGATAAAGAAAAGGGATTGGTTTGTGCAGACACAAAGTAAAGTTGAAGGCAAAGATTTTATTTGGTATACATAGGAAAATTGTGTATAACTTATGTTATCCCTAGTGAAGAAAGAGATTGACGATTTCTTGTAAATATTTGAGTTTGTATTTCTGGGAACTCTCCCTGCTTTATGACATACTTCAGGATCTGAGAGTGAGCAGTGTATGTCTGTGTATTGGAACAGCCCTAACCACACTTTACAAATCATGCAGTTGGACATCATATACTACAGTCCAGCAGCATTTAAAGTCCAGTAAATTTGCAGTAGTTCTATTTCAGGTTTCTGTACAGCATGTTGTCTTGTTAATTACAATGCTTATTAATAAACTAGATCCACAAAAGCAGTTCTCTCCTTCGCACTGTCTTCTTTGTATTTCCAAAGTACGGGGGTTTGGAAGGTGGTCCTCCAGCCATGCTTCTTCCCAGCTTTCCAACACTCATTTCTTTGTGAAGCCCAAACTGTCAGAAAGCCAAGAAAATTTAACTTCACGTGCAGTTGCTTCATGCAACCGAGTAGCAGGGGTTTGGCATTCACACACAGTGTGTGCACTGATCTGGCTTTACCTCATCAGAAATATCTTCTGTTAAGGTGTCACTTCTTTTCATACCAAGCTCCCTCTTTCTATTCTGCCTCTGATACACTTATAGAAAATCATTATGAGCTGGAGGCAGGAGTGTTTATGGGTTTTGTTTTGTTAGAAAATAAGCTATTTCTAATTGAGAGAACATTGCTAATAAGTTTTTCTTGAGCTAAAGGGATTATCCTCTCACCATGAGTGTGATGTAATGAAATAACTGTCAAACAAGAAACGAATGAAGCAATATTTTATGCATTTTTCTATATCATTTAAGTCCATATTTAAAAAGCCACTGTTTTGATAGGTGTCCTGACACTAAGGCAGACATATCTTCTTCTATGTGACAGGTATGGCTTTGCAAGCATAGCTTTCTTGTCTGCAGGATCTTTTCAAAAAGGAAGATAATATTTTGGCATCAAAACTGTGCACAAGTATATTCATTCAATGACAGTAACTGTTGAAACATTAGTTGTTATTCTAAAGAACAAATTAAAAAAAGAAAAAATGGATAAAGATTTATGGAGACGCTCTCCCTGGTGCGGGTGGTAAATTCTCAATCTGGGCTTAGTAGTATTTCAGAGGGCAGGCTCAGGAGGAAAAGGAGCTGTGGAATTTCAGAGATCTGATAAACCAGAGCAATAGAGCGAGGCAGGAATCTGCAGCACCTGAAGATGCCCAGAATTTTAGCGTTGGTGTCACTGTGCAGAACTGCAGGGGTGGCGTTTTCTGGGAGTCATCTTTTTGCTTCTCTCCCTGTGGGCACAAGGAATACTTGGAGCAGTCCTGCAGCCACGTTGGCAATACTTGGATCCCAGGTATTTGCTGTGCAGTACTCTACAGAGTGCAGTGTCCTTATCAAAGTGCTGCAGCACTGGAGTGGGGGTGGGATGGTGCATCTCTTACCTGTAAGACCTGCTAGGTCTTTATTCCATAATGACCTGCTAGGTAGGGTGTGGTGAGGTAAAGCCTTGTTAGGACGTGCATGTGGATTTATTCCAAGTGGCACATGCGTTTGCCAACAGCAGGCAATTTTGCTGTCCATATGATTGTTTAGTAGTATTGCTTTTCCTTCAGGTTTCTTGCAGGTGTGGCCTTAGGAGTGAGCTGTGGTTTAGTTGAACTACAGCAAGGCTGCTCCTCCTTAGATGTGCTACAGATCAAGCAGCAGAAGAAAATGGACAAGGCAGCACTGTCTGTAGCAAACAGAAGACAGCTCTCCTCACCTGTCTGGTGGTTAAAGTCACATTTTAAGAAGGTACATATGACGCTGCTTGCAAATAGCAAGTATTTTTCCAAGATTTAATTGTTCATGCATTCAGGATCCACTATGACAATATATAATGTCTGATAACTACATGAGATTAATATTTCCTTTTATTATCTTAGTGCTTTAGAGATCTTTTGATGCTGCTAAATTCATGCTTTAACCCAAAGCTCTAGCAGAAAATGCATTTCTGATCTGAAAGCTATGTCATCCTATTTAACTGAAAGCAATATAAAGAAAATAGCTTCTAACTGTGACATTGATGCTGCCTCTGACACTTTTTCTCCAGCAGGATTAAGAAGTCTGTATTTATAAAAAAGAAAGCTAGTATGTACACCTATCAAGGAGATAAGTAAACGAAGTGCCTGGAGGCACCGTACTAGACTTCAACCCATAGCTTTAAGCCACCAGCTGTGTTGTGTTCTAGAGCAGATGAGTGGGATGTGCAAAGAAAAAGACATTTTCTAAGGCACTGAAATGAAGTTATTCATTGCTACTGCAGCTGTTATGTATGTAGTAAAGGAGTTGATTAACATAATGAGATTAAACTAAGAGAAATTGCTTTTAACCTGTACTTAGCTTGAGTTGTTGTTTAGTTATCAGAGATGATAAAAGACTGTACCCAAAAGCTTGTCTAAACTTTCCAAATGTCAGCTGTTCCATAAAAGATGTATTTTTGCTTCTCTGCTGCATAGATGGAGCTTCCATTTGCAGGTGTATGGAACCACAGTAAGTCAGTGGGTAGCTATCAGAAGACTACTTGAAGAGAGGAAAGCTAAAATCAGGCTGAAAAAATGAAGTGATGTGGAGCAGGTAGGGGAAAAGTTGAATGCTTTACGAAGACATACCATAAAGATACAGGCAAGCAGGTATAATAAACTACTCTTCCAGCTAGCAGACATACACAGATACACTGGGGTGTCCACAGACCTGTAGTGCAAGGCTAATTTTATTACTTAACATTTCATAGATATGTAAAAGTTTTGTTTTGCATGAAAATATCTGTTAAAACCCACATAATCAAGACCTGTAATGGCAGAGATGGCATACGTGGAATATTTTTAGGACTATTTAAAAAAACCCTTGTACCTGGTAGGCCTACAGGCTAATTTCTAGTAAATATAAAGGGAGACTTGCTGTTGCTGTGAAAGAACTAATGTTTTCAAGCGATTCTAACTAGAGAGACCAGAATGGACCATAATCATTTAAAAACTGTAGTTCAATGAGAAAATAAAGACGTGTTCTCAATCTACATATAAGTATACACACTCTCAATTTAATTATCTTTGTTTTCAAAGTTCATCTGCATACAAGAGACAAATGTCATCACCAATTACTACATATAATCTGAAAATATTAATTATATTATGTAGGTGTGTACAAAGTCAAAGCTGCCTGCCTTGGCAGATACCAGTTGCTGTTTGTTTGTTTTAATTGCAGTGGAGACATTTAGCACTGTGCCTGCCTGGTAACATAGGAAACATAATACAAGACCTTGACATCTGAAAAGATTAGACTGTCTGAGCTGACTGGCTCATAAAAAACAATGCTGAGGAAATTGGCAAAGAAAACAAGTATCTGAAATTCTAAACAAGTATTTTAAATGCAGAAAAATAATCTAAAGGGTCATATTTGCAGCTTATGTGCTGCAAATAATGTGCTGCACAGCTATAGCTCTATAAAAGTAGAATTTTCACAGTGAGGTATGGTAAGAAAGCCCTTTTGTTAGCTGAATTCACTCTCTTGCAATGATTACACACAATCAATCTACTCGGATTTTTAAATGCTTTTTATCAGATTTCAGCCTATTGAATCATAAATGTATTTTTGTCAGTGTAATACTACTGAATATTAAAGAAAGTATCAGATTTTCCAACCCAAAAGCTGTCACTTCAGTCTACAAAAGGCAGTTATTGAAGTCTATTACTGTTTTGGAAAGTCTTGTGTGAAATTCCCTCAAAGTATGCTACTAAAAGACACAGATAGGACCAAGAAAACACTAATATTGAAGAGTTATGCAGTGAAGTTTGAGTGAATTTGCATATAAATCTTTCATACGATATATGAAATGTAATGAAAATTCAGAAATGTTAATGCTTTCTCTACTCAGAGCATCTGATGTAAAATGAGCACCTGAATCTAATTACAATGAACGTAAATCTAGCTAGTAGGCTGAATAGAAACAAACAAATATACATAAACATTTACCAATTACACATCAGGGGAAAAAATAAATCACAGAATCACAGAACGTTAAGAGTTGTCAGGGACCTTAAAAGATCATCTAGTCCAACCCTCCCCCCCACCAGAGCAGGATCACCCAGACTAGATCACACAGGAACGCATCCAGGTGGATTTTGAATGTCTCCAGAGAAGGAGACAGGGCAGCCTGTCCCAGGGATCTGTCACCCTCAGAGTGAAAAATTTTTTTCTTAGGTTCACATGGAACCTCCGATGCTCCAGCTTTCACCCACTGTACTATCATTGAACATCACTGAGAAGAGCCTGGCTCCGTCCTCCTGACACTCACCCTTTACATATTTATAGACATTAATGAGGTCACCCCTCAGTCTCCTCCAAGCTAAAGAGACCCAGCTCCCTCAGCCTGTCCTCATAAGGAAGGTGTTCCACTCCCTTCATCATCTTGGTGGCCCTGTGCTGGACTCTTTCAAGGAGTTCTATGTCCTTCTTGAACTGAGGGGCCCAGAACTAGACACAATAGTCCAGGTGTGGTCTCACTAGGGCAGAGCAGAGGGGGAGGAGAACCTCTGTTGACGTACTAACCACCCCCCTTTAATACGCCCCCGGATACCATTGGCCTTCTTAGCCACAAGGGCACATTGCTGGCTCATGGTCATCCTGCTGTCCACCGGGACCCCAGGTTCCTTTCCACTATGCTGCTCTTCAACAGATCCGTCCCCAACCTATACTGCTACCTGAGTTTTTCCTCCCCATATGCAAGACTCTACACTTGCCCTCATTATATTTCATTACATTTCTTCCACCCCAACTCTCTAGCCTGTCCAGATCGCACTGGATGGCAGCACAGCCTTCTGGGGTGTCAGCCACTCCTCCTAGTTTTGTGTCATCAGCAAACTTGCTAACCGTATGCTCTTATTCCCTTATCCAGGTCATTGATTAATACATTGAATAGTACAGGTGCCAGTACCAACCCCTGAGGGACTTCACTAGATACAGGCCTCCAGATACACTCTGTCCCATTGACCACAACTCTCTAACTTCTTTCCTTCAGCCAGCTCTCAATTCGCCTCACTACCCAGTCCTCCAGACCACACTTCCTCAGTTTAGCCACAAGTATTCTGTGGGAGATGGTGTCAAAAGCTTTGCTGAAAATGAGGTAAACCACATCCGCTTCCGTACCATCATCTATCTGGGTGGCTATGTCTTCACAGAAGTCTATCAGGTTGGTCAAACATGACTACCCCTTGGTGAAACCATGCTAACTGCTCCTAATGATCCTCTTATCATTGTTGTGCCTAGAGACTGCACTGAAGAGAAGTTGTTCCATCACCTTTCCAGGGATGGAGGTGGGGCTGACTGGTCTGCAGTTATCCGGGTTCTCCTTCTTGCCCTTTTTAACGACAGGAGTGACCTTTACTTTCCTCCAGCTCCAGGCACCTTACCTGTTTCCCATGACTTACCAAAGATGATGGAGAGTGGCCTAGCAATGACTTCCTCAGCACCTGCAGGTGCATCCATTCAGGACCCATGGATTTATGCATGTCCAGGTTGCTTAACTGATTGTTAACCCAGTCCTCATCAGCCAAGGCAAACTCCTCATTTATCCTGACTTCCTCTGGGGCCTCAGGGCTCTGGGGCTCCTGAGGACAGTTTCCAGCAGTACAGAGACAAAGGCTGCATTCAGTAACTCCACCTTCTTACTATCCTCTGTCACCAAGGCACCCACCTCATTCAGCAGAAGGCCTACTTTGCCTCTAGCATTAGTTTTGTCTTCAATGTCTTTCTCTGTGCTTCTAATAACACGTAATACCCAAAGATAGATGCTTCACCCTATACATTGCCCTCAATTTGAAAGAGGTGTTTTGTCAAAGTTCATTGCCTGAGGTGTCTCTAAGCTGGGTATTGGGAAAAAGGTACCTGCAGGGATGGTTCCTTCAGATCTAGAATGTCAGCATCTACGTGTGCCCAGTTGACAGTGGAGGAAAATTAAGATTAAGTATGTGTCTGTCTTTCAGACAGCCAAAACCAAATTAATCCAACCCCAGCTCTTTACATAAAAGATTATATTATCATATATTCTAAGTATAAAAAATAGTGTGATAGGTGGATATCAAATAACACGAGCCCAGCCCCTCTTCTCTCACTTAGTACGACAACTAACCCCTTCAGAATGGTTTGCCTGCCAGGATGCACCTGGTTGTGTTTTGTCTTTCGTGCCAGCTTCCTGTCAGAGGGGTATAGAGGGGCTGACATTTGATGTATGCAAAAGAACAAAGAATAGGTTTTGCATTAAGGCCAAATTGGCAAATATTTTTGTTTCCTGTGACAAGTTCTGCTTAACTAGCACAAGAGCCAGCCGTGCAGAGACGTGTGCTCCTATAATGTAAAACGGAATCTATTTAAGAAGGTAAGAACAGTAGCTGGGTTTCTACTTCCCTTTCTTCACTCCCTTGCTCAATGCTGTGCTGGCACATCGCTTTCTTTCCTGTGACAAGTCTTTCGGAAAGCTAACAGGGAGCCAACTGTGCTTAGGCATGTGCACCTGTACCAGAGAGGCACCAAATGAAAACATTAAATAATGTTTCTCTTTGTGCAGGAGCAACATCAAAAGAAAAAAAGAAAAAAATTCTGCAAGAAGCGTTGCCATAACCTAGAGAAATGGGTAAATAGTCTTGTCTGTTTGTGAAAAAGGAAAATTCTTCTGAACTGGGAAGAACTCTCTTATTTTTATGAGTTCACCTGTTTGAGAAGTGTTTGCCATTGAACAGGCTGTGGCTGTGATGAACCAAGAAAACAATTATTCAATGACTGATTACCCAAAGGAAGGTCATGTGCAGGGAAATGGTGCTTCAGGGAGATGGTCATGTTGGACTGACCCTGGGGGACATCCTCAGGCCCCCTTTACTTGGAAATCTGTTAGCATGCCATCATCCACATTGTCCAGTCATACAAATCTGGTGGAGCCATTTCTAAAATCCATTTTTCCAGTAATTATTTTTCAACATTTAGCAGCTCCTTCTGTGCACATTTCAAACTGCTTCTCACTTAAACATCACAAGTTTACTCCAGCCTGCATTATTAGCTTTTACAATTAATTACTAATTATTAATTTGTTACTTGCTGGACTGTGGCAACGCTGCGTGTTCTCTGCATGGTCAAGAATGGGCTACCAAAAGCCTGTGACATCATAGCAGCCTCCTTACTCATCACATCTGCATCACATGCTAGAGCATGTGGCACTAGGAAAAGGACTTGTGTGCCAGGTTTGGCAGCTTTCTTCTTTCTGGAAAACCCCTCACCTCCTAAGATTTCAAGAAACCTCAATTGAATAGGTCATGGTTGGCTGTAGTTGGAAACTAAAGTAACACCAGCTATAGGAACAGCAGCAGTAGAAAGTTTGCAGCACATGCAATGGTGATTTCAGTCTGATTGAATAGTATCTGTTGTAGCGTTCTCCAAGCCAATTCTTAGATGATGAATGAGACAGATGATAACATGAGAAATGTGCACAGGCAATAGAAGTGTGGATGTTGATACCAAGGAAATGATTAATAATATGAGAGTTACATTTACCTGGTTCTCAGTTCAACTGGGCATAAATATACACAGTAATGTAAACATGTGCTGTGTATTTTTTATATTTTAAAATAATTTCCTCTCCATCTTCCCCTCAACTTTAGTCTATCGTAAAACTTTTTAACTGCACAAAAATAATCATACTGCGAGTTATTCACCTTTTTCTGAAATCTTTACAACTTAGTTGCCTAGTCATAGTTACCTGCACAGACCAGATGTGACATAAAAATATAATACTCACAAATAAATGCAGAGACATTCCGCTTGTGATTTCAGTGCAGAAAGTTCATATCCAGAGTAGGAAAATTGTTCTTTTATACAGCTACATTACATTTCTTAACCTGAAGTGCAGGCACATGATAAAGTTAAATATTCCTATTGTATTTTACACAGACTTTATAAATTTGATTTGCCATTTTCATAAATGGAGTTTACAGCAGCCGTAGTAACTAAAGGGCTCACAGATTTTTCTGCAGAGGAATGTGCCCGTTTTTGCTCAGTTTATGAACAGCAATTTAAAAAGCCAGAGTTTGTGACTATTGATTCAATAATTGATAGTTTGCATAAAGGGTTCAAAATGTAGTGATCAGTTGAGTGCTGACCCTCCAGAGAGGCTTTAGCTGTTCAGTATAAGTCTAAGAAGTTTGACGTAAGTAGTTTTTAACTATATGGCTCAATAAAAAGCTGAGTTAATCAAGGTTATTGTAACTTCATTTATTTTAAAAAAAAGCCATGCATTTATTACAGTAGCTTGTGTATAGTTGATGTAGTAAATCAGATTTTAGTCCTGAAAAGTGTTTATTTATAGTAGTAGTATTATATAAACTATACACATTGAAGGAAGTATGACAAAGGTGATTTGTATGAATCAGTAAATATTAAAACACATTCTTTTGTCCTTAACCAGCACAGTTAAGCTGGAGAATAGGAAAATTTCTGTAATATCTTTGGATAATATGACAGTTTGTTTCTTTCTGGTCTTTCTGTACAACTACCACAATTTCAGCAACAAGATTTCTCTTTCTTGGAGCTTATGTTCTAGATTAATTTAAGTGTGGTGCTAAAAATGAGGCTAGCAAAAGCAACTGAGCCTTCCTAATTATCAACAAGTGAAATTAAGAGAAAAGGGTTATGCTGAAGTGTTCAAGGAAGCCAGTCAATATGGAAACAGTCAAAAAAGGACAACCCAGTTCCTAAAACTATTGTGAAGTTTTAGGAATTTAATTCCATGCAGGAAAGAAATCAGCATTAAATTTTTTTTTTACATGCTATACTTTTACAGTCAACTTCTTACACTGTCAGATGCTCCTCTTTGGGTTCTCTATCTAAAAAACCTGTATCCTTAAAAGGATATAAATATTACTCTACTATTACTAGTTCTAACCTTGTCCTTGTCAAATCTTCACATGAATGAAAATCTTAGTTTTTTAAAAAATTAAGCACCCATGATGATTTCACAAAGATATTCACGAAGAATAGCAACCTTTTAATTAGTTGTAATTAGCTTACCTTCAAATTTACCAACATATCTGTGACAGCAGGATGTACAGGGAGGCAGCACAGCCTGGGATTAGGCAGATTAACAGGCAACAGATCTATAAGCAGATACTAAAAGGGATGGACAGGTGTACAGCTTCTAACTACTGACACCAGAAGTGTGATGGCTGGAGATAGTCTAAGTTCACTTGCTCCTTTTAAGCAGCATATCCAGCTGTTCCTGTCGGAGCCAGGACATGGAGCTGGACACACTTCTGGTCTCACTGAGTAGGGTATTCCTCATGTGCTTGTGCAGTCTGTCAAGGACATCTGGGCAATTAACAGTGCCCACAGCTCACTGAGATTAATCATGTCTCCCAGGAGCCACTCTTCAGTGTGCCTGCAGAAATGGCCCCTCTTCAGAAGAGTTTCTGCATAAGCAAACATTTCTAAAAAATTGTCCTCCTCTTTGAACACAAGCTTTAAAGTCCTCAGACTTTGCAGCTGTGATTCATATTTCATTTGCCATATCTGATATTACTAATGGTCCTAGTAATTTTATTTGGCCTTTTCCCACTGCAATTTTCAAACAGTATTGGATAATCCAGAGAACTTCCAGGTACTACTTCAAAAAAATACTCAAAGCTGTTCTCCAAACACGTACTCATCACAGTTAAGGCATGGAATACAACTGCCTCTGTCATTTACTGTACAGAAAGCAGTGCTGTAATTCTTTGGCATTGCATCATCTGTTCAACCCGGGTTACTCACCCTTTTGCATTATCAAGATTGTATTTTTCCTCCCTGAGAAATAGCAGCTATAATAGACTATTTTCAAAATGACAGCTTAAGTGGCTCCATGGTTCCTTAATATCTATTCAGAAGTCTTGTCTCCCTGCATATTTTTATTGCTTTCTTTAAAAAGCAGCTTGTGAGAAAGGTAATACATTATTAATGCTACATGTCATAAAATAAAATAAATACTCACTTTTTGAAGAATCTGATCCACTAATCAAGAGTAAATGAATGCATCTGAATTATTCAAAGAACCTCAAATAGTGCAACTTGTACTCAAATTGAATATTGTGAATAGAACATTGGCAATGTAAAAAAAAAAAAAAAAAAAGGATCTCTGCTCGTATTAACCACTCCATTTTCATAACAGGAAATGGGATTTTTTTGGTATTATTTTTAATCCATGTAAATACTTCACCCACCCAAGGGCAAAAAGCTCCAGGGGAGGTTGCTGCACTTTCTTACCTTTAACCAGTCTCCTAATGCCAGCGATGTGTTTGCTCATAAGTACAATTGTTAGGGCAGGTGCCCCATGTTTCAAACAAAGAGGGTAAACCACTATTTTTGTGCAAAAGGACATACATCTTAGTTAAGGCAGGGCTGCAGGTCGGCAGCCATTAGACAACTGTGCAAAGAAGGTGTGAACACTGCTGCCCTGTGTTGTGGGAAAGCAAGCACTGCTGAGTTGATGGCATTTTGAACTAGTGAGTGGCATCATCGAGGGCAAGACAGGAATGAGGAGGTCTTAGGCATTTAATTAAAAACAGCTCCTGCAGCCAGAGTTTGTTTCCTCCCTATTACGATCCATTTATGTCAGTGAATTTTCTGGCACTGCTTCAGGAAGTTTTCACTATAGCACCCTGTTTTTCACAGCGTGGTATTTATACTGTATCCCCCAAAGATATTTGCATTCCCAAGTGAGAGTTTTCCTTGGAAAAAATCCAAAAGAAGCTGTGCCACATTTTGAAATGCATCTGCAAACTTTTGTTCTTAAGCATCTTAAGTCCTGTGCAGCAGCACATCATGTTCAGATTGCTGATTTATTTAGATTTTTTTATTGAATAGATTCTTCTGGATACAAGAAGACACGGTCAGGAACTATTAGGGATGCCAAATTGGTAAAGTAATGGCAGGCACCAGAAAATAGTAAGGTCTGTAGGAGCCTCCTCTGCTGTAGGAGAATGGAGTTCCTTGCCATTTCTGTGATCCAGTTTTAATTCTTGAGATAACCAATTCTCTTGTTTTCAGTTTTCCCACTTGAGACATTCATGGTTCCCTAATATTTCATCATCAGCAACATTTTCTCAGGGTGAGATGAGGCAGCAGGGGAGGAAGAAGTGTTCAGGAGGACATACACATTATCTCTTAACATCTGAAAAGTAATAGCATGTTGCTTTGGACATACACTGACTGGTTTCCTGTCACTGGGGCTGTTAAGTTAAAGAGCTGCTAGATTAGTTTTGAACAGCCTTTATGATATGAGAATTTTGTTTGTGTAAACCTGAAAGCCAGCACTGATGGAACTTATTTTAGACATTCCAATATGAATTTAACCTGTGGGCTGCAGTGTAAATCATGCAGCTATTTTTAAACTAAATCACCAACGTGGAAGTAGTACACTTCTGAACAGGATTTGAAATTGCAGCTTCCATTTGGAAATCTGAGGTTTGGCAGACATAACTTGACCCATGATCCTATTACCAGAGAGACAAATTAATGCTCGAATCAAGTAGCAAGTTTGAGACCTCAAACCTGATCCAATTCCTATTGAAATCAATGGTTTGTTTCCACTGAATTCAGTGGCCATCTGTTCAGACCAAATGTGCTTTATATTTTGTGACAAAAAGAGTAAAGAGCAAGAGAATTTTTTCATCTCAGATAGTGCATTCCCTAGGGGAAAGCCACAAGCTGGAGCTATGGGATTTACGAACCCCTTTTGTTTAGTCCTGAAGGAACAAAATGTCCCCAAATGCCTATATTCCCATTAGCTTTATGTGCTGTGTCTCTGGAATAAAGATAATTTTTCTGGTTATGTTTCAGAAACATTGAAAAATCTGCAATAATCTTGAAGAAAAGTAACTTCTGCTAGGAGAATATGCAAATTTCCTTCAGAACCTAACATTAATCTGGGAGTGGGAAATAAAGTACATACTGAGCACTTCCTAGATGATTTAACTGAGATGTAAGAAAGAGTCACTTAAGAACTAATATATTTCCCTACTCAACTTTGAGCATGTTTACATGCATACAGAGGTATGTATTTTAAGCAAATGGTAAACGATATGCTGTACATCTACATCTATACATACATACAAGTACTTTTTCATTATAGTGTGAGCAGGTCAAAGCAGAGACAGAATGTATTTGTCACATCTTATATTCAATCTCATCTGTTTTTCCATCTATATTTATTCATCATAAATCTAGTAAAACATGCTGAAATGCACTGGAAGGGCAACCTCAATAATGTCAGTAGGTTTATTTGTTAGCAGGACTAGATTTTAACATTACTTTCCATTTCCAACCTGTGATAAAACTTCTGCTGCAGTTTGAGAGACTTATCTGACAAAACATTTCCTTGTTTCAAACGTGGCAGGAAGATGAATGATTGAGTTAGTAGAATGCTACAGATAAAAGGTTAGGAACAGTCTTTATCTGGAATTCATTTATTTATTTTTAAATATATCTTCGAATAAAATATCATAGAACCCTAGAATTGTTTGGGTTGGAAGGGACCTCAACGCCCATCCAGTTCCAACCCTGTGCCATGGGCATGGACACCCTCCACCAGACCAAGCTGGCCAAAGCCTCATCCAACCTGGCCTTGAACCCTGACAGGGATCCAGAGGCAACCGCAGCTTCTCTGGGCAGCCTGTGCCAGGGCCTCAGCACCCTCATAGTGAAGAATTTTTTCCTAATAACTAATCTAAATCTCCCCTCCTTCGGTTTAAGTCTGTTTGCCCTTGTCCTATCACTCCCTGTCCTTGTAACCAGTCTATTTCCAGGTTTCCTTTAGGCCCCTTTAGGGACTGAAAGGCTATTATATAGATCATCGCCTTATCCATATGCTTTGCTGGGGGCTGGAATTTCCAGGAACTGAGATATCAGAACAAAAACCCACCAAAGCTGACCCAAAAATTTTCATCAGCTCTTGTTGGACCTTGAATCATAAGGCTTCTTTTCCAGTAGTGGAAAACATATCTTTTTCATTATTATTATTATTTTTGTTTCAGGTTCACCTGTTAGATGTCTCAATACCTGTCAAAAAGATAATGCGTTTAGTATTACTTAATAAAAACTATTATTAAAAGCAGAATATTCAGGCCTTATGTGAACATTAAAATAAAAACAATTCTTTATTTGCAGTGTATTTTTATACAGCAACCCAGCCAATCACATGCTAGTGTACTAGTATTTAGTGTACTAAGGTGGCATGCTATCTTGGTATGCTCTGATCTTGAGGTAGGTATTTGGCAAATTTTGTTGGGACATAGGTATAGTCTGAACTTTGGAGCTAGATGAAGGAGTTCCATCTGGATGAAGGAACAGCTGCCTGTCAGAGGACCGCTTTCTCTGATTCTATGAGTTTGGTGTATCCTGATTATGTCAAAGTTTTGGGAGATATTCAAAACCTAATAGAAATAATTTGTAAAAAATGGTGTCTCTTAAAGTATAATATATTGAACAAAAAGATTTGACAATGTTGGGGAAAAATATCTCAGTTTCCTGTCTTATCAGTCAGTCATAAAATGTAATTGGCCCAGCTGCACAACATAGCATGAATCATTAGGATGACATTATCCTGTCTTCATTCATTTCTTCTCTGCTATATCTCACAGGTCTGAGACGGGCAGCTATTTTTAATACTGAAAGCTCTCATATGCCAGGTCCCACATGAACTAATGCTGTCCTCTATCTTATTCAACATCTGTCAGATCAGCAGCGGGTAACATGAGATGTTCCAGACTCAGAAGCCAATGACACCTGACGATACAGCTCATCTATCAGGAACAAACACAGCACTGTCCAGGTCCTTGAGTGACTGGAGTGTATGCACAGATGAGAAGTGGTTGCCTTAGAACTTTCAGAAAAGCTAATACTTGAGGCTTTCCTCATGAGCAGATGTAGCTGCAGCACAGGTTTGTCTAGCTAAGCCTGAATCTCTAAAAGGCTTACATCTACACTGCAGTCATGGTTTCATTGGGTCCTGTCACTCTGTAATGACATGTGTAAAGTGGCAATAAACTCAGAAGTGGAGTGATTGCAAGTATATTAGAAAATGATGAGTGGTGTCTGACAGGTTAAGAGGAATTAATTGCCAATCCAAGAACTAGAACAAAGCTAGCAAGAGTTCAAAGAACACAAAAAGAGGTGGCTCTTCAGGTGGTTGCAGTTCGTGTCTGGCATTCCTGGTCACAGGATGGTGTCTCTGCTTTGAGTTCAAGATGAAACATAGAAAATCTTCAGAGAACTCCGCTGTTTTATTTATTAAATATATAACATCGTCAGCTCAGGAAATGCTGAAGCTACAAATGGTTGGATCCTGAAGGAGTAGCAGGAGGAAGCACTGTACCTGCTTCAGCATTTTCTTTTTCATCAAGGTAAACCTCCACTGGGCTGGTCAGACTTTTAGCTTGAATCCACTACAACCTCTCTTAGTGCGGTCCTTGTTCACAGGTTACCGAGCTCAGGTATGGGATGCCAATTAACATGACGTTTAACCTATGCATGCACACTAGTATGAACCAGAGAATGATTTATAAGCTGCTTAGAAGGAACATTTGGAGACCATCTGGTCCACCCCACTGACTAAGGCAGAGCTAAGGTTAGATCAGGTTGCTTGAGGCTTGCCTTGCTCAGCCCCTGTTCCACCACCTGATCACCCTCCCTGTGAATTGTTTTCCAGCTATATCTAATTGCACTATGTTAATTTACTTGTTTGCTCCTGGTCCTATGTTTTCACTACAGTTTGCCTCTGTGAGACTAGCCTACTGTTCCTGGGAGCTTCTAGAAAAGTTCTGCAATCCACAGCTTATGCAGACTGTGATTGGCTATTAGCGGACTCCTGATTGGCTGGTCTTGAATAAGAGAGGCCTGCAGGGCAGCTGTTGACTGGTTGGGCTGCTGCTTGCCTGTGGTGGGACACTCCCATTGCAGGTGAGTAGTGCCTGGGAAGGGCTGATGGGACTTTCTCTGGTGGGTTGCAGCTGGAAACTGCCTGGGAAGGTCTGGGAGTGCTCTGCAGTGATGGGGCCACGTTGCAGGCTCAGTTCCCAGTGCTGGCAGCTGCCATCCAGTTTGAGGTGGCAGGTGGGGTGTGGGAACTGTCCCAGGGTGTTTGAGCAGAACTTCCTTCAGCTGAGTTGCATGTTCTGGAAAAATGTGTGAGAGTGCAAATGCATTTTCCTGGCCCAAAGTTTACTTATGCTAATGTAGTAAACATGAATCTTTGTGGGAATCGTTCTTTTTCCAATGTTGACTATTTTCTGTGTCTTACATGTTGGGCTAAGTTGTACTTCCAGGTTTATTTTAACAGAAGGATCATGCTGAAGGGTTGATACTTAATGTTGGCTGTGGACTGTCCTTTGGCTGTCATGGCCTTTTTGCTGTCTTCAGGAGTCAGAGACATCAGTTTGTTTAGCATGAGGAAGAGATGACAAAAGCATGGCCTTACTGCTGTCTGCAGCTGCCTGCAGAGGAGGCAGAGCTGGACTCTTTGGAAGTGCACAGGGGATGGGCTGAGGCACAATGGACAAGAGTTGGAGTGAGGGATTTTTCCAGTTAAATACAAGGTTTTTTTATTTTGCCATGTAAGTGGGCAGACCCTGGAACAGGGGGTAGAGGTTGTGTAGAATCTCTGTCCTTTGAGACACTGAAAACTCAGCTGGGTGACTGAGCAGCATAATCTGCTTAACCCTGCCATGAGCTAGATGGCTGAACTAGATGAGCTCCAGAGGTCCCTTCTGTCCTAAATTATTTGATGATTCTATGAACCCTATTGGTAAGCCTTTAATACATCTCTTCATTACTCCACATTCAGTAGATTTGAATAAAAGCATTTACAGAAATAGTTTATGTGAAATTTTAATATTCTACTTAGCACTTCCTTACTTCTTTTTCCATGGTTTTCCTGATCATGCTTGCCTTTACTGAAAAAAAATCTTGAAATATGGTCTTATGAGAATTTGTAATTGAAAACTGAACTTCTTTTGAAATTCTATGTTTACCAATGACATTTAAAAAAAAATGTACTCTTTATGATTAGTGTTCAGTGTTCAACATTCATATTACAAATAGAAGAGATTAATGAGAGGAATGGTTTTAGTTTTTGAGGTCAGGAAAGAGTGAAAGAATAATTTCTAAAAGTTCTGGAAGCATGACCCAAAATGATTAAGAATTTTTCCCAAGATGAATTTCATTCAGTAGATGTATGAGAAAAGATCCTGAAGTAGTGTAAATAGAAGTCTCAGAGAATAGAAGAGGCTACCTGCTCACCATGCAGGTGCTGCTAAACGCATATAAGGCAGTTTTACTCATTTGCTAATGTTCCTTTCCAGCCTTTCTGCAAAAGGACTGTTACTAAAACAAAACAGAGATGACTTATGTGCCTTTTTTATTAGTCTTTACTGTTATGCTGTATAATAAACAGAAATTCTTCATCTTGTGCCAGTCCCCAAAATGTATCTCTGTGTAATAAAAAAAGAGGAGAGGTAACTGTTGTAAAGGGATAATAATTTTAATGATATGGTTAGTAGTCAAAAAGGAGGTGACAATGTCTCTGGTAATACAGGGTGTCTGGTTCATTTGTACCTAAACATTCCTGTGTTGGTTCTATTTAGGATTTCCATTACAGAGCTGTCCCAAAGGCAGTATGGATAGATAGGGACAGGTGCCTTCAGGCATGTGCCCTGCCAGCCTGATTTCCAGCCGTCCAGGGTAGGTTACTTGTGCTAGACTTCTCCAGCAGCAACCAGAAGGTGGTGTACAGTCAATCTTAAAAGCTGTCAGTATGTCCTTGGGTATACGCACACACACATGGAGATAAGTGTTTTCCAGGTCCCCTTTGGAGAACAAATTGATTCCAGGATCATCTTAGGAGCTCTATTTTGCTGCTACGTAAGACTGATCTGAACTGTTTCAGTTCAATATAGCCCAGGATTCAACCCCCCAGAGTGGCTGTAAATGGATGCTTAAAGAAGAGAAATATAGGTTCCTCTAGCAGTTGAGTGTGACACCTAGCATGTTCCTGGGTTCAACAATTTTTGGTAGGCTACTTACTAAACCAAATGTAGCTTCTATGCATTGAATTATACATAACTAATACAGAATTTCTATGCCATGAGCTCATTTAGACTTACTGAATCCATATAAACTTCTGGCATCAGTGATGTCCTTTGACAAGGAGTTCTACATTCTAATGAAATGTTGCATTAATGGTGGACCAATGTAAGTAGGAACCTGTATCCTGATTTGATGCTGTCTATTTCATACATGAAGAACTGATGATCAATCAACAAATTGATCCAGCGCTACCTTCTCCATGCCACTCAGTTATGGGCATTTGTTATATCTGAAGTATACAGATTCTTACTAAATCATTTCATTTCATGTAAGGAAGCATTGATCATACTTACCTCCCTCCTCTGAACCTTTTCAAGGTCTCATCTACCAGGTGAGAGGATCAGAACTGAATGCAATATGCAAGATACAATGAACCATGGATTACTTTTGGTACTTTATCTTGTTTCCTTATACTATACAATGATTAAAATATGCTTTGTCTTTGAGGCTGATGCTGAGCTGGTATTTTCATGGAACAGTCATCTCAGAACAAGTTGATTTATATATGAAATTAGGATTGTTCTGCTCTGCCAATATACAACCCTTTGTGTTTCTCCTCATTGAGTTTTGCCTGGTTTTAGTCCCTAGCTGCTCTAACTTAAAATCCTTCTGCACTTCTCTATAGTTGCTATTTGTCCTTACTCCTTTGAATGACTTTGTATTGTTGAACTTCTATCACCTAACTACCTAGTTGCTCGATCCTTTTTCCATCCTGTGAATGTTCAACAGTCACAGTACACATCCCTGCAGAATGCCATTAGTGACCTCCTTTCTTCATGAGGGCAGATCATTTATTCCTACATTTTGTTTCCTATCTTTTAAGCCATCATTTATCCATGACATTCTCTCTTATGCTATAGCTTCTTAGTTTCTTTCAAAGCTTTGATGGAGAAATTTGTTGAAAGCCTTTTAGGAATACATGTAGACTTCTATCAGCTGGATTGCTTTAACTGCACAGAGGTGACCTTTTTGGAGAATTCTTTTAGGTTTATGAGGGGCAATTTCCTTCAGCAGAAGGCAGGTTGACTCTTTCAAAGTACATTATTTTTTGTCAAGATGTCCATTAATTTTTTTCTTACAATTTCTGTAGATGTCAGATTTCTAGACATGTTATTTCCCATATCTCTCTGGCATCCTTCTAAAATTTGGTACCATATTTTTCCCTACCCATTGCTCAGATGCCAAGGTGACTTTAAATGAATGGCTATTCACTGCTGTGAGTAATTTGGCTATTTGACTTAACTTAGAAGTCTTAGGTGAATACCATTTAGTCCTTGTGATTTCATAATGTTCATAGTGGAATCTCTTCTGTAGTCACCTCAGTTTCAAGAAGATCCTTTGGTCCTCCAGAGAGAATCTGGAATAAGAATCTTCTCTCTTTTTGCCACAGAGAACATGTGAAAAGAATTTGGCTTCTCTCAGATAGTTGGCTACTCTGAATGCTTCTTTTGGAGAATGTGTTGACCCTACAGACTTTTTGAAAGGTTTACTGCTGTTGATATATATGAAAAAAAGATTGCTAGCTTTGATTCCTTTTGCTTGTTGTTTCTTGAATTCTTCTTTGGTTGACTTACTGTGTGTGCTTAATGTACCAAAGTTTATTATCACTTAATTTTTAATGGGATGTCTTATTGTGTCCAAAAAGCTGTAGGGAGTGCTAAAACATTTTTAAGATCTTCAGGGAAAGGAAAACAAGTTTGAATATAGTAAAACATGTTTATTTCCTCTCCTCTATTTAAATTGATTCCTTTTAAAGGTCATTTTTTCAAAATTCCTTTTTTTGGCATAATAGTCTATATAATGTCAGGCACATAAATGTGTATGTACCTTTCCTTGCTGAATAAGAGAGGATTTAATTAGAAGCTGAAATATTCTGCTGAATTGGGACTTGATAACTCTAACTACCTAACAGTCTAAGTGATATTTAATATATCATGCATGAAGAATAAAATTTACCCCCAAACACCTTGAAGATTCTAGTTAAAGCTAGCCAAAGAGATCAAATCTCAATTTAGCAAATTTCATTGCTTTTTTGGTCATTTTCATTTAATTCTTAAATAGTTTGACATACTTTATTTTTCATTACAATGTAACATGCATTACAACATAAAACTACCCTGAAAAATGTTTTCTTTCCATTTCTAGTTAGTTATGAATTGAGGGATTTGAAGTGGTTGCCATGTGCTCCTATTTGTTGTTATTCATTAATTATAACACCACTGTTCAGATAGAGATTTATCAGGTAAACTGAAATTCTTGTTTCTATTTTGGATAACTAGTTTCAGATTTGGAGGAGCTTGTCAAGATCTGAGGTCTTTCTTTTAAATTAGTTTCCCCAGGGTTCTGAAGTTTTATCAGATAGTGGAATAGTAAACAGTTGTTCAGACTTCAAGCCCTAATGTTTCTGATTAAAGACATGGAAGATTTGCTTTCCTAATACAAGTTTCAATTGAGGCAAAAATGTCGATTCAGGATTTTCTTCATAAAGAAATTCTTTGTAGAAAGATAAAACAAATGCCTGTATTTATTCAGCTTGCTTTCTTTAAGGATTAAATGAACTTGGAATATCAGCTGCTTACTTTATAGCTGTTTTCTACTTACTGTAATTTACCAAGGCTTTCTAACATAGTCCACATCGCCTGTCAAGCCATGTCTAAAATACCTCTTCTGGTATACAGTGTTACATTATCTTTGTTAAACAGTGAGCTCTGCATCTCAAACCTTCCTACCTAGACAGAAATAATAGCTTAATGTTTCCAGATTTCACTTGAGACGTGCTAGCTACAGCTTAAGACTGAGACAATGTAGGTAGAAATGCCTTCTTGATTAAAAAGAGGTATCTGTAATGTAGAAACGCATGTATGAATGATGGACACATGTATGACCTTTGATTCTACAGTATTGAAGTAAAGCCATGGATTAAGCTGGTATAGGCCTCCCCCTCACATCCTCCCCAACCCTCCCTCCCAAAAAAAGGAACTTATCACCATGAAGAGTTCAAATTCTTTTCTGCTTTGTAAAAGTTTCTTATAATATTAAGATCTTATTCCTCTTAAAGGCAAATAGTTTTAAAAAGAGAAATCAAGGCCTGAACTCACATCCATAGTATAGGCTGGCACTGTGCCTTTGGTTATTTCTGTAGTAAAAAAACCCACAAAAAATCAAACAACCACTGATCAGCCCTAGGAAAGACCTGGCTATTGTTGGGTGCTTAAATCCTGGAGAGGCTAGAGTGCAGCCTACTGTTATCAAGAGCAATAGTGGATATCAAAAGTAAATGTAGTGATTAATGTTTTTAGATGCTGGAGATGGCTTTGGGATTGCTATGAAGGCATGAAGACTAGAGTAATACCATGTCAGTGATTCTTCTAGATCAACAGCAGATTGAACAGAGGAAATGGTAGTAACCTATTTCTGCTTTCAACACACATTTATTAAAAATAAGAATAATCAAGGATTAGGACCAAAAAGTAAGCCAGGATTTAGAAAGAGAAACTCAGAAGTAAGATTACAGGTGGACTAAGTAATGTTAAAACTGTGCAGAATCAGGTAATTTGTCGGTATATAAGCACTTAGTTATCTTTGGACTTGGAAAAAGGCTGTACAATTTATTGCTGAGATCCTAATGTTTAGAGTGAGGGTTGGAGATTATAAATACTTCCATTTTGGATGTACAATTTATACAACAATGTGAAGGATTTTGTAGAATTGAAGGGTGGGGAGTGTTGATGGAGTCTGTGATCTGTGTTTGTGCTGCTGTAGAGGTTGATCAGGCTATTAGAGTATTTTTATCACTAAAGAATGTCTTAGGTTTGATTGCTGGACATAATGGTTAACATTTAATTTTAGTTTAGCTAATCATTTGGATGTAGTTAAACCCAAGGCCAGGGTAGGTCACGATTAATTATTGAGAAAAAATTTATTTATTAATAGGGTCAGTTCTTGATATCTTCATAGATTATTTGTGCAGAACCTCTGATATATGGTTTCTTCTTCATTTTAGTCACAGTCTTAATGCCTCTTCCATTGAGAGGTAGACAGGCTTCATTTCATAGATAGATATTCCAGGCCCCAGAGGACCACGATTGGCTTCAAATTAGTAGGTATCATTCAATATTCTCAAACTTTTCTGAATGTCAATTTATCTTTGTACTTTGTGTATGTACATGAATGTATGTGCCAATCTCTTTCTTCCAAATAAATAATTGCAGTCAGATGCTCATCAAATGTAATATCCTTGAGCCTGTAAAATTTTCCAGTATCATCCCATTGCCAGTTCATTTTCCTCATCCCAGACTATGTGTGCATTTCCCATACAACACTGATCAAAACAGTTGGAGAGTTTGGCCTGCAGACTAGGCTTTGGCAACTTCATTTAAGTGCTAAATTTGATTTTTCTTTTCCAAATTAGAGGTTATGTGTTCTCATAGTCTTCTGACTCCTGCTGAGCTTCCTTCTTGAGAAGCAAGATGCTACTGATTTCCTCCTTAATTCAGAGGTAGATAGGGCCAATAACACCTCTTCACTGGGTTTGGAAATAGGGTGGAAGCCAAAAACTAGGAGGAGCTGCCTCTCACAAATTTGTTCAGTGCCATGGCTCTTGGCTCTCTGTTCTGTAGCAGTTTTACTATGGGCTGCTGAATGAGATGAATATGCTGTTTCCCACACTGTAAGTTGCTAACCTGTCCTCTGAGCAGTGGTCAGTTTGAAAGAGCACTTTGTTTCAAAAATGTTTTGCTAATGTGTTTAATTCTTTATAATCTTAAATTTAGCCTATGCATGACCTCTACCTGTTGGGTTTTTTGAGTTGCTTTCTCATTCCAGAGTGGGTCATTTGAGATGCAGGCTTCTGCAAGGCTTAATTTGCCTTTTAAAGAATAGTAAGTCAGACTTGTAAATTTAAGTCTCTGTTTGCACCCACCAGTATTGGTCTTTCATTAAGTGATTTCCATCAAATAGAAGACATTGCTTAATGTCTCCGAGCTTTAATAGTTCTACTAGGAGGTTAGTAACTCTCATTTGTAGAGATATTCTTTATATAGTGAATAAGAAAATCTAAGGCAATAAAATTAATGAGAGAAAAAATTGGTAAGAAATCAATGACAAGTCAATGACAGCTGAATGCAATTCATATAAATGTGACTGGTACTAAGAGCCATCTGTGAAAGCCTCAACTAGAGAATTAATTTGAACTTCCTGAACTCTTCACTTTTATTTCTGCTCTTTCTTTATATGTATTTTATTCCTGTCAGAAAAGCCTTTGCTATTCCAACAGTTTTACAGAAGATGTTAAGAACTGCAGTAAACTAGCAGACATGTACAGTAACTTCTCTACAGTCTTTAAAAAAAAAATTGATGGTGCCATCTGGAGTCCTGGGAAGATTAAACAATTTCCTTTTTAAAATGTGTTTGACTGCATGTTTAAAGGTGTTTTGTAATACATATTGTATTATCATCATAATATTACACCCAACATTATCAAAGAGCAGACGGAGTAGTTCAGCAAAGTTTTCATTTATTGATTACTGTAAGATATGGGGCTAGAGTTCTGTAAATGTGCTTTGGAATACATGAGCATTATGTTACACAAATCATGCAGCTGAGTGCATTACATTAGTGTCTTTAGTGACTGGAGCTGAGTATTTCACAATGACAGCAATTGCAGTCATCTTCTCTGCAGCTCTGCTGTTCTGTATACTGCTTCCTTAAGGAACAAAACAATGGGCTATAAGATGTTAAGTAAGCTTCAGTGTAGCACGAGGAATGTTGAAATTGGGAAATTTAGGGATATAGCTGGAGTGATAGAGCTCTCACACATTGTTTCAGGATTTGCAACATCATTTAGAGGGTTATTTGTATGTCCTTGGAAGTGGATCAATTTTAGAAAAAACACCAAAAATATAAAAAAAGGAAAAGGAAAAAACCATTACCTTCCAAAGATAAAGACCTGTACTAACATAGAGAGGTATAATGATATTTGAGGATGCCAATGCGTTTTCCTGGGTAGATTCCAAAGTAATATTTTGGAATTTCTATTGATTTTTCTTGTTAGCAGTGGCCAAAGCATGATTGAATGTAACATGTAGCTTATGGAACAGTGCTCTGAAATAGCACTTAGACAAACCAGCTCAGCCCTCGCAGTGACACATGAAATCTGAGTACAAATTTCCAGTAGCATCAAAATAACCAAGAAAACGTTCCCTCCCTCAGAAAGGGGATTGTCAAACATTCTGCATCCTTCAAGTTACTACCTCATGTGATACCTTTCCTTCCCAGGGATATCTTGGTGTAGCTTTGTGGTACAGAGTATGAATTGAAAATACTTCTCTTACTCAGAGTAAGTAACATTATCTGCAATTAATTTTTTTAACATAAACGTGTGTAACTACAGCCCTGTAGTTAAGTATATGCACATAAACCTATGGAAGTACTTGCAGAAATCTTTATGGATACAAAATCCATCTGCAAGCCTCTATTTATATATGCCCATCTATATAAAAGAGGACTGGTGGTGTAGTTTGAAGCATTTTGTTCTAAAGAAATGGTCTATATTTTTATTAAAAATACCTGATTTCTGTCACACCACACCCTGCAACTCTCCTACTCAAGAAAACTACTGATGCCTTTAATTAAATTCTAGGACTGATATGCCATTAACTTTGTTAAGAAAGGGATATTCTCTGTGTACTACCAGAAGTAAAAAAATAAATGGTCTAAAATTGTAACTAAAAATATAGGTAAGTTGTTAGAAATTTTAGGAAAGCTTAGATATATCTTGTTTCAATTTTTTACCCTGTAATGATCTTGCACTAAGATGGAGATTATTTTATAATCCTTTATGTGTGGTGCCTATTAAAATAAATGTGGCCACTTCCATTTAAAATTTGGAAATCAAGATTTCAAATTTATCTGTAAATGTGTAAGGCAAGATATGGCAACGTTCCTGTGAGGTTAATTTTTAGTTGAATGTCATGAAATATTACATTGTTCTTTGACATTAGTTCTGCCGTGTATTCTGAGTTGTACTCAGTTGCCAGACCAAATCCTGTGAGCAGTGTGACAGACTCACTCTGCAAAAGAAAGAGAATGAGATCAGCTGAAGAGAAGCATGTGCCCATTTGGTCATAATGATTTCCTAGCCTGCTTCTTGCATCTTCACCCTGGGAGAGCAGCCCTGTGCTGTTCAGAGGTGGCTTGTTTCTGCAATACTAAGATAAATGGTAAAGCGGCAATGAAGACGAGCAGCAATTTGATCACCTCATTGGTACGATGTGCCATGTGTTGTCTAAGAAAGCCATGAAAGCCTGAGAACTTTTGGAAGGCTACAATTTGTGTTTATCATTCATATTTTATGGATAACAACTTTGATTTTCAGTTGTGAAAGCAACAGCAAGTGATAGCTGGTAAGCTGTCAAAATCACTGAAGTGTTTAGCAGTGTTATTCTAGTGACTATGCTGAAGACTATCTGTGGAATTCAAAGCCATAAAACATAACTAAAGTCAGGTCCCTTGGTTATCTATTTTAAATGGTTGAATTCTTTGTCTGGAGAAAAATGTGAAAGAAATCAAAAAGAGAAGGTTATAATAAATATAATTTTTTTCCCAATACTTTAACTTGGACACTTTGGCATTAAATGCCAAAGTATTGAAACACAGTGACATGATCAAGAAACTTGTCTGAAAGAACTTGAAAAGTCAGTAGGACCATGCCTTTCCTGTAAGCTGCTACTGACTGTCTGTCTCTGCAATGTGTTAACAAAATTTACCTGTGTCAATTGTTACGAAGCATTTTGTAATGTCTGACTTGAGTCTGTCTTGCCACAACATTAAGTCATCCAGTGCTGTTTAATGTGCTCTTGTGAACACTGAAAGCGTGACCTTCCTCTTTGCAATAGTCTTTTATACCACCTGCACTGCTATGACTTCTGCTCAACTCAATCTTTCAGTCTATCTTCTTAGATAAGGAACAACTACTCAGACTCGCAGGGCCAGAGACCTGTTATCTCCTTCCTACAAAGTAATATTCATATCCTTAGCACTTCAGGCACTTCTAGCTGAACCATACAGGCTCCCACAGACTAGCTGTTATAACAGAATACTTGACAAGTTGAGAATGTTAATGTTGATGTTCCCTAATCACATAAAATTGCTTCTTTCTGCGTGAAAACGTATGAGAATTTTCTTGATGGAGTAATGCTGAATTCTAAGTAGTGCTGTGAATTTATCACAGAATAACCTATTCCTGAATTAGACTGTGGGTAATCCAGGCATATTGTAATATCTCTTAACAGAGAATATAGGAAGTGTAATAATTTAAATATAATGCAGAGCAGTAAGAACTCCTCAAAGCTCAGTATGCTGATGGTCTGGTTAAAAACTTCTTGGGGAAAGACTGCTGGAAAATTACAATGTAGGGAAGAAATGATTAGGACACATAAATTGCTGTGAGTGAATAGTAGTTTCATAAATAGTATGGAAAAGAACAACAAACACTTAAGCGTTACGGAAAAAGTTGTTTTTCATAGCAATATGATAGTGCCAATGATCCCATTTAGTTTAAGACCTTTAGTGAACTCTCAGTTCTGTAAAGCACCAAAACAGTTTAGGAGCCAACTTCAGAGGGTGTGCGCGGCATGGCAAGCTGTATGCCTAAAAGATTTAAGTATCTGAGAAATAACAAAAGTAATGTAGCCAAGCTTTGAGAAGCACAAAGAATGATGATGCTGCATTACATTCCTCCCAAAGCATTTGTTGACCACCTTGCTATAGCAATGTACTTCATGTTCCTTTATTTTACTCTATTAGCAGATACTAACAAATTTTAGCCTATGAATTTTGCAGCTGGTGACAAATGTGCTCTGCTGCAAATAGAATTTTATTTCTGCAGCAAAGTGGATATTCAGTTTGATTTTATGCAAGAAAAATGTAGAGAAGGATGTGCAAGGCTTTTTAAGAGTGAGAAAGTATAATAATTGCATTGAATTGAATGTCTTTCACCCTGCTCTGCCAGTTGCCTGATTTTGATTTAACTGTTAGCCTACACATAAGAGTTTTTACAGTAGCTTGGGAAGATGAATAGAGAAGAAAACCCATTTAGCACCCAGAAGCTGGAAAGAAACAGGGTGAGGAAATGCATTCTGGACCATGTCTTCAGCAAACTTCTTAACTTAGGAGGAAGAAAAGACTTGCTTATTAGTTAAAATAGGCCATTGCCACTTTGGATAATGTACTTGAAAATTCCACACTGTGACACATGTAACCTAAAGAATGTATGTTATGATTATCTACAGGAGTTAACCACTGAATTTTTATTATAACTTTATTGACAAGACCATAGTTTTATTGTATCTGCACATGCAATAAAATTGGCTGGATTGCTGAGATCTTGTACTTTTAGATGAAACCCCTTTTAGAAAGCTTAACAGATTTCATACTTCAGGGCTTTACATGCAGATTCTTATGTGGTCTTTATCTCATTGCTGCTTCTAGGGAAGTCGTGTGCTTTGGCACAAAATTAAGTTGCTTTTCCCTGCCTGCCTCCCATACAGAACAAATGTACATATGATGATTTACAAATATTGAACTGGTCTGTTCCATAACTTCAATGCTGCTACCAGAAATGGCCATGTGATAGGCCCAAAGCCTCTGTTTCAGGCATACTGCTCTCTCTAGCTGGATTCAAACTTCTAGAAGTTAAGAATTACTCCCTAACTTAGGCCAGGTGGACTAAACTATACCAGAGAAGCAACTGTAAGTTCAAGGCTGGAATCTGCTTCACTTGGCATTCAATAAATTCAGGTTTATTGTCTATTGCCAGAATTGAGGCTATGGTTTAGTAAATTCTAGAAATCTGCTAGGAAAAAAGAACTGATATTCTAGGTTTTCTATCAGATTTAATACTTCTAAGAGCTTTCTAAATCCATGAGTTAGCATGTCTACATATTTTTACAGTCATTTAGTGGCCTTGTGCTTTTCTGTGTTCTTTTATTTTAGTGAATATAAAGTGTTTTAGTCTGGGGACCAAGATAAGTGTAATTCTCCTGGAAACATTCTTAAACCTTTGCTTAAATAATTTTCAGAGAAAGAACATGGATAAACCAATCATTTCTCTGCAGTAGAGAAACTTCTACTCCCTAAATAAAGGAAAAGGGGCTACATGAAATCAAGCTGTAAAACTTCTTTCCGTGGTCAGAATTTTGAGCAGAAAAGTTCTAATGCATCAAGGTCAAGTGGAACATGAAAGGAGTGAAGATCAGACATAGCTTTATGTTCAGAAAATCTAAACAAAGGCCTAAATCTCATCTCAAGTGAGAGATAGACAAAGACAGCAGAAATAGCTCAAATAGTATAAATTATTAAACTTTGTAATGAGGAAGAAGAAACCAAATGACCTTGAGAAAGCACAGTGTTCCTCATTCTGAGTACTTGCTATTCCCATCTCTCCTCTACATAGGCTTTGCTCCATCTAATACTAGACTGCTTACAAATTCCATCTGTACCTATGGCAGGCAGGTGGTATTTGGTGATAGGCTATCTTATTTCCTCAACAGTAACCACATGATGGTGCTGCAAGGCCAAGTGGAACAAATGTCTGCCAGACTGCATATTGATCAGTGACCCATGCAAAATACATCTTCTCTGATATCTCTACTCCTGAGAAAAGGAATACTAGCAAAAAAGTTTTGTACATGCAAGTGAAAGTCTTCATCTGAGACTTCCTATCTAACTGGAATTGCCTGGGTCATTCCTATCCTACTTCCCTAACTTTTAAATGATAATCTTCTTTCCTCTGTAACTTTGAAGGTGTACAAACATTAACAGCACACTGTATCATAGTTTTACCCATGGAAGATAAGTTCAATAAGTATATAATCTAGACAGTGGCAACATTCTCTTCAAATCCAGCTTTATTTTGCTTTTACAGAGCAGTTTACTTGCAGCCGAATCACATGAAACTCAATAGACAGAAGAGCAATTAATCTGTGCAGGATAATAAACAGAACAGTTATACTCTTTACCCAGCTAATGAAACTGGTTTTGTATTACTGTCTCATATTTTGTAAACATAATATAAAATCCTTATGCAGCCTTGTTAGTAGCATCTCTCCTTGGCTTCAGCCTTTTACTCACTTCAGTCCATGTGCGAAGTGTTTTGCAGTGATAGGAGCACCATGCTGCAGATGCAAGAGAATGACAGGTTCAGATGAAATGAAATCTGGTGAATATGATCATACCAATGATTTGTATGACCAATAGCATCTACTTATTATTTTTATGGTTTATACTAACAGATTAAACAGCATCAATAGCTATCAATTAAGAATTAATAGGGTAATGGCTTCCTGTTAATTTTCCATTTACAAATGCTAGTAAAAAGGTGAAGAAAAAACCATTTTGAGACTCTCTCTTTAGTACACAATAGCTTTTTATTTTTCTCAGGTACACCTTTGTACTAGGTCATGATGCTTAGGAAAATATAGAACATTTTGCACCTAGCACATTGCTGCTCTTTTAGGAATAACATCTGGAGATGTTATCTAATATCAAGAATAACCATGCAAAAACTACACGCCTTTGGGACATCTGATTTTGGACACCTGGTGAATTCTACCAGATTCACATAGCAATATGATCTTGCTTTGATAAAAGGAGAGTCCTACCAGATAGGTAAAGAGGAAACAAGAAACAAAAGATAAAACTTGAAAAAGGGAGGATCCTTATTCTCTAACTCTTTAACCTCTAGCTAATCAACCTAGGCACAAGGAATGTGTCCAGATCACAGAGCAGGGTGAAGAAATTATAGACTTTTTCATCTTTATATGTTTATATATGTTTGTTGTAGTTTGTGATACTCTTTTTCCAAGCCCATCTGTAAAGTCTGTAGAAAGTGTGCATCAGCCCACTGTTTCTGTTCAGAGACAGATTGGAAATAGGACTGGCCCAAAGTTAGGACTCTGGGAAATAGTGTATTAATGCCAGTAAGGAACCCTGGAAAGGTCAGCTGCATTCATAGAGTTCAGGGTGATGCAATGGTGATACTCCATTTCTCAGACAATTGAGTCAAAAGTTAAAAATGACAGTGCTAGTCAGTACACGGGAAACTTGAGCAGATAGAGATCCTGTACATGAGGTCCAGACAAAGTTCTGGGTTGTTGCAGCAAAGGGAGTTTGCATCTCAAGCTGAGCAGCAGACAGAATACAAATCAATGTATTGGTGGGATAGTACCAACAGGGGTTATAGACAGAAAACGTTTTAAGTATTTCTAGAGGAAAAAGCTGGTTGTTTCATTCCTTTTCTTGATACATGACAAATCTCTTCCTGCAAGATTTCCTTACCAGGCTCCCCTCAGCGAGAAAAAGAAGTCGTTAGCCTGCTAAAACCCTTCAGATTTCACTCAGGAATGTTTCAAATCTTTCTCATCCTCTTTAAGTTTTTCTTTGTAGCAGTATGAGCTGTTGCTATCAAAGCAATCACCTAGTCTGTATGTGAACAAAGAAAGGCATTTCACAGGTTTCACATCATGCTACAAACAGTTCAGATGGCTGGATACCTTCTCTGTCTAAATAATTTCCCGGTGCCTGGAAAGGAACTGTAGGAAAGGGTAAGGTGTGAGGTCATTCTGGAAGCTAAGTAGGAGATAATATTAGTTCACCTGAAGCTGAGGTATGAGTGATTAGAAAGGGCAGTGATTACTGGTATTCTGTGTTTGCTTTTTTCCAGTAAATTAAAAATTTTCAATGAAAAGGTTCTGTTTTTATTAGCATCATATCACAATGTGAGACAGCTTTGTCAGAGTGACAAGTGGCTTTCAGCTTCCAGGCTTGTGAACTGCAGTGGTGTTAAACTTAGAGATCAATTTTCCTTTAAGAGGGACACAAATCATCCCTTAAGATGACATGGATTTAGTTTTGTCAACTCGTTTGCAATTCTTACTGTCCTAATGGGATCCTTTAGACTCCATGAGATGGTTAAAGAAAAGCAGATCACCAAGTAGGCAGTAGCAGGTACCTATAAATGGGTAACAAGTCTAGCATGCGGTTGGATGCCTATATATTCTTTCATATCAACTCATTGTGTAGACTGATAGCATATTTTCATAATTCCAGTAGTTTGACAGACATACAGAAAATGCTATTGCCCACTGTGAAAATCTTCTATTGGAATCTAGGAAATAAATTAGGATTCAAGATTTTTTTTATTTATTCAGGGCTCTGTGGATATCAGTTCACTGCAGTAGCTGGTAAATAATAAGGAGAAATCCAACTAGCTTCTTTTGAGTTACTCTGTCAGGAGCAGCTGCATAATTACAGCATTAGGAGGATCATAATGAGCCAATTCTGTCTCGATTCTTGGCTACTCTAAGACTGTAGGATGGGCATGCTCTGAGGACAGACATTTTCCTTTCTCCTTTGAGAAATTTCACACTGTTACTCCAGGTTATATTTATCATTTTTGTTTGTAAGAGCAGGAAAAATAAGATTTCAGATCTTTTCTCTAAGGTTGACATCAGCTGAACCTGTAAAAATAAAGGCAGAATTGGAGTTACAAGGTGAAATATTTAAAGTCATTGTCTGTCAAGAAGCATCATTCCTTACCTGGTACCTGCATCAACATTTAACTGTTGCTTCAGCACTTGACAAGACTATTATTACAGACAGCTGTCCTATATACAGTTTGCTACTTTGATCTGCTATTGTCGTATCATGTATTTTATATGTGAGTTTGACATGCCAGGTTCTGTAAGTTTTCTGTAACTTAAAATAAGTAGTTGCACAGGCATATGAGGATTCCTTTTTCAGTAGTGGAAAATGTATGAACACAAAGTAAGAAGCTGTAGCACAAACAACATGTTGCATTAAGTTGTCCTGCCCATATGGAAGAACTTCTTAATGATAATTGATGACATTAAACTGTAGCAGATCTCTTAATAAATATTAATGGAATAAAAGTTGAATGCATAAACAGCTCTCCACTAATGACCTGCTGGCTGTATCACTCAGTCCTATCATATACCAGATCAAATTTGCACCCTCATTATGGTGTTGTAGGTAAATATAGATTGTTTTTTCACATAAATCCTCATTTTCCACTGAGAGTACATCTACGTAGTAAGAAATGTGGTTTTCTTTCTCCAGTACATGTTAAGGTTTTGCATCTATAGTTCAGTATCTCTGTTCTTCATCAGTTCCTCCTCCAAGACAAATTTGAAGTCCCTTAATGTTATCAGTTCATGACTATAGTTTTAATAAAGCGTTGTTCTCTTAGAGATGCTTCATCTTTTCAAGCTCTTACCTCTGGCATTCACTACTGTGAACATCTACTCATGAGATTAAAAAACATACAGAATTGCAGCTTTTCCAGGCAGTTTATATGGTACCTCTCCTCCTTGGGAGATGTTTCCTCCTTCTGTATTTTGAAAATTACAAATCTAAGGCAACAAGGTTATCACAAAATTGTCCACAAGACTGCAGAATTGGGCATGTTTTTGCATGCCAAAGAAAGAACCAAAGTTAAGGGATTGCTGCCAGCTTTTGCCGTGTTTGTCCATCACTGTGGATATGAATCCTGGGAATCACCATACACCTGATTAGAATGTGCTGCAAAGATCACTTTAAAAAAATGGAAAATCCACCAAAAACAGTGGATGGCTGGGTTCTCATATGACCTGGCTCGGTCTTGTCAGCACTACAACTGCCTGTGGAAGATAGCATTAAATTTTAGTAAAATCTACCTAAATTATTACTCTTCTTACCTGTGGAATCAATATTTCATAGTTATTTATTAGGGCATTGGAAAGAGAAAATACTAACTGTGTTCTATTGTGCTACAGTAGACCATTTGCCATGTTGCTCTGTTAGGCAGGTTTTCTGATCTTTCAAACTTTGAGCACAAGACTGGGCCAGTAACCTACTAGTAGAATTACCTGCTGGCTAAGACAAGATGATTAAAAAATATTCCAGGTTTTTCCTTGGCTCCAGATCTGAAAGGAAAAGTCTCAGATCGTCAAGAAGTGAGTCATAGAAAATAGACCTGCCATCCTCTACTACTGACATTTTTTTCTACATTTTAACATGCTGCTTGGAAATGGTCTGCTGAATTTAGCAGTTTTTTTGTGGAGATAATCTGGAAGCTGCATACTGTGTACAACAAAAGAAAACCCTTTAAAATTCATTCCTTAGGCTGCTGTGAGACTTTAGGGGGTCCATTTAATTGGCAGTGCCTCTTTCACCCCACCCTGCTCTGGGTTAGACTGCTGCATTAGCTTCATATATGTGTGCATGCTTGTGTATGCATATGTGCTTATATTCAGGTGGTCACCTCTGATATGATCACCCAAGAAAGTTTGGTCCAGGTAAAAAACTTAATTAGGATCTTCTGTCCATCAGTGGTTTTTGCAGCTTTGTATTGAATTCAGATCTTCCTCAATACTCCAGAAGGATGATGAGGAAGATGAAGCACAGTCTGGGAGAATGAGGGAGCACTGCATGCCAGAAGAAATGCCAGTATAGATTTTAGGTGGGTTTTGCAGTACTATCTCCTCCTCACATTCCCAGTTCATCTGTGCATGGTAAGAATGAATGAGCTAATGTCCGTGTTGCAAAGATGCAAGTCAAGATGTATGTAACTAAGAATTATGAACAGCATAGATGAATTCAACTGCATCTGTTAAAGGGAAATGTGCTGTGAAAAACCCTGCACGTAAAGGATAAAATATGTCAAGACTAAAAACAAACAAGCAAGCAATTTTTAACCTTATTAAGGTCTGATGCCTTTCTGTCTAGAGGCCTTAATCTTTTAACACAGAGCTATAAAGAACGATACTTTTTTTTAATAGGTTACGATTACGATCTGAGATGATTTACTGTTTGACTTATACTGCTGATGAGAATTGGGCTGTTGATTTTGCAGGTTTTTTTGTTTTGGTGGTCTATCTTTTCAGTCTCTCATTGTATTTTCTGCCTCCTAAAAATCCTTCATGTTTCCATGTCAGCAAGTAACTCAGCTATGTACTACAATTTGTTGAGGATGTAGCGGTAGTAAAAGCATTACCCCCTTCAGATGTGACATTTGCTGTATTACCTGCATGTGCAGTATTGTCAGGGGTGTAGTTTCTGACCTGCAATGCATTATCTGCTCTACTGACTTTGGGGCTGTTTATCACCAGTGACATATTTCTCTGCAGGAACCTGCCATTCTTCTTGCTCTTGCTTTAAAACACTAAATGCAGACATACGGTCTGAAGCTAGGTGCAAATTTAAGAGTGGAATGAAACAGATTTTTCTTTTTTTTTTAACAATTCTCTTCATTGTTGTCAGCTAAACATGGTGCCTACTAAGCTGCTTTTGCTACGGTAACAAATATCATGCTAAAGAGCAGAGGCACTGCAAGACTGAAATTAATTATGTATGCTTTATGCTTGTCCAACTAACCACACTGTATTCCCAATGAAATACTTAACACATCTGTGCATTCCTAAAGTCAAATAACATCACTATAATTTGAGACTTCTTTTGAGTAGTGAAGAAAAGATTTTGTTACACCTACAGGAAAGCTACTCTTTTGGAAGGTGCTTTCTTCATTCATATGCTTTGATTGTGCGCTACTTAATTTAGTAAAAAAATTCTAATTGAGCTTATTGGCAGACTGCCTGATATTTGGCACAGTAGGAATTGAAGTTTGAACCTTTGGGGATGTTTTCAGAGGAACGTATGTCTTCTATTTCATGCTTTATTATGTCAGACTGATGAGAACTTTTAAAGCAAATGACAGCTGACGTAGAATAACTCACGCTGGAGTTTGTTCTCCCACTGTTGCTTTTTAAATGATAAATTTCAGGTATTATATTTCATTTAAAATGCTGTGAGTATTTGATATGATGGCAATAGATGGCAACAGCAGCAGAATAATTCAGACATGGAACAAGAGGCTAAGTGTGAGAAGAATTTGCTGTTTAACCAGTCTGTGGTAGGCACTAGAGCAGTATTCTGTATATGAAGGAGTTAAACAAGATAGATGTTATTTGACAGAGCAGTATGTGTCATGGTCTAAGCAGACATAATAGGATGAAATTAAGAAATATGAATATTTAGGCTACAGACAAGACTATTTCCTGATACGAAGACCTGTTCTAGTTAAAATGGTCTCTTAAGGAAAAAAAAAGGCTGTTCCTAGCAGGGAATATTTAACACCATGCTGAACAATATGCTAATCCTCACAGGAACATTACAGAATTGTCAGCAGGATGAACTAGCTGATCCCTTCAATCTCTGTTCTGTTTAATTTCAATATCTCTTAGAGTTTCTGCTTAGGAGAGTATGTACTACGCTGCTTCATTTTTCTGTTTTCTTGAGAACTGTCATGTCTATAGCCTAGAGAATGACCTACTGCTGCAGGACATCCTCTGTTTGCTTCTCGTTGCCCTTGATTTTCACAAGTAGACCTGTCAATGACTGGCTCCAGCTGAAACATTTGAGCTCAATTTACCTAGTTACATACTAAGTATCTCTGTGGTATCAAGCAGATGCTTCCTACTGACCTGGAGTCATCAACTCTCCAAAGCTCCAGGACTCTGCAAATGGATGTACACAAACAGAAAATGTCCTTTGAAGACTTGTCATCTCCCCTTTACTCTCCTAGGGAGAAATGGAGGATTTACATGAATGTTTGCTCCCTTCTTTGCCTCTGGAAACATGGAGATAATTCTACTTAAATAGTAGTTGTGTGAAAAATGAGACAAAATTATGCTGAGAATGGTTTTTTAAATGTTCTTCTTAACTCTTCAAAGCATTTTAGGTGAGATGAAAGCTTTCTGCTTTTCTGCCCTATCTAGGGTGTTACATCTGTTTTCAGCACTGCTATCCACTGCTCTGATCATAAACCTATTTTAACGTATGTTCATGCACTGTGGAAAAAAAAGTGCTACATTTTAAACTTTCAGGTTAATGACCTAAATAAAATGTATTAAAATATCTTAATTTATTAAAATATATTTAATATTAGTGGGAAAAAAATCTATATAAGTAGCTGTTGTTAGCAAACAAATACAAATCCAATCCTCCATCCTGTGACAACATTATTGAGCTCTTGTAAAGACAATTGGCTTTGGAAGCTCCGCTGATATGTGTTCCCTTACATTGTCTTGTTCTTAAATTCAATGACCTTTTGAAACGTGGAAATCCATTTGTGTAGCTCAAAACTCTGTTGTCCTCTAAGTTCTGTAGCATGCTATTCTCTACAGGAAATTAATATGAATTTGGAAGTAACCCAAAGTCATCAGAAACCCCTAAAAAGGTAAGGTCTTCGGGTCAAATTCATAGTGTTTAGAAAGGCAGTTAAAAAGCAATCCAATCAAAAGGGTTGGATATCTAAGTCTGCAATTTTATACCCATTTTCCATGTACACCTTTGTGCTAATCATAGTGTTTCTCACCTGTAGCAGGTGGAAAACATGTTTTTGTCAAAGTAACAGCTTGCAGCTCCTTTGCTTATTGCTATTGAACAGAATAATCATAGATAACTACTGGATGGTTTATTTGTGAAGAACAGAGGAAAATGTTTACAACGAGATTCACGGTGTGGTTGGTGAACCATAGTCTTCCTGCAAAAGACTTTGGTTTTCCAAACAACTTAAGATACTCAGCCCTGAAATTTAGTGGTTTTATGGCCCTTCCCCTTCCATAAAAATATCTTGATAATTTTTCATACTCAGGAAAGACTTTTTACTTCACAAAATCTCTTTTTGCCTAATTTTATGGAAAATAAAAAGCACTGTTGTGTAATATATACTACTGAAAATATCTTTCTGTGATATGATCCCCATTTCATTTATGATAAAATGAGAATGTTCCCTTTAACTTCAGCGTAAAGTAGATGACAAGTCTAATGATAGTGTGTGCTGTTGGGGAAATGAAGTAGCAGCTAGTAGTTTGTACATTTGTGATCCTTGCAATTTTATCATAAAATATTCTTGCTCAAAGTCACAAATCTATCAAAATAGTACAAATCATGTGACATAATGAAAAGTTAGTGACCCTTTTAATAAGTACTTTGAATAGAGCGTAAGCATTCTAGTCATAATGTTATATAAATAAAAATAAAAGCACTAATTTCATGACTCATACTAGGATTTGGGAAGATACTAGATACAATGGATCTGACTCAGAAAGGCTTCATACAAATACATCTAAGTGGGGTAGAACTTGATTTATGCCTTAGCTTTCTGGGAAAGCCATTCTTCGGATGTTGAGGTCTGAATTCTGAAGATTTAGGCAAGATTCTGAGAATAGCAGTGGTAAGAGACCTAGAACAGAGAAGGTTTGCCCATCCAAGGAGAAGTCTTGACAGCATTCACAAAGTTTTTGGTGCTGAATAGCAGATCATCAGAATAAGGATCACAGGGGAAACAGAAGTCCATAAAGACCAGCAAAATCCATAAAGCACAGTTTCCCAAGCACCGCTGATGAGCAGGCACTTCCTCATTAAGAGCTTGTTACAGTACATATATATAGGCTCAATCAATTTGTTTTATTTTACCAGGGCACCAAGTGCTTCCCATAAAATTTGAGGGCACTCAATATTTAATTGAAATCAGCCACATGTAACCCTTATACTCAAATAAATATCTAACTTTTCAGAAATAATCAACTGAACCTGATATACATCAGTATATACAGGATAGCATAAAATGTCATTTTTTTCAATAATCATGAACCTGTATTTACTATGTAAGGATTAATATACTTTTAATAACTGACTTATCAATACTGAAGACCATTTTATTAAAAGGAGTTTTCAATAGGAGGGAGGAGTCAGTCTAAAGCTTACTCTGCTGGCTCTAAATATACAGAAAAAAACCCAAACATATTTGCTTTGTTCTTAGAGAATCTGAGCTTTGTTTTTTCCTGTGTTTTATAAAACTGCTTACATTGTTACAGTGCTGATAAAAAATATGACACTATGCAATGAGCATCCGAAGTGGTGTAATTATTTTTTTTTCAAGCTAGTTATGTGCAGTTTAATGTGGGTTACGGCATGTGGTGCTCAAATGTCCCATAAATGGCTCCTCTGCGTGTTTTCCTGAAGCGAGGCTTCTAGCTTTTGACCCTTTTGCTGCTGTGTCATTCCCTTCCCCTGGTTCAGGACCTTGAACAGCCTGAAAGTGTCTGTGATCTTTGGAATAGCTGACCTCCATGGACAATGGCCTACTGCAGTTCCCCACACAAGCCTGCCTTTGTTCCATGGATTTCATTTCCTGAGAGAAAACTGTAAATCTGTTTTGAAGGAAGTAACCTTGATTCTCCACTCTATTGCATGCTGAATAATTGCTTACACCTTCACCACTTTTTCAGGTGACTATCCGTCATCAGATTGTCTTGATAATCCAAATACGTGTAAATATACATGTCAAAGGCAAAATACGCTCATGTAAAATTCATAGAGGCTAATGAGAATCTTCATTTCATTAAGAGCTAGTAGGATGTAGTTCCTTCATTTGGGCACACTATGAGAATAGAATAAATAGAATCATAAATAAACATTTCTAATAGCTTGATTATTTCTTGAAGTATATAGGATCTGTTGCTGGAGGATATAAAAAGAACATTTATTTAATAGAGTTCTGCAACTTCATATATATATTTGAGCATGTAAACTGCTACAATGTATTATAATGTACACAAAACCCAATATGCTCTATATATAATCCCATCTGCTTTAAATGTGATGATTACTGATCATGGCAGACGGCACACATTGTGTAAATAGTTCGCTTCATATAAACCAATATATTCTAATTACTAGTCAATAAGTTTAATATGCGATCTAATTAGTTGTCATACAGATTCTTGTATTCAGCAAATGTAACCAATGTGTTTCAAATTACTAATTTAAGTAGACCATTATTTAATTGACAAGCCAATATTTTAGGATAAAACCTGGTATATCATACAATAGAAACAATACAATAAAATTAAAATAATACTTCAAAGTACAATCTAAGCAATTCTATCTGATAAATTAAGTAACTTCATATGGTAGAAGTTACCATGAATGCCATTAAAGTCCTCTTCCTATCAGTCCTTCTGTGGTACTTCCTTTCATAGGCTCTTTCTCCTGCAGGAGTGAGCAAGCAGTGTGTGATGCTCAGCCACTGGTTGGGGCTGAACCACCACATGAGATTACTCAGGGCTTAAAATAGTTGCACTGATTTTTGGGCAGTCTTGGGAATTGTTCCATGGAGTTCCCTAGGAAGATTTGTCTTGGAAACGTCTTGTGAAGGTCCTGAATGCTGTATTAGTTGTACCTATGCTTATAACTTCATTATCACTAGCTGTAGCTTTTTAGGTTCCTTAATATCAAAGTCAGCTCTTGGCCTGTATGATGACTGTAGCCTTCAAAAAAATCTATCTTGTATCCACTTGGATCTCAGAATGACAGGGTATGATTTGCTATTGGGTGAGTTCTTTTCCAGTCCTCTGTTGTAACTGCTGTGATTATTCCAAATGGTTGCACCCAACTCACAAACAGCTTTTTTATCTAGTATAGCTGAATTGAAAGTTGTAGCCTTGTCTCGGGCAATATTTAGTAGATAAGTTTTTTGGGTTTTTTCATTTTAGAGGTGTTATTCTTGGCATTAGTAAATTCACAGTTAGAATTTTTTCCCCCTCCTACTGAATATGCAGAATATGGATCTTAGAAGTGCCTTAAAGGCTCCCCAAAGTAGGAATATGACACTAAAGGGGAATTTATTTCAAAGAAAAATTGTATTGCTTGCAAGAAAAGATGAATAAAGTTGGGAATTCCTAGCAGAGAAGCGTTAAAACTCCTTAGCTTAAAAGTATCCCTCTTTTCCATTCTACTCCAATCTCTGAAGAAGAGCAAAATGATCTGAAAAAACCCCTCTGCATAAATAATTGATTTCCTTTACTCTAGATGTGAATTCTTCCTGCATAAAAATGTTCTTATGGAGTACAGTTTGTAAGGCTGGAAGAGTGAAGGGTTTGGTCTTTTGTTTAATACATGATTATTTCCTTTGGTTTTCCTAGCTGTGCTATACAGTTCTAGTGAAGGGAAGTTCTTATATACCAATAAATGATGGTTTTGATCCTGGGCTAATGATCTGGATTTGTATCACAATTTGTTTTTTCCAGATTTCATTTTTAGCTCATGTCATGGTTAGGTCTAGGCAAAATTAGATATTCTGGGAATAATATAAGAAAATATCATTTTAATAAACTCCCAAATGAAGCAAGAAAGCCATGTTAATAGTGCCTTTGCAAGTTTCTGAACCCAGGCAGGGATGACCTGATTTTATCTTCTATAGAAAGAGCAAATAGAATTACTGTTTGCTTCTCAGAGATGTGGATGCAATATCACACAGTCCATGATAATGTGCATTGAGTTACTTGATAGCCCACAAGAATAGTGGGCATTTCCACTGGTCTCTCCACCAGTAGAGAAATATCATAAAGGCTGTCAGGAAAACTTTTAATGCACATCCTACTTTTATTTTAATGGAATGAGGTCACAGTTGTAACTGAGTACAGCAAGAAAAGCCTGACTTAGAGATGGGAACAGAATATTAAGAATTAGCATTTTGTGCAGTTTTGTAGGCTGCTGCCTTTCTGCCAACACTCATGGGTGACTGGTGTTACCTCTGGTCCACCTGGAACTCAGGCCTGTCAAAAAAAATACAAATCACGATATAAAATAATCAGCTCATGAAAAAGTTCAGGCTGAGATTTGTTTCTCATTTGTCACATCAAAAACAAGAAACCTTTTATTCAGGAAGCTGGAGAGCATTTGACATTAATCCCGCTGATATGCGGTGAGAATAAATGAGGAATTTTTGTTGTTCATATGTTCATGTAGCATATTAATGATTTTGATAACAGCATGAGGATATTTGGCTACTGCCTAACATTTTAAATGAAATTGTATGGCCTTAAGACTGTCTTTGTCTGATGTTGTTCTAGTAAAGTTGTAACAACTTATGACTGCTAAAAGATTGGAGAATCAGATCAAGTGTAGCTCAGGCTATGGTAAAAAAAAATATTGTCTGTAATTAGTTTTATTATATCTATTTAGTTTATTGATTGAGCGACAAACACACCTGGTTTCCTTTTTCTTTTGATCAACAACCCTCTTTGTTCTGTGATATTTATGTGTAGCATAGATGTGCAATAGCTATTTAATGACATTAATTTTCAAAGGTAGTAATTCAGCATACTAAGAAGCAGCTATGCACAGAAAAAAAATCCTTTGTTTTTATTTAGACTAACAGTTCTCCTACAGAAGTTGAAAAATGTAACATGGACTAAATTTAACTTTGCTACTGTCACCAATGATAATAATGTGTCCACCTTCTGACAAAATAAACTAAATGACAATCGCTTGACTAATATTTACAGTCATTCAGGTACCACAGGAAGGAATGTTCATGAGTGATGGTAGTTTGCAAAACCAAATATGTGCCCCTCATCTTGAAAAGACATGTTATTGAAAGAGACTTATGAACTGCAATATTGATGCAAACCACAGAGCCGTCTCCTGAGCTATTAGGGGTGACTAGAACATGGTAAGTTTGTTTTGTCAGATATTCAGACCGATTTCCTGCTGCTGAGTGATTGACTATAGTTGTTACAATGCAACACCCTCAATGTGGAAGTTTCACCAATGGAATCAGAGCAGAAAATCCAGTTTCTTATCTATTCACAGTCAGTCTTTGGCTTTGAAGTACTTGTATGCACAACAGAATCAGATCGTTTTTTTGTTATGTTTGTTCATCCTCTGGCCTGCGAAATGAAATCTCTAATCAACTGGTTTCTGTTTTTCTTGGTTGCTTGGGTTTTTTTGGGGGGTAGAGGTGGAGTTGAGAATAACCCACTATCCAGTTGGGTAATTAAAGAATCTTATCTTTATTCTTGCCATTAAGAAACATGTATAATCAGATGACAGTTGAAGAAATGCAGGCTTGGAGCTGTGCAGAACTCTTTTCAGGGGCAGAAAAGAAAAAAATCACCCAGCTGATATATTTTATACACATAGTTTATAATAAATTCAAATGTAGAGAAATGAACAATGAGTAAGTTCTGAAATCACGTTAGAAAAACCGAAAAAAATGACAGCAGGTGAATAGAAAATAGTAAGGAAGGAGAAAAGGAAAGAAAAACACTTTCAACATCAGTAACATATTCTTCAGGGCAAAGGACTTAGGATGCTGATGGCTACTCCTCTGACTCCCTCCAGACTGAAGTCATTAACATTAGGACACCCGAAGGGATGTAGAAGGGTGAGGGTAATATCAGAAAAAAGGGTGCAAACTTATAAGCCTGTGTATAATGATGCTAAAGTGTCCAGGGCCAACCACCACCCATCAGTTGTCATCCCAAGAACACTTGTATGTGACCTCCTGTGTCCCCACTTCTTAATGCCTTTGCTATCATACCAGGCCTTCATTTCTCTACACAAAATCATTATGCTGCAGTCATAAATATCTCCCATACACAGAATATCCAGACTGCTTATTACTATTATCTGTATAAAATGAAGTGTACCATACAAAGAGAACTAAAAGAAATTTGATGTAACCTCTGGGTGTTTAGGACACCTGATATTGCAGCAAAATCCAGACAAAACACTCAGTGTAGTTCATGTAAAGCTTGGAGAGAGTCTGACCATCTGCAAACCTGACACCTTGCAAACTTTGGACAAAGCCTGGGGCCTGCTATTACCAGTGGCAAGCTTGTATTCCTGCAAAGATGTTATTTCAGGCACAATGTGAGGGTTACAGATTTTAGGCTTGGAGGCTTGCAAGCATGAAGAAGTGAATGAAATGTTGATTTTGGTGTTGCTGATCCTCAAATAACACTTTTAGCAACTGTGAGTAGAAAATTAGGAGTTTATTTAAGATAATGAGCCTTATAGCACTTTCCTCATGTAAATGCAACAACTAGAGACACACTCAAATCAAGATAATTAAATTTTATTGCATTACCTTGTTAAATTATTTTAATGGCATTAATGCTGGTAGAGGCATTTTTCAAAATTCCACCTGAAAGACAAAAACAACAAGCAGTAACTTAGGTCTTTAGTTTCTGCCCTGTTGCTGAGCATTTTCACACAGAAATAAGAGTTCAAGAAGCAGATCTAGTATAAAAAAATAGCGTTGTAGTTTGGGGATGAATTCAACTCCTAGTTACCATGCCCCCACAGTATCTCTTCCAGCTAGATTCATTTTTTCTCAAGATGAAGGCTGGTCAACAATCACAATGTTGCCTTTATGTACATAGCTGTGTGTCTTTTGTGTACGACAGCAAAATTTCACCTTCATTTTTCAGTGTCTAATTAGATAACAAGTATGTTGTTCTAATCAGAAGAAATTAAGGATGTAGTGAAGATACTGCTTGGCTATAGTCTGAACGTAGTGAAATCTAATTATAAGTAAAAGCTGTTTACTGTGCATAATGAGAGCTGACTAATATTTGTGCCATATTTATAATGTCAACTTCGTAGTTTCTAACTCCATTTACAGGTTAGCTTTATACTTAGGTCTGGGATGGGACACTAAAGAGAGCCAGCAGAGGCATGTCAGTCTCTGTACCCTATGGTTTGTATTTTACACAAAGCAATGCCATAGAAACTACACAGAGCAGTGGGTGCTTGAACACGGGATCCTCCCATTTCTTTTGTAGTCATTAGACTTCAATGTCACGCTTAAACTCGCCTATATTTAGCTCAATTAATTTTTATGCCTTGAACTGAAATAAAGTCACTTCAACAGGAAGATGAAACTCTTTATCATACACTGTAAAATTGTTAAAATGCCTTAGGTAGTGGACTGGGATGCCTTAAAGTTTCATTTTGGAGGCCTCTCTTCCACAAAGGGAAGATGTAAAACATGGGAAAAGATGTCTCAGAAGGGGATACACATTGAATATTGCTCAGCTGACAGAGAACACTGAGGACATGGGGACATTACCAAAATGTCTAAATTATGAAAAAAGTGCAAATTATTAACCCAGAAACAATTGCCCTGGGTGCTTAGAAATAAGTCCTACTCAAGGTTAACTTTACATACCATAGATAAAGTTCTCTCTGTGTTTTAAAGGCAGGAGTGCCACCAAGTAGAAAAAAAGATTAATAAGGTCTGTTCAGTTTCCACCTGTTCTTCTATAGATCAATCTGTCATTGCTTCCTTTGATTTTACTGCAACAAAACATAACTTTAGACTTGAATATAAATCTGACTTGCAAAGTTTACCCATTGAAACATAAGATATGAGACTACAAAAGAGAAAGTCATATAACAGACTGCTTCCTTTACTGAAGCAAATCCTTTTTTGCTCCTTAGAGAGTGAGATAGTATAATGTGGAAAGATTGCTCTTCTCACACTGGAAGAACAGTTTATTCATTGTTCTGACAGCATTTATTTGGATCTTGAAGAAATAGGTTATAGGAAGTATGGGAAAAATGTTATCTTTGCCACGAATTACCCTCCTTGGAAATCTGTAATATGGAATAATTTCAGTCAATGTCTTTTGAAGAATGTTTCTGGCATCAAACTCTTATTTTGAGAAACAGATGCTGAGGGTAGTATCATCAGAAAAACTCAGCACCCCATTGCACTGGAAAAAAACACTACCAAAACAACCAACCAACACTGTGAAAATCTCTAATAAGAAAATTCTGGCTGGAGATACAAGCAAACAAGTTACATGTAGATGCAGCATTCTAGAACCTCTGAAATATAGAATATTTTAGTTTGGAAGGGACCTTTGAACATATCTGGTCTACCCCAGTAAAAATAAGGCTTAATTTGTTGAGGTTGCTCAGCACTTTTTCTTTTGAGTTGAACATCTCCAATAAAGGAGGTTTCACAACCTCACTGGGCCCTTGGATGTTTGACTGCTTTCAGTCTGAATTTTTTTTCCCTAGCTCTAATAAAAACCTTCTTTTGATACAACTCACATCCATTGTTGCTAATCATCTTGTCCACCTCTGAGAAAAGTCTGGCTCTGTGTCCCCTATGAAACACTCACTTAAAGCAGACATTAGATTGCTCATTAAAAAAGGTTTGGCAAGGTGCTGAGAGTCCAAAACTGGACAGAGTGTGGTCCAAAACATGCCAGGTAAAAAGAGAATAATCGCTTCTCTTGACCTGTTGGCTATGCTTTTGCAAATGCAGCATAAAATGAAGTTAGTGTTCATTCCTGTGAAGTCACACTGCAGTATCATTTTCAAATTTTTCACTGGTACCCCCAGATCATTTTCTGCAGAGCTTCTTGTTGGCAGAAGGCCAGTTGATGCCTTCCTAGTACTGCCACAGAGGATTGTGATGTCCTGAGGACATGTCTTTGCATTTGCCCTTGTTGAAAGGTTTCTGTTGGTTCTTCTCAGTCTTTTGGGGTCCCTCTGAACAGCAGGAAGGGCGGCCAGGGTGGCAATGCCCTTGAGCCAGTTCATTGTCATGTGTAAGTGTGTACAGGGTGCCTTGTGCCCACCACCTGGGTAGCCAGTGATGTGAGACAGGAGGGGCTGTGGTGATTGTCTCTGAGTAACACCACATTTAATCAATCATCTGCCAGGCAGGCTTCAAACAGCTGATACACTTCAGGTCCGGGTTTTGCTCTTACTCTATTTTTAAAGGAATTTCTTTATTTAAGTAATTCCAGAAATTAACTCCAATTTCATGACTTGTTATATGCGATAATAAAATTAGTTTTTCACAGAGCTCATTGAGAGTACAGCTAAAATAAGTGTTGCATACAGGCTATGTTCTGATTATCTACCTGTGAATATTACCTTGAGGCTGTATAGAACTATATAGGTAAGATTTGTTGTATCGAATCACTGATGACATCATATTGACATTGTACAGACTGGAGGAGAAAAGAAGACACACTGTACTTTCCCATCTGAAATTTTTAAGCCTGATAGTTCTTATGGTACAGCAATGTCCTCAAGCTTCCTTTGGGAGCCTGAGGTAAAAGCAACCCATACTTTTCACTGTCTGTATGAGCTGGTTGGCTAGCAGGTCCCAGAAGCTCAGGTGACCCAGACTATCATAGATTTTTATCTCCATTTTATAGTCTAACTATACACATCTTCATCTGAGAATCCTAAAATCAAAACCTTTTGATACAGAGACATCAGTTTGTGGGTTAAAAATAACAAAAAGAGAACATTTAAAAGTATGAGAAACAGTGTCCTTTCACTCTGCTTTCTGCCACCTTAAGTATCAGTGTTCCTTACATGAATGCACAGGAGCTTAAATAAGAGACCTGACCATGCAGAAGTTGAAACACGTTGTAATGAGATGGCAACACATTCAAGATAGGAAACATTTGTAATAAACAACCCTTGGCTTTATTTATCACTACTCTGGGATATCTAGACACAGACACTAGTCTTGAAACCATAAAAGTGAAGCCAAATACATTCAGAAACCCTTTTTCTGATAAGCACAATCTCACAGGTTTTTTTGCATGAGTAAAATGAATGTACTTGATTGAATGGTACCAAACAGTAGATAGGAAAGCTTGACAACAGATTATCAGTACTTTGGGGGGAAAAAAAATCTGGTTATGTTAGAAAAGGAGTCTCTGAGGTATGTTTGGCAGTAAAATAGGCAGTGAAAAATAATTTACTGTTTTTTTAACCAGTATATCAAGATGAATATGTTCTTATGGGTCTGAAAACTTGCAGTTATGTCAGTCTTATTGAAGGACATAGACCTTAATTATAAAATTCCAGTAAGGAAACTATACACAATCAAGCTTCTGTAAAGATGCAGGCAATCCAGAAAAGGATGTCATTGCATTTTTCTATAATCACAAGCTGATTTCATCAAGTGATTTAATATACCATATATTAGATTCAATTCTTAATGTATCTAATTCAATCAGGTGATGTTTCTGGTTTGAAAGGTGATGCATCTTGATTGAAGTGAGGTGCTGGATGCTGTGGAAACTACATCTCATGCAGCAGTAGTGAAAGTGCCTGATTTACTAAATGTTACGTAAGATTCAGGAAGTGGGATCACAAATCTAATGGGTAACATGCCATTTAGAGTATAGTCCACCGCACAGACCTTGTTCCTGTACTTCAGTATGAAATCACATGTATACAGCATGATAGTTTATTTTCTGTCTGAATTTTAATGTATTTTGAAAACAAAGAGAATTAAAAGTACCATGAGAATATTCAGATCAGGAAAGTGCTGCTGTATTTGGGTGTACAAACTCATGACCTACTATTAAAGCAACAATAATGATTACTTTTGGGCATACAGGATGGAGGTGTTTGGGGTAAATGAGAACTCATACAGTTGTCAACCACCTTAGATTTTGAAGGTTTTGCAAAATTTATTCTGCTCAGCTAGCAAAAAACAAAGAAAAAGAAATATTTTTACAAGTAAGCAATAAAATTTAATAAGTTTTAATCTCTGAATACCAGATCAGTAAAGCTCAGTCAAACATCATCATCAATCTCCCTGTGAATCTTAGCTGACAAGTTTCATCGACCAGAAAGGTGCGAGAGGTTGGGGGCCAAAGATACAAATTAACTTGGCATATAGGGAGAAAATAGACAAAACCTTAAATATTGCATCAATATTAGCCAAAGATATGCTGCTGTATTTCAAGTTTATAATTTCCTGAAACTTAGGCAAGCATAGTGTAACTGCTAGTGATGTAACATGGCAAGAAGTTGGTGGGTTTCCTAAAACAGATAATGAATGAGAATGCTTTCTCATTTTTACTGGGATGGTTTCAGAAAATGCATATCTGAAAAATATCTCTGGGTTTTATATTATTTGACCTACTAATCACACTGAGAAAAGGCAAAGGCAAGAAGGCTTGAAGAAGCTGTGCATCTTATGCCATTCATCCAAGGGTCTGTATGCTCTGTGTTATCTTCAAGTCCTGTTGATGCTGAGTATCTTCCGTAAGGCTAATAGGAATGATAAGAAATATATTCCTGTAACTCTGTCTTTTGCCATAAGTGGAACCATGATGCAACTGAGTGTTTTTTCCCAAGGGATTATAATAGGCAACAACATGAAAAAGAGAACAGAACCCCAAGTGTTTTCCTTCTGTACTTCAGCATAACTCTTCATACCATAAACCATAACATTACTGGAACAGCACCAAATGAATGAAGCTCCATCTGCTATATAAATATAGCTATACAAAGGCAAGAAGTGTAATTTCTACATTATTGTACATGTGCTGTCTCATGTTTTCACAAGGTTTCTCAGTTCCATAAGTTTGAGAAGATGAATTTTAACCCCTGATGCAAGTGATACAATAAGCACGGAAGGCTCCACCCAAAATTGCTTTTCCTTTTTCCATCATTGTGCAGATAATAAATTTTCTTCTTAATGTAACCAGTTTTATTACATTCTTGAACTTAGAAGACAGATAATCACCTTTGCACCATTAGATTTGATTAAGTTAAACCAAGAAATTCCAGCTAGAAAGCACTGAACCGTACATTTCATAGGCCAAGTTTATATGAACATGAATATTTTTCAATACTAATGACTTGAAGGGGGTTTGTTTTTATAGTTATGCAAATAATTTTCCTAATTGCTTTCTACAGAAAATTAGCGCTAAGGATACATCTAAAAGGATGTAAGCTGGCATAATACAGTGCAACCAAAGCAACTGATCACACAAGTCAGGATCTGTTCTGAAAATTCAGACCTAAAATGTTCCATGTTTTAGACCTGTGTGTTAAATGCTACTCATACATAGTAGGGTATGATAATATTAATTCCATTAATTCAATTACTGCTATGAAATAATTTTTAAGTGAATGAAAATCTGGTCTTCAGTTTTCAGACATGTTTTGGGTTTTGATTATTAAATTTCTTTCAGACAACCCAGGTGGAAGAAAGATAACACTAATATTGTGTCATCTATAATCTTATTTTATACAAAACATCTAGTTTAAATAAGTGGACTGTTTAAAAGTAGTGGTATACTTCAACAGTCTAAGTAACTTCCTGTGCGGCTTTCCAGGTGAAATAGCCCATATGCAGCAAGGGAATGTGACAGTAAGTCAATCACAAAGACACACACAGGGTGCTTATAAAAGTGACACTCTGAGCACATACTTAGGATCTCTGCAGACCTTTACAACTCAGAGTGAACCTTTTTTCTGCCAAGATCACAAAATTATTGCTACATGAATGTGCTAGACAAAAGCTACCTTTGGAATAGATACACAAAGAATACTCTTATCTCCTAGTTTACTGCACGTATACCAAAGGAAAATTTTTTTATTTTTAAATTAAAACAAGGCAGTCTGTGCATGCCAATCAACCACATCTGATCCACTAAAATCTATTTGATCTGGCTCCAAGGAAAGCTAGGGAGTGAAGTAAATTCTTAGCTATCTAATAGGCCAGCCAATTCTTTTATAAACCGATAAGCAATATGAAATTGTATTTTTCAATTTGCTTGTGTTTATCCTTGTGATATACTTCAAATTCTTCATGTGATGTCATTGAGACCAGTAGTAAAAACCAAGGTTTCCAATGATTATACTGCTTGTTTCTACTCTTAGAAAGATTTGCATTACAGCTAAAGGTTTGCTGGGGTTTTTAAGTGGGGAAAAAGAAAAATCTTTGCAACAGATACTTCTACCTCCACACCCAGTGTTGGTCTCCTAATCCATTGCCTAAACTCAGGTGAATAACTGAGAGTCTTAGTGGGTGGGTTATTTCCCCGAGAGAAGCAGACTTTCTTGTTTGGAGGTCAATGGTGCCGCAAAGCAATAGAAGTCTATTAGGAGAGCTGCTGTAAGGCAGCCTGGGCATGCTTTTAAAATAGCGTAAATTTTGATTTTTCTGAGAGGTACTTTTTAGTTTTGCTTGGTTGAGGATGGAAAATGACTCCAGACTGCTTGCTTGAGTTAGGAAACATGACTCCCTACGTTTTCTCTGTTCCTCTTCCATGGTTTAAATTTCCATTTAATACGTACATATATTTTTGTAGGCTTTATAATAATGTAAGTTATTATGAAATTCCTCTTTTTTTTTTCTTATCTTCTTAATGAGTCTCCAGATTGTTACCCACATGTGTACAGATACATGTATTCACAATGAGGAATAAAAAGAATTGTTAGAGAGAGGAGAAATACCTGATAAGTACTTTTTTGTCTCTGCATGAATTCTCTTTACAACCTAGATTCATGCTTTGTTGGCAGTTAAGGTTGTTAACCAAGGAAAAAGAACCCCATAGCCAAATAAAAAGAAAGTTCTTTGAGTTCCTTTTCTTTACATGAAGGAATAAGCAAGTAAAAAGGTTCTTAGTTATGCATGTTCCAGTAGGCATCATGTTATTAAACAGTGTGAATGCAAACTGAAAACTTGATATTTTGCTGAGGCAATCATAGGGTATAAGGTGAAGAAAATTTGGCAGTGAAGTCAGATAGGAGTGAAATATATATTATATATATATTTATGATTCATCTTTCACACATTTAGCTTGAAAGAGTAGCTCTGAATAATTCTGCTTTGGAATGAAGTGGCCTACCAAAGCCAAACAACGTGAGAGACTTGGACTGAAAACATACTCACCATCAAGGCTGGATCATATGTATTGTGCTCATGACCAGCAAAGCTGTCTGAAAATATGTGGCTTTGCAAGTGCTTCCCTGAAATGGAGCAACTTAATTTGGTTACTCTGTAGGATTATCTGATTTTGAGGGCGCTTACGCATTGACTTGTCAAACTGAACTTTCAACAAAAGGTCTCAGGTTCCTACTAGTTCATAAGGTAATGATTAAGATTTGGATTTATGATAGATGTCTCACATTTTCAAAAGCCTCTCTCTTTCCAGGAACCTACAAAAAATGACGTAAGTCGGGAAAATCACATTCATTCCATGCACATGGAGGCTGTCCATGTGCCCATGGCAGAGGATTGGAACTAGATAGTCTTTAAGGTCCCTTCCAACCCAAATCAGTCTGTGATTCTACGATTCACAACTATACTTGTCCAGGATATCTGTCTTGACCACAAATGGTTGCAAGTATAAAATACTTCCTGTCTTCTCTGTCACTGTTAGACAGTTATGTATTGTTTCTCAGGGTAAGAAGGCCATCATCCTAGCCTGCTGGTGTAAACCTCTGATAACAGATGAGTAGGGCATAGCTTCAGAATGGCAAGGTTTAAAATAAAAATAAAATAGTAGCTAACAAATTTGATGAACTCCCACAGGTCTGCATTTCTGAAGGTGTTCTTCTTATTGGGCGTGTGTATCGTAATGTTTAGTACAAAATAAACCTCATATGTGCAAACAAGTTCATTAAAATTGCAAGAGCCTGTAGCGCATTTGTAACAGCTTGCCCAAAGGTTAACATTTATAGTTTTGCACTGCCAACATCCTGCTTTTATGGGGCACATTTATATGTTAAATTGCCTATTATGTTAAGCTGTAAGTTCCCATTTAGCAGCATCAGGAATAAGATTTGACTATAAGTGTTTAGATTTTATTAGTGCTATGCTAGTCTTCTTAACAGCTCAAACTTCCTACAGGCTGAAAATTTGCTCCATGCTTTGCAGAGGTTCTTGTGTGCATGATGTGTTTAGGAACAACTGAGGATAAGGAGCATGGCCAGGGAATGTAAGACACTGCTCACTGATTGCAAAAAAGTGCCTTACTGCATTTCACCTCTAAGCGAGTCCTAAATGTCATGTTTAAGCAATGATTGCATCTAAAACAATCTCAGTAACATCCTCTTCTCGAGTTAACAAGACCAAAAAGGTCAGCTGAAAATATTCCAAGAGTGTTTTTATTGGTAAGTAAATATGACTAGTTGCTTTGCTTTTGCTATAGGTTACTTCCCAGTGCATGACCTAACAGAATGAAGTGTGATATACCGGCCACATAAACTGAAATGGCAAATTTTAGCTGTATATGCAGTTCTTAAAGGTAAGAGAAATATATTTGCTAATGAAATTGAAGATCGCTCGGTCTTCCCTTGCTAACAGGTAGTTCTCAGGAGAGCCTGGGACTCAGGGAGTTATCAATAACACAAAATACTTCAGTTCAGCAGTTTGTCAGGGCAGGGGCTGATTTTAGATATTACTTTTGGAAACATCCACAAAAATTTTCTGTCCTTAGTACTGACTGAAGTCTGTCAGCAATGATTGACTGTTAAAAGTGACTTGACAGAAGAAAACAAAACTCAGGTCTTTAGCCTCAGCTTTCTCTGTAATTTTAAGGAAGGAAAAAAAAAAAAAGGAGAAATTGTTTTAATTTTTTTGTCCAAAACAAGATGTGCTGTTTTTTTCTGGGATAGAGTTAATTTCCATAGTTGATGGTGCAGGCCTATGGTTTGGATTTGTGCTAAAAGTAGTGTTGATAACACAGGGATGTTCTGTTACTGCTGAGCAGCACTTACACAGAACCAAGGTCTTGTCTGCTGCTCATCCCACCCCACCAGTGAGCAGGCTGGGGTTGCACAAGGAGTTGGGAGGGGACACAGCCAGGACAGCTGACCCCAGCTGACCAAAGGGATATACCCCACCATATGACGTCATGCTGGGGACATAAAGCCAGGAGAAGAAGGAAGGGGAGACATTCAGAATGATGGTCTTTGGCTTCCCAAGTCACTGTTACGCGTGATGGAGCCCTGCTTTCCCGGGGGTGGTTGAACACCTGCCTGCCATGGGAAGTGGGGAATGAATTCCTTCATTTGCTTTGCTTGCCTGTGAAACTTTTGTTTTCCTTGTTGAACTGTCTTTATCCCAACCCACGAGTCTTCTCACTTTTGCCCTTCCAGTTCTCCCCTCATTCCGCTGTGGGGGGCAGTGACAAGTGACTGTGTGGTGTCCAGCTGTGGGACAGGTTAAACCATGACACAAGACTGAGAGAACATTAAGATGCTGCTCTGCTCCTGTGCTTTTTCTGGCATGCTGGAAAACACTTTTCGAAAGATATGTGCTTCACAGTCTGACCATGCTAGTTTGGCAGACTTATTTGGGTTCACATAGTGTCTGTAAGAATGATGATCTCTATTTGTAGATTGTCAAAGAGCTTTGGTAATACAAGCCATGCCAAACCATCAGTGTTGTCATAATTATTGGAATGCAACCAGCTATTCAACCACTAGTGGAAAACACAAAAATGGAGCTTTAGGTTGCTCATAAAGAAAAAGAAATGTTTTCCAAGAGAGAATCTCAAAATGTATTTTGATAAAACAGGAAGTTTTTAGCATCAAGTAAGAATGATAAAAGTAATGTAAAATCACTCAGCACAATCCATAGCTGAGGAGGGCTACCTCAATTGCTGATTAAATAGGATTACAGAGAGTTTTGAGTGTGCTCTGCAGAACTCAAAATTTTTCAGTGATTGCAGGAGTGGGAATGAGGAAGGTACTTTCTGTGTAAAATACAATATAATTTCCAAGAGACAGAGGTCCCACATGAAAGCTCTGAGGTCTCTGTAGGAATCTGTCTGACTGAACACGCTCACTTTGTTGCCAGTAAAGGCTGCAACCCCTAGCAAATGCAGACAGTGCTTTACCTATTAAGACAATCCGTAGGGGAGAGACTTGAGGAAAATAGCTCAGAAAGTTGTTTTTTTTTTAAATGACCTATTTAAAGTTACATTTTTCAAATCATTTAAGGAGAAGACTTAGTTAATGCTACTTAATCAAAGTTCTCTGCAAATAACTTAAAGGTGACAGGTCAGCAAAGACAAGCTTACTTAAAGACTGTATTTTAAGATTTAAAATGCTAAGAGTCTTACCAAGTCTAATCTGCTAAGAATTATAATAAAGTATAAGAGAAGTTCAAACCTTATTTATTTCAAGATCAGATTTATTATTTTTTTAAGACCTTGCAGGCAAACCAACAGACAAGAATTAACACAGCAACTGTTTCTCTAAAAGCATGCAGCCTATCTGCACTCATGGTTGGATGATGACTGGTCAATTCTGTTTCCAGAATATTTAGGATTTCTGTTTGATAGTTTCCTATAGTCTAAATGGGTTTCTGTGTTCTAGGCAGTTGAAATTATTTACTTTCAAGGTTGTTTTTTTTAATAGAGACATGACATAACATCTGTAAATATGCTGCAACACTGTGCTAATTCCAAGTTCTTGGTTGTAAATTTATTTTTTAAATAGCTGTTGCTGTACTTTGAAATGAAAGTGGTGACCTTAACAAGCACTATCATTATTATGCCTTCAAGGGACTTACACACATTCTCATTTGCTCTGATATGCTGTATTGGAACAGCTTGGTGTTCTGGGCTTATTATTTTCCTGAAGTCACTGTAAAAAAACATGGTCTATGCATTGCATTGTCCCGTGTTGCTGTCTTCAGATACATTTCATAATAAACCACTGCACAGTAGGATTCTGATTTCAGGTTAGTAATTGGATTGGTATTTTAATTAGAAATGTGTACCTAGAACTTTTCCTATGTCAGAGTTACATGGTGAATATGTAATTGAGGAACAAAGCCCAAGTGATTTCCTACTTTTTATTAGGATAAGAAAGAAGTGAAGGGCTATCCAGTAAAGGTACTATAGACTCCTGGAAGGAGACTTCATTCCTGTGACGCAGTGCTCACAGCTGGGAAAGGAGAAAACACCAGCTAATGAAATGGAGTGAACCACAAGTGCAAAAATTTTAAAGGCGACTTGACATAACCACTGATATATTACTAGCCTAAATCCAAAATATAACTCAGCCTTGCAGTTGGGTCTGTGAATGTGACAGGATCTGAATGCTCTTTTATATCTGAACGCTATTTGAATTATAACAAGCTCAATAAGGGAAGAGCGAGGTTCTGAGTTGGGGGGAGCAGGGGAGGGCTGGAGATTGCACCATTGTGCATTCCCTGAATCAGTGCTATCCCAGCAAAAAATAATCCAGGACACGTTTTAGATCCATTTGAAGATTTGTGAGGCATATATGTCAAGCATATTAAGAACAAAGCAGCAGATCCAGACAGCTTTTAAATACCAAATGATGTGCTTTAGTTTGGAATGAAGCAATCAGTGTTTGGAGAATGCTTTTAATAACACTGTGTCTCCTTCTGGAAATTATCTATTCAGCGCAGGAAATTTCTGTTTGATTATTTCTACAGGTAAACACTGTATTTATTACATTCAGAAAACAACAGGAATTTACATAGCTGAGCCTACACACAGACTTGTAGCTTTTTTCTTCTCCTTTACATTTTTAATAAACATGAATTATATATGGAGACAGCCATGCTTTGTTTAAACTGCTGCACTAAGTACTCCTCGACTGCAGTAAATCAATGGTTTGCTTTCCCATACATTTGAATGAATGTAATAACTGGAATAAACAATTAATCTGATGGATACTCAGGAACTCTTTGTGACTAAGTTGAAGTAGAAGAATAACACTCTTTAATTGTTCGTAGGTTTGTCCTTTGTTGATGATCACACATTATTGACTGTGTATTATTTGTTTAATTATTTCATTCTCAAAGTTATTTTGAATAACTTATTCAGCGTTCACTTAAACTGATGCCTGAAAAAATTGTTTTCTCGATCTCCAACTAATAAGCCAATTAAGATCAGCTTTGGAAGCTATTAACCAGATTCCAGTTTCTATTTTTGCTACCTAATTAAATCTAATGCTCTGGGTACTACACTGACACTTGGGCACTTAATGTGTTGAAATTTTTAGAAAAGAATGCCAGTATTTGTGTAACATATGTATACACACATACATATATGTTAGATACTAAACATATATACTTATATATAAAATACCAAAATGCCAGTGGCTACATGCTTATTAACTTTAGAGACCGGCATGAGCTCCAGTTGGGTTATAAGGCTGTTTGGATGTGTCAGGAGACAATAAGTGAGTGAAATTTTTCTGAAGAGCTTTTATTAGCCTCCTGCCACCTGATGCCCTGAAGGTGTCATGGACATCATTAAATTAACGGCAGAAACAAGAATGGATGTACAGTGACATTCTATGGACAAGCATGAAACATTAGATAATAAATTTGAGGAGCTTGTTCCATTTTGTATTTCCTCATTTTAGAAATGGAGGAATTGGAACCACTTATGTGAGTGAAAGAAATACTGGATGAAATGTTCCTGTTGCTCTGTCTTTGCTAAGTGAAATCAGGGAACAAGGAAAATTATCTCTTCAGGACTATTACCCATCGTGCTTGCTGAAGCTCTTGGATTTTTTCATTAAGTGCAGAGAGGCTGTACTTAATGAAGAAGTTCTGGAAAAATACTGATTAGGATTGGCCTTGCACACACCCAGACCTGATTGTTGCCTGCCTAGACAGTAATGGAGTCAGTTAATAACTTGGTCCTGGGCAAACAATTTACCATGGTTAAAGAGCTGCAACAAGCAACCAAGTGGACCTTACATCACTTAGGGAGAGGAAAAAAAATAATTGTTTCTCCCACATGAAGCTTCTGCTTTCTCCAGCATAGCTTACATTCTTACATAAAGAACGTTAATCGTAATGTACACAACCATGTAACTGAGATCAATGCATGGAAGACATTCTCAGTTTCTGTTTGAGGCTGACAGTGACCAAACCTCTTTGGGACAGGACAAGCCTGAAGGCACAAGCTTGCCTTTGGGAAGCAAGAGTCTTAATTGATAGCAATAGTGTAAAAAATATTTTTCTTTGCTTTCTGCCAAGCCCATGAAAGGATTCTGAATAGTTTGTGTGCAGCCAGTGGTATTGATGTTTAAATGATCAAAAACTCAGCTTTGAACATTTTTGTCTTGAGGCCTGGATAATTCCTTATACTTTTTCAAAAATGAAACCACATCACTGTATAGCTGCTGAAGAAAGTCAAAACAAGCTCCTCTGTATGGCCACGTGCTAAAAAATTAAAAATTCCTGGATCGTCACAATGTTTAGAAGGCTTCTCCTAGCAGAGACTTCAGTTGCAGTGCTGTGTAATTGAAAAACAACCTAACTAAATAACTAAAAGTGTTATTCTGCTTTTTAAGTTTCCATCACTAAATGGAAGAGGTAGAGAAGACTTCTGAGAGATTCTGGGTCTCCATTTTGGGTAGACAAAACCATTTGGCATCATGGAAACAAATACATCCTACTTATTGCAAGTATCTTTGGGCATGTACCGATTAAGACAGTTGTTATAGTCCAAGACAGTATGAAAGAAGGGGAGGAGGGAGAACGCAATGCAAACACCAACCAGGTGACTCTCTACATACTAAATGGTGAATAGTCTGTCTTAGGCTCCAGTCTCCTCTGATGAACCACTGTCTGCAGGACAGGCAGAGCAAGCTTTGCATCAAGCACATTTTATGTATTTCATATGCTTGTTTTCATTGTGATCTGTGTGTGGGAAGGGAAATCCACAAAGAAGTATTTTTATAAAAATTAAAAACTTTAGAAAACATTTTCTTTTTTGAATGGTACTCAAAAGTTTATTTGCTAAAAAAGGGTTTGTTTCGATGGAAACAACTTTAAATTCACAGCTTGGATGAGATTCATAGGCAGATGACTAATTTGCTTAAAACTCATAGTCAATTCACATTGTCTTTGCATTACATCGAATTTCTCCTGCTCTTATGGGTAAACGTAGGTAGCTCCTTGTACCTACAATGACAGTGTTGCAATAGCTGCTGTAAATTTAAGTTACCAGTGATGCAGTTAAGGGATCTTTCCACTGGGTGGTAAATACCATTTTTGGACATATGCCTTTCTCCCTGGTCCTTCCTAACCTCATCAGGAATATATAGCTACAGCCTCAACCAAGTTTGCTTTATAGAAAGCCAAGTACAGAAGGCAATTCTCCCTGGGCATCTCCTGTCATCAAACTAGAAGCCAACCAGAATATTCCCAACCATCTTCTTCAGCAGTACCTTAGGCATGTCATGAACATTCAGGAAGACAACATATTCTAACCTTTACTCATCCTACTTGACAACACTGCTGAGATAAATAAGGCTGCATTTTATTTATCAGCAATGTACTCTGCTATACAGAACTCATGAACAAGAAATTGAGCCTGTGATGCAAGTATTCATATTTCACATAGTCACTGAGAGTTACTACTGTGTCTTGCTACATGCTGAGGCCATGGGCAGGTCTGTATCAGCCTGCTTAGACCAGGGTTGCCTGTACATCTAATTCTTGACTGGATTTCAGTTGGTGTCTAGCATGCAGATTGGTCGATAGTGGTAAATACAGGCATATAAATTGAAGAACCTGAGCCAGTAGCTGACATACAAGTTATCAGCTGCTATCTGCCCTGGATTTCAGCACACTGAATATGAAACCTCTTCGTTCTTCCATGAGGTTTCTGACCTGTAAGCATCTTCTTTTGTAAAAACTTGGCTAGCAGTCCCAAAAGGTAGCTGAAACGGTGTGACACACCTGAAATTTGAAGGTTTGTCTCATGATTATGTAAGTTAAACCTCCAAAATCTAAATAATTTTTGGTTTTAATTTCTAAAGAGCCACAGCGTGTAAGTTTGTGTATGAGTAGTCCACAGTGCTAACAGTTTGTCTCTTTGTAATTAATCAAAACCCTAGATTTATAGGAAAAAGCAAATTTTTTTTTCCTACAGGTTTTAGCTGTCTGCCCCAGAAACAAGCAGTCCTAGGAGATGCTAGTATCTGTGATTAGGGGAGGGGTAGTGCAGCTTCTCAAGAACTCATTTTATTTTTTGGCAGATCCTTTTAACACCTGAGGTAAAGGTAGATTAGAATAAGCTCTGCATCGATCTAGAGGTTAAGATGGTAAAAGAATTTTTTTATTATTATTATTATAAAAGACATTTCATGAGCTATCTAATTTAAAGAAGTTATCTGTATCTCAGAGGTAATATTGCACTTAAATAGGAGCCCAGATTTTAGATAAAAAATTTGCTTCATGTCCCAAAGTCAGAATTGACTTTTCTATAGCAGAAGGTAAAATATTACTAAAAATCAGTCCTTTTTGAAGAATCCTGGAATGCAGCTCACTCTTGCAGATTAAGTCTTTATGTCCTGAAATGCTTGTATGTTTGGGAAGGAGGAGGCAAGCATGCCAGAAATTCTGTCTAGTGGGAAGAAATAGCATTATTGAGTTAGCTGTTTCCTTGGTAATATTTATGAATAACCACACAAATTCCTCCACTGGTGAAGGAAACACCAAGAGTTGGTTAATTTGTTTTTCTTGCTCTCTTAAATTCCTCTCCCACACTGCTTTTCCTTGTTGCTAACAGTTTTTTCGTATTGCTTAGATCTTCCTTACTGGTTTTGGGTTGTGGGTTTGTTTTTTTCCCTTCCCCCAAAACTGTACTAAAACAACAAACCTGTGAACTCTTTTGCCAAACGTGTGCCTTTATTTCAGGCATATCACCTATTAATATGTAACCAAAAAAGGTATTTGAGCCTTAGAGTTTATTTTGTACCAAAACAACAGTAAGATGCTTGCATGTCAAAAATCCCTGCAACCTGGATTTTCTTCATATCCAGTATATTAAAAATTGGATGGAAGGAAACGCCAACAAACCCTCTTCATTTTGTCCTTGAAGCCTCACAGACGGCGCTACTTCATGAAAGGAACAGAGCTATTTTTTCCAGTAACTGACAGCAGGCCTGTGTCACTTGCTATAAGGATCTGATGCACTTTAATCCTTACGGTTATTCACTGTATTTCCACTTACTCAGGCACTTAAATTCTCTCTCCCTGCCTTTTGTGCCGTCATACGCATTAGTGTGCTTAGAGATGCAAGTGGGCATACCTAGCTGAACTCCTCCTGTCAAAAGCTAATCTTCCATTTCAGTTTTAGTCTATGCTAAAACTTCCTTAGAAATTATCATAAATAATGTGACCATGATGAAGTGGTCCCATTCGCCAAATTCATAACTGGATGTCTCATGTTTCATAATAATTTTAATGTTTAAACCTTCATTTGGTAACACAAGGAGTTATGGTAATTCCTTGGGTATTCCTCCGAATTATATGGTGTCAAATAGATGTTTCCTTGAAAAAGTCTGCTTGAAAACTTCGTGAAGCTGGCTGGTTAGAAACCTCCAAAGGTAAACTTCTGCTTGTTTATGAAACTGTAATTATCTAGTAAGAGAGACGATGTAAGTATGCTGGTTGGATAAGGCTGATGATTACAAAAAGCCAAATGACAATGAAAATGAAATAGGGCATTGAATTAAGATGACCTAATTTTATTTCCCTTCTCCCACTGACTGGCTTTAATAACTTTTAAGGACAATGCTGTTCTGCATGACCACACCGGTATTGCATCCTCTTCTAAGATGTGAGTCCTCCTCTGCATTTTTTGTGAAATATAGTGAAATTAAAATGACTGATAATTGAGTTCATAAAGCAGTTTAGCAATCATGAAGGGGTGAGCCTAGTTTTGATACAGCTAAGAGACTTGCTGGCATTAACTTTTGTGATACTAGGGGGAAAGAAAAAAGTCAATTCCCAGATAACATTTACTGGCCAATCTAAGGCCTGGGTGTCCTTACACTTTGTTTAACCTCTTTACAGATGTTTGATGGAATGTGGACAGATAATTGAGTGTAGGATCAAGTCTTATTCCTGGAATAGCTTTTAGGGCTACTGAAGTAAATTTTCTCAGTCTGATAGCATCAAGAAAGCGTTAAGTAAATGGAACATCTTGTATTGTGGTCAAAGAGATATGAAATGTAACACCATAATAACCAAAGAATTCTTATTATAAAGAAACATGCCAAAGAAAGCCAATAGCATTCTCATTTAAAATAAATAAATAAAATAATCACAAACAGACTTCAGAATAGGAAAACTGATTCCACTTTTTAAAATCCATAAAATTACATGCAGTAATAAAAGGTGTTGAATCCAGCAGCTACTACCTAGTATTTCCTTTTCCCTGTGTACTCACTGTCTGCTTTAGTTCTGTTGAAGGTGATAATCACCTCCTGCCAGACCAAAGGGAAAAGCAAACCATTATTATTCTCATGGTAGTAACAGGGTTTTTTGCAGTGAAGGAGCATGTGTGCTCCAATTATTTGACTTCCTGTCAGAAAACTAGATGTTCCTATGTTTGTTTTCTGCTTTCCAGTCAATGTGCTTACAGCACTGCATTTTCTAATCTTTCTGGTGCACGGGTTGACATTGCAGCACCACAGTATAGTCTGTTACCTTCTGTCACATCTGCTTAGATCTAAAGTAAGATGTATATACTAAGACACAACCTGATGAAACACAACACATTGGCAACATAAAGTCATGCTCTTTCTTGGCCTTGGGGACAAGCGTAGAAAATGAAATTCTGATAGAAAAGACACTGCAGGCAATACTGCTTTTGTTTACTAGATGAATTGCTTTAAAGAGATTATTCCTTTTTCAATAATGAAAAAAGTTTGCAATATTTAGCAAAAACATTTATGAAAATGTGTGATTTCAGCACGTGGTTTTTCTCACTGCCTATTTTGCAAATGGTAATGGCAAAGTCATAAATGAACAGAGGGCCAACCTAAGTCATTCCTACTGCTTATTAGAAACCAATTCAATATGTGATTAAACAATGCACAAGACTTATTCTAATCCTATACATGGAGTGAATTTTATTCTGTAGAAATAATTTTTCTGTAGCAAGATCATATATAGAAAGCATGTCATGACAGATTTATCAACAAATTCAATTAAACTAAAAGCTAGAATGTCTGCACTAGCAAAATTGTAGAAGAGAAATTGCTTCATGAAGTTAATGATAATGCATTATATCTACTGATGATCCAACCCTCTGATTCCAGTTAAGATTTAAAAAGAGAAAAAAAAAAAATCAGAATCCTTTGCACTGTCAAAACACAAAAGAATATGACCCTTTTAAATTTAACATGAAGTGAAGACTCATAAAGATGTTACTAAAATGGAATCGTAAGGTGTTTATTGCTGGTAGAGGATAATAGATGGGTTTGTTCAGGAAATGAAGCTACTGCAATGAGACGGGTCTTCTGTAGCAGACCCTGCACTGAATGTTTCAGCCTGTGTCTTTTCCAAGTAGAAAAAACATTCAAGCATTATTATATTTTCCCTGATAGAGGATCAAGCTGTGGGAGTCACAGATCGCAGCTAATGTATATTAAAATCTATCATTAATTAAGTTGGCCTTATTAGTACAATCCAGCCTTTATTAACTGCAGATAACTATACATCCACTTACTCCTCTGAACAGTTCATTCACACACACAATTGCATGGGGGAGATTCATAGGTGTGTGGGTGGACCAATGGCTGGGAGGACAACCATGTGGGAGCCATGGTGACACCAATTAGGTGGGTGTGGAAGATGCTCTAGGGTGTATGTATAACACTGGTATCTTTATTTGAATGAATCTGTGACTACCTTCTTGGATGCAGGCCAAGTAGTACACCCCCTTGTTGATGCTACTGTGTACTGGTGGCTTTAGACAAATTCAGTAGACTTTTGGCATTTTATCCATTTTTGCAGGTTCAGACAGACCATTAGTCTCTAGAGCTTGTCAGACCTTGGACAGCTTTTAAACACAATCTCTCAATGCATATATACCTTTGCTATTTTCTAGTAACTTCCTCTTCACACACATTGGTACCTTTGGGTCCATTTCACACCTCACACAGAATGGTGTGACACGACTCAACTTTCAAAAGTAGATGCATGAAATGGTATGATAACATTGTATTCCTGACAGGTTATGCACCGAGGGTTATGTGCATCCACATCTTGACTATTTGGACTATACTGACAATGTTGGTTTATGATCAAGATTTATTTTCCATGCCCTGCTGGATTAACATCTTTGCTGCCCATTTTTGGACAGGCACCTGAATTCAAGTAACTCATGTATTCAAAAAAGGAAAGAAAAGAGATGACAAACACTCTTTTGACTGTATTTTTCAATTTTTTAGGTCAAGAGGGGGGAAAAAAACCTCCACCCATTGTATTTAACTATTAACTGATGCTTGAGAAATAGAGGAGGACTTTTCTGTTGTGGTACTGCTAGATCTTGGCTTTCTCATAGCAGTCATTAGAAGAAGAATAAGAACGTTGATTTTGCTCTTTGAGAACTAGCTGCTTGTTGTATTTTCCATTTTGTGTGCAGGTTGCTGTCTGTTAAAGACAAAAAAATCCCACAACAATAAAATCAATGCAAGTGTTGAAAAGGAACCTTGATCTTTAATAAGCACCAAGAAGAACAGTAATTCAAAAAATATGAATGCCAGACTTAATTACCAGTGTACAAATAATGCATTATTGCTTTTTCAAGTACAGAAAACTGAGTGGAAGAAGTGAAAAAGTATTTCCAGGAAAATAAGAGTGGACTGATAAAATGCATTTGCCTTTCAACTATTTTATATCCTCTCATATATTAATGATGTATCTTAAATGATTTGTTAATGCAGGGAAAAATTTAGAGAGAAAAATTAATTCCTCACACTTAAAATATAAAGAAAAAGGCATAATTTTTATGTCAGTTGTTGGCAAGAATTATTGAATCACCTGTATATCTTTTAGGTTCTAGCCTGTGAATATTTTAGTGCATTCATCTGGGCATTCTGAAGATGAAGAAACTTTAAATAATTTATGATCCTCTCAGGAAAAGAAATGGTGAGTCTGCAGTCCTGTGTTTTGGTGGTGTTTTTCTTTTCTTTAAGATAATTCTACAAGAGAAGTAAAACACATGGATATATTCCCTGCCTGCTCCTGAATTAAGATACTGATAAAAAAATAAACAGAGGTAACAAGCCAAATATTGAGTCACTGGATTGAGCATAAATTAGTTGCTTGGTTCTCTACTGTATTAATCTGTCTCTAGATTTCACACTTATTTTCTCAGTGATTTCTAATTAGTTCTAAGGCTAGTTTTTATATACGTTAATTGATACCACAATGTAGAAAGCTTAGGGAAAAAATACAAAGTTGCTTCAGGTAAGAAGTAGAGCACATCTGTCATCTGAGAAAAACTTATCTACTAAGAGGAGAATTAATGATGTCTAGTGCTCAGCTTTTCCAAGATCTCTGTCCCATTTCACGTATAATTTGTAAGTTGCTTGCCAGGACAGAGCCACCCAGCACAATTAGACTTTCATGTTCTAACAAGAGCAGGAAGAGCTGCCAGTGAAAAAGACAGGCAAACCAATCCTAAAATATGTAACAGTTTGCTGGGAGCATGAGAAAAGATACATCTAGGGATGTGCTGGGGAAAAAAAAATCACCAGCTATGTGGTCTTCTGTTCATTGACACCATTTTGAAGGCAATATGTAATAGAGGAGAAAAGGGGGAAGGACACCAGCTATTAGATATTGATATCTGCCAGTTCTGTAGCTTTCAATTACAGCCTCTGGTGTCTGCCTTGTAAACACTTAGATATTTAAGAGAAGCAAGAGTGCAAATGTAGGAGTAATATGAGCTACTGTGATGGACTGTAAGAAGTCCATTATCTTTTGCATTTCTTTGCCAGTCTTCTGGTCCTTCTCCCACTTCCCAATCTGCTCTCTCCTAATATTACAGGATTTGATTGTTGATACTGAATCCTGACACAAGAAGCGTGTTCACTGTTACTGTGCGTATTTAGATAGGGATCAACAGAGCTTGGAAACCAGTCAGAGAATAGTGCTTTGTAGACAAGTGCAGCTAGGTAAACATAAAGGTATTTGTGTACGTGTTTATTTCATGGAGTTGTGTTATCCTCTGTCTTTTAAAAGCTGACACCAAAATGTCATAGTCTAAGCTTAGAATCTGTTTATTTTTTGGTGTAGATTGACAAAATTTGGCTTATTAAAGTTACTGGACACAAAATGGTATCTCAAGACATAGTTAATTATTTGGGTAATCACTGTAAGAAGAGAACATATTTATCTGCAGCTGATTTTGCACAAAATTGCCATTACTTTGCTACTCCTCTAAAATTTATCTGGTTTTGTTACTGTTACAACGAACAAAGAAATAATTTTTCCACATCACTTTCAGCCCCAGCCAAGTTTAGAGGTTTCAGAGGTACCTTGGTAACATGCCCCCAATATATACTGGAAAATGTTGAGCCAGAAATCCTTTTAATTCAAGCAATTAAAGAGGTACAGTTCTGAGCAAAGCAGTTTGTGTTTATACTCTACATGTTATGCAATTAAAAATATAAATCAAAAGCTCTTCAGGACTGTGCTGATTTTTTAATGAAATCAATGTCAGCATCTAGTTAGTAATAAGAAACTCTCTATAACAGATTCTTGCAAGAAGGAAAGTTATTTCAGCTTCAGACTGATAAAAGGATTATTAGAAAACAGCTCACTCTGTGTGTCTGCATGTGTGCATGTCTGAATGTTTAAACAATCTTGAAAAAGAATACTTTGACAACATTCACCTCAACCCCATGTAAACAAGACTGTCTCATCCTACTAAAAGTGAATGAGGACATATATCTAACTTTGATGGATTCGGGAATGCATCTTAGACTAATGATAATCCTGATAATGATCCTTTCGAAACTATGGTCACGCTAAGATTTTGTGAGAAGTTTTCATAGTAGGTTGGTGGGGTTTTTTTATACCTACCCACTGCCAGCTTGTCATACTCACTAGGCTTTCCTGCAGTGGAATACTGCACACTATGCAATAGACTTACTATGCAAAATGCCAGCAAAAAAGGTTGACATAATGACTCATTACAATTTAAATCTTATTACACAAAGCTTCATTCAAGTCAATATACATAGTACAGAACCGCAGGGGTACATTTTAGCCTGGTGTGAGAGGAATGAGTCATGCAATTCTCATTATGGTTAATAGAAGAAACACATCTATTGCTTCATGTAAGCCCCTGGAAGTGCACCTCGCGATTCATATTCAAATCACATTGGGCAGTGGCTACTCCAGTAAACAATCAAACAGCTGCAATTCAAACTTTTAAGTTCATCTGATTCAAACTTTTTTTTGAAATTACGTGACATTGTGTTGATGACCTAATACAAATATGTAATTGGCAGTGATGAGGACTCCTAACAATTGCCATAATATAACTGAAGCCTTTCAGAAACCTTAAAAGGGAGGGACATAAACCACATCAACATAGATCACAGTTTTCCTCTCCCCTTGTTATCTTTACTGGCAAACTTTAAACTTTTCCCTTCCTTGACTTTTATAAACAGTATTGTCCGCACAGAAATGCTGTTATTACCAAACCCAGCCACTCCCTTAATGAATTTGAGGATATATTTTTCATTATTTTTAATAAACTATGCAGAAGACTATTTGCTTATGTACTTATGGGTTTAGTTGCTTGTTTTACTAATGACTTGTTCCAGCTAATTAAAGGAAATCTCCAGGAAATCTCTTTCTTCTGATAAGTAGGTTGCACAAACAGCTTCAAGGAGAATGCACCCTTCGAGCCATAAATCTGTACTTATAACTGCCAAGTCTATTTGCATAGTTCGGGGTGGTATGCTTGTAACTTCAGTTATTTTATCATTGCAGATTCATGTGCTGTTGAAAATAGATGTTTATTATTAGTTATTGGGGATTTTTGAAAAAAAATCCTGTAAAATATTTTTAATAATGGACAATGTTACTGCAGATTATAATCAGGCATAGTTTTTACTGGGAATGTCTACGTCAGAAAGGACTGTCTGCTCAACAAAAAAAATCTCATCCTATCTTTCAAGGTAACAAAAGTGATTCTCCTCTTTAGTGTTTTAGTGCAATTAAGGGATTTGATTTATAAATGTGAACTGCAAGATCCAGCTGATCTTTCCAACCTTTTAATTTTTCCTAGAGTTTGCAGACAATGAATCCCCAACTCTTAATTCATACAGACATTATTTACTGCCCTCTATAAACTTTTTTTTTTTTTTTAAATAAAATCTCCAATTATCTGGGAGATATTTTGAAAAAAAATAAAGTTACATGTGTTGTGAAAGCAGAGTCCAACTCAAAAAACCCCCGACTTTATTAAAGATGAAAGCTATATAGAACGTGTGTTTGAATTCGTTTCCAAATGAATTCAAACGGCTCTTGCTAAATCCTCAAAGAGCAGAGAGGTGCAGGTTACTAGTGCAAGGCTGCTTCTGCAGAATGGCAGCATCATCAGGAATTCAGCTTCATTGCCGAGGTTTAGCTGAGAAGCAGTAAAGCACCCCTTATCCAAAGGGCTTGCAAAGGCACTTTCTAAAAAGAGCAGGATTTCCATTGTGTCTGTGTTGTGAGCTTGGCAGAGGTATTCATCAGCCATTATTGATTTAGAAGAAGGCATGGCTGGAGTGAGGAGGATTGATCTGAATCCTCCCTTGGCTAAGTTAACTATTGAGGGATCTATTCATATCAAGATGAAGCATTGAAGAGTGACCTACAATGATAGGAAACAGGAATTTCTTTCTTTGCAGTGTGTCTGAAAAACTCTGGCTTGTTGTTCTTGGGTTTGGGGCTTTTTTTTTTTTTCCTCCTCCCATTAGCCTTCTGAAACATTATCTTTGCTAAGTTTAGCACTTCTTGATTTTGCTGGGCAATTCTTCAGGGAACTACAGAGTAGCAGTTTCCTCTGAGATGATCTGGTGAAGGGATAGAGGAAAAAGAGCTATTGACTTTATATTCAAGCTGCAGTCTTACTTCTGAGAAACTGAAGGCAGCAAAGGGTATCCAACAGTAGCCTGGTTTAGCTGTGCTTTCTTAGTCAGCCCCGCTCCCTCTCCTCAAATATATGAGCATCTCCCAAAGTTATTTCTATGGCCAATATTGCTATCCATGCCTTTCCTGTTTACATATATCTTCTAGAGGAGTCTGCAACTTGTCTTTTTCAGAGGCAGGATGATTAGCTGAGGACCCAGGAAAACCAGTCTTGCATTGTCCTTGTTGATGTCCCTTATCTGGATAGCGGCTGGGCTCAGACCTCTTGGCTTTGTAATCCTGTGGGCCTCAGTTTGTCCATTTTGACCAGCTTTCATCTCATATCTGCAACATCTTTCTGCATATCTTACAAGTACAGATTTGCCTTACTGACAGCCATCTGAAATGCTTCTGCAAGGAGCATTTCTTTAGTCTCCTCTTTGTATCCTTCCTTTTTTTTTTTTTAATCACTTCACAGATAACCTGACCATCATGTGCCTTTATGGCCTTTCCCCCAACTCGTCATTTCCCATGAGTTACTGATACATCAAGTGCCACCACTGATTAGCTTCTGATCTCACCTTGTTCAGCTGTTTACTGGAGTTACGGACAAACATGTTTCTTCTTTGCCTTGTTCTTCACACTCTAGAGGTCCTTTCTATGAAAAGAGATGCAAACCAGCACAGTCTTTTTCAGGGGGAAATAAATACTTTTTTCTTATATACTGTGCATTCCCTCTTTATGGCTTCTACTTGGCTGAACAAACATATAAGGAAATTTTATCTCTCCTCCCCAAAAAAAAACCCTCAACCAAACTCCCCACAGATCTATTTTTTCTATTTTCCTATTAGTCCTTAGTCCCACCTTAAAAGACTGTTATTATTCCCACAATAAACTCAGCAAAGATATAACTGTGGGTGCACAGAGCATACTCTTTTTGAGAATTAAGGTTTTCCTTAAAATTCTGAACATATTAATAACTCCTTTGCATTTGGTATGCAATGCGGGACCTTTTGTTTTTCTTTCTGATTATTGCAGTGAGTAGCACAACACATTCCCTGATCCATAAGTAAGGCCTCTGCATGCTAAAATACAAATAATAATATTACTCTTATTAATAAAAACATTTAGAAGCAAGATCAAGATGATAGAGTTTAAGGCTGTTTCGTAATAATTTTACATAAACATAGAACTGATATAATTTAGAATGTTACCTGCAAAACAAGATTAATCAGACCTGACATCTCTGTAAAGAAAAAAAAAAAACAACAAAGGATAGTATTTTCAAATACAGAGTAAGCATGGAATTCAATGATCCTGAGTAGCTCAAGATCTTTACTTCATGCTTTGTTTTTTTAATCGACAGATCTTTATTAATTTAAGAACTTCAATCATAAGAAACCTATTATATCTATGAACTTACTTTCCCCACTAATTGTGCTTTGTTTCGTGTGGTGGAGCACCAGCTGTTTGTGGGATTTTAGTCCCAGGGATCAGATTAAAGTCAATCTGAAGTAAAGTTCCCTGAACCGTGCCTAATGTGGTTGTTGGGATAACATTTCAAGGTAGGGAAAGAAAAAAAAAAATCAGACAGAATATCCCTTTGAAATTGTTAATCATTAGAAGGAAGATTACCTGCCTTCTTTCGCATGGATTCCTGTGAAGTGAAGAAATCACAATCACTCTTTTTATGATTAATTAAACCATGAAGGAAATATTAATAGTCCAGTTCTTCCTGAAAGAAGACACAAATTTCCAATAGGGGGAAGTTCTGAAATCCAGAACAGAGAAGGCTCCAATACAAGGCTGACATTTTATTTTTCAAAAAATTTTGTGCTGTAACCCAATGAAATGCTCTGGCTTTTGAGAGTTTCATTACATTTATAAACTTCTCATCTTTGCTGCTGAAACCACCAGACTGCTTACTGTGGTCAAAATAAAGTGATCATTGTAGTGAGTTCACCTTCAAATCATCCCATATATCCTTTATATTGCCTTTACATTTATGAGTCATAGCATATTGATTTCACCCGTACATTGCACTGAGTTTGACTCTCCCTTAATAGACAAAATGACTATTTGCTTTCTATAAATCCTACTATTTGTGTTTCTTTTCTTGTCTGAGCTGTAATCTGTGACTTACAATAGGCTACTGCTCAGTAAAATGGTGAGGTGCTACTTCAGCCTAATATTGTTCAAATAAAAAAAAAGTCTGACTGCCAGTCTATTGTTACTAGTGCTTTTCTAGTGCGTGTTCTTTAAATTATCTGACTTCCCAATAAGTGGAACAGTGCATTATATTCACCTGAAAACTGTTCAGATAATTATCTCATACAATATTTGATCCCTTCACGATGTTCAGTGTTGGATACTGTTCCTTGCTCCACACTGTGCAGTTCCGATTTCTCATTCAACTTTTGTAATGTTGACTATTACCCTGAATTACACATCATACTGCATTCATTCCTTCACTGTCCTGGATATAATACACAGGACTGGACTGTCATTACTACATCTTTCAATAAATTTTTTTTTAAGACCTTTCTTGGTACTCTGAGGTGGTTACAGGTTTCTGATCTGTGACCTGAAAATATAACACCAGATCTATTTCACACGGTGAACAAGTGACCATGCTCCGTAACATTTCTTACAAGTGCACGTGTCACTGAACCCCACCAACTCATACCTCTCCCCTGGGTCTTCCTGCTTCCTAACTTACTCGTTCCCTGTCAAAAGCTTTTGTCATATTTTTATGAGGAGAGGTATAACTCTGACCATATCCATTTTTTATTAAGAGATCAAGTGAGATATTAGACCCCATCCACTTTTGCCTTTTCTACTGTTGTGTAAAAAGAACAAAGAAATTCAGGCAGGATACATAGTACTCACACAATAGACAAATATGCCTTAAAAAAATAATTTGAGACAGAACAAATTCTTTAAACTAAAATTATTAAGTTTAACCCAAACTGAATTAGAGGCATTTGGCTCCTTTGTTATGGTTACAAAAAGGAAAGGAAAAACCCGTTAATAGATCATATTTTGCTTTTCTTCTCTCTGAGCATGACAGCCATGAACAGCTCTGCTCAGGGAAAAAAGATCTCATTCATCTTTAGTGCCAAATTATCAGGCTGCACTCATCGAGCATCTTGGTTTGCCTGTGCTTTACTTGTCTTCTGGAGAAATGCCATTATTAAAGACACTTAGTGTCTTTAACCTTTCATCAGCTTTTGTCTCCTCACAACTTTTGCAGATTTCTTTTGGAGAATTTTCTTCTCCAAAAGTGAAAACAAGGTCAGCATCTGTTTTGGAGAAATGCTTTTCTAATCCACTGGATGATGACTGCAAAGGAAAAGTGTTGAACTTGTGAAAGAGTTTCTATTGTAGATCTCATTGGAGATTTATTTTTTTTTTGTGCTACAGTGCAGCTGATTTAGTATCTATGATATGCCATTTTTTATCTTTAAAAACATAAAGTTTGATGAAATGATGTGTGTCTGGGATCTGCATAAAAGTAACAAAGAAAAAAGGGTTATAAACTCTCAATTAGCAAGATGTATTGGTACATTTAGTAAACTGGAAGACCTGAGCCTCATGCCTTATGAATTTAACTCCAGAGAACCATTCAGTGCAATAGATGGTGGTACTCCCCCCACCCCACACCCATTTTATTATGGGAAATTTATTATACAAACTAGCACTGGAAAATAATCTATTAATTTTAAACAGGTACGGGCATTTTAGCAGGCCAATAAGCTAAGTCAAGCAAAGAACAGATTAACTATATGAAAGGTGCAGTGCCTGCACTTAGAATAGCTCTCAGCTGCCCTGTTCTTAAAGAGATTAAAGGCATGACTGCTGTGTATCCCTCAACTAAGTGTTATTCCTTATAATGCTTACTTCCAAGTTATTTCTGTGATGGTCTCCAAACATTGGACTGCTCATTGCTGCATAAGACTTGAACTGCCATTGTTTGACTACAGGAAAAGCTACGCAGCAAAATTGCATCACTTTTATTGCACTGAGAATCTTCCCTGTCCCTTGTCCTCCTTAGCCCCATCCTAGTTTAAGTGTGAAGATGAGCCTCAACCCAGTGAAGAAAGCAGCCCTTATATTTGATGGAAGTTCTGCACCGATAATATGACACCTATTTCATTTAACCTCAAGCATATACCTACTTTCTAACAGATAAATTCAATTAGATTTTATGCATGGAATTATGAAAACATGAATGGTGAGGGAAGTACTATCATCACAAGAAAAAAAATGTTGGTGTAAGTGGAGCTACCCGTCTACCTCTTGACAGAAAGGCAGGAGGGAAGCATGGCAGCATTGTTATATAGCACACAGATGAATGATGGCTGAACAGAGCTTTCAGGCCTTTTAATCTGTTCTTTGATCATCTCTGAAATAGATCAAGGCAAAGCCATTCCTTTCCTCTCTGACAAAAAGTACTTACTGACTTCTCTGTATTAAACATAGCCTCCTTTTCTACAGGGTATCTGGAAATTTGGCTCAGGAATATCACCTACTTACTCCATTTCACTCTGCTCACTATAAAGGTTTGACCCTGGAAGAGCTTTGGACCAAGTCCTGTGGTACTTCATTGAACACCCTGAATAATTGGGGCATGTCCTTCCTGAACCGAGGCAGGTATGATCCATAACAGGAACCATAAAGAATAGTGAAAGGAACTAGTGAGAAAAACTCGAATTATTTGTATATCAACATGGATGGCCTTTAAAACTAAACAGAGGAATTCTAACAAATGATGCAAGTCATGAAAGTTGATATTATAAGAATCAATAGATACCTACTATGAAAAAGCAGTGATGACTAGAGTACATTTATCAAAGTCCTTGCACTTTCAAGAACAGATAGTACCATAGTGTATGTTAAAGATGGACTAGGGCATAAAGATAGAGCAGCACAAGAAAACAATCCATTTGGGTCAAAATCACTCTTGAAAAGAATGATAAATAGCCATTGAGGGACTATGGGAATTCCTTCTATGTAGTCCAAAAGGTTACCTTAACTCATGACTTGATATCTTGATAGTATTTATTACACCAAGGGACAAACCCCACCTGCAATTGCTTTTTTTTTCTCTCATTGGAGAAAAATGCTTCTGGCAACAGTCAGGCCTATGTGTACTTTGCTGTGAAAGTTCACCAGGTTCTTCAACAAAAAGCCAGAAACCCCACAAAGTAGGTTATATTTTAGTTACAGGATTAGTAAACAGTGAGCATGTTAAATGAGTGATAGAAAAATAAACTTATTCTTGATTAAGGCATCCCAAGTTTACTCAGTTTAAATCTAATGAAGAACAAGGAGTCTTATACAGAGAGTTCCATTTTCAAAAGTGCAAGAAAAAATGTAAGGAAGTGCTCTTTTAATTTATTGTTGGTCTCTCCCTGCATTCGCTGGTATAGCTTCTAAACTTTTTGAAACAAAGCATTTGGAGAATGCAAACTGCAGTATAACATATATTGAGACAGAAGACCTGTTCTCTCAATTCTTCTCCCAGTTCTTCCCTCCATTTTATAATACCTGACAGTTTTGAATGCTCCTGCCATGTGTATGCACAGGTATTACTTTGTATCTGAAAATTATTTCTGTTGCACCACTGACTTATGGATGCGAAACACAAAACCTTAAATAGCTTAAAATTTATCAAGTTAACAGTAGTAGCATTGGCACAGGGGATAAATCCATTTTTTGACATCCTGAAGACAGTGTTAAGTTTTCTGTTATCTTATTAAATTGTATCAGACTTGCCTTGCATAGAGTACAACCGGGCTTGATAAATGCTTGGCTTCAACTATACTCTCCCATTTATTTTCACACTGTCAGACTTAATCCATAACTGCTGTTCAAAGGCAGCAAGCAGGAGATGAGGGTGCATCTTGACTCAGCTGGTAGCTGGCTCCTGGCAGCCAAAAGATACACTACTTTATTATTATTCAGACTGCATCTTGACATAATTTATTTTCATTTTTTATAATCTATTCTCCAAGGATAAACAATTTATAATCACATGATTTAATTAGGTTTTATTTTGTGTCAATTTGCTTAATCTCATTGACCATAAAGCATGGATTTTTATTAAAAAAACCCCAACCAACAACAAAACAAAACCAACTGTAATATCTGAAAAACACATAGAAGACATAAATGCAAAACTGAGATTGCTGGATTGAATATAAGTCTATGAACGCATCTTTTACTCAAGCTGAACACAGTATGTATATTACAATGGATAGACTTGAATTATCTTCAAGACTTTAAAGTGATGGGGCATTGGATTTCACTTCATCTGGTACCTCCATTTCATATGTGGCATTTAATACTAGGGACAGGCACAAGAAAGGAAAGCTCATTTTCCTGTGAGAGGGGGTGTGTATGTTCATCACCCAACAAAAGTGCGTTTTTCTTTGTCTAAAGGCTTATGTAGAAACAAAAGTTTGGATCCTAAAATGGAATTAAAAAGTTATATCCAAATAGATTTCCTCAGATGAGCTGCTGTGAGGTCATAAATAAAACAACGGAAAACAGATTTTGAGCATCAGTTCTTCCCATGCAGAGTCATGCCCATCAGTAACATTCCTCTTGTATTTTGATAATATACCTGCCAAGGAAAGTCAGTATGTTGAGTAATTAACAATATGAATGGTATTCTTCTAAGATAAGTATTAACATTAAAAAAACCAAACCCAAACCTGTAAATATATGAGTTAAGTTTTGTAAAACCCTTCTATTTTAGCTGTTTGTATGCAGCTGAGAAATTAAAAGGTTCTCATTAGGTCCTCATTTATGGCTACTTAGCCACAGAAGAAACTTTATCAGATATTTCTCTTTCAGATGCAACCTTTTAGCAGATGCTGGGAGAGCCCAAGGTTAGCATCTATGTTTAAGTAGTCTTTCTACAAATGAAAACCTGATAATTGTGCTTCTACACAGCAGGTAAATCATAACCTAGACAGAATAGCAAAGATAGCTGTAATCTGTTGGAGACTGTAAGAAAACTCACCTGTATTACACCTTGAGGTGTTTTTCCGAAGGCAAAAGACCCACAATTGGTATATACACACACAACAGTGCTATGAAAACAGCAGTAAAGGTACTTGGCTATTTCTCAGAACCCACCATCTCTTTATTTTCTTTGGAATTTCCTCAGTAAGAAGCAAAAAGAACTAGTGGGTGGCATGGGCCACACAGCAGGTACTAGAAGGGCATTGATAGAAAACCTTTGCTAGAAAGCAGATGCTATGCTGGGCTCACTACCACTTCTGTCCTGACATTTTTTTCCCATGCTCCTTACGTGTCAGTATTATTTATTTTAGTAAATGCATTGATTAAGAAATAGAGGGTATGGTGTATCTGCACACTGGATGCTAGCTTATCCTTTCCTTCCCCACCATTTTATCACATAAATGAAAAGGAAAGACGCAAATTTACTGGTCATGAGAAACACTCTAATTGCCTCATATTCTACATGTGTTTTAAAGAAAACAACACAAGCTTAGGAAAACTTTGGTAATGCTGGTGCCACTACTAAAGGTAGTGTCATAGTTGATGGTCTCTGAGTCAAAAACCACCTTCCTTGGACTGCAGGTAAATTCTGGCAGCTGGGCCCATCCCTCTGCAGGGTTTTGTACTTGGAGTAGCACTGCAAAAACCTCTGCAACAAAAAAGAGAGCTTAGCTAACTTATAGATTGCTTGACACAGCAATATAATATCCTTGTCACTGGAGAGTTTTAAGATTAGATTAGATTAGACCAGTCTTTTGAGAACCAAATCAAAATCACTGGCAGCCACTGCCAGTTGTCGCAAGATGCCCTTGCCTCAGGCAGCAGTCCCATGGCTGCATGCTCAGCTACACGCTCTGGCCAGGCACTGGGATCTGTCACCGTGCTTTTGTGCTCTCATGGCACAGTGGATTGCCAGGTGCATACTTCAAGGATGCCTGGGTTGGATGAAGGAGTCAGAATGATGTAGGAGGGCAATCCTGCCTCTGATAGTGGCAACGGACTAAACAAGCTTTTCACATTTCAGGGCTTATTTCTGTGCTTGATGATATTTTACTGCTATACTTCCTCCTAAAGCACAAATCCTTCAACAAAGACTACCCATGGGCACCTTCATGGCATTTTTCTTCAACAAGAATGCCTTTTGTAAGCACAGCTCCAATGGAGAGAGGAGGAGAGTTATCTGAACCAATACCTTCCACTTCTTCATTGAGATCATACTGAAAGGTACCAAGTCATCTGACCAGGTGGCATAAAAAGGAGTTTGCAAACAGATCCTGTCTTAGAGAAAATTAGGTATGTTCTGAGAATATTCAATCAGTTTCTGAATGATTCATGGGTAGGAAAACAAAAGAAATCAAAACGGAATTTTGTCAGGTTACTTCAAAATTATTTACAGCAGTGGATTGCTCCACTTCTAAACCTGGTAAGGCTGTCAATGCCAAACGTGGTAGCAGAGTTGAATGTAAACTCCAGATGAAATCTTTTAAAACTTTATTCAAAACAGAGACTTACCGTGTGAGTTGGCAGTCAAGGAAAGAAAACCAACCCTGAGGCATGTGTTGTATGGACTCGCTGTACCTCTGCTATAAAAGGCATGTCATAGGAAGGTCTTCACACTATAAGGACTGGGAGAGGAAGGAAAACAAAGAGTAAAGAGGGAAAAGAAAGATCAACACAAATTGCATGAAGAATCAATTACAGCTGCTAATTATTCTTATTCCTAAGTAGCATAGAAACAAGATGTCACTGAGTATCATGCTAAGTACTAAGGTGGTTGCATCATTAGGATTTTCACTCATACATGCCAGGCTATTAGAAGACATTGGGATGTGTAGCAGGGTCCAGTGACACCAAGGCACGCTGGCACCATTGATCTGTGTGAAGCTCCTGCGAAAGCCTGTCTCCCAGCTCTGAATCCCGCAATTTCAGTGTCACCACTAGAGTCTCTATATATCATTCTGTGTGGACACTTCTACCCTAGAACCTCCATAACTAGGTAATAAAATGTGACTCCATGATATTACTTGGCAAGTAGACTTGATGCCGGAAAGCAATTTTTTAAAGTGGAATTTATATTTTCACAGCGTAGACACTTGCAGCCGTCCAAGCTTTGTTTTGTTTGGGAACCTGACAGCTTTTAGAGTTCTACTGGTTCTAAAGGACACTTTCTCTCCCTCCTTCCTTAAATTGGGAAACGATCTGATAAGGCTGTTTTTCACTGGTTTGTACTGCGCTTTGCATAGGCTGGGATGCCTAAGCACTTTGTCAGCCGTGACACCTATATTCACTCCTTTTAGGTAACTGAAGATCAATGGTCCTTTAATAACATTTTATCTTATTCTTACTTTTAACTCTTCTTGCTGCAAAAAATGCTCCATGGGGGGGAACTATGTCACTGTGGTTGTATCATCATTTTCCAGCTACTATACTGCAGGGGGAGGAACATTCTCAATAGCACGTAGCATATTTCACTGTTTCATCAGATATATTTATTCATAGAGCTTGTTTATTATGAAGACATGTTAAAAGTGAAAATAAAACAAAATAAGTGTTTCTGGATGTTCCTATTCATCATTAGAAGCCATTTGAATTGCAAAGATGCCACTGTATCAAGCAACCATTTCCTTTATCCCTTGGGCTTTTGAGAATCTTATTATAGTATCTGAATTGTTCACTTGATTTGGGATGTTAAAAAAAAAAGAAAAAAAGAAAAATGTTCCATTTGTTGGTTCCTTTGCAATCATCCTGGTTTCAGCTGGGATTAAGTTAGTTTTCTTCCCAGTAGTTGGGGTACATGAGAAGCTGGGGGGGGACATAGCTGATCCGAATGGATATTTCACACCATATGATGTCATGCTCAGTGTATAAACTAGGAGGGGAAGCTGGCTGGAGGCTGCTGCTTGGTAACTAGCTGGGCATGGGTCAGTGGGTGTTGAGCAATTGCTTTGTGTATTACTTGTTTTGTATATTCGGTGATGATGATGATGATGATAATTTTCCCTTCCCTTTTGTCCTATCAACTGTCTATCTCAACCCATTTAACCTTTTTTTTTTATTCTCTCCCCCCATCCCCCTGGGGGGAGGGTGGCCGAACAGCTTTGTGGTGCTTAGCTGCCTACTGGGTTAAACAACAGCAATTAACTGAATACAGTGTATTGTCCCCTCCAAATATCTCCCTTCCCATCATCAAACTGCTAAACGGCCATCTCAGGCTATTATACAAGTATTGCTTAATCTGCTCTAAGAGGTAACTGCTGATTTCTACAGGTTACTGACGTATTCAAAGAAACAAACTGATTGCTGCACCTTGGTATGTTCTCACCACCGGCATCCTTGTGCTTCTGGTGCTGGTGGCTGTCACCCACTCACCGCAAAGCCAGCTGAAACAAAAAACCCTTCTACAGGAACTACTGGAAGTAGATCATTGCACTTTTTCACTGTCTCTGTTTTGCTTTCTGCTTATGGGTACCAGGCAGGAGGGTTCTAGCGCTAAAAGTACTGATGAAGCCTGTGTGTGGTTCAGACTTTGGCAAAAATCCTATGCCTTCCTTATCTTCACTTAACTAAGGCATTCAACCACGTTGATTTCCAAGCAATTTTGACCTGCTTAAATTATCCCATCTCCAACCAGTTGATAATTAAGCTACTAATTACTATCAGCAGAACAACAGTGATGGTCCTGAGGACTTCTTGCATAAAAAGGTGAATAATGAAACCAGGAAGTTTTAACCCCTTTATAGAGACAGAAAAAAAGGAACCAAAATTTAAGGGATTCTGTTGTGTACCAGGAATATTGACTTACATGAAACACAAGCTCTTTTTTTCTCCTCACGCTTACTTTTTCATCAGCATAGTTACAGAAGAACTATTCTGAAAACAGAATCAATTGCTAACCACTGTTGCAAACCCACTTAAAAAGTTGGTGACGCACCAGAGAAATGGAGCAGAGGATAAAGGAGTGACAGCACTGAGCTGTGAGCAGTGTAGCGATGTGAAGATCTATTCCCTGCCTATTCTCATTTATTGAGGCAGAATGGTGAAAGGAGTCCAAAACTAAGTATTCACATTCATTACCAGGGAAAAGGAGGGGAAAAAAGAATTTTCCCTTTATTTCTTTTGATTTCAGGAGTGATTAGGTTCAGTTGTGTCTCTTAAATTGCTTGGTAAGTGTTCTATCTCTGTCATTTCTATAAAAAGGATAATATATTTCATTGTAGCATTTTCACTCAAAAGAGATTGGAATCATAAAGAACCAGAAAGAGGGGGGCAAGGTAGTATTCCGAGGTCATTAGGATGTTTTAAGAGTTGTTTCATTGTCTGACTGAAAGCACTGTATCACCGTTCTTCATATTCTGTAAATAGGAGAACTGCCTCTCCTGAAAACCAGCATTAGTGGTCATTATAGGATTTTTTCAGGATCTATTATCCTCCGCTAAACTGCTGAACAAAATTAATCAGGATATTATTCTGTGGCATCAGACGGAGTTAAATCTTCCTATAAACACCAGCATTCTGTGACAGATGACAGCTGCTTTGTTAGCAGCACCACGCTAAGCACTATGCAGCCACCAACAGCAGAAGTTTCCTGAATGGGGATGTCCCTTGGCTTCAGCATGGCAGGATCAGAAATGCCAAAGTCTGCAATAACAAGTTTTTTCAGAGCTTTCTGCTCGACTATGACACCATTTGCATCCCATGTGTGATGTCATCACCCTGCTGCTGCAACGCCAGGCATGAGCCAGGTTGGAAAATGTAGACAGAGGACCCAGGTGACATCTTACACCTCCAATCTTTTCTTGGTAAGTGGACTTGGTAAGTGCTGCAGAGTGAACACAGGAGAGAAAGCGTTGAACATATTTCAATGCAACAGGCTAACAAGCTCGGTATAGTATATTGTAGGAAGAAAAGGTGGAAAATCATTGAGGAAATAGCTAACAGTAAAAATATATATCAAAGTCCAGATTTTGACTTGCTTGTAAGACAGACCTACAGCATCTCAGCATCATTTGAGATTAATTCAAACTCTGGGATGGAAGCAAAGAGCGAATTATTAGGGTATAAAAATTTATGTCCCGATTAAATATTACCTTTGTGATATCTGCCCAAACTTCTTACAAAAACCCAGTAGAAATAGGAAACAGAAATTTAACTATGCTGCTTTGGAAAAGAACTCAAAACTTATAGCTTTTTTTTTGTGTGTGTTAGGAGAGCATTTCCAACAACTTCCTAATGCAAGCTGAAAAAAGGCAGCACATAGTAAAATAGCATCGTTATCCATGCATGACAACTTCAACTAGTCCTTAACACGCTGACATCACAGCACAAATATGAATAGGCCAAATATGAAGTCATTATTCTCAGAGCCAACAATACTTTGGAAGTCAGACTTCCAGACCCAGAGGAGATGCCTTTGTATTTAATAACCTTTAATAGATTTCCCTTTCATGATTTGTTGGCTCATACCGAACACACACATTGTCTTTGTCAGCTGAAACACAGATGGAGCCTGTTTTATGCAACTGGTGCTTGTGCACTCGGTATATTACTTAGTTGTGTCTGTGAACATTGTTAGAAGAAAGGAGGTATCAGATGTTAGAAAAGACTATTTAAGGATTTCAAAGACGCCATCTTTTTTATTAATATATCATAGACATATATTTTAGCTGTGTGAGCAAATATTTTATACTGTTCATCAATCTCAGACATAGGGTCTAAATTCATCAGTACATTACAAATTTGGATTTCTTTATTTGTCTTAAAGGAGGAAGAGAGAATAATAATATTGTGACCCTGATATGTGATCGAAATGTGTTTAGATGTGTCTTAGTATAATAAATATTTTGCCTACTGTACCTGTTAGGGAAACACTAGAAACATATCTAGCCCTATTTTAGGAAAAAATAAAAGGAATAGAGATTTCATTAGTGACCATAATTTGTAAGATTCAAAGAAAAAATATCTGACTTGCCAGGAGCCATTTAATACCACCATCAATTCATCACCCATTTCCCTGACTCAGGTACCAAGCTTAGAACAGCATGGAGAATGTATATTTTGAAATAGATCAATAACCATTGTCCTTTTTATTAATTACCAAAATTAGTGTTATTGTGGGCATAAGGGCAATCTTTGAACCATAAGGCATGTTTCCAATCAGCTGTCAGCATAGCCAAGGGATGCTTCCAGAGTTCAAAGGAATTACATTAGATGTAATTGAAATCAGAATCAGGCCCATGCTTTTCGGCACTCTTGTTTCTAAACTTATAAAATAGCACCAATACTAAAATTTTACAGTCTATGGTAAAGGTCAACAGATAAAATATTTGGAACTTTTACTCATGAATATATTTAATTTGCTACTGCAAATGATTTCGATTACATTTTACAAAATGCATAGCTGCTTCTCCTTTTGCAATTAAAGATTCCTAATAATACAGTCAAACCTTCTTAATCATTGTTCATTCTAGCATAAAGTAAATCTTGCTGTGTTTGAAGAGAACCTAGTCAACTTAACAGCATCCGTTCTTGTTCCTTTTTATTTTACGAGATTAGAATACTTAATAACCTTTACCATATTTGGCTGCAATGGAAGTGTGAAGAAGAGAAAAAATAGTGCAGTGGATTATATGGCTGGGACAAAACTCAGTTCTGTAATTAGGTTTGGTTCTGTTGCTTAGCTTTGCAGAAAAAGTAAAAATTTATGGTTCTTTTCACCCAAGATTCCCCTGCAGAGTTATATATAATAGTGAACCTTGGTTAGAGTCAGCCTATTATCTGAATATTTGCCAAAACCTTTGATTTTTATTTTTTTTTCCTTGCTTAAAATGTTCCAGGTCAGAGGAATATAGATAGAAATACTCTGAACAGTCATCGTTTTAATTACAAATAATGAAGACACTAAAACAGCCCTGGAAGGCTCAAGTACACTTACAGTCATCCTTGTAAAGACCCAGAGAAACTCCAGTAAGAGTCTTCAGACTTTGAAAGTCCAGAGTTTGGTGTGGCTGCACTTTGAGAGATCTACTGCAGACTGGTCTTGGGAAAGATCAGCAAGCCTTTATGCACATCCCCCAAAACCCTCAGCAATTGAGCTTGGAATTCTTTTAAACACAAGCACAGTTTTCATTAAAAAAAGAAAAAAAAACAGTTTGGGCTAGTTGATGGAGAAATGAACCAATTTGAATGTATTGAAGTTCTTTGCTTTGCTACAGTGCTTTTTAAATGGTGTCTAAACAGTTGGTCACAGATTTATTTATGTTTCCGTGTAAAGAAGGAAAATATTATCATTTTCTATATGGGAAAACAGTTTCCCTAATTATTTGGCTCCTTCTTCTACCACATAAACACAGCAATTTGTACCCCTCTCCTTCAACTGGCTGCAATTAGCAGCTACATTGCAATAAGCAGATTATGTTAATTAAAAAATCAAAACTATGTAAACAATGGGAAAGCTGACTAGCCATTTTCTATTTTTGCCAACTGGGAGGAACACAAGAGAAATTAGTACCAAGCTTAATTTTGCTGTTTATAATTCAAGCTATTTGCAATAAATAAGAGCATTTTAAAGGTATTTTTAATCAATTAACTGTATCTCTGCACTAATTGAACCACATCCCACATGAGAAGTTTTACATCTGTATGAACAGAAGAAAAAGTTTCCAAGAAAAAAAAAAGTAAATAAAAAAGTCTAATAAGGTGCGAAAGGAATGGATTTGCACACATCATCACCACAGTGGCATATTAAACCCAAGTTACTTCCATGCCTGAGTTATCCTCTCAAAAAGTCATAGCTAAGGATGAAAGTATAACTTAGTTATTACCCAGCACTCGTGAATAAATTGCAAAGTTTTAAGATGTTGCTACAGTTTCACAGAAGACATATTTTTGGGTTTGTCCTTCTGTTTCCAAACCAGGACTGTCTAATGGGGGTGGGAGGCAAAAGTGGAATTTCCCTGTTAGTACATTCCCGTACGTTAGTACGTTTCCTCTCTGCCATGGGGATACCTGCGTATCACACACTGAGGGACTGCCACCAACAGACAAACTGCATGCACCACAGGGAGGCTGTGTGCATACATAAGATTTATTGTCTATAGCTATGGACTGCCATTGACAGACTTTGGAGAAGAAGAAACAAAGTGAGGATCTAAAGCCCTTCTTCAGCTTTATATAGGAAACTCCCTATCCTGGTGCAAGAAAGAGACAGCATGTTTCCCTCCCTAAATTTGCACTACTAGATACTGCTGATCACAGCTTCCGATGAGGTATTAAGATTGTTTCTGTGGGGTTTTTAAATGACTGCACAGGAAAAGAAAATGCTATGGAAATATGTAATGGCTCATTCAGTCTGGGACCAGATTTTCAGAGTGGCCAGTACAGAAATAGTAGTTCAGTATATTGTTTCAATTACACCCTTGATCTAAAGTCCTTTAGAAAATGGGGAGATTCTCAGAAGATGTGAAAGCTGCTGATAGATGCATTATTCACAGACCCTTAGGAAGCCACATAATGCTAAGTGTACAGGAAAAGACAACAAGAGCATGGGAGCCTTGAAGAGGGCAGAGATTTAGAAGAGCTGGCCACATCGTTAAGAGTTTGCACCTACTCTCTCTCAGTCATTTGCCGAGTGGGAATACCGAAGTGCTTCATGTATATTATGTTAGAAAAACATTTCTTCTGTTTTAAGGGCAACACTGATTTCCTATCTCCTGCTCCCCTGCAGAGCTCACAGACTGTGGGAGGGCTACTCAAAGCAAAAGTGCAGTTGATCAGTTCGCTTTTTGTACTTCCACTATTTTCCTTTTGGAGACATGAACTTTAAATGAGCTGCTATACAAGCTTCTTGGGGTCAAAATAGAGGAAATCACATCCACCACAGAGACATGCACAGCAGAAACCCCAAATATGACCATTATGTTCAACTCGGCAGTCTTTTTCCTGTTGGTAGGTTTTTGATACAAGCTTAGCATCAAGCCAGGCTGTCAAAACCAATGAAATCTATTTCTGTGACATTGAAAAAGCTCTTGATGAAAGTCAATTGCTTTTAGGGAATGCTTTTTTAGAGTACCTGGAATCAAGACAGGAGAAGAGTTGGGTTTTAGCAGAATTGCTGCTTTTTCTTCTTAATTTCTAAGAAGTGACGAATGTGCGCTAAGTAAACCCATTTATTCTGCAAACAGTACATGTAGTGCTTGATTTTAGTATGGCCATTTGCTGAGACTCCTGTTAACAGAATTAATCCTTTTGCTAGATCTTTTCTTCTGGAAATGTTGTAGGGGTTTAGCTCTTGATGGGACTCTGTTTCTGGGTAACACACAGAGCAGCCTTCAAGCTTCTGAGCCAAAATATTTTTACTTTTCATACTATAGACAGAAGAATATCAAAGAGGATAAGAATGACAAAAGGGAGGAATAGCAGCTTGGGTAATGCCAATAGTACTGGATAATTTTTTCTGTATTTAAGCTTTCACAAGATTTCCTGTACAAATACTTTTTTTATTGCAGTAAGCTACTACTATTAAGAAGTGCTAGACTTAGTACAGGAGGCATTTGCCTGCACATACAGCGTTTCTGATGCTTTCTAGGCTTTCTGAACTTACAGTATATGAATACATAGTTTATAAGATCATTCAACAAACTTATCTATTCCAGAAGATTTTTAAAGCAGAATTTAAACAGCTTGTTTGCTTATAAAGAGTTTTATAGACTCTTTGATTCCCATTGAGGAAAAAAAAAAGGCAGAAGATAAATATGCCAGCAATAAATATGTCTCTGGTGGTGTTATGAATCATTAATAGTTCCTTTGTATGGATTTCCCCAGCATGGAAGCTAACTATGGATGTTTAGATGATCACTTTACAAAAGGGTTCACTTTTACGTCTCAATCCATTCTCTGCTCGAGGTGTAATGAAAGCAATTGCTGTGTTTTCCCCAGCCAGTTATTATAATGGTATGAAAAAAAATTACTTAAATATTGACCTTGTCAATACAACCAAGTTCACATGAGCTAAAAGTAAATCAAACAATCTTTTAATCCCAGGAAAATATTTTAAGGCTTTTCTTTTTATTGTTTCAAGCTCACTTTTAAGATCATGGTTTATGACACAGTAGTGATTCATGCAATCACCAAAAGAAAGCTGAGAAAAGAATAAAACAATGGTTATCCACTTTTGTAGCTCTGAATCAGTTTTATGGTTTGTTAACTCAAAAGCAATCTGTACTTTCTAAAAAAACTCTACTGATTGTTACTTAATTTTTCAATAAAATAAACCTACCAGCAATTTTCTCATCCAATATAAATCAAACCAATACATCACTTAACACTGGCACTTTTCTTTGCTCCCTTTCCAGCTGATGCTGCTCAATTTTACCCACACAATATATATTACATCTTCTATTCAATCCAAATGATACTTATTACCATTCCTCCAAATTCTGGTCTCTGAACTAGAGCCAGGGCACAATTCAGAGTCTCCAATTCTACATGGGGAGAAAAAAAAGGTACTTCAAAACAGAACTCAAACTAACAACACACCTAGCTATTAAATCAACACAGTCTTTGGGTAGAGGACACAGGTTAAGTTTTACAACTTAGAAGGTTTTAATGCTGATGCTGTCGGATCTATGGTATTCCAAGGCCTATTAAGTTAACCAACAGTTATAAAAAAAAGCAACAAAAAGTGTACTTACTAGATGATATTTTGTCTTCCTAGAATTGTAGAGAACCCTCAAAAGATTTTCTACTTCCATTAATTTTACTGCTATTTTCCTAGAAGTTTTTGTTCTAAAATCTTTTAGTAGGTAAATTAATGAAGTGTGTTCTAGCTTTGGGATGATAACATTTGGTTGTTCAGAAATTTAATTGATGCTATAAGGATACAGTTGTGTAGCAGGTTTACTAAAGCCCTACCATTCATTCTGGATATCATTAATTTATTTGATGGTAACTTTGAATAATTATTTTATTTTTCATAATATGAAACAAGACAAGATATAATCTGCTAAATAAAATTATAAAGAGAAGATGCTATGGTAACTTTTTCCATCCATGGATTGGATTAATTTCATTGAGTTCAAAACATGCAAACCTGTTACTTATTTCTCCACTGCTTTTCTCAATGCATATATTATCTTTCATTATTTTAAACTCTATCATTATCATGGATGAAATCCAATGCGATTAAAGTTACAAATCTCTTTTCAGTTGCCTACACTGTTAGTTATGCTACCAGTTTCTCTATGAAGCTGTCCCAAAGGTTCCACAGACCTTTTAAAAAATGTTATAGAGTGTTTATGTTGTAATGAACTCTGTGAACAGTGGCATTACTGCATTGGTTTGGGCTGAAGTCACAGCAGTATGCTCCAGACCCTGTCACTGAGTCCAGGACTCAAGGACCCAGCTTTTATCATGCTCACTAAGAATTAATTTTCACCAGAAGTCTCTAGTTGCTGGTTCTCAGAATAAGTTAATTGTGATGATGAATATGATGATGTGTTATGGTCTAGACAAGTGGTCCATTCTGTGGGTGGGGAACTGGCTGACAGACTGGACACATAGGGCGGTGGTAAATAGCTTTTTTAAATGGTGACCTGTCGCAAGTGAGGTCCCCCAGGGATTTATACTGGGCCCAACCCTGTTTAATATCTTCACAAGTCAACTGGATGATGGGATCAAGGGCACCCTGATGAAGTTTGTGGATGATATCAAATTGAGTGAGGAAGTAGACCCTTTGGAAGGGAAAGCCACCCTGCTGGAAGCATCGCCTAACAACCTCATGAAGTTCAACAAGTGTGAGGTCTTGAACCTGGGAAAACCTGGGAATATTGCTCTTTCACATAAAGGAGGTGGTAAGGTTTTGTTTACTTAGAAAACAAACAAACATAGGGAATTAGATTAAAGGCACTGAAAGGGCAATTTCACAGTGAGGCCTTTAAATGTTAGAGATAAAATAATGTTACCCATATCTCATTGTCTCTTTATGCCTATGGTTTATTGCTATATTAAATTTACCTATACTGCTTTACCTTTCAGTGCCCAGAGCAGGAACCCTATTCAGTACAACTGAAACCCACAGTCAGCTGTTCTTGCAGCCCAACCCACCCACAGGTCCTCAAAGGAATGTCATAACAGAAATTCCTCTGGGATTGCAACATTTTCCTATTTGTGTGAACGACTTCGCTATTTTTAAGAGTTTGGGATGGAGTAGGGTTGGCAGACAATCATACAACCATTGTTGTTTTCCTCCCACTGCCATTCCCTGCCCCACCAAGAGCGATAAACAAATCAAGAGAGATGTGCAGAGCTCACCTTCAGCACGACAGTCCTGAGTGACCAGAATGTTGAGCTGACAAGGACATAAAGCCTTGTAAGTGAAGCGTGTTATTGATTTGTATGCAGCTACAGTGCAGAGATCAGGGGAAGTTCAAGGCTATACACTGTTGTTAAATTCCTCTCAGATTAGGGGGAAAAAATAATCTAATTACTTTCATCAAGGTACACAAAATGAAAAGTCTATTTTAGTATTTCAAATTTAAAATTGATCAATTCCTTTGTGCAGTTTACCTCTTGAACTGATGGAGGCTTTGATCCATTATGTAAAGAACAATTATATCTTAGCATAAATTAAAAGCAAGCATTTTGTTTGTAAAATGGATGTTCTCTTATGTGGGCATTATAAAATAAATAAAATCAGGATCATGACTCAAAAAGATGCCTGAAAAAATTATGATTACTTAAATTGCTCCTTTTACTGTTAATACAGATGACCCAGGAGCGATTTGCCCTTGGAGCAATCATTTCTCATTTTATTTTTAGTAATTTTCAGGCTGACTCCAAGATTCTTTGCAGCCCCAGGAAGGTCTGAATGGTCTGATGGTTTGGTTTTGCTATGCTCATTGGTATTAATATTTTATCCACCACTAGCATTATCATCGATGCTTAAAAAAAAAAAAAAAAGCATTCTAAGAAGTATCTAGAAAGGAATTAATTCCACGTGATTTTCAGAGTCTTAGGCCTATTTAAAATAATCTCATCTGTCTGATACAAATAAGTCTTATTTAGTCCTTCCCTGCCCCCCAGTTTGATTCAGCTTTTCTCTATTGTTGTGGCAGACCTTTCAAAATGTGTTTGATCAGGCATTCTTTCTGCTTGATGTTCTGTGCCAGTGATTGACAACAGTCCTTTGTGAGCAAGCATTTAAGTAATGATGTACGGACTTGTTAGGGAGCTGCTATGTCAAGAAGAGAAATGAACAATAAATTAGAATAAAATGGAATTGCATTTGAAACTTGGCTGGAGGATTTTGCATTTGTGAGGACAAAGGACATTTGACAATCTGAGTCATCTCGCAGCTTTGCCTGTAGCAACTGTCAAATTAGTTCTTAATGCTACAGGGAAAGGGATTGAGTCACAGCATTGCTTAAAGTTAAGAGGCTCATCAGTAAATCGCTGGCAATATTAACAATTATGAGCTACACATTAATATGGTGAAAACACTCTGAATATTATGCTTACAACAGAAAGCCAAGAGGTGAACATAATTTTGCTTTCAGATTCCTGTGCCTGCTCCCAGGAACTAAGACTTTATACTGGGGAAGGCAGAGGAAAAAGGACTAAATCAATTCAAGATTTTCTAGACTGTGTGCCCTCACAACTATATAACAAGAGGAGTATCAGGCACTAAATGTGGATTTAGGAAATTGTAACAGGAAGTGAGGAAGGGAAGTGCTTACCTGCATATAAATTCAAGATTCACATGCATGCCTGTCAACCCTAAATCGTGCCTGGAAAGATCCTTTGGTTCTCTTCCTTCCTCTCAGGCACCTTTGATTCCATTCCTTCTCTACAATAGCTGGAAGATGTGACTAGGTGCCATAGTGATCACCTTACCACCAACATGTGGTTCAGATAATGAGTTCAGATTGTGTGGATTGTGTATTCGTACAGCTGGGGGAGGTAGGGGGGGTGGTGTGGGGGGATGGCAGATGAGGAAGGATTGTGTCACATCCATCAGTTCCACTCCACTCTAGGAGAAAACATAAGTTGCCTGTTAATTACAAGCCATATTAGAGAACAACATCATCCTTCCAACTTCCTCACATGCAGAAGAAACTCTTAAGAGTGTTGCACATCAGATGTCAGAGGCATTTAAGTTGCTTCAGAGAGTGCAGTCTCTGTGGTTGATTTGGGTCAGACAGCACTCTAGTGTTAGAAAGGCTCACACAGAATCCTCAGATTTGGACTATTTTTTGAAATTTGGTGCTTTTTCAGGCCAGCACTGACTTTCATGATCATTTCATAGAGTGGCTTTCAATATACAAAAAAATTAAAATTATACACCTGCGTTTTATTTTTAAGACTGAAGATAAGACTTAACTCTCCCATATGATGATCAGTATAATTCCACCTCTTTCAAAATCTCTGTAGGTCTAGCTCAATATGCTGTATGATATTATGAGAAATCTATTGTGCCAGACGCTACACCACTTTTCAAAGACACAACTGCACAATTGTACCATTTTCTGGCATGAAAGGGGTCAGAGTGGAAGAGAATTAGATATGTTGTGGGAATGGCCTGAGGTACAATTGCATTGACAACTCATAATGACACTATGGGATATCTTCTTTCATAAGCTGCACAGGTCTTTCACACAGTAGGTATTGCCTTTTTAAGTGCTTGCACACCTTAATGAAGTCCCGTAACACTGACAAAAGAAGGATGATGAGTACATTCACCACCTGAAGAGTCTCTTATAAGTGACGCCAGAGAAAGAAAATTCCGGATCTCTGCAAACACTGCACTAATGAAACGTCAAGTGGGATTGGTTGATCAAAATTAATTAAAAAAAACAACCCCAAAACCTCAGAAACAAGCAAAGAAATTAAGTAACATATGGAACTCCTCTGATACATATTTTTAAGGGCATATTATTTCATGTGTCCCAGCTCCTACATGGAGCAGAGATGTCTGTCTTCTCTCCGAATTCTTTGCCTGGCACACAAAAAATACGATCACAGGATCTCAGATATCTCCCAACCATTATGAAGATTATGCAGACACTACAGCTATTCACATTTGAAATTAGTCAACCTAGATTTGTTGGAAAGTCATTGCAGGTTTGTGAGAATTTGTGAGTAGATGTATTTATAATCAGGTTGGAAGTATATTCAGTTCCTTAAGAAGCTATACTGTCAGTTGGATTGTTAACTGAACCTGAATGCAGTTCAACTCAGCTGGACAAGTTATAATAAAAAAAGGATGAGTTTTTTTGGTAAATCTGGTTGAAACCAGAAAATGGCATCCAGTCAAAGGATTTTGTAATAGACCGATTTCTATTTTGTGCTGTAATTAATTTTTACTAAATGTGCTCAGTAGAGGTGGAGGTAAATACACACAATACTCTCAGTGTAACACACCAAAACTATAGTAAAAGTTTCATAAGATTTAAATAATAATTTATCAACTAGCTTTAAATTGACAGAGGTCTGCAGGACTGGCACCACAATGCTTTCTGAATTATAAAATTGACAGTCATGAAAGCACCTCTCTGATGCTCTGTTCTCAGAATGGCTTTGCAGGGCTGTTAGATTGCAGTTTCATTTGTCATTGAAAGGCATGGGAAACCAGCTCCATAAAATGGTTCGATATTCTGAATTTTAGATTAAAAAACGTACATTATCATAAAATATGAGAAATGTCTTTGGACACAATATCTGGTTTCAGTACTTTGCGGCCCAGGTTGCACTTCCAAGTATTTTTTGGGTAAGTTTTCTTTTCCTTTTTGTGTAAGAATATTTCCAGCCAAAACCTCTAACAAGGTCTGAGAAAATATTTCATTGTATAGAAAATAATTTCAAAAGGAGCAACAATTTAAGTCATGGTCTCCTAAAACTTCACGTACAATTTATAAAATACCTCGTTAATTGTAGCAATGTTGAATGTGTCAACCTACCTCCTCTGACATGGTGTATTTTATTTTCACGTTGCAAATAACTGCTGAGAGTTCTGAAGAGTGTAACACTGAATGAATTTAGAAATAAATTCCTTTTCTTATTTGAATAAAAATAAAATATTGAGCTAAGACCCTTGTCTTTGAACATATCAACATCCATGCTCCCAAACACCTACCTCCCATACTTGAAGAGACTTCAAACTCAATCCAGAGCTAGGAATTTTAACTTTCTGGTTGCTTTTTCTGAGGAAAACTGAAGTACTCATATGGTGTTGGTCTCTGGAAGCTCAACAAGAATCTAAAAAACTTACTCTAAACATGTGCAAGCTATGGAATATCAACATTGATGTCTAGACAAATCCCTGGAGAAGAGGGTCTAATTTTCCTGACATCTTTTTATTTGTTTTCAAGTGGAACATTCCATTTTCTTAGACTTTATTATGTGCCTTAATAAGCAAGGGCTCTTCTGCATTTAGAAATGGGTTAAACAGCTGAGAGGAACTTAAAAGAAAACCCATGCATGCAAATAAAAATAATAAAGAACAAACAACAAACAAACAAAAACCCACCAAACCAGAAAAAGAGTAATTAAAATAATTTGTTTCTTTTTTTACGAAGAGCCCTGAGGAAAGGAACCAAGCATTATACACTGGCTTGATGTAGGGCCTTTTCTCTTTCCAGGGAAAATATCAATGAAAAACATCCTGAGGGACGTAAAAACAGAAGATCTGAACTTAATGAAGGTTGACAATGACTATTATTGATGTCCTTATCACAGATGACAAGAGGTTTAGGAGACTGTTCTAGCATATTGACACTGAATTGGTTCAAATGCTCTTTTTTTTTGTAAGCTAGTTTATCATCTACTTCAGAGGCTGTGTTGGAAAAACTTGATCTGCAGAACAGCATTTGTCACCCTTTGTTCCCCAGATAAGAGCACTGTCTTCCTGTTAGTCATCTTTCAAACTGAATAACAGCTGCATTAACACAAATTATTCTCTGTCCATCAATTTTAATTTTGAGATGAAAAGCAAAGGCAAACTCAAAGTGGAAGAAGAATACTTCAAGAGTAGTTTCTCCCCTACCCTCCTACTACCAACTTCCTTTGACAAGAAAATGAATTCAGATGCTAGAATACAAGAAACTTTTCTACATTAACAAGATCCAAATTGTATAATGGTATAAAATATTCCTCAAAAGATTTCATCAATATATATTGTACAGCTTCACTGAAATGCTGATAAGGATGTTAAATAATGAGGAGAAAAACCTCCAAAACTAAAAATACCTAGAAACCTCTTTATCTCCAGATACAAAGAATGGGCATGGTGCCCTCAAGGTACACAAGAGGTCATCTAAGAAAAAGCAGTCTCAAATGGAGTACATCCATGTTGCCTCTGCAATCCTTTCCTAAAGGGATACAGGTACATGCCCATTCATTAGAAGCAATACTTGTCATATGCAGAAACTACAGTAAAACTCCAGTTGCTTAGAAATTTTCAGTTTCCCAACATAATATTTATTTATTTTTAAAAAAAAAAATATTTCTGACCTCTGTTTTAAGCCTTTAAAAGAGATATCAGGCTTTTTAATCTGCAACTAACCATACCGGAAATGCTTTCTTAAAAAGGTATAATCACATAATTCCTGAATCTTAAATACAAACAAGGCAAACTTGTGGTATAATTGTGCAACTAGGTAACATTGTACATGCATATAGCATAAAATACTTTAAGCCATTAGTAGGATCAGAAAGCACAAAGTCCCCAGCTCATTAGTATTAAAGCCTGGAAAATGAGATTTTATGAAATAAACTTATCTTTCCACAAAACAAATTCTGACACTGCACTGGTTATGACAGACAGACTCAACCATCTTTAAAAAAAACTCCCTCTTTCTATACTTTCCATTTTAATATCAGTTGCCACAAAGGAAACAAACTGTAATTACAAAAAGAAATAAAGGCACCAAGTGAAATAAGTATGAGCACAACAAAAAATTCTAGCTTTAATATATATTTTTGATCTATACCAACACTTACACTTGCTTGTATAGATGACCAGAATGCTAGCATGCATTTTATAAGGAAGGCTCATTACGATTAAAATATGCAGACCAGAAACCATCTGCCTCATAAAATATTGCCCGAGTTAAACATATGTACACCTCAGGTTGGATATCTTTGAAAAATAATTCCTTTCCACGTAAAAAATTTCTTTAGATCTTTTCTTTGAAATAGGTCAGGACTCAAAATGTGGCTGAGAATCTTAAGGCAGAGATATGACTTGAGAAACAGCTGTAAAAATCTCCACTCAATCAAGTTATAAATCTCTTAAGAAACAAAGCCCTAGTCATTTGCCCATATTCAAGAGTTCCTTGTGCTAAATTTCCAGAGACCATTTGCACTAAGATGAGTTTTCCTAGCAATGTATTCTTGTGTTCCTGTTGGCTGAACTGGCTACTGAGATTTAGTTGGAAAACTGAAGGTAAAATGGTTGCAGGGAGCAAAGGTATCGACCCAATGGAAAATCAAAATTATTTTCACTAATAAAAATAAAACCATCTCCTCTAAAACAGACCCTTCAATTTTCTTCACTCTCACTGAGCATCATGTTCAGATAATGCCTGATCCCTCAGACACAGCAACAGTCTTCCTGGGGGACAAGGAGTGGTGGAGCAAGGAAAAGAAAAAAAGGTCAGGCAACAGTCAGCATATCAAAGTTAGTACTTAATATATCCCATTTAATATTTTACTTATTATGAGGTTTTCATTGATCTTTGTCTACTACACTTAAGTTACATGATAAAAATGATGCTACGCCTGTTCCACACTTCACTAGCAAATTCATTCCATGTTGGAGTGACTAAGTGCTCCTGTATCTTACTAGAAGCTTACCAAGTTTACAGCATACTTAGGCAAGTAATCCAAAAAAACCCAATTGTCTGATAGAGTTCTTTATTTCCACTAAGGCCTTACAAAAATTGCAGTCAACGTGGAAATAGCCAAGAGTTATGAACTGTCAACATGCTGATAGGAAAGTAAACAATGTAAAAGTGAAGCCAGCATTTGAGTTTCACAGCATGGTACACTGCTGTAATGGTTTAAATCATAAGCCAAATGATTGTTATTATAGAGATAGCGAATGTCATGCTTACAGAAAAATTGTGCATGTTAAAAATGACTGCCATTAAAAAGATAAGTCTCACAGGGGGAAGGGACCTCAAGCCAGTAAACAGACAAAATGCATTACAGCAGAAAAAAAAAAAGCAGGACAGCAAAGGAAAGTCTTGTCTAATTACCAGATTCAGCTATCATTTATAGTACTCTTTACTACCAAGGAACGGCTGGAAGAGAGACAGATACAAGAGCAGTAAACTTAATTATTTATTTTTAAAAAAGCAACTGGATCTCAGTTAGAATTAAGAACATGACATCTAAAATATGCATCTCTGAAAATAGATACTGGGTCCTTGTAGGCAGGTCTTTGGCATTGTTAAGATTTCTGCACTTAAACCTTGTTTTATTTAAATGTCAAAATAAAAGAAAAGGCAAGACTGACCCACAGAACCTAAGAGAACTGTGTCTCTCCACTGTAAACACAAACACGTGTTCCTCATCATAAAAGAGGAAGTCTGCACAAACATCCTGTCCTTTATTATGAACAGATTAAAACACCAGGAAAACGAGGGTTTTGAGGCTCTGGCACAAGTTACCCAGAGAAGTTATGGATGCCCCATCCCTGACAGTGTTCAAGGCCAGGTTTTTTTAATCCAGAGAGGACCATGATTATGATGTCTAAGAGCCTCCTGTTCAGCTCAAACCTCTGGGATTTCTCCAATTAATTCCTGCTTGACTAGGAAATTCTGAAAGAAAACCGAAATGCTATCACTTTTTTTTTTCCCTAAGATATTGTTGATGGAGAATCTACCAAAATTTTATAAAATTGTTCCAGTGTTGGATTATTCAGCATATAGAATGAAAGATGCTAAAAAGAATCTACTTTACACAATGCATATAAAAGATCACTGATCTTGTACAATCTTCTTGAAACCAAGAATATTAATTTAGACACACGCAATACCAGAAGGTCTGAAGACAGACATTATTTGAAGACACACTTATTTCTATACTGTGCTATCAAAATACTCTTAAGGACACTCCATGCAGGGTTTAAACTCTTTTGGAATACCAGCTTTACGCATGCTGTATGTGATTGTTTCCAGTAGAGCTAATTCTCAGAATGAATTTGTAAGCCTTCCTTGCCACACAGTGGCTTAACTGAGCTTCAAGGGTGTCTCCACAATGATAAGTTCCTCTGAAATGGGGAAACACCTCTGGAACAGAAACTTGTTCAAACAGGATAACTCCTCCTTGCATGCACCTTCTCTTTGCCACTTCTCAGTTAGCATGCACCTACTCTGCATAGCCATCAATGCTCATATTCTCAAGATCTGCCCAGGAAACATACAGAAATGCTTCTCTTGGGCTCTGACGTTACCCCAAACTCTGATGCCTTCCCAGACTGTGACAGAACTGAGGAATGCAGCAGGAAACATACCCAAGAGCATTGCTAAGGTGTCTGCACCTTATCAAGTATACAGCTAGCAGAACCAGACACTTTACTGCCGTTATTATCACAGCCATGTTAAATGAAAAGCTTCTGGAATTTTTCTATTTAATACTCTCCTCTTCGTATAACTAAGAAGGATATCAGCCCCCTTGGGCATTCAGACAAGCTTACAACTGATTGCCCATTCAAATTTGAGTGGGTTATCCACTGTAGTTGCAGATTGCTTCCAGAATAAGTCTAGGAGATGGAGAGCATTCTGTATAAAAGTGTTCTTTATTCCTGGGAGCAGAACTTCCTTTACTTCTAGCCATTTCAAAGACTCATTATTTATTAGCACCAAAATCCACTTGGAAATTAATATGTGAGAGAAATTGTCAGTATAGAGCATGAGTTGAAGGGTAAAAGTAATTGTTATAAGTTATTCTCAAGGCAATCACTTCATATCTCTTTTCATTATGCACCGTATTTTTCAGGTATTCATTTTGAATATATTTTTAAAAAGAAAACATTGAGCTCACTATTTTAAGACTTCTAAAATACTACTATGCATTTGAAGGATATTGTGCTCCAGGCCAGTAGTTCGTCATCTCTGTTTCTCTGTTACATGTGAAACTAGATGAAAAAATCAGATTAGCACTCTCAAAGCCCTTTAGGAGAAAGCTGAGTTAACATGACAATTCAAGTTCATGGAAGAAGATGCTTCTGCAAAGTGTGCATGACTTATAAATTCATTTTCCATTGACTTTGCAATTAAGTTAGCTTACTTCCTTAAAGATACTGCAGCAAGCTTGAGAATGTCATAGATAAATGAAGTAGCAATGCAGAAGTCTGAACTCATGCATTACCTTTTACTATCATTTGGATAACTCTGTTTCCCAGAAATCTCCATGTCTTCCAGAAGTCTTCAGCACAGAATTCTGACAAACAAAAAAGAAAAAAACATAGCCATGACTGTTTAGAGGGAAAACAGCAACTGCAAAAGGAAAGGACAAGGATAGCTGCTACAGATCACAGTCTGGGGAGGAATAGTTGTGTATTTAGTGCAGTTTGCTGTTACTGTATTCTGTGGGGCAATATCTACAAAACTGGTGGTATCTCAGGGCTGCCATATAATACAATTAGCAATGCTAATATATTAACGTGATTTCATTTGCTCAGTTCAGCACATTGCTTGTGTTCTTTGAAAGACTTGCAACAGAAGTCCACAGATTGGTATGAAAGAAGTACAAATAGATAAGTGTGCACATAAGCAGCAGATGAAGCAGCGAAACAAGATTTGACAAGAATGTCCTGTACTGATAAGAGAGGAAACCATGAAATGAGAATTTGCTGCTTCTGTCAAATCCAGAAATCCTGTATTCTGATACAACCACGACCACAGTGCACATGCTGGAGGAGACCCTGCAAGCTGTAAGCAGGGCAATATCACCAGGGCTATAGCATGCCACCTACCCTGCTCCTTTTCCAGTTACTGCATCAGGAAAACAGGTTGCTGCCATACAGATCAGTCTGTCTCAAGCAAGAACAAGACAACAAGATGGCAAACTTGTCTAGGATTTATTGACATTAGCAAAGGCAAGATTCAGAAGCAAAGGCCCATAACACAACAACTATTGACTCCAAAGAGTCTGAAAAGTCCAAAAATGAGTTTGCTGTTTCCACTCAGAGACATGAAGGGATGTGAGACAGGATTCAACAGTAGATATCTTTTGTCCTGTGTCAAGCACAGGTGATCCTGAACAGACTGTTCAGGGAGACATCTGTGCTTAAGTGTGTCGGTGTGCCTATGAATGCAAGTTTTGAGACAGGTAATGAGTAAAATCAATTTACTTACAGATTTTGTAAATAGATGCAGACTTCTGCTGGTGTGACTCCTCATATTCTCAGAAGTAGATATAGCAGAGCCTTGAAATTTCAGTGGAAAAGCAGGGATTGCAGGAGAGGAAAGGTGATTTGTCATTATTTCTCTAGCAAACACCTACAGAAAAATGGCCCTTCTTGAAAGATGTCATGAAACTACTTATGCAGGATAACTTGATAAAATGAAGACAAAGTGATAGTTTTCATGCAATATCAAGTTTAATTTGTTGCTCATGCGCTGGCTTTATGTTTACAGACATAGATTATAACATCCAATTTAGGGCAGAAAAGAGATAGACGCCTTAGCACAAGCCCCTGTCACTTTTACCGAAAGCTCTTAGCTGAGGTTACATCTCTACACTTCTTCCCCAGAAATATGTAGCAGTAGAATAAGTGCAGCAAAGGAAGAAAAAAATCTGTCAAAGAGTAATATACTCTTGAAATCCAGGAGAAAAACTAGTTCTGTAAGTTTGGAGATCCTGGAGAGAAAAAGGTACTTTGATTACAGGAGAATAATATAATAGAATCAAATAGAATAAAAATTAAAAAAAAAATAAAGAAACAAAGCCAAGAGGCTGGAGAAGTCAGACTATGGACTAGAGTAAATTACAGATGTATACCTAACAGCCTACTCCCCCTTTACAACTCACCAGCCCAAGAGTCCACTGTTGGGATTCACACTCTATAGAGAGGTGAGAAGTGGAAGCAGAGAGCATGGCCGGGGCTTGACATACTCTATTTCATGGCTCAGTGAGTCACTGACATTGCATTTAAAATCTGCCGTATTCTAATAATCTCTTGATTATAACAAACGTCAGCATAGCTGAACTTTACATATACAACTAGCTTATTAACTAAGCAAGTTCAGCATTTTATCTGTGCATTATTTTTTTAAGATGGGGTAAACAGCCAGCAAGAAATATTTTTTATCACTTTGTGTTCTAAATTAATTTATAAGCTGTTTTTCTATGTTTTTTTCCTATCAATGCTCAAGTTATGATGTGATAGGAATAATCATCGATGTAAAGATCCTGCAGTTCATTTAGAGTGCAATGAAAAATTAGAAAGACAGGAAAGCACATTTCTAATAAGCATGGGATGAGTGACTGTCAAGACAGGGGATGGTGAAAAGCTATTGCCATAATTGAGTCTTGCGATGACGTTGCTCTGCTGTGACAGGTGTTTCCTTAGACCTAGAAGAATGTCCACGTTGAAGAGCAGCCCTTTAAGACAGGCAGAACTGTGGTGGTCTTGGTCTAGTGTGCCGACAGACTGCTTCGAGTATCTGTATGCTCACCTTGACATGACAGTCACCACTAATAAAACCCAAGGACAATAAATTCTGCAATGACCACACTGAGTGACTAAAGCTCATTTCAGTTAAAGGTCACCTCTTCACCACAATATGAACTTCTGAAAGATGTGTTGCAACACTGAGACTGGAAGGGATCATCATCATCCTCTGCAGCTAGAACATTTAAGCTCATTTTTCCTTCAAGTTTGGAAGCTTCCTATTCTTCCACTCCAGATGAGTACAGAACAGTCTGTCTTCATAATGTTGAATTTCATGCAGCATCACAGATACAGAGTCTGCAAAATGTAAAGCTTTGCAGTTCCATCTGGTTTCTACAACACAGCTGCAGAGAGAGAATATCACCATAAGACACCAGAGGTTTTGCCAGAATGCAGATGAATAGGAGTTTAATAACTTTTCTTTATATTTTTCACTTTAGATAAAAATACTACGTTTCCATTTTGCACTTATAATGTACCTTTGAGCCACAGGAATACCAAAAACCACAATTATACACGGAGATAATTTCATCCATCAATGAAATGAAGCATCCTTTGGGATAACGAGGGAGTGAAGAGCATAAACCAAATCAAGAGTGTTATGATGTTTGAATGTTAATCTCTATATATGAGTCTAGCAAGATGCATGGACTTCGATTCCCAGACCGACTTGAGTCAGGTAGCTCTTATTTGATATGTTGAATATCTAACGACAAAGAGCACAATTAGAGCTGCTGTACAGCAAGCTTGCTTTAAAAACACTATGTTGCATCTGCAGCCAGAACACTTAATAAGGCACGCGTAGCAGCTACTGCCAGGGAAGCTTTTCATGCCATGAAGAAGCTGAGGTCGCATCAACTCTTAAGTGCTATCTATTGAACTTTCAACACCATTTCTGAGCGCTGGTGTTAACTCAGTCTTAACACAGCACAGATTAGTTTAAGTGCTCTGTACTAATAGGATCATAACACTGGAAACTGTGACCTTGCCCTCACTAACCCTTGAAGCCTTCTCAGACTGTAACAGGGTCTTTGAAAGCCTTCAGTTAACATTACTAATTATAACTTCCTTTTCCTGGGTTTAAAAGCAGTGAAACATTGTTTTTAGCCTGACTTGGGCAGTGCTAGAAGTGCTAGAAGAAAAAAAGTCTTTTCTCAAGCCCCCAGAACTTTTGATAAATGCAGAAAGCTTACTGTCTTGGAATGACACAAGATAACTTCTTACTAGATTATATATTAAATCTCACAGAGGAAAGTATTAACATCAGGTATCACTTTATCTTATTAAAGTATTATAAAAAGCCCAGAAAGAACAATTATTGAACATGTTCATCACTGCCTCAATATGCAGTTCCTGAAAACTATGTGTACTTAGGCTCTCACCCACAGAGACCACAGATACAATTAAAAAATTGTCACCAAAGTCATTTCCCAAACTCATCTTCCTAGGATGTTTTACATGTAGATGGATGAACAAAGAAATGTTACCACCCAGGATTAAAGTGCATAAAAAAGAATTCTCAGTCACAGCAGACCCCCCGCGCTGAGCAGTACAACTGTGTGGTTTTAAGTCGCTGTCTCAGTAGAACCAGATAGGTCATTCAATCACAAACGTGATTGGCATCAGATAGAGCAGCTCTTTCCCAGCTGTGATCACATCCCAGATATGAAAAACAAAACAGTGATCTCATATAGCAAAGATTCAGGATCACACACACAAACCTCTATCTTACAGCTTCTTAATCAAACCCTTCAGCCACACATCTGCCTTATAACATGTGTAACTTTCATTTTGGAAGCGTCAAGATCACATATATAAATCTCTCCCTTCTAGACGCTTTGCACTCTTCAGCAGCCTAGCTGAAAGGATTTATCTCCCAGTCCAACTATTCAGGGACACTGAAGCATTTCTGCTCCGTGAAGGTGTCGGACCTTCCCTGAAGGAAAAAGGTTTTCTGAGCACGTGCAGCATACATCCTGAAAGTCCCCCCCGAAATCTCTTAACATTTAATTAGAAGAAAATTTATCTCATAGATAGGGAGCTACTCAGAATAGGGAGGTGCATGTTCCTTCCTTCAATGACTATGTAGTGTGAAATGTAGGTGTATTTATAGGAATGAGAATAGAAGTCTGAATTTCTCAGATGGTGTGTTCTCTCTCTCTTCCCCTACTGTCTCCTGCCTTTTCCCTTACATCTTATCTCAGCAAAGATTTAACTATTTAGTGCCAAGTGCATTAACGTCAGGAATGACCAAGAGCATTTGTCCATATAATACATGCCAGCACACTAATTAAGGACTCTTTCAGACATTTAACAATCCCTGTAGGGAGAGGAGGGAGCTGAATTTGATTTCTTCTGATCCCAGCTGCCCTCATTTTTGTGCTAGTGGCCACCTTTTGTGAAACAAAGTCCTGCTCCCACCTCACTCCAGCTCTGGGTGGGTGCTTTGCTCAGTTCCAAGTAGCTGGTTAAGACGGAGACAAAACCCAGTGTCCAGCAGTCACTGATGTAGGTTACACAGCTTAACTCCATGCCTTCAATCAGAGAGTGTTACCAGACTTCTTCCTGGGAAAAGAAACTTGTATACCTGATTAGGAGCTGTGAATTCCACTAGGTCTGGATGTGAGGCTCTCTGATGCTGGCCTTCTCTCTCTCTAGCTGGATGGAGCAATATGAAATATGGAAGGAGCGAGCCACGTGGGCAGCACATTTTTCTTTAGAGCAGAGTATTTTATAGAGTGGTAAGGAGGTGAGGAACACATCCTGGAAGGGAAGCATCACAATCAAGCAGATGCCAGGAGGAAAGCAGCACATAAACTGGCAAGCTTTACTTTTCACTTTGGCCAGTATGAATGAAATTTTGCAGTGTGTGAGAGAAGTATAACCAAGCTAGAGGATTAGCACTGGTCTGAACATTGCATTTGATTGCAATGAAATGTGTTACATACATATTTGGGTAATTAGTAACAGGTGACAAACCATAAAACCAAGAGTACAGAAAAAAAATTGCTTAAATGGTATAATATTGAAATACCTCTCTCCCTATTTTGGATCACTGATGTTTCTAATATTTTTGCTCTTCCTTAAACTCTTCAGTTTTGCCACTGAAAATTCAACAGTAATAAGTTATGATAAAAAACAGTCAGTCCATAAGGACTGTGTTTTTTAAAAGCACGGCCAGTATTTTAAAAGTTATTGTAATGTTTACCAATGCAAATCTTCCTCCAAAAAACTAATCTGAGATTTTTTTTCATTACAAAAGAAAGTTCTGCTATGAATATCAGCTATGTCCCCTGCACAGCTGACTTCTAAGCCAGAGCAAATGAGAAATTTTAATAATATTTTTAAAGTTGCTGCTTTTTACCAATTAATGACTCTTTGAACTTCATCTCATGATACTTGATTAGCCCTCTTAAATATACTGGAGGTTATACATTCTTCATTTATGTCATTCATTAATCACTGTTCAATAAATGCTGTCAGAAAGCTGTCGTCTTTGATGTCTCATTGTTCACTGCATTCTTTCTTGTTGGTAGTTAATCAAACGGTCCCCTGCTGTGGTCAAAGGACAGTTTGATAGCAGGTTCAGAAGTGAGCCAGCCTTAAACCACAGACCTTATTTAAAGGTTCATTTTGTCTAATGCCATGCTAAACTGTAAGCTTTCATTTTGCAGTCCTTGGCAAATGACACATTGTTTTCATGCCTTTATGACTAGGTGGCTTGGGAAATAGCACTAAGTTCTGCCATCTAACTGAAACACGCTGCAATGACTAATTACACACAGCTCTGAAATGAACTGCAAAGTTTCCACTGTCAATCAGAGGGAAAAAATGTAGGGGTTTTGGGTTTTCGTTTGGGGGTTTTTTTAAGAGACTGGACTTAGAACAATTGTCTAAAGGTGTTAAAATATCAGGGGGCAATAAGTCAAACGAAAACATCCAATAGAGAAAAATTTCTATCCTCGGATAATTGGAACATTTTCATTTCTAATTTTTGTGTAGGACAGATTTATATCAAAAGGACAGATTTATAACGAAAATATTCAGAAAGAAAAAAGCAATAATTACTGGGCAGACTGAAACCAAGTGAGGTATCAACTTGGAAGAGAATGAAATGGGACCAGGAATCAACTGAAAATAAAAATAACTGTAAGAACAAACAAACAGAAAATATTGTAGGTTTTTACAGTAGTTTGGCATTGGCATTTTTATTTACTTTAAAAGAAATCATCAGTGTTTGAGGTCCTTACATTAAAATAATTTCCTCTCTCTTGATTTTCAGAGATCTTATCCCTGATTACATGATCCCCAATTACAGCTATACAACTGAAGCAGCAATAAAATGTAGTAAGAGATCTACCAGATTAACACATATTATAATCATCTTTTACTTGTAAGTGAATTAGTGTACATATTGAAGACCAGTAGCACAAACAGAAGTGAAAAGAAAATAATGATTTGGGTATTGTAAATGTAAAATCATAGAATCATAGAATTGTAGGGGTTGGAAGGGACCTCAGGAAATCATTGGGTCCAACCCCCCTGTCAAAGCAGGCTCCCTAGGACAAAATAAAATAAAATTAAAAAAAAAGAAAAAGGGAAAAATAGCATTTATAAAACCATGTTGTGCTGGAATTCTAAACTCAAAGATAAAAGTGAAATTCAGATCAAAAGCATAAAAAAAAATTTATGACCAAAAGCACTAAAATATTTCACCTTTGGGAGTAGTTGAGATAAAGCAATAATTTTTTAGCTGCATGGTTCATGTGGGTTGGGACATGGAGAAATAAAAAATATTTCTCGCCTTAAATCCACAGGGATTATTTAGGAAAAATATTAATGCCTGTGCTTACTGCTTTGCACATTATTGAAATACTAGCTTTGCTTGCTATCCTGAGATCCACCCTGCCTTAGAAGCATGAAAATGTACAATTAGAATCCACACATTAGACCTGCTTAAAAATGTCATTAAAGTTCTTCAAAACTCAGTGGGATCACTGATAAAAAGGAAGTACTTTTAGAAAGGTGGCTATTATGCTATATAATAATTATATAAAAATATCTAAACACTATTATATTTAGGAAGTGATAAACAGTAGTCCCTAAGAAGAAAGTAAGACACATTTAGCAGTTAAGAGCCTGTCCTACTGCATCCCGTTCCCTGGTTTCCTTTTCTGCAAAAAACAATCAGTGATAATCATATATCATTAAAATTAGTAAGACAAGATGTTGGGAAATGTATTGTAGTATCCTGGAAAATCTCAGATTGTGGCAGAGCTGATTAAGTGTAATTTAAAACTAATATTGTAGAAGCATCTTGGTAGTACACAAAGGCTGGGTTCTTCTGATCCAGCCATGGAACTGATTATGACAAAACCGTTTCTATCAGTTTTGGACCTCTGTGCTGTGTGGTTTTGCTACAGTTTTCATGAAGAGTATACATCTGTAATTAAAATAAGAGCTTGGTGGGATATTTATATTCTAACTTTCTCTTTACTACCTGCTATTTCCCATTTTCCCTTTTGTGGCTGAACAGAAGAAAAGATGATGTTTTAGCCTGCAGGCACTTTCTTCAGATTTTTTTTAATAGATTGAGGGAACAAAATATTTTCCTTTCTCTAGACACTGGCATTCCACCTGAGTTAAATCCCCATGGCCTCAAGTACCATTTTCTTTTCTGTTCAAGTCTAGAAATAAAAGAGCTAAGTTAATACATAGTCAGTCTGTTCATTCTTGTTACAATACATCTCTTGGTGTGAATTTTGATCTTAAGAAGAGCAGCATAAAAAGTTAAGAAAAAAATCTGAAGGGTGTAAATCCCTGTTGTACTCATAACAGGCACTGACCTATTCAAAATCCAGAGGCTAATTTGCTCAGGTTACAAGTCAGTAATACCATCTCCATTGATACCTGTAATGCTCCGAACAGTTCACTTCCCAGCAGTATCTGAAGTTCACTGACCTGCTTAGACTAGCTCTTACCTTACATTGCTCAGCTTCCATGGTATATCACTACCATCAACTTACACTACTCTCAGACGCGTAAAATTGGAACAAATGTTTCCAGAAGAAAGAAGTGACATCATGATCCTGATTCACAATGAGCTGTGTGATGAACATCTGTTGACTCTCAATGCCAGCAAAAGATGGGCATTTGGAAAGAAGAGGGACCCACTAACATGTTTTCCTGTGAGATTTTTTAGTTGCCTGATTTTGTTTTTCTCTCCCAGGCACCAAATTTTAGGTGGTGTATCATTGCTGCCTCCAGTGTAGCTACAGAATCCTGTAGTTTTACAGGAATATCATAAAAAATGACTCAGGCTAAATCTGTGCTCTTGTCTAGTGCATCAAGATTCTATGAAGTGCAAGCCAATAAAATTGCATTAGGATGAATTGGGACCCCTTTGGGACTTTGCTACAGATGGAAAATGACAGATTGCTGATGGCTTTTACATATATTTTAAAAACTGGGTTACTCATAAATAATTATGCCAAGAAAACTCCCTATAGCTTGTCAATGGAGGAAACTGAGAACGTTAAAAAAAACTTCCCTATAACAATGAGGTAAAGCGAGGCACTAACTGAAAGGGGCCAGTTTCATTTTTTGTTTTCAAATTGAACTATTACCAGTGGGGAAGTGTGTATGTGTGGCTTTCACAGCAACTTTCCAGTAGATTTTCACCAAGGTGGTTAAATATTAAGTTTTTTGTATTCTGAGCTAAATGGGGACACTCTCCCCCCAATGCCTGTGGAATCAAGAGGATTCCTTTCATTCAATCGAGGACAGCACTGAGCCTTTTGATACTAAGAAGAATTTCTTTACTGTCTGTTTTCAGGAAATAGGATCCACCAGGGAGAAGGATTTTGGCTCAGGCTGCATTATTTTTCACTTAACAAATCTGCATCTTCAACATAAAATTCTCTACTCCATCGTAACTAGTGTTCTATGGTGTAATTACATAGAAATTGAAAACCCTTTTTGTTTTCTCGATTTAAACTGTTGCCAACAGCTCCTCTTCAGGACACAGACTTACTCAGTGTCATGTCACAACCTGTAACATGTCTCCAATATCTTCATTGTCCCTTTTTTCTTAAGGTTTTTGTCTTTCTGTGATTATCTATTTTTCCCTTTTCTTTTTTCATTGTTCATTGTATCGCCATATTTCCCTATGAGCTTCCAGAATAACCTGTCCCCAGTTCCTATTCTCCTCCCTTTGTCTGCAACCATTTTCATTTTTAAATTTAATTATCCTAATTAGCTGCTTTCTCAGCTCCAGACTGGTTTTCTTCTCTTTTGTCTGTTTGATAATCTAAGCACCTAGTTTTGAGCTGCTGCTCAGTCAGTTTTAGACTGCTCTAAATACTTCACCCGAACATTTCTGACCAGCAGACTGACCATCAGCTACTTGCCTGGGATGCACAGTTGTAACAGAGGCAGAAAATTATACTCCCTACGGAGTATAACCCCACTTACTCAGGCTCTTTCTGTTAATACCTTCTAGCACCGATTTTCCCTTCTCTGAGAAGCAGTCACCATCCATTCCCATAGCTAGAACATTACCTCATGTACTCATGCATCCTGCCGCTGGGCCTGATTGATTCTATCCTGCCCCACTCACAGGTATGGAGTATGCCTCTTATCCCTTACTTGTTATTGGAAAAATTATGTACTTTAAAATAACATATTTTTTACTAGTTTGGGTTAATTTGCTCATCTCACTGTTTTTCCTTCTCTCTGTCTTGTTACATTTTACGTGTCTCATCTGTACATCGGTACTTATCAGATACTTCTAATTGACTAGTAAGAGGGGAAGGGAGAAAAAATTCCCTCCAGGCTGCACATTCATTCTGACTTCATATCTTTTCCTTTCCCTCCACCGAGGTACTTACCCTCAAAGTTCTCCCTTGAAGTAAATATTACCTGCTTGTTACAAATAGGAAACTACAAAAATGATTACATCATCATCAAGACACTTTGTCAAACAGAAAAGATACTCTCAACCATAAAGGTACCTTGAAAATACCTAACCTGGAAATAAAGGGTACCGAAATGCTCAGTAGATAGTGTGCGCTTGCAGAGGGAAGCTCTGATCAGCTAGATTGCAAGGATCCTGGCTCCTAAGCGGACATGCAGGATGATGCTTGCTGTGGGAATTTTTCTGTGTGGTTTTGGGTTTGTGTTTTTAGGGATTTTTTATTTTTATATAAACATCTTCCCACTGACTGAGCAGGAAAGTTTGGAATTTGGTCTTAGCCTATGAACTTAAATATGGTGCTGGGCTAACAAATAGTATATAAGGGACTTCTGCTCTCTCAAGGGAAGCCTCTGGCAAAGTAAAGTATTAATGGTTATTTATTTCTCAACAGAGTTCAGATGCCGCAGCACAGTAAAGCACTTCCCCTCGGTATGTTGTTTACTATCTAAGTAGGAAGAAAGTGCTTAGACTGACTACTAAACTGACACTAAATATGATCGTGTAACAAGATGTTGTTTCATCTAGGCATATATTAAATATTAGACTCATACTACAAAGCGGCATATGAACATCACCTGTATATGTAAAAATACAGAATATAAAAATTAAAATAAACATTGTGTATGTGTATATCTGAGTAAAAATCTACTAGCAGGAACATGCACATACATAGAATAAAACTAATTGAAAAATACAAAATTCTGCACCAGCAGAAAAGCAGCATGCTGCGAATGGTATATTTCAGTACCATAAGAGATTTTTATCCATTCTTTATTATCAGCTACATTTCTAAGTTGAACAAAAAAAATGTTATCTGTCATCTTGATTCAGGACTCAAATATACTACTTTCACAGTATTTCCAATGAGAGACTAAAGATGGGCATACCCATTTTTATCCTGGGCAAACTGACACACAGTTACTTACCTAGACCCATACTAGAAGTTGTTAGCTGAACTGAAAATTGAAGTCAAATAACCCAGCTATTACTGCTGCGCTTTTTCCATTAGATGATTGCTCTTACTGTGGCAGGCAGCATGAGTAACAGGAAGAAGATTAGTGTTTATTTCGTCCAAGGCTGATATCCATGTTATCTTCATACTTGGGAAGCAATTTATAATTTTGGCATTAATTTGTCCTTTTCTGGTGCAAGCATACTTTTTTCTGTGCAGCAGAAGTTTGCATGGTCCGAAGCTTGACATGCTGGATCACAGTTCAGAAAGGACAGTGGAGAAAAAAATAAATCAATCACTTTGACTTAAAAATGGAAGTTAGAATGAAAAACACTGAGAGAGGCTTCATTTAGAAGAGCCCATACTGTCACAGAACTTCCAAAAAATAATCCAAGTATTTGCAAAAAAATAGATTCTTTTTCCTCTTAAATCAGAAAAAAGGAAAAACTTATTAATAAATGGTGGATTAATTTAATTCAAGATAATCCTGATAAGCAGAGCTAGAAAACTGAAATACTCTAAATGACTCCTTTCCTGCCTTTGTAATCGTATCTCACTATTATCACTGCAATTGGGATTTTCAGGTGAAATGTTCATCCACTTTAAGGAATGCCTCTTCAGCACTCTTGCCTTTTTTTTCTATTTTTCTTTTTTTTTTTTAGGAATGTTTCTCTGAAATGAGAAAATTATCATTTGATATGTTATATTTTCATTTATACTTTAAAATACAGAAACTTCTATTACCACAACTTCAAAGTGTATATACACTGATTTTATCAAATTTGGAAAGGGGAAATTTATTGGGGAAGTAAGAATTACTCTTGCCTGTTAGCTATAATTATTTTCCTGGTGCTGTGATACCCTACTGACAGGCATGTACTGCTCAACACCGTTAGGATCTGCTTTTCAGACCCACATTGAGACTCAACTTTGCCTCATTCAGGTGACTGAAATCTCAAATTTCTTCATCTGTTCTGGGTCCCTGAGCATATGCTGTGCCTAAGGAGTCCTTCACTATTAGTCCTTCACTATATACAACATTCGGTTCACTTCGGTACACTGACTTTCCCAAAGAAAAAAATAGTTTTTCCTGGAAAGTTTTGAATGAGCTTGACTTAAAAAGCACTAGATTTAGAACAACTGTTGTCTCCATCTAAAATACAACATTATTGATCAAATGAAAATTTCTTACTCTTTAAATACAAGCAGACTTAAAGCTTGAAATTTCTTGTAAGGAGGAAAAAAAAAAGGGTTATTGAATGAAGGGCACCATTTTTGAAGCATTCTGTATAATTGAATCATTAGACTTTGGGGTGGAATTAATGGCAAATCTCATCTAGATGAGACTAAAATCAAGATTAAGTTATAAAAGATCTCTTTATTAGTGCACTTTTCCTATTCAGTTCAACTTCCTAATCACATTAATGTGGAGAATATATTTAAGTTAACAACAACAGCGTTCATCTCAGCAACTGTGACACTAATTATTTTATGTGTGAAAATATATGATTTTAATGTATCCAAAAGACAGCTCTCATTTCTTACATGTTACCTTGTTTTCTTTCCCTGTAAGTAATTTTCAGTTAAAGAAGTGATGCTTTTTGTTATACTTTCAAAGGAAAGTGAAAGAGCCATGAAAGTCATTAAACCGACATATTATTTATTAAATTTGCATATCCAAATAGTTTAAATGTTTAGATTTATTTTTTAATTTTTAAGGGGAAGTTTTTATTTTTAGAGAAGTTAAAATAAAAAGCAAATCAACAGTAAAGCCATTCAGATTTGTTGGGTTGGGGTTTCTCTTATACGCAAATTTGTAGCAACAGTTATCCAAGACTGTCGCACAATCAAGAACTCAGTTCATCTGCTCATGAAATACAGTAAGATGCAAGCAAGGACTAGTCAACCCTAATCAAGAAGAATGTTTCTGTAATTAGATGGGATTGTTTGTTAGCCCAAGAAATTAGAGAAAGCTCTCATAGCACAAACAATAACAGAGTTTATTGCCTCTGAAGTAATTTTTTTCCTTCACAGTCTCATGATTTGCAATAACATTTTGATTTTCATTTTAAGTTGTTTGGATTTTGCTGCTTCCACTGCAGTACTTTTAGGCTGTAATGGATGAAGATAATACATTACCTTAATAATTTACCATCACAGTAAGGCTGTGGCAGTTTTTGTTTTGGCAGGGGTTTTTTTACCCTTGTTTGTTCTTTTTTTCTTAAGAAACTCAAGCAAATCTGTTCTTATTGACTTTTTTATGTCACCTTCCCCCTCTTGTGTCTGTTCCCTGCTTGTATCCATTCATCAAGCTATAGCCATTTCACCATAAGAATATGGAGAGTTGAAGCAGCACCTGCAGTAAGAAAAACATTGGTGTCTCCAAGTATCTATGTCAGCAATACCTGAATGCCACCTTCTGAAAAACTTAAACAAAGAAAGTGGGAATGCACAGGGGAATGGCTGCTGTAATGCCAGTAGCATACTAAAAGTTGCACTCGTACCTTGCAATCAGGATTAATGAGGGTCAGTATACAGTGTTCATTGCTAATAAGCACAGGAAGGAGTAAATCAGGATCCCACTCATTTTTGCTTGACAGAAGGCAGTCACAGATCACTTCCAACACTTTTCTTGATGAATGATATGCCATGCTAGATAAGGCAGAGCTGATTTGCATTATTACAAATGCAGAAAGTGAGTTCCCTATGGCTATCAGAAAGTACCTTTTCTACTCCCTTAGTATGAGGTATGTACAAATGTGATCATGACAACGTAACTGTTACTTCAGGAATACCCTCCAAAATCAGACATGTCATGCATGCCAACAGTCTGAAACACATGGATGCCTGTACCAACTCTCCATGGCTCCTCATGACTGTGCACATCCTTCATCTTCGTACTCTTCCCTGCAATGCCTGGCGTTATGCGACAGCTGTTTATATGCATGCCAAAGAGTCATGTGTGTACACACAGCTTGATTTTATACATGTCGCTATGGGTTTCATGTGGTTGCATTTTGTGCCATGCATAGCACTGAGCAGCAGTTGGGCATACTCAGACACAATTAACAGGACCGCGATACTTGGAGCTCAGTAGTGCTCTGTGCCTTTATGTAAGATAAGTCCCTAGCCCTTATACTCTGCATTGCTTTTGAACATCTACTTCAAAGAGGTAGAAAGAGGTGTTCAATAAACTTAAAATACAGAGGAAATAGGGAAGCTATCTGAGTGTGGTCATATCGTGTAAAAAAGCTGCCTTGTAGACATGTACTTGGGACAGGATGAAGCAAGAAGTCAAGTTCTATGGGAATTTAACCATATGTAATTTCAATAGGTCAGTCTTAGCTACCTGGTTCTAAAATCCAGCTGATTTGCATTTTGCAGTTTCCCTTTCACATGTGAACATAAAGAATAAAAATACAATTTTAACTTTCACTGTTTATTTAATGAAATGGGAACTCTTTTGGACTTTTATGAAGCGATGCTTGTGTTATCGCTGAACCAGTCACTTGTGATGGTTTTACTCTTGGATGCAAAGAAAGGTGAAGAAAAGAAAAAGTATATTCTCCTGCATGCGTTGAACATGACAATGCCAAGGCAGAACAGCCAAAGTTGTACTTTGTGCATAAAATATGCAAAACTCCCAATTTCCAGAAACTTTCCATCAGCTATAAAGCGGCACAGCTTAAAAAAAAAAAACGTCATTGTGTTACTGTGACAATCCCGGGCCTCTCTGGAGGTTATTCTGTCACACACTCACCAACTGCTTTAAAGCATAAGAGTTATTGGACCACTAGCAAAGAATTGGTGAAAACAGCCCAATTGTCTAGCACTCGTGAAAATTTAAGATTAAAGATATCAAGAAGCCATTTATCACCTCTACCCTAGTTTGCCTCTCTGCAGGGGGCAAATCAAACCTTTTGTGCTAAAATATGCATGCGAGCTCTAGGAAATGTTTCATTTTATTACAAAATATCTAATTACTTCTACTACATTACTGATTAAATTTTATATGTGTATATGAATGAGAAAAGAAGATTTAGACAAGAAGTGCCACCCTGAATTTTTTTCTATGGAAATCCAAGTATGCTAAAGTTTTGAACACTGTATCACACAATGCTTAAATTTTCATTATGAAACAATTTGTGAGAAACCATGACCAGAAAGGGAACTGCTTTAGAAGGCACAAACAGTGTTTATTCACCTCTCTCATAACAAGTAGTTGGCCGTACATTAGAGCTAGGTAAGGGAGTCATTATATGTGCCTAAAGAAACATCCTTGTTCACGTTACTCTGAACAAGTATTCTGCCTATCTGCTGCTCACACCTTTGTAACACTGGCACGCTTCAGTCTGCAGTCAACAATGCAGAGTGCTGAGCTTTCTAAATAGGTTTTAAAACAATTTTCTTTCATCCAACACAAGAAATACTGAAAGTATCAGAAAAAAAGTTAATAGGCCCTAAGACAGAAGGGGAAAAGGGCCTTGAAAGTTGGAAAAAAAGTAATATAAACCATTTCATAGACTATATCTAATCACACATGTAAGTCTAGTCATTTTGAGTCTTATTTGGAAAGCGCTATTTTCTTCTGAAGGGTTCAGATTAAAGTTGCAGAGGATTTGCAAACCTTATTCTGTAGCAAGCAAAGTCAGAAGTCTAGCAAAGGCTGATTTATATTTAAAGAAATTAACAACCGAAAACGAGATAACAAAAAGACCACATGAGAGAAAAGGAGAGTAAAAGTCATGGTGTTCATACTTAGGGGGTTTAGGGGGCTGTTTTTAAGTTATTATTTTTTTTATTATCCTTTGTATTTCCATATGATGAATTACCCAACCTAAAGTTACAAGACCACAGAAATGCATGCATCTATGTACCATATATCATGCAATTTTGGGGTTCATGCTTTCCTCATCAGAATAAGCTGAAAGCAGATGTTATACAGAGAAGCCCTGAGAACAAGTTAAATGACATTTGGCAAGAAAACCTGTTGTGTCCATTTGAGGTAAATCCTGGGGAATCCCTTAGGGTGCACGTACTTCCTCTGTGGGCCAGTTTGTAATCAAGGAAGGGTTATTGCTAAAAGATTAACTTGCCTGGTGTAAGAGTTTGGGGTATGAAAGCCGGACTACTATGAAGAGAAATCATATCTGATGGAATGAACCAGCTGGATGGGGAGGAATGGCAGTATGACATGAAGTCACACAGGTCACCAGTACATTTTCAGATCTGTATGTTTTGATTTTTTTTTTTTGGACAAGTTTTTCTCTTTAAACATGACAAAAATGCTCACAAAAGACTAATAACCATTTAATGCTATTTCATCATTCAAACATGTAAAAGACTTGCTGTGAAATTGGTGCCTTTCCAGCTATAGGGGTTTACACCCTTTAAAATGATACATATGCTCTGACAAAAAGAACATTTTCACTCACCATTGCATAAATAGGAAAATACCCAAAAGGCATTCTGAAGTAAAAGTCTTATCTGTGTCTAGAACCTACCTGAAATGTCCAGAGGCGAGGCAAATCTTTGTGTGTGTAACCAAGAGCCCTACTCCAACATGTCCTTTGATGGCTTGGTACTAGAAGTATGATTGGGTCCATCTGCTTGCCATTTACTGCGTGTGCCATTCAGACAAGCTGTTGGGGAAATTCTGATCTGACAGTTGAGTGTATGACACCGTAATTCTGGGAACATCGTAAGGCTGCCATTAATGAAAAATCAAACAAGCGTAACAATGATGGATAGGTGAACTTCGTGTCAGTAATAGACCAAGGTACAGACTAGCAGTGGGTGAGTTAGTGATAGGTTTAGCTGTGGAATTTCTGATGTGGGAAGAACTTGCAGGAGAATTCTGAAATATGGTCTCAAATAACGACTGCTCCTTGAGTTTTGAGAGCATACTCCATCAGCTACTGAAGTCAGCTAATAAAATTAAAGATATGATCAGTACATAAGTAGATGGTTAAGAATAAAACAGTGCCTTACCTGTTATAAACTAAAAAACCCTCCAAGTTAACTCTTCATCTTAGCACTATCTACAGAGAAGAAGAGTCTGGAAGCAGGGAATCTCAGCAGTCACGCGGAGACAAGTCAGGCATCAGAGTGATCAATAAAGTAACTATTTGGGTATTATATCTTCATACATGACATATTAAAGAAAGATCTGCCCTGAGAGATGGTCCATAGTCTTGTCTCTAATGCAGTTGACAGGGCAGTATCTCAACCTTTAGGTGAAAATTATTCTTTTCTATCATTAAAAAAATAAACCCAAACAAAAAAACTCTTCCAACATATCCATACATAGGAAGCATAGTTACCTATCCTACAATCACATGTTTTTTTGAGCATAGGCAATTTCATTTTTATTCTAGAGGTTCTGAATTATATAAGCATTATTTCAAACAAATCCTGACATAAAATTCAGCAGTTTTCTTTCCAGGAACAATAATTATCATTCCAAAAATCTAACAGCTTCATTACAGGTTTCTGTGAAAGTTGTAGATTTCAAATAAACCTTTTTGAAAAGCACTGAGAGAAGAGAGTTTTCTGCAAATAGGTCTAATTACAACTGCTGTCCAACTCTTGTGAAATTATCCAACACTTTATTACCAATTTATCTGTTTCTAAAATTGACAGAGGGTGACAGTACCATCTTTCCTTATGGTTGTAGAAAACATTCAGGGTCTTGCAAGACCTTTTCCTGGTGGAGGAGAAATCAATGAAATAGAGTCAGAGTATCCATTAAGTATAACTTGGTTTAGATTCAGACATAACCTGCATCTCAAGCATGAGAGTACCTCAAGCGACAGTATTTGAAACAGCCTTATAGAACATTACGTAGGCTTCAAGAACTGACTCTGCTTCACGTACTCAAGCACTTGTTGGTAACAAATATCCTAGCACCACTCAGAACATTACATTAGAAAACTGACAGCAGCACTTTGCATATCTTCTAGAAACACACTGATTATTTACAGTCTTAAGAGAGCCTGGAACATTCAACTAGGCAGGTTGTTATGCAATTTATATTGTACAATTTACTTCTAAAATAACAGTACAGACCTCCTTTTGTGTCTTTATATAATATGCCTTGTAGGAACGATAGGCCTTACATAGATTTGGGGTTGGAATCTATACTGATTTCCAATATAGTAAGTAGAGTCCCTAAATTCCAACCCTGTACGTTCTTAATTTTCTTTCATTCAGAAACACACTCAAAACAGATAGCACAGCTCTAATTTAAATATTCTTTTTGCTAAATTTTGTCCTCCTACAGCTTAATATTACAGGCACAAAGACTACATGAAAGGGAGTAATAAACTTTAAAAGGCAGAGTCAGTGGAAATTTGCAGATGTGGATTTCTCATTCTCACACAGAGAGAATGTGATTGTTCCTCTTCATGAATTACAAGTTGAACACAGATTAGGTTTGTTATAAATCTTGGTGAACTCATTTATATGGTTATATTATTGCATATCAGAGTGATAATTCATGTGATGATTGTAGAAATCACATGAGCATTCAGCACCAAGTGATTTTTCCCAAACTTTCTTTATTTAGCTATAACACCAATTTCTATATTTCAATCCTGTCAGCATAATTTTTTAAACTGTTAATTTAAGGATAAATGAGGTTGTTTATTGCCACACAAGGCAATTATTGTACAAAAATGTTGGTCTACCGACCAGTCTTATAACAACCAAGGCAAGCCTTTCTGGGTTGCCATTGCCCACTCTGCGTTAGCTTTGCAGTACTCCTGCTGCTTGATAACAAAGAGCATACAAACTGCCTTGCAAAGCAGACTTTCCTACTGTGCATTTCCAATGTAAAGTTCTTGCTTTACAGGCTGATCTGAGCATCATCATTCACTTTAAATATAAAACGGTCACATAAGCAAAACGACTAGTAAGCACGTAACTCCCTCAATAGCACGTACATCTTTCCACACAAAAAAGAAGTCGAAGTTAATCTTTTTCTGGTGCTTCAGATGCAGCAATAGATATTTTGCCATTTAACTCCAAGTCATTTCTGGAGGTTAACCCACGCTTTAACTAATATGTCCCTTGTTGCTCTGTGCAATTTATTCAGTATATTTACAAACTAAAAGAAAAGCATTTGGCCATTAGGCACTGTCATTAAAACAAAGCTGCTGGAATCATGGACATCATACAGAAGGGAAGAAAAAAATAATCCCTATTACCCCAGTCATCACACTAACTACAATAAAAGCCAGCCTTTGGCATTCATTCATCTTAGTGAGACACTGTTATTGAGTAGGTTCACACATTACATTTCATGCAAAATCCTACGTGCAGCAACAACATACGGCTGGGCTGAATCTTGAGTGTTGCACTAGTAACAAAGCCAGGAAACATTACCTAGATGCTGGAATTGGAACAGATTTGGGATATCATCTATGAAGTCACTGTGCTACATCAGCTGTTCTGCACAATATGAATAACCTGGGTAGAATGTGCAGAACAACTTTTAAGGCTAGAGACACCCCTGAAGTATAAAAGGCTTCTGGGCTTCTGTGACCGCAGTGTGGCGAGCAGGACAAGCTCACAGAACATGGGAAAGGAGCATGTGAGATGGACACATAAAAATAATGGGAAGAAGCTTTCACATTGATCACGTTTCTTCAAGAAATTATTAGGAATGGTAATGGAAAGAAAAGCAGTGAGAAAGGGTGACATATAAAACTTAAAGCAACTTGATGTGCTTGTCTGTAAAGTGACAGTAACAGGGGCTCAAGCGCATTCATTCTAATGACACTGAGTTTATGTGATGCTTCCTTTTCAATAATCAGGCTTTTTCAAGTATTACATGGTGAAATAGGATATTTTTTCCTGAAAGGACCTTCTCAGATTCCTAAACACATCCTTGCTTAGGACTTTGTTTTTTACTACTGTTCTATTACTTCTCTCCTTCAATAGGTTAGGGCCCATTCCTGCTTTCCTCAGAAATTATTATTGCACAGCAGTGGATAAAGTTAAAAGGAAAACAAAATGTGAAAAAACATGAACAAACAACTCCTGAACACATACCACCCCTTGCCCCAAACGAATCTACCCAAAGGCTTCCTACCTTTAAAACTGAATGACTTAAAGACAGGGTGAAGATAAAGAAAGAATGCATCTTGAATACATCAGGAAAGTGATGTAAGCACATGCTCAGAATACAACAGAAGGAATTGGACCCCAGCTCTACTTTTCTGTAATACATATATTTTGCATTTAATTTTTGTTCCTGTTCTGGAATATTTCAAAACATTGAGGGCTGAAAAAAAGGGGAATTCTTTTCTCATTTTGCAATTACTAAGTTGTAAAAGCAGAAGTAAATACGACTCCTCCAAAACACAAAGTTTCCAAGACTTTCAAATAAATACAGCTGTTAAGCCTAAGTATACTGTTAAATCTCTTCTTTAAGATGAATACAAAGGTTACTATTAATTGAAAACAATTTCCAAATGATATTTTTCCCTTCTAGGATACAGATTAAGAATAATCAGGTAGGCCTATTATTTGTGTATCTCATTAAAGAAAGGAAAAACAAGCCTTGGACTTATAAAAGACATATATACTGGAACACCACACTGGAATTTCTATAAATTCCGTGCAAAAAAAGGGGGTTAGATAACAAATATTCATTACAGCAAATGATTATTTCTGTTCACTACTAGTCTTTGTGAGCATGAATTTGAGTTCCTAGAAGGCCAAGATAGGACAGACTGCATGAAATTCTGGTTATGATGATTCAGAGGCATTTTGGTGACTTGGAATAGTGTCATATGATGTATAAACTATTGTCTGTCACCTGCACAGATAAAGATTGAAAAATAGTAATGCCATTGAAGTCAATGGAAAAGTTTCTCTGGCCTCAGTAGAAATACGATTTACTGGGAAAAATTTAGAAACTATTTCAGACACAAGATGAAATTCAGAGTCTCCCTGGCATTTTAGATTTATATTAAAAAGCACTGACATTAACATCTGTTCAAAGGAGACTAAGACTGACATAGCAGCAGCATTAGATTAAGACATCACACAAAACAAAAGAAAAACTTCAGAAAGCTTTAATACATATAGAGCCTACTTGAATAAACATTATTTCAGGTAACCCTCTTTCCTTCTCAATTCTTAGAAGTGTCATATGAGCCTATTGGCATTTCCTGAATGGTGAGAAAATCTGATACTGCATGTAATAACTACTAGTCTTTGATTCAAATGCCAACCAGAACTCAGGTAATTAGAGTGAACTGGCATGCACAATCAGCACTGTCAACCCCATTCTCTTTTTTTGTACTTCAAAGAGTTGGGACCCACATTCACCCTTTTTTAAAGTCTCTCGATGTATGTTTTCCATTTCTCTGCTTCTTCTCTTTTTCTAAGTCTTCTTTGGCAAATAAGTGGTATTTATGTTCAACACAAAATAGCACTTCTTGAATAGTGCTCAAGATGTTTTCTTTGCACATCTCACTTTTCCAAAACTGTGGGGACACCATTGGCAATTTTAAACTGTGAGATCTTGGCATGACACTGCAGTATAGAAGTAGAATTCACAGTTGATGATAACAAAAAAATAGGCACCTGCTACAGATGAATCATCCTGGGCAAGGAAAATTCTGAGACAAAGGAAACAAGAAAGGAAATTACTTTCTACTAACACAAGAAGTTTAGGAAAAAGAGAAAAAAAATGTCCTTGATGGGCTTATAACCCGTAACTTAAACCAGAAAAAATCCAAATTAAATGACTTGTCAAAGATTCTGTCTGTAAGCAAAGTCCAAGTCATGAAAATTCAAATAAACCAGCAAGATTATACTGACAGCCATCTTAAGCAGTCTCAGCATACAGAGAGAAAGTTCAACTCACACGTGTTAACCAAAAAGAACCAAGCATTCATGATCCCTGCTTTTGAAACCGAGTTCTGGACCAGTCCCTCAGTTGGTCCATGTGGCTGAGCACCTCACCTGTACCATCTGAAGCAGAGCAATTTCCAGTAGCATTAGGACTGGAGCGCTGCAGCAAACTACCTCAGACACAGAAGAATTTAGAGAAGGACTCTTTCCTATCTCTTAACATACAAATTTATGTTAGCAATGCACAGAGCTTCCACATTCTATCCACTTGCAGCACATGAAAAAACATCTGGTTGGAAAGAGCAATAAATACATATATTCCGTCACTGAGGTACTTTCTGCTCCTCACTGAATCAGAATGACATAGAGCTCACAACAGCCTTATTCTAACATTCAAGATCATGCTCCATGCACAAACACTTGGCTTTATGACACTACAGTTCTACTGTACCTGGAGAGGTTTCCTTGGAGCGCTGGGCCAGAGGGAACAATAAAGACCTCTACAGCCAACCTCAGCTTTCCCCTACACTAGCAATCACCCATGCTCCACTTCCCTCACACACCTGAGATATATGAAATTAGTTCCTGCTGTGACTGGGTTGAATGGCAGCGATTTCCTGGGTGTGATTCACTGTTTCACACATTCAGTATTTCTTAAGACAAACCAGCCTTTTCTTTAATCAAAATCTGCTGTTCCTCATCAAATAAAACAGCCCCTTGGCTATGGTAAAAATCTAACAGCTTTTCTCCTTAAAGAAAAAGCAAATCTGTGTTTAGGCACAGAAAGAAGGGAGATGTCGTTTATCCTGTTCTATACAACATATGTGTGTGCACAGTATAGGCTGAGTGTAATCTATTAGTGCATTAAATTGGTAAATACCTAGGGACTGACACTGTGTAAAAATTCTTACCTATCAAAGAATGTCTACATAGTTCCTTGATATTCAAATCAGAGTATCCATGTACAGGACAATGAGATGTTTTCCCCCAAACCCTTATTTTTCACCTTTTTGAATTCCCCTTTCTATTATTTTTCAGTTGCAATACCAATGTAAGTTTTCCTGTCCAAAACAATTGCTAGAGAAGTCCATCTCTTTCCCTGGGCAGCTTTGGGAGCCTGACCGCCTTACACCTTCACCTTTTTGAGAAAAATCCCTACCTCCACCTTCCATCTGAGTCTTCTGAAGTCTATAGTGCAGACAAAGCAGCAAACAGTTGAGCCTTGGCCTCCCAATTCATTTTTAGCTCTCTGTCCATCAGAATACCTTTTATTTGAAGACAGTTTAGTAAGTCCATACCTTCCCTTACAGGAACACAATTTGAGAAAAAAAAGATTAAAAAATCCAATACTAATATGAGTGTCTCTTACTGCTGATCTGTAAAGATGCTAAAAATTCTCAGGAGCTTATAGAAGTAGATTTACCTTGATTTCCACTTAAAATCTCTTCTTGGCTTAGATGGCAGCAATGACATAAGATCTTACATATGATAGATCTTCACAGCTCTTAGCATTTGTATGATTTAAGGTAGGTATAAATAGGGAATAAGATGCAAATGTTGTTTAAAACACTACCCATCTTCTGCATCTGCTGTGTCCAAATCTTACCTGTGATGAGCAGTTGGAACTTTTGGGATGTCTGATATTCTGATCATTTTGATATTGTATGAAGTGCTCATTTGGATAATCTTAACCATAAGAGTGGAAATCTAACAGTTACATATATCAAAGAAGAGTTACATTTTTGACTTGGTGAAAAACATGCTGAGACAACCTACTTAGAGCATTGAAGAGATTGGATAGATATTCAGTTCAGGTACTAGCAGAATACAGGGTAATATAACTTGGGCAAAGTAGTCTAAATAGTAACTTAATAATAAGAAAGGTGGAAAGTTACCAGAAAAATAAAATTATAAAGAATCATTATTTTCATATTCATTATAGTTTCAAAACTAGTTAATTTTAAGGTTCCAATTCAACAAGGCTTTTAGATATAGTTACGAGCCAACTTAAAAAAATAACTGTACTGTCTTTTCATTACATCGACTAATATGCTTTAACAGATTGAACAGACATGACAGGAAATACTGCATGATCTAATTTTGATTTTACTGTCTTCCTTATTTAGTATAAACACTAACTACAGCTGTGTTTTATAAATGTAACTGGGAGTTTTTAGCTGTGAGCAGCAGTGTTTGTTTTTCTCAACTATTAAAGTGACTTGGAACAAATATACCTCACTACCTTCATGCTAAACCCCCAAATTATTATTTAATGTAATTAAAAAGAGAACACACTGGGAACCACATAACTGTCCTGGGCAATGATTTTAAAATATCCCTTTTTGTTCTATCATCTGCAAGAATTTTCCATGATTCATCATGTAACTTGTTATTCAAACCTTTTCCAGAGGAACCATCGGACTCACAAATTATTTAATGGTAACGCTGTGTTGAACATGTTTCACCCACTTCATACTACTGGTATAATCACATTTTTGTCTAGAAATAATAGCTCAGCCCTTCTTTGACAATCAGAGTGAATCACACTGAGTTTTTTTAATCAGCTCAAAGATGGGTAAAGCTAGAAAGAGAACTAAAACTACATCCAGAACATACAAAACCAGAGAATCACAGCAATGTCTCTGTTCTTTGAGTTTCACTTTGAGCTGTATGCATCAATCATATATTCAAAACAAAAAAATGAAGAAAATTTTAAGAGACGAGGTTAATATGTAAGCCCAAGAAACGGCATCATCCTTTTAAATATTTACCAGATTTATCTGGAATAAGGCTACATTTACAGCTTAGATGTGAAAGAAAAAAACTTATTCCTAGGAGGCACACGGAACCCAATAACTTCTTCATGCTTAATAATCTTGTATGTGAGGGACCAATCTAATTTGTGGAAACGAATTGTACCTTAGGGATATGTTATTTCAACCCAAACTGAATATATTATTCATTCTAAAAAGTAGCAATAAAGATTATATAAGATGTAATTCATTATTTTTCTAAATGTTCCATAATTCTACTGGGAGGTGAGACTTAAATAGCTTACAGGAAGCCTACCTTAATTAGGTTGCTTTTCAAATCAAATATAATATAATTTTAACATAAAAATGTCACTCAAGGGAAGTATTCCATTTACAGGGATGATAAATGAAATTTAAAGGAAAATAAGAAAGATAGATCCATGGGTACTATAACATGTGAAGGAATCTGAGAGAGGGAATGATGCACACGCAAATGGACGTGTACAAATATGCAACTAGCTATGAGCTATATACAGATATCCGTCTCATATTCATGCATGCCTACACACACTCACAGAGAAAGGCAATTTGTTACCAGAGCAACCACGGGCAGTTGGTTTTTTTGTCCTCCATCAGAATTGTTTTGCATTTTTGTTAACTCATTTTAGCTATGAGAAGCTCAGAAGAATTTATTGTATAAACAGATTTATTTAAGCTTAGTGCTTCTGTTTACATTTGTAAGAATGTTTTTCCCAGTATTATGATGAAAAAACCAAGAAAATTAAAATATTTTTTTGGACATTTACAAACAGTTCATTATAAGACACTGAAGTTATAATTGAGGTACTTTGCCTCAGTGTGCTATTAAAATATTGATGCGTATGCCATAGAAATAGTCATTGTCTTCTCTGTGTAGAGAGCAATGTTTCAGTTTCTCAGATCCCAGAATGAAGTTATTTCCATAAATATTGACTTTTAATGAGGGTTGCGGTCAATGATTTAATTTGTGGACTACAATTCCACTGTCATTTAAGAACCCACAATAAAAGCTGAAATTTAGGAGCTTTAATTCTCAGTGCACCCCTTTCTAAAAACACTTAGCGCCAAGTTTTATAAGCCTTCAAATAGCCTTTAAATGAAGTACCTGAATTCCAGTATTACTGTGCACTTGCAACACTCCAGGTACCCAGCCACAGTTGAATTTTCTGCAATTAGGCAGCAAAATTTGAAACTTCCAGCCTTGCTTTCTCTGCATCCCAGTAAACACTACAGAAAACATACTCTAGGAAAATGCTGGCATTTAAGGATTTATACATCCTAGGTAACCCTGGTTCTGGACTGGAAGATGCCCTTTGTAAGCCACTCACTATTCCTTATTCCTATCAAGCAAGAAACTAACTCATTGAAATGAAAAAGTATTTTGACCAAATAGGGAGTGAGGGAAGCAAAAGCTATGATTTTATTTGGTTTTTTCCTGTCTTTTCTTTGTGTGTGTGTGTGAAAAGGAGTATACAATATTCTATGATAGGATCACTCACATCTTCTATTTAAGAAACATCCATCCTGTACATCTAGTCTTCACTTAAGAGACTAATGAATTTTATTAATTACAGTCTTTACATCAGAGACACTTATCCAGTAAATAAAAGCAATATTTCCTCCAGAGAAATGACATATATGAGATCTTTAGGAGCTGTAAGCAATATTTTTCCTCATAAATGGCAATAGGGATTCTGTAATATGATATCACATACAGCTCAGATATGTTAATACACATTGTCAAGAAGTGCATTACTAGATCTGTGAAAAAAAATGTTATCGGGTTTTGGCTTGGTGAAAGACTACAATTTTTTAATCAATTCCAGGTGAATCTTTTTCTAGTTTGCTTGAACAAACAACAGATGTTGTTTTGAGCCAAATGAAACTTTGTTTCTAGCTTTTAACCTTAAAAACTGCTATTTAGTTTTAGGCAGCTTTCTAGATGAAGTGGTATTTCAAAATTAAAAATAAAAGCCAAAAACTTTATATATGTTTCTTTTCAAATTGTAAAATGTCTTTCTGGATTTCTAGTTGACTTTTCTTTGGTATGGCTAATGCACTGTACTTGCCAAATTAAATAACTAGTCACAACTTTGTACCAGTCTTTGTGCAGATCAGATTCACCCGGGACATTTCACCCAGCTGCAGGTACCTCTCTGTTTTGTTGCCCACAGAAGATGACTGCTACTCACTGCTAATGAATGAAGCATGTCAAACAACAATCTTTCTATATTCTCAAACAGAAGACTCTATAGTAATAAGCAATTCTGAAGCCTTGAGAGACTTAAGAAATAACCAGGATTCTCTTGTTAATGAACCAAAATCAATTAATCAGTTCCACATAGCAATTTGTAAAGCAAATAGGTAGAGTGACAGATTGTCATACACAGGCATCATGTACCCAAATATTGATTACTTTCTTTATAGTATAATATTCTCTGTGTGCATTACAATGCAGATTTAAAATAAATTACATACTTTGTTATGAATAATATTTGATGTACTTAATGATATTTGACTGATGCCAATATTTTTTCTTTATTCTTTAATATTTTCTTCTTATATTACATATTCCCTGCAACTATTTTTAGCCTTTTCTAAACTATTTGCTAAGCTGTCTTTTTCTGTATGGAAAGGATCAAAATATTACGGACTGTGGCATTTTAACATTTGACATCCCAGTTATCCCACAATAACAGCCCCTGTCCTCCTCCCCTGGCAGGGTTTTCAGCACATATGAAAGATCTTTTACTATAAAGTGAAGTGGTAAAAAACCCACCAAAACCAAAGCCTCTCAAAGCCTATCATAAGCACCTTTACCATTTGGATATGCAGACATGCATGTTCATCAATCATCTCTTCCTCTTAGGCACTTGAACTGAGGAGAAAAAACAGTGTTTGATACCAACATAGAAAGATCTACAACAGCCATCCAACTTCGTGTTTTGTTAAAAGGAAACTAATCAAATACTGGCTGAAGGAAATTAAAGGTATTGTTCCTTTACACGTTGATGATGATGTCCTCTTAGCTAAGGTCAGCTACAGAGTAACATCTCTCAAATGCAATCATGACTTTACTGTTTACTGCTGGTTATTCCATATGTGATCCCTTCAGCTCTGCATCTTCTCCTAAAAGAACTCTTTGTTGTCCAGCTGTGCAGTTCCCAACTGACATGCCGGAGCTGGCTCCTCCTCAACCTGAAATATTCTCAAAGGTTTATAGGCTGTCTTCTCCAGCTCAATGAACTTCCTCCCTGCCTCTCTGCCAGGGTCACATCCATAATGCTTTGTGCAGGCGTGAGGTTATGACCCTTTGGATGTAGAGTCATTGCAATATGAGCGCACATCTCCACCTATGGAACTCAGAAGTTCCATAGAGGACAGGTTCCTTATGGGGCATCGAAAGAAGAGGTGTGGTGGATAACACCGCCTTCCATCTGCTCAGTGGGACAACAAAAATTGATTTGCAAAGATCTTTTTGTCCTGAATATCTCTGTGCTATGCTTGGGACCATAGGGGACTTTGTGCTTTTATTGTGGCTGGTGGTTGTTTTGGAGGTTGGGTTTTGGTGGGGTTTTGTTTGTTTGTTTTCAAGTAGTTTACTAACAACACAAATATTTGAAATTAAATATGAAAATTTATATTTTTCATATTCAGACAAATCATTTGGGATTCAGTTATGGTCAGTACAGTTTAGATAAATGGGTGTAACCAAGGAATAGGGAGAGGGGGGAAAAGAATTTCTGGAAGAAATATTTTTCAAAGGATAGGAGATATTTCAGTTGTCGTTTTTTATTTCCTATGATTTTACAGCCTGCTCTTTGATTTTCTGTGCAAGAAACAGTCTGCCTGTCTTATCTGTAAAAGAAGATAAGGGCACATCACATCATAGTATTTTGAACCAACTCTTAGCCTTAGACTCTGCTCTAAGGTCTCATTATTCCCAGCGGATATAGATAGAAATGTCTGTCTCAGGGGTACAATTTTTTTTCCCTTCAAATTATATGACAAGTCTTTAAGAGAAGTTATTTGTCCATTATGCTACAATATGTCTAGAAAAGGTATCCATCATGACTGAGGAAAAATCATTCATTTTCAGACCTGTCAGTCTAAGCAGACAAAATAGGTAGGCATCTCAGCATGGAAAAATAGAGGCAGCTCATCCTCCATTAAAGTTTAGCACCGTCAAGGGACCTCTGACATCCAGTAAGTTACTTCTTCCTTCCTAGCAGTTACTTTTACTTTTTTAACAGGAAGTTCAAGCTTAGAGTTGGACTATAGCTATTTTAACTCTGATAGCAGGAGAGAGCTGAAAAAAATGGAAAAGCTCAAGTGCATACTCAACCTATACCACTGCTGTGCATGAAAACAAGCTGACAGTTACCCGCTCACAGCTTATCCCTTGTTTGTAATATTCCAGTGAAAACGAAGCAGTAAATGCTTAGTGCAAAAATTCAGAACAGGGGATAATGAAATAGCATTCGGAAGGTCCTGCAAAACTGTAATGTTCTGGAACACACAGAGACTTGTCATATAATGTGATGGTAGTGTTAACTGTTTCTTGGACAAAAGTGTTGTGTCATATTCCAGCAGCTCATAGAAACGACACCATTATCAGGAAGCAAGCTATGATATTAAAAGTTACATTAATCCATTTTGTAATATAGATTTTTACATCCATCCTTTGATCACTTTTTTTTTCAATATTTAAAAAAAACCAGAGAAAAATAGCCAGTTTTTAATGAGAAACCTAGTTGCACAAATTAGAAATAGAAATTGTGTTAACATCAGCGGGTAACCCTTCATCCCTTCACCACCAAACATGCAAAACTTTATGCAACAAAAGAGAAACTTAATCTTGGGGATATTAGACCTCTTTTCCTTGTAAGAAGTTTGCTTGTTTCTACAGATGACTCCAACCATGCTGAGCACAGGATCTGAACACAGAAATTCCAAGACCCTTCATCTACTGCCATTTTTAAATCTATGCCAAAGACCTCCAAATAAAAGCATGCCAAAGGAATGAATGTCGCGTATGCTACATAATATTGTTTCATAGAGAACTTCCTCTCAGAATTATGGTATTTTTAAGCATTCATTTGCAGATCATTCCTTTTATATATAACAGGAAGACAGGAAAAAAATAAGTTCTTAAACCTGACCCTACATAGCTTTGACTAGCTCTTTACTACAGTCTCATCCAGTACCAGAAGACCATAGCTCTGACAGGGGAATTCCCTACTTACAAAGGTTGGATTCCACAGTATAAATATTGTGTAATAGAAACCCAAGCAAGTATATATAGCAACACCTGAGGGTTAGGCCTTCCAACTTACAGTAGCAGAAACATAGCTCTTCATGCTTCACTCATTGTAGGGATGAAATAATTCTGACACAAAGGTGGGCTGCAATTCATAAACGCCATTTCTCTAATTCGGTTTATCCTTAGAGTAATGGACATTAAAAAATCCAAGCACCAAAACACAAAACCAAAGAAAAAAGGCTTCAATTAAAGCATCTGTATATCACAAAAACATGTACATCAAAACAAATTGCATGTGTAATTGCATTTTGATCATGTACTTATTATCTATTATAAATCTGTGTACGTGTATAAATATCATACAATTACTTTCTACATTTGGTATAATTGTTTTGATCTTAAACGTTATTCATTCTGAGAGAAAAACACAGTCGATAATACTATATAACAAAGGAAGCATTTATGAGTAATGATGCTGCCTAGCAAACCCATTTTCATTTTCCCATTTAATAATTACGGAGCTACTGTAACGTTTATGTTATATATGTGTCCGAAATTACTATTAAAATGATACAAGTGTGGTAACTGAAATTCCTGAAAACTGAGCCAGATAGTCTAAATAAAAAATGCTGTATAGCACCACTCCATAGCCAAATATTCAGTTAATAATATTTAAATTAGAAAAAAATAATTATTAGGCTTTTATATCACAGTAGGTGGCATCCAGCCATCAGAAAGTGAGGACTATAGTCTAAATCTAAAATATCAATTTATTGCACCATCAATTTTCAGAAGATAATTAATTCCTTCTTAAAATAGGTAGGCTGGATTATCCTTTGGAGAGCCTAATCACTGACTACAGATCACTTCCAGATGAATTTTTTAGACTAGGCACCTAACTGAAACACAACATTAAGACTTTTGAAGTCAACTACCTGTACATCATATGTTTTATATCATTTGATTTCCCTCTAATATATAGCAATTTCAATTACTCAAAAATTCTGAATTCTCAGGAAACCCTCCAAAACACACTGACAGTGAGAACAGAAAAAAAAGCCTAGCAGACTACTGATACCAAATACCTCCCAAATAACAGGAAATTTGTTGAGTGAGATACGTAGGTGATTCAGCTGGTGAGCTCTGCCACACACTGAGGAAGAAAGGAATAATCCCAAAATTGGAAAATCAGCCTTGTGTTGCAGAGCTTAAGGAGCTTTATATATATCTTACCAAAGAGAAGGCTGAAGAAAGGCTTGCTCTACCCTGAGCAGGAGGGACAAGTATATCAGTCAAGCAGAGTAGTAATTCCAACTTATACCTCCCCGCAGCATATACAGTTTATTGTCCTATCTTCATTTGGAAAAAAGCCCCCAATATTACAGAAAGGAGAAAAGCATCTAACAAGTCATGGTGGAGTAATATTCCCTTGGAAAGGGAACCAAATATAAATTTCTGATTGGTCAGATGTCTAAATGAGGTTCTGAAGCATGAGATGCATAAATTATATGCTTTTATGAAAATATGTGTTACGAGAACATTTAGAGCAAAAAGAATGTGTCAGTAATGACCCAGGAAGGTGCAGCAGACTACCTGAAACACTGAAGATGTACACACAGGCTGAAGACCTTTTTTCTGGAAAGCTGAATTAAATCATGCACATTGCTGATAACTGTTCTAACTCACATCAAAGATTCTGAATGATAAGAAGTTGCGACTTTGCATCATCTGTCAGACTGCTAGGAAATAATATCCTATTTAGACAATGAATTTCTCTAACCTCAGTTAACAGTCTTTGGATGGAAGGCTCTCCATGCCTCACACTATTAAATATATCCATGAATAAGCACTTCTAAAGAGACCACAAGTCTTCTCTCAGCTTTCCCTTGCATAAGGCTACTCTTCACAACATAAGGCTTTGTATTGCAAACTCTGGATACATTTTGTGAGTTTTCTTTATTTACACTGTGGTATTTTAAGATTTGTTTTGACCAGGGGTAGTTTTAGCACAGTCAGGAAAAAAGAAAAATCTTTTTATTACATAATTATTTTTTTTTTAGCTTGTTCCTTTTTAGGGTGCATTTCTTGAGTTAATCTTGAATTTAATTTCAATAGTGTGTCTGCTCACAATGACCAATACTTACTGTATTTATCCACAAGAGCTCCAACTTTGTAAGCACAGTGTATGGTCTTCCTTTTGAAATGCATATCACTATGCATATCAGTATTCAATTGTGACAGTTTAATTAAGTGCTCCAGGTCATTCTTAAAACCAGATGTCCTGGAAGAAAAGAGGGACATATTACCAGAGACGTAACTTCTGCCCTGAGGGAGAATAGATTGAAGGGGTGAATATGCTGTTATTGAGCAGCCTCTTCGGCCAGATCATCATCTGAATCCATATCTTGCTCTGCATCAGCATCCCAATCCTTCTCATCATTCTTACCCTGGAAATGTATTACTTCCAAACTTCACATATATGATTCCACATGTTATCTATAAGATTCCAGCAAATACAGATTGCTCAATAACAGCCCAGTGCTTTCTTCCCATTAGCAACTTAAATTTGTCCTCAACGAAGGACTAATTTTTAAAATTAATCTGCAAAATACCCTGTTTTTCCATGTAAGGAACTTTCAATCACAAAGAAGCTGGAGAAATGCAGATATTATGATACTGACTGTTTTGACCAGGTCTTCAAGACTCTCAGAGCAAATACAGAAAAGCAAATCTGAAAAGACAAATCCCACGAAACCAAACAAGTAATGTAAGAATCAGCATTGCAGCAGTTATGTGTCTTTAAAGTCCCAACTCAATTGTTCCTTTATTTTATTTAGAATTAATCTCAATCTAGTTGATAAATAATTCTCAGGCCATAATTTTCACCTTATCCAGTACTGGGGCAATTTTATAACTTCAATCTTTTGTGCAACCCTTGTTTTCTTGTTAATGTTGAAATGAGTTGTTGTTTAGGACTACACAGCCAGTTTTTCTATGACTCCTAGACAAGATGATTGCATATTTAGTAAATGTTTCTTCTCATCCTCTCCAGTTATAACTGGCATTTCTATTACACATGACCTGCAAAAAGCTTCTTTACTGGCACAGCTGTTAGACCTTACACAGGTTTTACAATATTATTTTAATGCTATTTAAACGCAAACATAGGTTTGGGTTTTGTTTTTTTTAAGCCTTCCTTTTCCCTTACTTGATTCACTATTGATATTCCTGTTCTGTCTCTTCTCCTCCTTAGTAATTGAATGAACCTTTTAAGTAGTTACTTCCATTTAGTACATTTTTCTTGGTTTTACATCCCTTATCCTATTTTACTGCTGCTCTACTATCTCTTTTGGTCCTACCTGACTGCCTTTACACACTGTAGTGTTATTTAGAGCACAATGTAGGGAATAAAACATTTATGCTAAATTTAATATTTCCAATCCATTCAGTTTACAATACAGTTAATATTATATATCTTAATACTTATTGGACCAAACATTCCTGCTGTTTTCAAAAATCAGGATTACCTATACTTTTGTTAACTAAAATAAGACAGCCCTCAGCAGCCTGGTCTGCACACAATCATTAATACTTTGCTCAAAATGCCCAGTTTGGTGGCTAACCAGATTCAGGTGCTTCCATAGGAATAAAATGATTTTATGCCACATATGGCTTCATAACTGTGTGATTTGCTTTGTGATTTCCATGGATTTGCTTACTCTTGCTCTAGCTGCTTGCTTAAGTATGTAATAATGTAATAAGAATAACATTTTATTTCAGTTTTTAATTTAATTCTTTAAAAATGGATTACTTAATAGAGTAACAGAGATTAAACATATTGGAAAGAGTGATTTTATTTTTTAATGGAAAAAAATAATGAGTCAAATCAGTATTCTGTAGAAATATATAAGACTAAAGTTAAAAATACTAGAGGAAAAAGATGGTATTTTAACAATAGTGAACCAGTCTCTTAAGAAAAAAAACACTAGCCCATTAATCTGCTTTCTATTCCCATCTGCGCAAGACATAGCTGTGCATGAGTGGAAGGACAGGCTGTGAGAGCATTTCAGCACTTGAATTCCTGAACTCCTTTTTCCTCCCTTCTTTTTCAGCTAAGGTTTCTAGCAAAGGTTGATGTTCTCAGCGCATGCTGCTTCCTGGTCCACGTTCACCTGTTTTTAAGTGGTGCTAGAGAGAATAAATGGATAGCAGAACAGCAGCTGAGGGCAGGATTGGAGTGAGCAGGCTGTAAAATCCTTGAGGGAAGGGAAGCTTCACAATTGTTAAATTGTTTTTCTCTGTACAACAGAAGAGATAAGACTTGATTTTATCTGAATGCTCTCTGGACCAATTGTTTTTTCCTCTCTCTGTCCTTACAATACCTTTACACAGCTTTGAAGTCAGACACTTAAAGAATCTTAGCAACTTTCTGCCATTTAAGACATGAACAGCTTTGGGGAAGCAGCAAAATATTATTTAAGAGCAGAATTTAACTTTCATCCTTTTGCTGTGTGGTTCATGTGAGCTTTATGGTGCATTGAGCTTTCAATGAATCCATAGTTCAATTGCATACAATTACAGGTAATTAATACGTTTTACATGTTCTGCATGGTACTTAGTCACAAATGCCTTCACTGAAATGAAAGAAAAAAAAATAGAAAAAGCCTTGAATTTCTTTCATGCTAACATCATAGTTTCACTCATATTTCACCGCAAAGCCTTGTACCAGACATTAAGACATCTTCATCTGTGCTCAGCCAAAATGATCACAGCCAAAACAAAGGAAGATAAAATGTGTATGACAATATTAAGTTTGCACACAACTCTATCCTCCTTTACTAAGTTTAAAATAGATTCTTTTCATAAGCTCTATTATTTTTCTTGGGAAAAGAGTAGAAAAGATGCAGCAAGGAAGTCATTATATAGAATCTCTAATCAGGAATTCCTATTCTGAAATTCACTTATTTATAAATCAGAGTATCAGTCACTTCTAATTCTTGTTTGGATTTGACCTGAGTAACTTTTCCATCCTGCCAATACTTAATGTTGCATAAGCTTTATTAAAGTCCCCTTTGAAGGTATTTGAATTTCAACATAAAGCCTCTTAATAATAATTATCTGATACAATTTATGAATACTGAATTTGAATATGATGCTACTTGATACTCTTTGCCTTATTACTTGAGAAGCTGTTTAAGTCTTGAAATAAATTAGGCATACAGTAATGCTTAGGTAACATTTTCTTATATACAAGAAGGCAAGAAGAATCTGTTCCTCAAAGATTAGCTTGATGAGAGAATTGTACTCCAATGACTGCTGTGTAACACAGCAATATCAAAATTCATTTTAACTGTACTACTTACTTTAAAACTATGTATAGCATGCTTAAACTTAGAAAGGCTCTTCTGCTCTGAGAAATGAGCAATATTATAATCTTGATTTAACTTTTCCTTTCTGTTTATTTATTTATTTATTGTGTACAGGTTTAAAAATCACAGAAATACTCTGAGAAACATTTTTAAATTCCTCCTTAAAAACTTATCTGCAGAAGTCTGCAGAATATGCATTTGATTCATTCCATGTTAATGTGAAATTGAAAGATTCAATTGAAAATTGAAATATTCAATTGAAATTGAAAGAGCTCAGAGGGGTGGCCAAGAAATTTTAGAATAGATGAAATTCAGTAATTTGTTCTATTTTGAGAGCACAAAAACTGTGAAAGGTTTTAAACAGATTGTAATTTTTTTTGGTTTTGGTTAGAGAAGACAAGTAAGGTGCAGTAAACAGAAGGTAGAACATGTTATCAGTAGGAACAAAATAGCACACATATTCAGGTATAGCAAAATCCCACTATCATATTGTCAACTTATGTGAAACAAAGACATCAGTAATTAAAAAGAAGTTGACAATTCTAGGCTTGAAGTTTAAAACTCTTAGCTAACAATTTAGCTATCATTAACAATGTTAGGATTTGATAAGAGATGGATCTCGTTAATCATATCCATATGGTTAAACCACTCCATTATTCATCCAAACAGAACAAGCATCTCTCATACAGCACAGGATAGGATACTTTATGTGCTACAAGTTTCTCGCAACACATTTAAACACAACTGAAATATAATCAACAAAACCAGGTAGAGGAATGAGAGGCAAAATGAGCAGGGGCACAGTTGGAGTGCATTGATTCTATATAACTCCTGAAATATTTGCTGCCCAAATTTTCTGTATGGTCTCAGGGAAACATTCTTGAAGTTAGAACTGTTAGAGAAAAACCACACCACCCTTATTCCCCAAACTGGCTAACGGGAGGATGGTGGGAGTGTAGCACTCTAGCTAGTTAGAGCTTAGCTTAGAGGCTGCTGTCTTTGAGGGTGCTTTCTTACCAGAGGCCACAATGGCCTCTGAAACACATCAAAAATGGAAGCAAAAAACCATTGCGAGTCATCTTTCTGCTGTCAGCTGAAGGACTGACTGGATAAGAAAGTCTGTTGAGTATTTGTGGTTTTCTACAGAAGATAAACTTATTGTGTACTCTCACAAGTCTATTTCTCCACTCTTTGCTTGTCCAGTCAGTATATGAAAGGCCTGAAAGCTGTCTTGTTTCTCCAGAGTTTTCATCAGAGCTGCTCTCTTTAAAGCTTTTCAGAATGAGGCCATGATGGATGGAACCTTGAGTGAAAGCCAAAAGGCATTTAGAAGGAAATGGTCTATGGACAGAAAGTGCCCAGGCCTGAGGTAATTGAAAGAAAAAGGTGGTTTTGACAACCGCAAGGGAAGCAAAAGGGAGAAAAACTGAAAAAGGGCTAAAATGAATCCTTAGGTAGCTGCTTTTTGTTGTTGTTTTCCATTTTTCCTGAAGAACTGGACTGACAGAAAGCAGTCAGGGGATCTGGCTAGGCTAGAAGTTAAGAAATGAACCTCTGAGCTTTACTGGGAGTTTTTCTCTCTACCCTTCTCAATACACTGATTTCAACTGCTCAAAACATGGCTCAAGCTTATTTGAGCCCTCTGTCAAGCTATAATTTATATCACCTTATGCTCTGCATGTGCTACATTCTCTACTGCAGCGTCTCCTCAAAACATTTGAGAGCTTCACATTAAAAGCATATTGGTCAAACAAAATGTCTTGCAGGAATAAACTAGCTATTGAAATGAAGTCTTATGAAAATTAAATAAAACATCATACTAAATTCAGCAACTGTGCATCTGAACCAATCTATAACACTCAAGGCAATTCACAAATCTATTTCAAACGTGTGCTCTAACAAGGTGACAGATACATTTAACATCACATACAAATATCTATATTATTGTTGCATTTCTTTCTTGCAAATATTTAACCTTTGCCCATTTGTGGCCTATTAAATTTTTATTTTCTAAAAGTATGACAAAAATGAAATTACATTCAAATATACTAATTATAAAAGAGCACCACTCAGCAGGAAACTACTTTCCTACACTCAACCTACCTGCCGAATGATTTCTATTTTGTGAATTCTACGCATGAACTATTTCAGGACAGGTAAATTGTATTTTAAGAAAAATTGACTATCTTGCAGGAAAATGTTTGTCCAATTCCAAATGTTCATGGAGCTGTAGGAGATGCTCACATGGGCTTTCATTCACCACACAAAACTGCCTAAGTTAGAAGGCTGGTCACAAACCATATACCCTGAAGTAGAAGGAGAGTGTTCTCTGGAGGAGTCCAATTCTCACTTTGAATTGCCCTCTGGAGAAATCTGTCTCTCTTGTCATGGATTTAATCAGTGTTTTAAGGAGATTAGTTTCTGGTTTAGGGACCAAAAGCTCCTGCAGTTAGATGGTGCAACTCCCTCTTTATGTAACAAATAGGCTGAACTAAACATGTTAAACTGTACTTCCTCTTTGTCTACAAATGTGGACTTAATGGATTGAAATAAATTTTCCAGTATTCAAATTCAATTAAGCCACTGATACTTTTTTCATAAAATGTCCGTCTAGGTTTGGAAAAAAAAACCCCAAAAAAATCCCCCAAAGAGGCATTTTCATCCTTTTAAAATGTCATCTTCATTGCTGAGGATGGCAAGAGTGTGGAAAGCATTTTGATTATTGAAACTCTTGCTATTTTTCCATATAAATTGCCAGCAGCTGTTATAGCATTCCAGATTATATTTAACCAAACTTACTTGTTAAACAGAATAAGGGCATTACCTTTTGGAAATAATATGAAAATGAGCAAGCAAACACTGTTGTAAATAAAGCAGGCACCCAGGAAGGAGATCACCCTGCACTACTATACTTGCTCTGGGTGACAGAGCAAATATTAAGCTGCACTGTGGTTGAGTGATTTTTGTCCAGAATAGTATCAACAACACGCAGTTCTGTTTTTCTCACTCACTGCCTGTCAACCTCCTCTGAAATTTGGTGTATTTCAGGTGCTGTCTCTGGTTTCCTTGACATTAGTCAATGATTTGTGTCCCATTCAATTTAGTTCATGTGAAAATACTCATAGCTCCTTGCCATATGTCAGTGGATGATAATTGCATTGATCCACCTTGCAGTGGGCTCAGTAAGGGCACTGTTCTGATAACTGAGTAACCAGAGGCTACTGCTTGTTAGAATTAGCAAATTTGACTGTTTGACTGGTTTGATTCCAATCAGACTTGACAGAGTGATGCATAAAATAGGGAGTGCTAAATGTGCCAATAAGTGAATTACTTTTCAGATTACGTTGCTAGTAGCAATATTGATGAGTATGTTTTGTAAGCTGAATATGGCAGTTTGCTACATTCTATTTTCTACTGAACAGGTGAATGTGTTCTGGTAAAATTAAGAATAAATTTCAGTTTTCACATCTAGACTATTAAAAAGACAATCTTGCTTCTTTAAAGCACATTTTGTTTCTAGCAAAAATTTTTAGACTTTAAATATCTCATCAGGAAAGAACTCAGAGTGAGAAGACCTATCTTCATGATAATAAGATTGAAAAAAAAAAAGGTAAAGTAGACTTAAGACTAAGTTGTTGGAAATATAGTCAAACTAATATCATTTTGGGGTACAAGATGCTTGCTAGTTTATTTTTTATCAAAGCCCAGTTCCATTTTTTCAAAAAATTACTTTTTGAGATATTAAAATCATCAACTTCTCTGGCTAATGCCATGAAAATATTTATTTAAAAGCCTCAAATATCCAAACATAAAGATACCAGCAGGTGATTAAACTGCCAGTGTTCTGTCCACGCACTTGTCATATACGTGTACTTACACTTCTGACTCCTACTTTGAACACTAATGTCCTTTCATGAATCTCATCTCTTCCTTCTCAGAATGCCTTGAAAAGGCCTGTGAAGTTACTTTTCTAATTCTTCTCTTAAGCAGAGCATCTCTAAGTCTGAGAAAAAGCCTAGGTGTAGAATGAGAGATTAACAGCTTCATTTTAAAGCTGTCTCCTAGTACCCACAGCTCCAAAGAACTTGTAGAAAAGGTGCAGATGTTCAGCACCTGTTAAAGAATATTGCCAGGAGGATTATGTTTACACTGTGCCTTACAGCGTGTCAAACATCCATTAAAATTTAGAGCACTTAGGTAGGTTTGGAGCAGTAGTCCCTCAAGCTTACTTCCTTAGGTTTTGGACAAAACTGGATGTTCTACCTACTAAACATTGCAAGAATCAAATATTAGCATTCATCTCTTTGCTGTTTAGCAAATTTTTCCCATCCTTTTCTGTTTCACTGAGCGCACATACAAGGAAGTGGCAGCAATAATATTAAGGGCATGCTATTTAAAACCAGTAGAAGTACATGTTCAGAAGGGAGGCTATCCATAAACACCTAAGATTTGTAAACCATGATTGAAAGCCAAACACATGAGACTATTCCCCGACCATTTTTAAATGCATATTAAATGTTTAATATCCAATTCTTTACTCCATCAGAAATAAAAACACACTTAAAACCATGCAAAGACACTTTATCTGCTGTAGTAAGTCTTTCTTTGATACACTTATTTTGCTTTTTAGACTTGAGTAATCTGACTGGAGGGAAAAAAAAAGAAGTATGCTGTTATATTTTGTTGTTCAATGGTGAATGTCCATACACTGTCATAGTGCCTGCACCATGATTACAGGACTGCAAGAATCCCAGTAATTGTATATTGTTGAATTTGTCACCAATTAGTAAAAATTGTATGTGTGAATATAATAAAGAACTTACTACAATTCCCAATTGTCGAAAAACTGGACATTGGTTAATGCATTAAGAGAGGTTGACTGTTAATGCCCACTTTGGAATAATAGTATGTCTATCAGTACATATTAATTGGCAGGAAATTATATTTCTAAGAGAAGAAAATTAGGATAACCATAACAGTGGTTGTTTGATAATTCATCAGCACAGCAGGATGAGCTTGAATAGCAACTACTGAGCACAGGTTGAATCAATGAAGCCTGTGTAAAGAGTTCCAGTATTTGCTGACTTCCAGATGATATATGGAAGTTTTGCCTAAAACCAAAGGCAAGTTTTCAGTTGAAGCCTGATCTAATATTTACTGAAATGAAAAGGAAAAATCCAGTTTTAAGTTCTTCCAATACACAACTGTATATTACAAATCTTGCATAATTAGTCATGGTGAATCAGATACCTATTTTTGGCTACTATTGTAATCAGTTGCAAAATGAATATTGAAAAGATAGCATGTATCTAATGAAAATTTGTCCCTGCCAGACACACTTAATTCACCCATAGATTTTAGAGGAAAGCTTTAAAACAGCTAAGATCTGTGTTTTAAAAATCAAAATGTCTATTGAAATTTCATCTCCTATTCATATAGAAGAGCAAAAATATTCCTACCACCCTCCTCCAAACTACATCATTAGTCATGTTTTCCTACTTACTGATTTTTTAAAAACAGCTTCTCTAAGCAGCATGTTACAGGAAGGATCATAGATTAAAAGATGTGCATTTACCACAATTATAAGAATTTGTGATAAAAAAGTAATAGCAAGAGTAGAAAGACCAAAGAAATGTATGGGGAGAAAGAAGAAAATAAAAGAATACGGGTAGTTATCGATACCCGGTGTCTGGTTTAACTAGACTACTGAAGTGCTGCATTAACATGCAATTTCTTATTCTGCTGATGCCGCACAGAAGTTTTTCAAAAAGCTCTGGCTTATGGAAAATTCTGCTGGTAAAGCATAAGATACTGATTTATTTGTTTCTTTGGTTCTCTTTTTGACCAGTAGGCATAGATGCTTTGTTGTAGGATTGATTATTGGGCTGAATTCAGTAATAATAAAAATACATGAAGATTGCATTAAAATTAAGGTACTTAAGCTTCATTTAATTCAATACTTTGCTCTGCACATAAAGTCACAGTCATTGCTGAGTAATGAGCAAGCCTCAGAAAATTATAATGAGGCTGTACTTAGGGTAACCTTTTGACTATGTGCTGTGTTGGGTGATTTCAACAATGTCATGAGTTCATATTATTAAGTACTTAGGATGTATTTGGGGTCCCAATAGACTCCTAAGCCATTCCATCATTTGAGTGCTTGAATAATTATGTATGTGCATCCAATGAATCCTTACACTGCTTGTTGAGTGACTGTTTGGCATAAAACATTATCCTGTCCAAATGGTATCTAGAGAACTGCATCAATACAGAGGAGGCAATGAACAGCTTTGGAACACAGCTCTTAAAACAGTCAGTTGAGTCAGTTCCACAGTGCAAAAGGCAGCCTTCTCTTGTACCAAAACGGTGAGGCAAAGAGACCTTTAATCTATCAAATGAAGAAGAAAAGATCAAGAATTCCTTGCTTCCCATCTTTTCTGATTTTTCTTTGTATCTTTATCCACATCATTTGACCTTGGTGCATTAATTTTCCCCTATCTAAGATGAGGGCTATTACCAGCCTATTCATCAGGCAGAGTTTACGATCTCAGCTGCTCCCATAAAAAGTTTTAACTGCTTAAACTTCTATTATGAGAGAAAATGGAAAAAATGGAATGTGGGATGCATAAACTGACCAGCTGATAAAAATGTGGGTTGTGGCATGCTGTACTTTGCAGCTACTGTCCTACAGTAACCATTTCTGCTTCAAAATAGCAAATCATTCCCAGGAGACAGGCACACAGTCCATGAACAGAAGCTTGGCTCCATTAAGTTGTCTTTCTAAATAAAAATAGTTTCTGTCTTTAGATCCCCAAAAAGAACTGTGGTATTTTCTGTAGCCAGAACAAAATGTGATCTTTACACAGAAATTATGGCAGTTGTTGCATGACATTTTTTGTATATGGAATCTCAAAGTCTCCAGCTATAGAGTCTAAAACATACATGTAAAATAAATCCCTTCAAGGAAGGAAAAAAATTAACCATGGGTAGTGCCACACAGTAAGACTCCTGTGCTAGTATCAAGACTTGTTTAGAAGTTTTGACCAGTCATTAACAATACATCAGTGACAATTTTGGATCTTAATGAACTCTTCCTTATTGCATATAACAGAATGGTTCCACTATTACTTTATAAGCAAGATCTGTACACCAATCTACAAAACAGCTTCAAGGCACTGCTCTGAATACTTTTGCATGATGATATTTATAAAGAAAAGCACAATCTGTAATGAAAAATGTTCACACAAAGAAATGGTCCCAGAAGCTCGACAAACAGCAATAAGCCAAAACAGCAACAATCTGAGCAAGATCATAAATTTAGAAAAAAATTCTGATGCTACCAGCCAAACAAACTACACAGGAGACCACACTAAAACACCATAGACTAAAAAGCCTTGAAGGACACGCACTGATGTTGGATTTGCAGTGTATACTCTGATGTTGCTGAATATCAACACAGAAAATATTTCCACCTTTGCACTTCCCTGTCTAGAGATCTCTCTATTGCAAATATCATGTTCCTTTAGTCTTGACATCCTAAAATACCTGTAGAGTGCTAGTTTTTCATGAAGTTATACTGAAAGCAATGAATACAATCCATATTTGTGTCTTTTTCAGTGCTGCACCTGAGATAGCATGCATAATATTATAATATCTCATTGTGAAAATGCACTGCACTGGTATTGCCAGTACCATCTCTCAGCATGCAGTTCTCATCATTTCTTCGGTGAAAAAGATGCCAAATGGGTGAGAATAGTGGGAATTGCTGTTACAGTCATCACTTCACTGGGCCAGGAAGAAAACCAAGAAAGTTTCTGAATGCTACAGTTGTTTTTTCTTAGTTATTTTCTGAGAACACTCTTGAGTTTGGGCCAGCAGTTTTATGACTTTATTTACTTTCTGTTTATTCACCTTCTTTTAAGTAATGAGATAAAAAAAAGTTTTTGAAAGATATAAGATTTTAGGCTGTACTTCTAATCTTTGTTTATGCTTTACTCAGAGTAACTTGCATTTCAAGTAACAGGAAGGTATGTAGTATCATGACAATCTGTTTCATGTTATTTTCTGCGAAGAGAGCTGTGATAATCTGGAGATCTTGTACATAAATTATGAGCTTCAGCTTTAATATGATTTCCAGATTTATTAACCACCTACAGCCTTATGTTTGTCCTGTAATATTACTGTATGCTGCTTATACAACTGACTGTGGGATGGACTGGAAGACAGCAGCCACTCAGCATTTGTAAATGTCAGCCAGCCAGAGCCAGAGTGGAATGACTTTTACCAGGCAACAAAATTATTCTAATGTACAGAATCCTTACTAATAGTTCTCTTGTGTTGTTGGGTATTTTTTTGTTTGTTGGGGGTTTTTCCCTTCCTCTTTGATACTTTCTGAATCTTCCACCTCTTTTGCGGGGGTGGGGGCTGGGAGAGAGAAAGGAAACTACCCTACTCAGCATACTTGGTTGATAGGTAGAATTTTAGAGCAGGGAGGACACTGAATCCACCATGCTTAAGTTCCCAAGGGCAAGATTTAGGAGTATATCCTTGGGATAAGGCAGCTCCCTATTTTCTATGTAGAAATTGCTGCTCTGAGTTTTGTAATCTTTCCACACATTGACAGAAGCTGAACTGGGTTTGGATTCCACTCTGGAGACCAAGCAATAAAAACTGAGGAGCTACAAGTCTGGCAGTAACCCAGGACTCTCCTTGATCTCAATAAGCTTCAAGAATAAAAGTCTGGACATATTACAAAGTTTCCTATCCAGAGTTGAAGGACAACAAGGAAGGCAGCAGTAGCAAAGAATTATTTGGGGTTTTTTTTTTTGGTGTTGGTGTTTGTTTGGTTTTTTCTCCTTTGGTTTAGAACACTGCATTTGTGATGTGTAAAATAGTTACTTTAATGTAATAGTTACCATTTTAGCTTATGTACTTTTTTCTAGCCATCAGTTATTGCTGAAAAAGTGAATTATAAATAGGGCAGGTAAACATGCATGATAGGCTGGAAATTTTGGCACTTACCACTGAGTATTGGCAATTCATCTTTAAGGAGGCTGGTGTGGTTCTAAAACCATCACCCAAAGCATACTTAAAAATCAAAGTTAGGATCTGCTGAGCCCCATCTACATTAAAAGCACAGACTCATCCAAAGAAGTCAGGTGAATGTAGAGTAAGGGAAACCTAACCAGCACTCTGGGAAAATCAGTGAACAATAGATAAATGAGTTTTTATTCTTTACATTTATGCCTCTTTTAGCTTGCTTTCTCTCATCTAGGCATTTAGTGCTACTTGAATCACAATTAGGTTATCACTAAATCACGTTTCTTTAAAATGTTTTCTAAATATTTGTCAGTAGGTTTTCATTTGCAGATCACTTCTATTGAATTCAGATGATTTTTGGGTTTTAATAGAAAAAAAAAGAACATTTGAAACTGGTACATTGATGATTTCTGCAATAAAAAAATCCCAAACAAACAAAACTCCCACTGACAACAAAAGAAACCAGAGTAACCATAAGAGAAGAGAAACCAGAATGTCCTTTATCTTACTCCAGTTACTCTGCTGAAGTCAAGGAAATCCGAGCAGTGTAATGAAATGATGAATCAGACCTAGTTCCTTTCTCCATTGCAAATTTAATGTTATGGAAAATGATATTAAAGTATAATATCCATACTTTAGGGCTTACCAGAAAATGACTCATGATAAACAGAATGCATTTTTTGAAATGGCATTAAAAAATAAATTTAACTTCTCTCTCAGACTCCTTCAATATTTCAGGGTATAATTTAAGAACACATCCTTCATTGCTTTCAATAATTCCTCCTTGGGAGTCGGAATTCAGAACTTTAATGGTAATTTTCACATTCATGCGTAACGTTATGAAGGAAACTTCAAGTAAAAATGAACATTTCTGAATAAAGAAGTAAGGTAGCACAAGGAAAGCCATGTTTCTCTTTCATGAATTACCTTTCACTAAGTCAATTTAGATGACATAAAGGATTTTTTAGCTTTCAGAAACCAAATTTAATTTACAGAGTATTAACTGTGTCAATCTTTCTTCATTATAAATGCCTATTTATCTTCATATCAAAAACATTTTGTTGGCTCAAACCTGTGCAAGTTCTTTCAAATAATTCACCAAATAAAAGAAGTTAACATTAGACATACAAAGAATGTAAGAGAGAGGATTGATTGTCAGATGGTTTGCCTTGGATGGGCCAAGTGGCGATGAGGAGAAATCCACTTACCTCAAAAACCATCTCCAATCAAACCTTCTCCCCAAAAAAACAAGACAAAAAGCCCCCAAACCTTGCTTAGCTGGAAGTTGCACAGTTAAGATATTCTTCCTGAGTGTTTGAGGATGACATGTTCTGTTTTATGGTGAGATATACTCTTTTATGATACTCAGCTAAATGAAGTAATAAAAACTTCTGGTTTCCCAAACTACTGTATCAAGTATCTTTTTTTGTACTTGCAGCCCTGAGAATATGTATCTCCAAGATTTAGAGAGTTCAGTGGTTTTATTAAGCCTCTGTCATGATTTAAAAGAGAAAGGCTTAGGCAAAACTATCTGAGATACCTCAACAGAAAAAATACACTGAAATCAATACACATTAATGTCAGCCAAATAGTAGTAACAATTTTCTGTCTACCATCACTAATGTCTGTTTCAGAAATATTTTAAGCTTGATTTTTTTTCCTTTCCTTTTTTTTCTTTTAAATGCCAAGTTTATTAACTTTGAAAATGAAATGCTCTTCATTCAGCACTGTATAGTCACAGATCAATTCGTACATTCAAGTAAAGTGCTGGAGCAGTGGGAATGAAAATCAATCAGTGAAAAAAGTTGCAGAGGTCACTCCATCACTCCACTACCAAAAGTCACTGTCCCATGTAATGTGCTGATGAAGCATCTGAAGCTGAAGAGAATTTCTCTTAAGGTCACATCCCTTCCTACAGAGGTAATGTGGGAAAACTTGACAATGACAGCACAAACCACACAGAGGTGTGGGCTGATAGAAGCAGCACTGCAGGTTATCTCTTCTGTTTGTCCTTCCCTCCTGAACATAACCCTAGGCAATCTCAGGAATAGAGTCTGAATGGTGCATTCAGCCTTGGTATTGGGTCTGTTTCTTCATATAAACTACATAGAATTTATAAAATGAGCACACAGCAAGGAAAGAAATTTCCATGACAACATATTGCAGCAACTAAACTCATACTTGGAACCATTTCTCATTTTAGTTCTTAAAATCAAAAAGTGTCTTTAGACTATACTGGTCTAACTATACTCATTATAGGTCCAAGATACTTTGTTAGAAATGTGAATTGAACGTAGGGAGCTATCCCCAAGTGCAATACTTTGCAGTCACTCTTAACTTTGATGTTTAAAGCATCATCCCTTTCACTGGAGATCCAGCGCTGACTGTTTCAGCAAGCAATGCCACCTGCAGCTAACTCTGAGTTCTGTAGCCCTAGCAGGTGTCTGCCTGAACCAACAAGAGCTCCTGTTTCTGCTTTTCTCAATCTATACACACTTCTTTTTTATTTCTGTAAGCATTCCACCTGTCTTCCTATAAAGAGAGAACACATCGCTCCTGGAGTCAGGTGTAAGGTAATAAAGCAAAACGCACCCCTTTACAGTATTACATGGTTTCCTTTTGTGACTCTCTCTCACCAACGCTGTGCCGGCTCAGTGCCACAAAAGGAAGGATGTAAGGAGCAAGCGTTGTCACAGACTACATAGCAAGAGCCAGATGATTGCTTTGATTTTGTGGGGCAGGAATGTAACAGCAGCATTGCTACTATGCACTCTCAGTGTAAGACCTGCCTGGCTGGTATTAAACAGATGCCTAATCGGAAGAAGTGATGAAATAACATTTTTTAGCATTCAAAGCGGCATTTTAGTAGTTATACAAAAATTGTAGTGTTGCTTTATGCAAACTTACCATCCTCAGGAGTCATTATCTGATTTGAATTGCAGTGTGGATTTTGCATAATTATAAATCTGTATAATGCAGCTTTGAGAATACATGTTTTCTGTCAGCACCATAAATGACTTGAGATAAAACAGAACAAACCATGGTAGTGCATTCCATTCCTTCAGAAATGTAAGAAATGCAATCAAAAGATTTGGTTACATTTTTTTCCCTACTTTAGGTTTTCTATGTCTGCAAATCTATCCATTAATATTTAAAAAGAAGCTGCTGTCACCTAGTTTCTACTATTAAAAGTTCTGTACGGTCGGTCCTTACTCCAAATCTTGCCACAGACACTTAGAAGAATCTATGACTTGGGTTATTTTAAAGGACTTTAATTGGGGAAAAAACTTTTCTAAGTGGTAAGAACTCTAAGTAATGTAGAGTTGTCACACAGCACTCAGATAGTGACATATACTGAATAATAAGGCTAATAGAGTGACTTAATCAATTGCAAATTATACAGACCTACCTGCCTAAATTGTTTGATTACTATATGAAAAGTAGACTGTAAATGTAAGTGCTATGTACATTTCCTATAAGAAGTAGCCCTTTTTAGTTACTTAATTCATACACTGATCAAACAATTATCTTATTTCAGTGTAAAAATCACAGAGGCACTAATCAAAAGTATTTAGTTAATAATAAAAGAGAAGACAAAAGCCACTGGAATGCTAACATGGTTAAAGAGTTCTGTGAAAATTGTAATACTATTTTGAAAGAAGTCAAATGTTTGATGTATTTTTTAAAAAAACACCTTTCTTGATTTCAGTCAATATTAATCTCTAATTGATGAAATAAATGCTACTGCTGTTTCTCTTTGAAATGAATGGACATAAAAAATCTTCAAAAGGAATCCTTTATAGACATCACATGCGGCCACATCAGAAACCTTAAGAAGTTAAACTACATCAGAGTGCGAACATTAATAGTGGCCTGAAATAGAGGCATTGATCTGTTGAAACTGAATGTAGACCAAGTATCAAAAGAAAATCATGCCAAAATTATTTCAGTTTTGAAACATACCATAAATTGATAACGTGAGAATATTCTCAGAAAAAATACTTGGAAATCCCTTTTAATTATACATTTTTTTAAAAAAATCAACTCTAAATACTAAAATCCAGCTATAGGGATATCACAAGGTCTGTTAAAACCTGCAAAATAAGTCCTTCTAAATAGCAGCAACAACCTATATAAACAGAGACTGAGTCATAGCCAAGACTTCTGTTTTCTGAAGTGACTGTTGATTGTAGGATGCTCAGTATGAGACAGGTTGTATAACCTTAGTTTTTCAAAGTTCTGAAAACTAAAAGGTTTCTCTAGTCAAGCTTATTCGCTATTCAGCCTCTGAAAATGAATCCTAAGGGTTTTACTAACATTCACTAACAGACTTGGTCAAGGAGTTGTGAAATCCCATTTCACAGTACAGTCAGGTCTTTCTGAACTCATGCGCCAAAAAGCCATGCTTTAAAATGCTATCAGCTCCTTTGAGAGCTGTCCACAGAGACCGCTTCAGAAAGTCAGAGTAGTAGAGCACTGTAAGGCTTTACAAAGATGGGTGTCTACAGTTCAAGGATACATTCAGAGGAGGAGAATTATAGAAATGTAGTTTGCTACTATAACTATGGATAAATGATGTGTGAGGTTGATAGCAGAATAATATTTTGAAGGTATGGAACATAAAGGCTTGAATTTCATCCTTTTTTAGCCACCACTAATCTGAATCAGGTTATGCCAATTAGGTTCCACTTCATCAGCAGCGATGATATGGAATTTTTTTTTTTCTGTCACTTAAAAGGCCACAACCCAAAACTTAACCTTAACCTTTTAGCTCCTAGTTTTCTAATTTACCTCACCCACACAAAACCCTGTCCCCTATTTGGCGTTTATGCCAGGACCACTGTCTAATTAAAGGACATAATTACTCAGGGCAATTGTTCTATAATGTCCTTCTGCTTGTTCTATGTATCATGTTTGTATAATATTATGAACTATTTGGTATTGAAATTGCTTTTCTTTAATGTTACCACTTTCACAAACCCATAAAGAGGAACCATTTAATAAAATCATTCCTGTTGTATGGAGAATAGGTTTTTTTATTTCTTTTTCTTTCTCTTCATTTTACAAAGACATCAGAAAAAGCAGACCATGCTGGGTAATTCCACACACTCTGAAAAAATTAAAGAGTGATTTTTTTTCAGCTCCTGTTCACAATGAGCTGCTTGCCAATTTTAGTTGTCCAGTTGTTGAACAACCATTCCAGAAGTTTCATTAGATTAGATATCCTGACTAAAGACATGAAGGCCTATTAGGCTTAACACTTTTTAACAGCACCATTATTGGGTTAGACTTCATTCTTTCTTGAGGGTAATAATTCAGCCCAAACCAGCTTTTTCTCTTTCTTCCACTATACAAGTCTATTGAATGGAATAGAGAATTTTGTCCAGTGAAGAAACTTGTTTCCGTGGATGCAGCTAAGATTTTTTTCTTGCAAATCAAAGCTGAGAGAAGCTCAATTTGCCTTATTATGGAAAAAAAAAATTGTTAGTAGTCTGTCCAAAACACAAAGGAAAGCAAATATGGTGTTCTAAACCAAGATGTCTTATGAGGACTTCTGCCCTTTTAGTTAGAGACAATTTAAAAAAAAAGGTTACATACTTAGAGTAATAACTGTAAGAGAAACTTTTAATTTGAACATTGGAAGCTTATGTGTAAATTTAATAATTATTTGGAAACTATAATATGGATTTAATTATTTTTCCTCAAACACCGATTTATTTTTTTTTAATCAATATCTTGCCAACATCCAGAATAATATGATACCTGTTAGATGCATTTTTTTAGTACAGGGAGACCATAGCATGCTAGAAAATTTTCATTTCTTAGACTTCCAATTGAAAACAGGATTTAAAAAAAAATTAGTTGGCAACATACTAATTTTTTTAATACTGGATACAAGAAACCATGTTTTTTTCATTCCTTCTTTAAACAATTAGGTAGTCATTCAAAACTTTTGTCATTACTGTACAGTTCATAGAGTCCCAGATATTTGTGCACCTCAACGTTTCTCTAGCATAGAAATATTTCTTTAGCTACAAATATAACCATGGTCTGTAAACGATTCAGTTACTGTGGCTTTAAGTACTAAGATGCATCCTTCCTTAAATTTCTTGCAGCAGGCTTAGCTTTTATAAAAATTGTTGAACTGTAGGACTTGGCCCTATAAGGCGTACTTATGTATTCTACTGACAGTTTAAGCAACTTCCTGCGGATTACTGAATCCAAACAATGGTTTCTAAACTTCTACATATGTAAGAAAAAAGTCTTTTGTTTTTATCTCCCAGTGAGTCAAAGGAAGACTAGACTTAACCACAACATGAAGAAATTCCTATTCAAGAGATATAATGCAAACACTGAAGTTAGAAACCTTTGGCCTCTCAAAACTTAACACCCTCTTATTATGGATTTTATATTGCTTTATTCTAATTATATTGATTTACATTAAACACACTTTTGTTGTTACCTGCCTTGCATGTTTAAAGAACACACACCATCTTTTTGCCCAATTTATGTTTGTTCAAGAAGTCTGCAATGTTGAAGAATTTTTATGATTTTATCTACTGAAATATAGTTCCTGAGTTTGCCTGATTTTCCCCAAGCTGAATGACTCCAAAGGCACTCCCAAACTTCTATCCAATTTATCGTATCTGGTTCAGATACGCTATTCCTTTTTGCCTCTTTCCTGTGCATTGTTTGCTGATTAATAAAGGAGACAGCTCTGTAAGACTATCTCTCTGTTGAAAGGCTGTCATATTTCTTGATCCTCAGTTCTTATTTCAGACAATGTCATGATAAAATTCAGTAGTGATCAAATTGCTGTTCTTTCATTAGGTTTCCCTTATCTATATAAACATTGCATGTTCTATCTTTCACGTTGCCTAGAGGTATGTTAGAGTAGTTTTATGCAATTTTTGCTACTTCTACCTTTAATCTTGATCCTAGTTGGTTCTCTATAGTTAGCCAGAGGCTTAGGTTGGGGTTTTTTTTGTTTGTTTTGCTTTGTTTTTCACTTCAAATACAAATTTCTGTTACACTTCTTGCACTGAATACCAACAAATTAAAAAGGAAACACAAGGCAACACTGTATTCATCTGCAAAACCTACTGCAGGTAAGTAAGCTACTGCATAATTAATATCTGCCAGGACAAGGCTAATGAGTATTAATTTTAATAAATAAAGAAATAAAAATGTGGGGACTTCTACTTGTGGTACTTCACAGCTACTTTTTAATAACAATAGCAATATATATAACAAATACACAGGTGATACACAAATGCACTTGCTCACCATGCACAGAAGGAAAAAAAACCCCAAACCCAACACCCAGTCTGCTTCTGATCAGTGATTCCACTTCCCAGCTTTCTTCCCCAGTTACATCTATAGCATGACATTAGGCGGTAGGGAACAGCCCTTTGGGCAGTCTGGGTCAGCCATCCTGGCTGTCGTCCTCCAGCTTCTTGTGTACCTGTCAGTCCCTGGGAAGGTGCAAAGTCCTTGGCTTATTGTAGACACTACAACTGCCTAGCAATAACTAACAACGTTATTCTGGTACTTAAATCCAAAACACAGCACTATACCAGGTACTGGAAAGAGAATTAACTCTATCGCAACCAAAACCGAGACAACTTCATGGAGCACCTCATTTTCTTTGCAGCATCTTACATAGCCTTTGTATATCGCTGTGCCTTCTAGAGGCAGAAATGCTCTTGTGGTGTACCTCAGTAAAGCATTCATCTCAGTTGTCCCCCATCCCCTCTGCACTACTTGTTACCAAAATTGTAGGAACATAGTTATCTTTAACACTTCTGTCTCTGCCAAACCTGGTTGAAATCAGCCAAGAGATTCAGCATTTAACGAAAGCAGCAAGGGAACCACACAGGGAGCACTATCACACAAATACTGTTTCCTTAGGACACAAGGCTAAAACAACTGTGAAACAAATGGTTTGAAGGAAACTGTCCCAATGAATGTCCCAATTGAATCACAGGCAAGTGATTTGTTTTGCATGTATTATCATAAATACACTGCTTTTCCCTTTGCAAAATCTCATTTAACTGCATTAATTTTAAAAGAACAATTTCAGTCCGGGTTTTTATTTTTTTTATGTGGAGCACTGAGGGGAAAATGTTCTCTTATCTTCAAATGTTATTAACTGGAAATAAGTGTAACCTATGCTTTGAGGTCCTTATTGCAATTTAGATAGACAATTAGATATATAAAACTGAAAAGAAATAGAGAACTTTGTAGTACAGATTTTTTTCCCTGGTGCCCCAGGTGACTGCACTAGACTTCCTTCTGTGCTCAAGTGATTAAAAACTACAATATCCATCAAATAATTTTTAGAAAGCTATTTGTAATCGCAGTACAAAGTAATATAACTTAAAAAAAATTATTTTAAAAGATTTAAGTAGGATTGTGCTTTTTATAGGAAGGTAAGTTTTGTCCTCATTTGCAATAGCTGTTCTATTTTTTTCAAGCTTGGAAACTTGCAATAGACTAAACCAAATTCTACCTTCACACAACTGGATATATGAAGAAGAATTTCAACCCTGGAGGCGTCTAGTAGCTTCTGCTACAGTTAGTTACACATCACTTTAACTAATAAAAATGTATATATCTGCTCTGTCACAAACCTATCCTTTAGGACAGTGGTGAAAATGAAAAATGCTGTGAAGTTCTGTTAAGAAAAAGAAAGTCAAAACTAAAAAACAACTTCTGGTTAGATGTTCAAAAGGGATAAAAGATAACAAAAGAGTATCATCTCTTTTCTTGTAGACACTGCAAGCAACTATACTCAATTTGTTTACAAATAGATGGAGCTTTAATGATTTAGTCACACAGTTATCCGAGAGAAAGTTTGTGATTTAGTCGCTGTTGTTTTCTGTGGTAGCTTGAATATTGCAGGATGGGAAACAGTACATAGTTTGAACAAATAGTGTTTTGAGGGATAAATGACCTCCAATGTTAGAGGCATATAGCTATGAGGAATATTATTCAAAAGCATCTGCAGAATCGTGTACTTAGAAAGGTTAATTTAAATGCTGTTTTGTCTTCCACTTAGGCAATATTGCTGAGAAGATGTCAGAGTGGTGCAAAGAATTGAATAAAGGATTTTGGCAGCCCCATGCAAAAAAAAAGACAAAGACAGGAAAAAAGCCTAAAATAAAAATTCATTTGCTTTTCCCTAATAACTATATTATTAAATCCTGCATAGAGCTTATCAACTAAAATGTGTACTCTAAGAGGTCTAAAGGAGACACTCAGAAAATTTCCTGATGTTTTTCTCACATATTTACATTGGCATCAGATTTTGAAGGGTTCTGATAGTGTATGCTAGTGAAATGTTTTCATAATAACTAAATATCAGCATAATTTCATTTTATTAAATGACTACTTCAGCACATGGTGTGCTGTAGGCAACTCCTTGTTCACCTTTGATAATTAGCTTTTGTTTAACAATGTTGTTGTGTGGTTTTTTTGAAGTAGTAACTGGGTGGAAGACCTTGGTGCGATGTAAGGGGATGACCCTGTAGAATGCCCTTGCTTAACTAGAGCCCCAAAGTCAAGGTGCTAATTAGCTACAGAGAGTAAAGTATGCAGATAAATGGAAACAGTGATAGTTAAACTCAATTTAGGAGTATAAACACCAACAGATTTAGTAAAATAACATTTTTGTAAAAGACTAAGCACATTAAGAAATACCTGAAGGTCAATTTATCTTCGAATTAATGTGTTATCCTCACTAGGTTGTCACCAGACAACTCTTAATACATTTTTATTTTATGAAACAAAACTTCTGGGAGATTTAATAACCAGCTCTTGAAAGGTAAAGACAAAACCCAACCAGATTAAACTAATATGTGCATCTTTTCAGAAATCTAAGATTTCTGGAAAATTGTAGTCAACTAAGGAAACCAAAAATCAGAATATGAAAGGTAATCAAAAAACCAGGCTGCTTTAGGGAAGTACATGCTTCACTCCACATGTGTTTCTTGTTTGAGAGCACTGGCTTCCTTTTACCTGCCTAACCATGATTTCTGTGCTATTTTCTTAACTTGAAGGTTTCCTGGCCAATTCTGTAAACTTAAGGAACTTTTTAAAATGCAGAAAACGCTATCCTTATGTCCTGGGTTGCAGTTGACCCTCCAGATATTGGTTCATCAATATAATACCTGTCTGTAATTGAAAACAGAGGAAATAGTAAATTGAGCAAAACAATAAGCAGCTTTTTAAATAAACTGAAATTTGCTTTGTTATGTGATTGCTAATTAGAAGTCTGAACTCAAGATGTGGATAAACAATATTGTATTTTTTCATTTAATAATAAATTTATAAATAAAGATTTTTCAGCTAGAAATGAATATCAAGAACATTTCAGTAGCAGGACACATGTTTTGTAGTAAGATCATTCCATTCAGCAGAAATTAATATTCCAGACTCTAAAACTGGGAGATCTGTAAGCATGTTTCTCTTGATCTATACAAAATAGTATCATAACATCTCTCTTCATTCATAAAACCCAGTAGGGTAATCTACATTAACAAAAGCCTTAAGTCAGGTTGTATTTCAAAACGATATCAAAATTGCACGCATAAATCTTATCTAACTTATGTTGTACTCTATACATGCCTGCAGCACATCTGACGGATGTTATTTAGCTATGAAAAATGTAGCTACTTGATTTAGCATAAAAGCTTATAACTTAGTTTAAAATTCTCTGAGAAAACAGATCTAATGCAGCCTGTTATGTAGATGGTATATTTAAGTATTCGCAAAGTTACTTTTAACCCTTTTTTAAAAAACATGAATTGACTAACTGCTGAAACACTATGAGAAAAATAGTAATTAATGACAGCATTCGAAATGTGTTCAGACTGCAAACATATGGAATGTTATAAAATAAACCAGAACCTACTCACTTAACATATAAGTGAAAAGCTTATCTAAATGTCAGAGAAACTGTTGCAGATGTCAAACCAACTGATTTACTCAAAAAACTTCATAGGAGGATCCTTGACTTTCTTTTCTGTTTGACCTTTGAAATAATTTTGCCTTTCCCCTTCCCACTCACCCCACCCCCATTCCTCACTTCCTCTTCATCTTTCGTGTTTGAGGGAAACAATGAAAGAGAAAAAATACCTTCCCCGAGGACAGCAGATGAAGACTTGAAGCTCCTTGCATTTCAGTGGAGTCAACTGTGGAAGAGGATTATAGACTTGGTCAAGAGGGAAATGTTGTGGAAGACTATCAGGCCTGTCCACGTAGGACATTAAAAGATTCTTTTTCTCCACTTGACTCTGCTAATCCTTCCAGCCATTGTTGGTTTTGCGCATAATTTTCACACCATGACAGACTTTAAATTGAAATGCTAATATGAATTTGAGAAATCAATACAAACTTTTAATATCAAAATAATTTTCTACAAAACATCAAAGAGTTTCTGTCAGATACTGTGGCAGCTGCAATCCTACCAGATTGTAAGCAAATGTGATTGACAGTACTTTGATTTTAAATTATTTCGTCCTATCCCTTAGACAACTGGGAAAACTATTTTCTCACCGAACAGCAGTGCACCAGCATCTGAGGCTAATCTGAATTTGATTATATGGTTTAAGTCTTAATTTATCCTGGTACTTTATTATGTTTGGAGGAAAAGAAGAAAAAAAATTTTGGATAGTACAACTATTTTTTCATTTCAATTATTCCAGAATTCACAATGCATGTAAATGACAACCACTTTTTTTCTTTTTTAATTATTAAAAGCTAACAATAAGATCAAAGTATGAATGTTTCATAACAACGTATCTTATGCATTTTGAAAATAAGAATATAAAAATTCAGAAGACTAGTAATCTGATAAAATTTTGGCCAACTTGAATTTATTACTAGTAAATACAAATAAGAACAGGTGAAGTTTAAAAATGGACGCACATATCTCTAAGGCCAGGGAGTAAGCACAATTTTTATAAGGATATTTTCTTTCTGCAATCCCTGCTCTGTGATACTGCTGCAATTGTGAAGCAGAGCACACATTAACAATCCCCAAATCAGAAAACATGTTGTTTCATAATCCTGACACATTAATTCATATTTCCAGTTTACTGATATGATTCCTTGTTATTTCCAACTGAAGTCAATGCTGGCAAAATTAAATGTCTCTGAGGAAGACACAAACTAGTTGAAATGTTCATCCTCAGTTTAATGGAGTTGTAAATGCTTTCATGCTAGGTAGTGGAAGGTCAACTTGTTTAACATTTCCCTATACGCATACTACAAATAAATTGCATTCTAGTTAAATCTAGCTAGTCTCAATTCCTAGAAACTCTTGTATCTAATTTTAGAAGCTTTTATTGTCTAATAGCGAAATTTTATGAAGTACAAAAGCATTATCTTTAATCATTGTGCTAGATACGCTTTAGAGATGTTCCTTATGAGGTCATAAATCTGTAATTTTTTCTACTTACCTAAGAATTTTTCCAGAATGTGTGACTTCTTACAGCTAAGAAAATCTAATTTAGCTTTAAATAAACACAACAGTAATTATGCATATATAGCTATTTGGGAAGAAAAACCTATGATAAAATATATTATGAAGGTATTTATAAATCTTATACTTCTAACACAATTATTAGTAATCTTGTGCTAATACACCCCAAATATCTAAAATAGCCCCCACAAACATACAAAGTATGGTAAATATTAAGTAATATACTTTCAATTTAGTTTGTTTTCAATGACAGTCAAATTTTATTTGAAATGATCGAATATTTCAGACTCCTTTTCTACTGTTATTACTGACTACAGTTCAGTAGCCATTCTGAACAGTCCTATTCAGCCTTTGAATCCCACACAACATCTTTTCACTAAAAAAATATAAAATAATACCTTTTGCACAAGATCAGATTTTTGAAAAAGAGCACAAATGGGCAAATACATTCAACTATTTTTATTGGTAGAAAAAACAAAAGCAGTAGGACAAAATACAAATCCTTTCCATTTCTGAGACTGCACCTTTCATACAGAATGTAAAAATGCCATGACAAAAACCTGTAAACTATTTCATCCATTACATAACAAATTATTACAGTGTTATCATAATTATTACTCAGACAGTTGTAGGTATATTGCTGATATCCTATGAAATAGGTAGTGTATAAAAAAAAAAGAGAAAAAAGCCGAAAGTCCTGTAGAAGGAATACATAGTACTGCATCATTATGTTATCAGAGGATGTTTTTTTTTTTTAATCCAAAAGAATACATCTATGACAATTTTAAAAGAGTATGTGGTTTCAAAGATAAAAAGAAAACATAAATACAAGCTATGGGATATGGGTAGTTGGTACTAACTCAAGCATTCTTCAAACTCTGTTTATGTGTAACAGGCAATATTAAGAGTATTTCTTTTAAAACATCTTTGTCTATAAACCCCAGATGCATTGCTTCTATTTCTTACCTGCACCCAAATTTTAAGTGAAAGCATCCCTCATGGAGTAGTGCTTTGTAGCTGCTAATGATGCAGACGCACTGAGACATTATTAAAAAATATAATCCTGTATTTCCCATTCCCACACTCAACATGAAGTGTAAGGACCATTTTTTTCTTGTTCAATACTCAAAACCGTATCTTACCTATGCAAATTAAACTTGAAAAAATAGAGGATCTTCAGGAAAGAGATGGGAAAGTGTTGGGCCAGGGGAGAACTTGTAGGAGAAATAAGGGATCAGCAGAAGTGATGCTGTAGCAGGCATCTGCTACAGACCAGCTGATCAAAATTATAATATAGATCAATTTTTCTTTAGAAGCTGATGAGCTTTACCCTTTTCCCTAGAAGGGTTATGGACCAAATCCTTCTCAAAGCCCTTCCAAAGCCCAGGTTATGCCTGACAACCTGACTGCTTGCCATGAAAAGATATAACAGGCTCAACAACAAAGGGAGGTCAGTTGACGTTAATATAATTTGCAACTTTAACAAGGCCTTTGACTCTGCTCTCGCAGCATTTTTATGTCCAAACTGGTAAGATACAAACTGGGTAAGTGGATGATAAGTTGGATGGAAAATTGGCTCAATTGTTGGGTTGCAATTGGAATTTGAAGTCCAAACCAGCTGGTGGCTGGTAACTCTTTCCTCAGGTATCAAATACTGGGGTCAGTAGAGGTAAATGTGTTGATAAATGACATAGAATAGAGAGCAGAGTGCACACTAAGAACATTTGCACCATACAAACTAGGGAGTAGCTGATATTCTGGAAGGCTGAGACACTATTCAGTGTAATCTGGACAGTCTGGAGCAACGGGCTGACAAAAGTACCAGGACATTCAACAAAGGCAAATGCAAATTCAGCATTTGGAACAGAATAATGAGACACAGCAGAACTGGATGGGGCCAGCAGGACAGAAAGCAGCTTTGCAGAAAGAAACCTGGAAGTCCCAATGAACAAGCCAAACATGAGAGCGCAATGCATCTTTATGGCAATTGAACTCAATCTGTGCTGTTTTAGAAAGTGTGCAGCTAGCAGGTTGAGGGACACGATTATTGCCTCTTATTTGGCATTTGTGTATGCCCAATTTTCGGCTCCTCAGCAGAAGACAAACATAGACATACTGAAGTGAGTCCAACAGACATCACTGGGTGGTCTCAGGGGACTGGAGCTCCAGGGAAGCTGAGTATATCCAGCCATCAGACCAGAAGATGAAGGGGAGATCATATTGCTATTGACAACTGCATGGTGGGAGGACAGAGAAAATATGCAGCCAGATATCTCTTAGAGATACCTGGAAATGTTTCACAAGTGATTAAGTAAATACAGAAAGTATTCCCACAATGTCAGAGAAAAAGCATGTAGTAAATTAACAGCAATCTTTCCAGCACAGCTTTATAGCATACAAGTAATACCAGACAATCCAAGTCCTTATTTAGCAACCTGGCATAGACACACATACAAATCCTAGCTTTGGTGTACCTGTGCAACCTTTGAGACCTGTTATAGGGAACCTGCTTTGGCAGGGGGTTTGACTTGAAGATCTCTGGAGGTTCCCTTTCAACCCCTACAATTCTTTGAATTCTGTATCTTTTCAGAAGAGGGGATGGTATTGAACTTCAAGGAAACTATTGGCAATAGCATAGAAAAAGAAAAAAAAGGTGCAGAAACTCTGAGAGGTTAGACATGGCTTTGGTTTTCAGGTACATGAACCAGAAAGTAGCCTGACAGTTAAGTAACACAGCTAACAGCAAAACTACCAAATACTACGAAAAGAATTGTCAAGAATTGTCCTGTATTCAAAAGGAAAAAATTGTACATAGAGAGTTCCTTTGCTAACTAGTCTAATGCATGAATTGGTTTTGCATGATAGTTGCACGCTCTTGTATGCCCATCTGTTGTAGACTTTCCATGAAAAACTACGTCTGTTTTTTAAGTATTGTAATTATTCAAAGGTGTTGAACATCAAACAATATTAAGAGAAAAATTAGGTACTTGGGGCATGAACCATAAAAATAAGTTCTGAAATGTCAAATTACATATTTAGACAGTAGGAGCCTATCAGACAATGTAACTGCAAATTAGTTTGATATTATAAGTGCAGGAACGTATTTTTACTTTATAATTTAAAGGTAAATTATAACTCTAAAGATATGTACTGTTTTATCTGTGATGATTTAAGAACATTACTAGTTTATGTACAGTCTAGCTACATTCTTGATTTCATCAGATTTTCTGAATTTTTAACCATCAGGCCTGTTGTACAGATTTTTATATTGGATAGCTGCAAAGAGTATAAATTGTGATTGTTAGCAGTTGAGAGGATTGATGTTAAAAAACATTTGGCAAATTGCTTTCATTGCATTGCATTACCTGAAAGTAAGTGAAGGGAGCACAAAATGGAATAGAGAAAATAATGGTAAATGAGATACTTCATCTTTATATACAGCTAGTAAATGAAAAAGAAAAAAAGAAAAAGGGAGACAAATTAATGAGGAAAAAGCCCCACAAATTGGGGTCAAGCAGAGCCAGAAGACAAAACAAGATGCTACTATTAGAGGTATATTATAACGGATTTTTTTTTTTCCTCTACAACTGAAGGAAGTTTAAAGGCTAGCAGAATGGAAGCATTTCAGAAAAACAAGCTTGGGACTATTGTCAGCAGCGTGATTAAAAGCTCCATGTCCGAACAGTACCCAGCATGTTTTACATAACAAGGTTCAGCATCTACTCCCATTATAGTTATGTCAGTCTTCCATAAATGCATACAGATTACTTTACTAGTTGTTCATATATTTCCTTAAGCTCTTGAGTAAGCTCACTTTGGATGCAAAAAACCCTCTTGGTACAAAAGGGAAACTTTTCTACTTAAATACCCTTGGATGAAAAAAACATTCAAGCCTATGGAAAATTCTTATTTTGGATATTAAAAACTTCCAAACACTTGAGGACTTGGTTTATGTTTCATTGCTCTATGTTTAATATTATAATCACAAGTATAGTTCATAATGTAACAAGTAGTATAAAGATTTTACCTTATTTACAGAACATAAAAGATATACCTGGCAACCACTGCCAAGAAAAGGGGTCCAACATTTCCTAATAATTTCTTAGCCTTATTCAGAAGTTATTTTTAAGAAAAGTGGTAATCCTTAAAGAAATATAAATGAACTTACAATGTTTAGGGACAAGGCATAACATTTAGATAAAAAAATTGATATGTAAATAGATCTTTCTTCATGCTGATTGAGGAACAAACATGCCTGCAGATGTGGTGGTGGTCTTCATGGAAAAGACTTAACTGAATCAAGGGTGGGAAAATCAGCTTCTGAATGGAATGCTGGTGTGCCAAGGACAACACTAGGTGCTTTAAAGCATATAAACAGTTGTAGTTTCTCTCTCAAAGAAGTAAAAAGAAGGTAACATGAAGTGATTAAAACATAGCAGAGTTGAGGTTATGAGTAAAGTGCAAATTTGTTTTAAAATGCATTTCAGTTTAGCGGTTTGTGCGATTGGTTGTATGCGGATATGAACATTCACGGTGGAACATATTTCTTAATTAAAACTTGTGCACCCTTGATATACAGCCAAATGTTATTTAAAATGTGAACACCCAAAAACCAGGCTTTGTTAAATTGTGAGTTAAAAAAAGGGAGATAAACACGATTAAGACAATAGATCAGGGGATGCCACTCTGGCCTTACTATGAAGGGAATCAGTATTATACTAAAAAGAAACCAAAGCAGAAAAGACAGAATTTTCCTTAGAAGACTCTCACCATTTTATAAAAGAAAGTTGAAATGATCATTGTGCATAGTATTAAGAGGTCCATCTGGGAAAAGAGATCCCATTTAGCAAAAGCAAAGAGACTGAAGAAAAAAGAAAGAGGAGATTGGGTGTGAAATCCAACCCCCTTTGAAGTCAATGGGAATTTTGCCATCGATTTCACTGGGTCAGGATTTCACGCAAGGTGGATGCAGACTGTGCTTTGTGTATCCATATTGAATTGAGGGTTCTGATTTCAAAAGTTATATTAAAGTCACCCCCACGTAGAGCTAATATAGCACAGTACAAAGTCTTCTTTTTTTAAATCAGAGAAAAAGAAAAGCTTATAATTAAAATTTTAATGTTAAACACGGACAGAAGGAAAGAATAAATTTTTTCAGCATTTATCTCCTATGTCTGTTTTGTTTTTTCTCTTTTAGTTTTCCTCCCTGAACACTCTCATGCTTCTCTGCTTCACTCTTCATGCTCACTTCAGTGCTTAACTGCAAAATCCAGTGGGAAACATAAGCTGAAAAAAGCCTTCTCCCATTTTTGTATAATATAGCCCTTAAATTTGTGCTGTTCAGGGTTTGGGTAGTTTGTTATAACCAGGTTTTATATGTATATTTTTATATATATTTTTCAATAAGAAATAAAATAGTCACAGACACTTCTTTTGTTATTAATAAATTCAGACATACAAGTAACAAATAAGAAAATGTCAACTTTCAGAGAGGTGGCATATGATGTAAACAGATAGAATTTAAGTCCTACATTCTACTACTGCGAACAAGCAATATTAAAGGTAAATTTTTATAATATCATCAATAATAGGTTTTACAAAGGAAAAAGAAAGATCCCTAATGGGATCTTTCTCACGAGGTGCGTTCAGAAGTGACAATAAGCCTCATGCTTTTAGACAGATATATTTTTTGGTAGGAAGATACATTTTCCTTGTTCAAAATTGCACATGTGACAGCCAATAACTTTCATAGAAACCATATTCAATTGAAACTTAGAACAAAAGAAAGAAGAACACATTTTATATGTTATAGCAAAGTTTGTCTTCTAATTAAAATTACTTCTGGAACCTAATGTTAAAAATGTGTGTTCATTCCAAACACGTATTTAATGGAATCAGTGGTGCTATTTAATCAGATGCTGGAGATTTAAGTTGGAAATAATGAATATCTGGTTCGGAAAGTATTCAAATATTCTTTACTTGCTTCTTTCCTGCAATTTGTTAAGTGTATTTTTAATTCAAATATATTGGTGTGCTTTCTTCTCTCAGCTGTCCTTGATGAAGAAAATCCCATAAGGGTGAAATGCTGGTGTCTACTGTTTCTTCCCTGCTGTGCTAAGAGAACAATTAAATTGTAACTATCATAATATGAATGATCCCTACCTAAAGCTGGCAGATCTGTGTCTAACGTAATTTGGGTTTAATTTAAAAATATTCTTGCTTACAGACTGCAGCAGTTCAGAAAACTATTGTTGTACATCTAACTGAAAAAATAAGATTTGAATATTGATGAGGCTCTATAGAAATATTCATTCTAAGCAACTTCATGTCTGCAGAAGAATGGATTCCTTAGCTAAAGAAGACATCATAGAATGGCAAGGGTTGGAAGGGACCCCAAGGATCATAGAGCTCCAACCCTTTTGCTTTCAATGTTAACAGTATCAAACATCAAGTAAAAGTATAGTTATTAATAAATGTAAGGATCAGACCTAGCAGTCCACTTCTGTCATGCAAATATTTTCTTTTTAAAATTGAAGTAATAAAGAATTTTTTTCTTAAAGCAAACTAGTTACTGAATTTTAACTGAATGGTAGTAAAAATAGGTCTTAAGATATAAAGGTGAATAATAGAAAAAAAAATTCAGAAACTTCTTTGACCAGGTTTCCAAGCTACTGCAATTCCTCACTGCCAAACCATGTCTTCTATGTTTTCCTTCTTTTTAAAGTTGAGAATTAAGGCAAAATCTTTTCAAAGGAAAATAATTAATCAGGAGCAAAGCAACAAACTCAATAATATGACTGTATGCCTCACATTATACACAAATAATTCTGGAAAAGTATCCACGGATCAAGTATTTTAAAATGTATTTAAACTCCAAACACTTGCCAGATTAAATAACTTTATAGCTATAGTTCTCTCACATGTATATATCTATCTACCTATGACTCATATTCCCAATTATCACTTAAAATCCAGCCCTGAGAGATGCTAATTTCCTTTGACTTGTAAATACACAAGATTGCATCTCATTGAAAATGAAAGAAATCAAGTTAGCCGAATTAAGGGGATTGAAAAATTTGACACAATTTCCCTTGGTTTAGATAAATCTATAAGATCATGCCCTGCTGAACAAGTATTAACTATAAAGAAAAAGCTACATGATGGTGTATAAATGAAATGCTACACACAGTGAAATGTCCTGGAGCAATTAAACATTATATTTTGTTTCTTTTACTAAATTGGAATTTTTCTATGTAAAATATAGTCAATTTCTTCTGATAAAAAATTGAATATTTCTCTTCTTTTCAAAGCTGTTTTCTTTCAAGTGTCCTTGTAAAAAGATGGTGCGTTCTAAATATTTTCAGAGGCACTTACCACTCATTCAGCCTTTAACCGTGCTCAGCATAAAGCTCTGTATTGTAATATTCCAGAATTTTGAAAAACAGTACATGCAATGGCAACTAAGGCAACAGTCACTTTCTAAAGGTTACACTTAACTGTGTAGTCTGAAATATTTTTCAGAGAGCCTTTTAAGTCCAGAATTGTGCATAATAGGCCATTGTCTTCAACTTGCTGAAGACATTTACAAATCAAAAGTTAATTTCCTTAGATGTATTAAGTTCAGGGTTCAGCATGTTACATGAATTTAATGCATTTTTTTTAAACACTTGTTTGCCTCAATTTAACAGAAAAAAGGTAACTTTTGATCATGTGCTTTGAGTAGTCTCTTAAAACTTCTGTAGGTAAAATGCATTATAACATATACCAGGTGTCAACTTTTGTCCACTGAGACAGCTTAGGTTTTGATGGATAATTATACATAAATAATAAGAAAATTGTAATTTTGCATCAATACTGAGATCTACAGCCAACCCTGATGGTCACCGTTGTCTTGTTCAAGTTATAGGTGTCGCAGTTCTTCACAGGCCTCCCTGTGTTGTATATCCCATATTATACATTTTAGTCCTCTGATTGACATTGTTTGGAGACTTGGATTGTTTCTAAAGGCTGATAATAGACCTGGGATGGAGAAGTAGGAATGAAAAGAAAAAGAAATGGTGGTGCTATTTTCAGGACTTCTAATGAGCAATTTAATTCCTACTGCCTTAAGGGAATGGGCCTGCACGTAAGTCCCCAAGCACTTCCTTATTTCACTAGAGCTACAGGACTCCAGCTAAATAGTTGGGAGATCAAATTAAAATTTGTTGGCATTCTGCGTTCCAGAATTACTTTAAGCATCAGTTTAAATACACAATAAAGTTTATTTATTGAGTGAGCCGTTGTTATTTACAGACATAATAGTGGTAGCAACCACTGGGAGTAGGGGAGGAGAGGCAGGGCAGGGGGAAAGCTGTTAAAGCTTCTGAGAGAGTTGTCACATCAGCCTTAAAGCAAAGAAGATATTTAGATTACAAATAAGAAACTAGTTTGTAACTCCCAGAGTGGTGATATTCCGAAGCAGCCTTCTCATGGGGTAAGGGATGAGGAAGAGGAGGAAAACACAATGAAACAGAACATACCTTAGTTTAAAAATGAAGCTTGATAAATTTAAAAAGCCAGCTTCAGCAGAGGAAGGCCTTTCTCAACGTGTATTCCCAATAAGCTGAAAGGGATTGCTGAAATCACTTCAGGCGTACTGTGGCGCTGTCCAGTGAGGTTTTAAAGTGATGTGCACACTTCAGAAAAGGCATGATTGTTGGAAGAGCTCTGCAAATGAGAGCAGGTTTGTCTATATAGGAGTTAAAAAGAAAACTTGGCAGTTTGCTTCAAGATGAAACAACCCCCAGGTTGTACTGAAAATTCAATGAAAAAACACAAGAACGCTCTGTCTCCACAGTAAAAGCTGTAAGCATACAGACTGGAAAGAAAAATGAGTATCATGAAGGTAATCCCTGTACCAATTCATCAGGTGGTTTGGTTGCTTGCTTTATTTTATATTTCCTCCTACTCTAGCTCTAACCCTTAAGCCTTTCTATAAACACTACTCCTCTTAAAGATCCAGGTGTGAATGATGTAGCATTTGTACCTTAACAACATTGCTGTGTTCTTAACCATTCCAGAGCTGTTTGTAAAATATTTGACTACTAATGCAGTCTGCTCACTCTGCCTCAAATACATGAAAAGTATATTTTCTAGGGAAACTGAATAAAACTGACTTCTGTTATGGCAGTGAAAGACTAAGGCAAATAAAAAAACCCCATGACTGGTAGGTTAAATTCTATACAAATATCAAAGGACAATAATAGAGAAATGAATGTAATCACAAAATAATTAATTCTGCTCTAGAAAAAAAAATCCTGGAAAGATTTCTCTCATTACAGAAGAATGAAATCTGTAGTTAGAAGTCACAAGTTATCATTTGCCTTCATTTCAATGTATGGAAGGAATAAATGCTTAAAAACATAAATGTGTGACTAGTGTTTTTCATGTAGAAGAAGAACAGGTTGTGGCTTTCACAGCACAAAGGAAGAAATGCTCACACACAGAACAGGACGGTTGTGCAGTATTGTCCTCTTTGCCACGTATCTGACACTAGCTGCTGGGGATCAAAGCAGATCCTGAACACCATGGGGTTTGACATCAGACAGGCCAGTTCAGCTTGCAAGGATAGCCGTTTTATGCAGCAGGTTACCATAGCAACTTGCCCCAATTTACATAGTGAATAGCTGCATAAGTTAATGTGTTCACTCCCAGTCGAAGATTTCCGCTTGTTAGTGTCAGACAGACAGAACTCCTATGTAGAAGTCAGAAGCTGAAATGCCATTTAATGACTAAAGCCCATCCTCCTTACACAAGGGTTCTCTCTTTGCAGTTTAGGCATATTTCCTTGGTCATAGTAGTCACTGGCTAGCTTGAAACCTAGCTTGCACAGATGGAATAAGACTTTTTAATGTAAATTTTACCTGCACAATTAATAATAAATTTAACCAGTATCTTGCTGTCATGCTCTGTTCCAAAAAAACCCCCCAAAACAACCAAGCAAAGCAAACCCAAACAGTTTCTTGTATGGAGTTTGAGACCAAAAGTCAGATTCTTAGGCAGGTGCCTTGAGCATCCTTTGGTACTTAATTAATTCAGCCTGAAGAAAGCAAATACACAGTCTTCTAAGAGCATTTTAAACATTTTACTAGACTGAGGGGAAGACACTGAAACTCAACAATTTCCCAGACTTTTTATTAGTGTTGTGTCTGGTCTTAATAAAGAGCTATTATTGACTGATATGCATTAATCCCATTTACAAACCTTTGTAATCTTACATACACCTACACACACATTTATAAAAGCAAATTTCAATGTACGAAGGAGCTACTGCAGTAGGCCTAAGCAGTTTTGAAAATACACCATAAAGAATCAGATTAGACAGAAGTTCTTCAGAACAAAATCTAGGCATTGTTTTAGATTGCAACAAAAGCGTGAGTCAATGTCATAATATTGTTGAAGGCAAATACCATAGTGACATCTACAAACAGGAGTTAATAGCTGCAAGATATATGAAGTGATCCCTATTTACACTGCATGGATAGAATTTCTGTTGAAACAGGAGTTTCAGACATTGTGTTCTAAGACATACATGGAGGAGAGCAATGAGACGGATGAGAGGTCAAGAGAAACACGTATTAGAAAAGGCAGAGAGTTAGGTACTATTTAGCTGAAAGGAAAAATGAGCATTCTTTATGAATTTAAGAGACCCTTGGAAGGGGGAAGAAAATAATCTGTTTTTCATGTTCGTGGGTTTAAATTGCAGTGAGAAAAAATAGGGTTAGACCTGTAAGAGAAGAGGAAATAGTTCTTACAGTAATGATGAAGCCCTAGAGTATAGAAAAAGAGAGAACTGTAGGTCTCAATCAGTAGAGAACTTAAGGAATATGTTGAATAAATTTTTATGAGGAACAACGGAATATAGTCAACAGGATATTTCTGTTTGACTTCTCTTAAAGGTAATACATTATATTTTTGTATACTGGACATTAATAAAGTACTAATGAGAAAAGTGAAGATCTTTCTCCTAGCAGGTTTTTTAAATTTAATTTTTAAACTCAAATAAGCATTGGAAGTCATAAATAACTTTCACCTCATTGTTCACAGAAGTTAAAATAATATTTCTTAAGTAGGGAGGGGAGAAGAAAGAGTCCAAAGAAAAAGTTTGAAAAACTAATTTCCTTAAGATATTTTTTCCCAAACAATACAAAATAAAGTTTGAAATTTCCTCTTCCACATTAATTTGGAACATCTTCACCCAGGATTATCTTGAATTATATTGTCTGTATCATATTATTGCCATTCAAAGATACTTTATTGGTCAGTCACACAATAGGAAGTGTACTAAGCGTGAGCTCTTTTATTCAACATTCGAGTAGTGTTAGTCAGATTTTTTCTACAGCACATATTTTCAGACTGGAAGTATTAATCATAACTGTTATAATTCCAGCAATTTAATTTTGTCTTCTGCTGCTTTTACATTGAGCTTTACAAAAATTTTCTGAGGATCAACACAGAAGCTTTAAGTCAGGGATGGGATCCTACAACAGAATAGAAATTATTGAGCATGAACTAAAGTCAAACATAAACCTAAAGTTGAAATGTGTAAATTAGAGAGAAGAAAAGTTATAGTTAATGATTTTTTGCCCCTGAGCCAAGGAAATTGTTCTTATTCCTCTGCTTGAAGATCTGGAAAGACACTCCAATTGACTGTAAATTTGCCTTTACCTGATTTTTTGATTTCGGTGTTTGTTTTGTTTTTTTTTACTTTAAAGTGATCCTGAATTCATTGAAGGCCAGCAATTGCCCTCCAAATGCATTTACTTAAAAATTAACTATGTTTAATATATTTAAAAAGTATGACATTTCTTTTTCTATGTAGACATAAATAGCATTTCTTCTTACCTCTGAGATATTCGATAGTTGTCCTTGGACCATATATACTCAATATGAACAGCTGTTTGAGGAATTCCATAATGTCAATTTGGTTTTGCACTCAGGCTGGCAAGACCCATGATCCAGTTACACACCTTGGAAATATCTCAGATCATCCTCACCACCTTCTGCAAATTTCAGAACATATAATTAATAATATGTTAATATATTAACATAATAATAAAGAGAGCCAATGGGATCCTGGGATGCATCAGGAAGAGTGTGTCCAGCAGGTCGAAGGAGGTGATCCTCCCCCTCTACTCTGCGTTGGTCAGGCCCCACCTGGAATACTGTGTCCAGTTCTGGGCTCCCTGGTATAGAAAAGACAGGGACCTTCTGGAGAGAGTCCAGAGAAGGGCGACAAAGATGATTAGGGGTCTGGAACATCTCCCCTATGAGGAAAGGTTGAGTGAGCTGGGTCTGTTCAGCCTGGAAAAAAGAAGTCTTAGGGGGGACCTAATTAGTGTTTACAAGTATCTTAGACATGGGTGGCAGGGGGAATTGGCCAGCCCCTTTTCAGTGGTCAGTGGGGACAGGACTAGGGGCAATGGCTGTAAGCTGGATCACAGGAAGTTCCGCGCCAACATGCGGAAGAACTTTTTCACAGTGAGGGTGACGGAGCAGTGGAATAGGCTGCCCAGGGAGGTGGTGGAGTCTCCTTCTCTGGAGATATTCAAGTCTCATCTGGACGCCTATCTATGTAATATGAGATAGGGAGCCTGCTTTGGCAGGGGGGTTGGACCCGAAGATCTCTTGAGGTCCCTTCCAACCCCTAAGATTCTGTGATTCTGTGATTATTGCAAGATTTTGAATCAGCTGATACATATCTTTCTGCTTCTAATACCTTTGTTCTTTTTGCTTAGAGTGCTTTCCTAGGGTTTTTTTGTCTGTTTGTTTTTAATAGAGCATTCTGAGAAGTGTCCATGGAATAAATAAAAAACCACAATTTATTATAAGAGTAACTTCTACCTGAAGAATTTTAATCTCAGAAAAGATCAAAGGAGAATATTGCTGCTATCCCTATTTTTTCAAATAAAAATATTAGAAGCAGACTGGTGAAATGACTTCCTGAAGTGGAAGAAAAGCATCTAGGTTTCTGAAAACAGCCAGAGGCTATTTAAATAAGACATAATTTCTTCTAACTTGAGGTAAGCAATTTCTTAAATTTAGTTATCTAAACTCCAAGTTTAGGCATTCTAAAAACTTAAAAATAGCAGCCCTCATTTGATATACAAGGAATTGCAAGAATTAGTACTTCACAGACTTTCTTAAAACTAAGATTTTTACTTACTGAATAACATACTTGAATCTGAGTGTACGGGAACAAGAAAAAGGCATCTTATAGAGAGCTTCTACAAAAGTAAATTGTATTGTTGTGCATTAAATTACATCGTTATACATCGGTAACACATTTAGTTCAACATTAGACCTCTAGAAAAAGAATGTGGTCTTTTCAGCTCTTGTCTGAAAAATAGTTTATGTATAGGTTGAAGATGTGTGGCAAGAGACTATTCTGTGTCTAGTCTCTTGAAAGTCTGATTCAATAATAACCAACTCAACCAAAGACCCTAAAGGATAATGACAACATATGCAATATATACTTGAAAGTGTGATAATATAATTTTGCTCTCTTTTCAGTACTGCTGAAACAAATGAGAAAAGTTTTAGTGTTGGGAAACGCATATGACAGAAAACTATCTGTCTTTGAGAAGCTTTAGAACAAGAAGAAAAGGCTGAAATCTCTGTGGCTTATTACAAGCAAATTTTATAAGATTCAGATTGTTAAATGCCATGAAAAGACCAAAAGATTTCCAAATTGCACATTTTTTTTGCAAGATGCAGGTAAAATTCCTGGTATATCAATAGCCCAAGGGCACAACATATTGAACGACTTATTAAAGATTCATGATACAAATTTATTTCCTAACAATGCTGTAGGAACATGTTGTTTTCCATTACAGGAAGCAATGCTTCTCAAAAGTGTTTACAACTCCCATTGCAAAATTTAATTTTCAAATCGAATGAAGCATAGTGAGCTTCATGAGATTCTCATTCTTCACACACAGTTTTAGGTACAAACAACAGAGCAAAACAGATTAGAACATGAAAATCAGGTGTATTAATGAATTCTGATGTAGTGAATAAGCATCTTTCTCTCGACCAATGTCAATTCATGAGTCTTCCAAAGAACAAAACATGGTCAGACTAACAGCCTATCTATCTTCATCTCTAAGATGAGACAAAAAAAAATAATAAATTATATGCCCTTTTCTGAGCATGGGTGAGCAAACACTCAACATACTGAACGTTTTTCTATCATCTCGTATAAAAGCAGCTCATTGTTGAGATGTATACCTATATATAACCTGTCTAATATCTTTGCACGAGGCTCTAGTTCTGTGATAAAAATGCTCTACCTGTATGACAGCACCATGATGGCAAGGTGAAATGATTGAAGGACAAATTTAGTAAAATGAGAACCAGAAGCATCAACAAAAATACAGGTAGATAAATTAAAAAAAATAATATAACTGAGCTTTTGAGCCCAAGTCCAGAAGTAGCAAGACTGATAGCGTAGATCACGTGTATTTTCCACGCACCAAAAGCTTCACCTCTGCTTCTGTGTGAATATCACTGAATGGAAATTTTGAAACCTGATTATTTCTATTGATCCAGTCAAACAATCAAAATAAAGGAGCCACAACACTTTTCAGTGAATTACAGGGCGTGCTACTGCTGTTCAAATAAACAAAACTGACAAACCAACCCAAATCCTGAATGTTGTGTAAAAATAAACATAACAAAAAATTCAGTTCTACACATTTTTCTCTATTAATAACTTCATAAAGTATTATATCTCAACTTATTACTATATTTTGGATTAGTTTTTAATCACTTGTCTGAACAGATTTACTCAGGATGGAAAAAATTACAGAAACCTAAGGAAGTTTTTTTCTTAAAGTTCTTCTTAAAAAGACTAAAAGACACTGAACTCAAAGATTAGGTTTTATCAGAAAATAAATGTGTTTTTAAAGAGAAAATTAAAAAGAGCTAATTAAGCCCTGATAGAAATATTAAAGCAACCTAAAACAAAGTGCCCAGATATATCCCTGTTTCCAGGTTGGTTTTAGTCTATTATGCACCGTTCTGAATAGTGGCAATATCTTAATAATCCCTGCTGATCAGGGAAGGTTATTTAGGAGGATGTCAAGGCCCGGAAATCTGTTCCCTGCACTGCTTAGTCTACAGATCCTTTGTGAGTGCCAAGCTTGCTGCTATGACCCTGTCTCTCTTTTGCCTAGCATAATCTCCCCAGACAACGCTCAGTGTTTGCCCAGGAAAGGCACCATTTCCCCTCTCTCCAGACAGTGTCACCTTGCCTGATCACTCCTTTTCAAAAGTAATAAGATGCAAATTTAGAACAAAGAACTCAACCAAATATTGTCTGTCACCCTGCAACTTGAAAAATTCACACATATACAAAAGCCAGACAAGGTATGTTATTTACAGTGGGACATGGAATCCAGTTCCACAAATAAATTGCAAATTTTTTTCAGTGCATTATTAAAAAATGAGATAAATTTGAATAAAACTTCACAAATTTCAGTAAGCGTCTTTCCTGTGACATACCAATGTATAATTGAAGAAAAGCCCAGGAGAGGTAAGAGTTTAGTTTTCCCATGATAGTAATTTCCTCCTGGTTAAGCAGTGACAGCTGGAGAGTGAGTCTTAATTTTTTTAGAAGTGAATTTAATTGCTTTAGAGAGTCAGTTTAGCATATCACTTCAGAAATGCCCAAAGCTACAAGTAGACCCATTGTTAGCCAAGTAGCTTCTTATTTATAAGATTCTTAGTTTAGGGCTGTAGTTACCAAATTATGCTTTCAATACCTTGCCGAGTATTCCACAAGTGGCCTCCACATCTCATCCCTGTTGGAACATTTTTCAATTAAAAGTTTTATGATAAGCATCCATGATATTCTGAGAAGTACTGATGGTGGATAATAGGTTATAATCCAATGAATTTGGGAATCAATGGCTTAAAGGTTATCCTGGCAACAAGAATAATCCATTGAGCCTAAGCAGTTCAAAGGAAATAACTGTTTAAATTATTATAATTTTTAAAGAAGTAGTATGATTTATTTTCTGAAAAAGATGATTCTCAGCTGGAAAGTAGCTTATGTTGAAGGAAACAAATATAGTTTATAATTAACAGTGATTTACCACTGCTGAGAATACCAAAAAAAAATGCTGTTTTAATTATAGAAAGCTTTCTAAGTATCAAATATAATGTCTATATGTTTCCCACTGTATGCAGTTTTTGGATAAATGTGTGATGCATACTTTATATCAGCAGATAAGGTACCTTTAGACACAGCTTTTACTTCTGGAGGCATACCACTGATTTCCAAGCACACCAAAAATAAATTATTACATATTTCAGGAAAATAAGGTAAGGCAATATACAGTACTGACATAAGATATAGCATTACGATGTACTTTTCCCCTAAAGAACATTTTCTGGAGATGAAAAAATTAGAAAATTTATTCATTATCTTGTATTTCATCTGCAACTTACATCTTGATAACCAATTTCCATTGTTACTACGCAGCTGCTCTTTTATTTTGTGTCTGTTTATTCAAAGTGATAGGAGATTAATTCATTAGTCATATAGTTAAAGAATAAGTTGCATATTTACATGTCCTATATATTCATAAGGATGCACTGTTCATGAAAGCGTGACTCAGGTACGTTTCTATTGTCTTCTTATTGAAGATATGTTGATATATTACTTCTAGGTTTTGTGATAACCAATACTGCTGTATTAACCAATTTAGGAACTCTATCTTACAAGCTGAATTAATTAATAATTTTATTTCTCTTTTCAGAAAAACAGCAGAAAGGAAGGTAAAACAAACAGTATAAGCTCAATGTGATGAACGTACACCAATTGTGTTGAAGGGAAATCAAAGCTTCAACAGGTAGTAGTTTTTACCTCCAAAGAAAAATATTATACTTAAAGAGCATATAAACAATTCTGCTGAGGTGTGCAGTGTAATACTTAAGCCCATTTATTCGTTTGTATTTTCAATGAGGGAATTTAGTAGCTAGGTGTAAAATATAAACGCATCAAAATGTTGTGTTTGCTAGATATAGCCAGTCTCTTTACAGCTATTTGTAGAGAACATAATTCTAATAATCTCAATCACCTTTAATCCGCTCTGGATTGTCTTCATGTCTTCTATGTAGGAGAATTTTTTTTGTGGAACTTCTGTGTCTCTGCATTCTAGGTCAGCTGGTCACATGCTTCCAGGTGGGTAGGACTCTGTGCAAATACTGTTTGCTGTGGTCATCAGAATTCAGTAAAAATGAACTACTGAAATCTTAAATCTAGGAAACCAAGGTCACCTTAATAGAGATAAAACAATGGAACCCTCCTAGTAAATGCAGCATGCAATGAAAATTCATACCATGATACTTAATATTTTCTTACAGGCATGAAGGGCTTTCTGCACTACATTTAACGGTCATTCTACAGATTTCAAGCACTGCAAGCAGATTAGTGATCACAATTACTTCAAAATTTTTCTATCTGCTATATATTATTACAGCACTCCTTCTTCTAACAGCACAAGCAAATAAAAATTACTATTTCACCTCACAGAAACAGTCTAAGTTTACTATCCAGTAAACATCTTATGGGATGGCTGATGAATACTTTAGCAGTAACTTTGCTCCTTTTTACCTTTAGAGTGTGGATGATCTCTAATGCTTAGCTCTTCTAAGGGAATTGAGGAAAGTTTCAACCACCTAAGTAGGACTTAAAGACTAGAATAATAGAATAAAACTCTACTAATTCATAGGCATACGCTTAATGTAAAATCCAGACAAAATCAGCTTATCTGTGCTGTTTCTTCTCATTGCTAAGCCTACTCTTGTATTTGTTGTGGCTATTCTTTCTAGTCTCTTAAAACAGAGATTTTTCCATAATCATAACTGTTTCTGCCTCCATGTCTGGACTCTGATAAACAGATTGTACTTTTATTTTAAATATCTCTTTGATAATATGTGTTAATAGCTCAGCAGTAAAATTATTTCTAGCCATGAATGTGCATGAGCCACCATCATTTGCCATGACTTATTGGCACTTCAATAGTTGACGTTAAGTGAAAAGAATCACAAAGCCCAGACAATCTGAACTGAATTAAAAATCTACTTTGGCAGGATTCTTAGAAGTACAAGCCTATAGTTTTAAAAGAGTATAGCAACAGTTACTGTATTGGCCAACATGCCTCAGACAAAACAAAACCATCAAATCTAAATGGATGAGTTGATATGAAGTGAAACATAAGAGCCATCAGGGCTTGTTCAAAGACGATTTACACATTTGTCATTTATTCTGAGATACATCTTCATCAATACCGATTTCTCACTTGATGCACTAAATTGCAAATACCACATCTGCAGTCACTGAATTTTTTATCCTTTTTAAAAGAGATTTCATTGTGGCAAGAATGTGTTTTCATGATTCAGGCCAGCCATTTAGAGTACCCTATTCATACAGAATGGAATATTTCATTTGGAAGGGACCTACAGCCATCATCTAGTCCAGATGGATGCATGATTATGAATTGTAATCCATAAGCATTTAGTAATGTCACAACTGTTGTTTAAAAAGGTGGTTAATTTCCTACCATGTATGACCTTATTACCCCTGACATGTGTAAGGCACCAAACAACAAAATGCAAACCCAACAGTTCTCAATATCAATGTGCCATCTAGAGTTTCTTTGTCAAAGGCTATTTTACAAAATCACTAAACTCAGATTTTGTCTTTTTTTGAAAATTCAGTACAAGAAAGTGTGGTCCTATGTAACACACAGTAAAGTTTATTTTGATGGTGGTGCATCATTCCCTGCCCAGCTTACCCCAAGCTGTTTACAGCCTCATTGCTCCAGATGTGGAAGGCAGTTGCATTCTAATGGGAGCAGCATATAATTGGCATTGCAATTGAAGAGGTCAGAGACCATCAGCATTAATTTTATCTCATTTTAAATGGCAACACATGAATTAAAATCATGGATAAAACCTTCTCTACCAGAACAAATTGGTTGGTCACTCTTGAAAATGTTAAGCATGAGTTTGCATGACAAAAACTGAAGACAAAAACTTTCCTGTGAAAGGACATGATCTTGAGTATCACTTAGGTTTTTTGAACAAATTGTGTCCACAATGCCTTTGATTTAATTTTAAACCTGTTTTCATTGATCTGTGCAACTGCTATTTCAGAACAATGTTAAAAAAACAGTTGCACATGGGATGAACAACAGAAGTTCTCTACAAGCTTCCTATTAAAAAACTCATAGCAGCCATAAAAAAGTAATTGCCTAGTTTAGTATCAAGGGATCATCATACCTTTGTGTCTTTGTCCTTATTTACATTCCCACAGAACTCCTTGGAACAAATAGGAGACGATACAGAAAACAGCTGTAAATAAAGACATAGAAATTTTTGCCATTCCTTTCAGGTCTATACAGGAAGCATAGTAATGGTTTGGAAGAAGTTTCCAGATGTTAGACAACAAAGTAGGCTCCAGTGAAATATTATACCAGCAGAATTTAGAGCTCTTATGGTTACTTTTAGTGGTGATGAAGAACTAATTTAACATCAGGATATTAAATGCAAAGTTATGATACGTCCAAATTTTAATTCATGTTTATCTAAATTTAAACTTACACAGGGATTTGAAAGGCACCTTCGATCTGTACTTCTAAATCCTATTAAACCACAATGCAAAGCTATGCTTATATTAAAAGACCAAATATATATATAACAAGTATTTGGATTCTTTCTTCATTTTTGGATTTACAAATAAGCTGATTTTTAAATATTGAACGTATATGGAGAAAAATAAAATCGACTGCACAATTTTGGAATAAACAATAATTCTCTATGTTCTGCCGTTTCATAACTAAGGTTTATTTTTTACATCCAATGTAGGTAGCCCTGGCTAATGCCATGTTTTTTCATTGCAAACTATAATTTGGATACATCTAGGTATTTAGTGAAAACTCTATTGCGATCTATCAGATTGGCTGCAAATTTATATCAGCATGTAATTAAAACATAGAATCGCAGTATACAAGGTTGGAAGGTATACTTCAAGGATCACTTTGGTCCAACCTCTGTTTGCAAAAGCTCCATCTAGACAAAAGCACCACCTAGAAAAGATGGCCCGGCACCCTGTTCAGCCGAATCCCAGAAGTGTCCAATGTTGGGGAATCCACCACCTCCCTGGGGGGATATTACATTAGCTGATCATTCCTTTTGTGAAAAATTTTCCTCTAAAGTCTAATTAGAATTTCCCTAAGATGAACTTGCACCCGTTATCTCTTGTCTTTTCCAGGTGACTCCTTGTAACAAGGGAGTCTCCATCTTCATTGTAGCCACCCTTCTAGTACTGGAACATGATGACAAGGTCTAGCCTAAGCCTTGTTTTCTCAAAGCTGAACAAACCCAATTCTCAAAACTGTTCCTCATATGGCAGCCTTCCCAGTCCTTTGGTCATCCTGGCAGCCCTGCTCTGGACCTTCTCCAGCATCTCCACATCTTTTTTGTATGGTGGGGATCAAAATTGAATACAGTATTCCAGGTGTGTCCTGGCAAGCACCAAGTAGTATGGGATAATGATTTTATCTCTGCTGGTGATGCCCTTTTTGATGCAACACAACATCCGACTGACTTTCTTTGCCACTGCAGCACACTGTCCACTCATATTGAGCCTGCAGCAGGACCCTCACGCCCTTCTCCACAAAGCTACACTCCTGCATTATATTTTCCCAGGTGCAAGACCTCTTGCCCTTGTTGAATTTCATGAGGTTCTTGCCAGCCTAGTCTTCCAGCCTATCTCTGCCTTCCTGCTGGGTGTCTCTCCCTTCCAAAGGCTCCACTTGCCCACTCAGATTGGTATCATCCACAAACTTCACCAGGATGTCTTTGATCTCATCATAGAGATCACAGTATTGATCCCTGGCAGACCCTACTTATGGCAAGTTATCTGTGTGAAAAAGAACTATTTACCACCACCCTTTGGGTGTGGTCTGTCAGCAAGTTCCCCATGTACACATACCTCTTGTCTAGACCAAAATGGAACAGTTTCTCTAGGAGGCGGCACTGGGGAACCATATCAAAAGCCTTGGAGAAATCCATTTTGTTCTCCAGGCTGCATGCACTGGTATACGTACACTTCAAGTGTTTGGCTTCTGTTTCACATTGAGAGGAAGCGAAGGGATAGCCTTTATTCTGTATTGGACATCTTAAACTGATATTTGAAAAGTAAATTAAATCTAGGATCATGGACCTGATCAAGTACCAGTATTTTGAATCATATTTATATAGCTAACTTAAATTTCACCATCAGAAAAAACTTTAAAAAATTGAATTCTTAACTTTTTCTTTTTTAATGCCTTACCTATTAAGAAACTGCACAAGAATCTGGGAATAAAATATATACTCATCACTGCTGTGTTATTTTCATCCTTACAGAAAGGGACTTCAGTGAGACTTTTCTGGGAAGTCTTAGAGATGAAAGTTGTATGAGATGCATGGATTGTAAAACACAGCTGGAGTAAAGGCGTGAGCAAATGAACATAATATCACAAATTTAGCTAGGGTAGCCAATTGCTTCCTTATGATAAATGTAAAGTAACAGGACTTCACAAATGGTTACTAAGCCAAAGTAAGTTTTTCCAAATGATTAGGATCAGAACCAAATGAAATCTCTCATAGCTTTATCCAGTTCAGAGACTGTTACTTAAACCACAAATCTGCATTTGACAAACTCCAAAGGGTTTGGAATGACAGGGAAGTGAGTGCAGTTGCATTCACTCAAGCTCTAAACACCTAAGATATTTTTACTTCATGTAAACCCTGCAATTCTTCATCACTTTTTTTTTTTAATGTCCCCATAAGCTGGATGTGATTGAATGCATGAGGCCCCCTAGGCACATACATCACTTTAGAGTTACAGAGGTACTTATCAAAACTGTCAGTATTAAAGTTCTGCCCATGGTAAAACAATTTTCTCGAGGAAAACAGTATATCTGAATATTCAGCTGATTTTATTAAATCAGTTCTCCTAGGCCATGCTCACATCCTTTGAGGTGTTTGATTTTCATGAACATTTGAGTGACTAACTTATTGGCATGCACATTTGTGCAAAGTTAATTTCAAAGTACTATGCACCAGTATTTGCAAAAGGAAAGTAAAATCCACATACGAAAGTATTTTTGCTGGAAGGGCTTACTGCTGTGGGACTTATCTGATTTACCACAAAATCCCAACCTCCAGCAGTCAACACTTACTGAACTACTCATGATCTCAAGAGTTCAAAATTATGTAAAACACACTATTTTTAAACTATTAACATTTGTTTAAAAATAATAATAAAATCTGCTCATAAGCAAAAAACAATGAGATTTAAGATTATATATTGAACGTATTAACTACTTATCTCCATCAAAATTCAGGTTTAATTTGAGTGCATACAGTTTTCAAGGTAAATCATATCTGTAGAAGTTTATTGGACAAGGTTTTTTCCTGTTTACTTTTTGCATGGCAACAATAAAAATCCAATGTTAATTCCAATACCAGCTTTGCATGCACTTTATCCTTCTTTCCTTTTCATATCAGCACCTATAAAAACAGATTCATTTTTCCTCTCCAGAAGAGAGAAATAACAGGTGATAGCAATGGAAAATACAGCTTTATTTGATTTACTGAGTGAATCATTGCTTCTCTGGTTCATTTAACTTCTAGGTAAGAAAATTCAAATTCATATACATTTTCCTCCATTTTCAAGTACACATACCAGTTGTGTTGCTCATCTACTTTGAATATAAAAGATGAATTAAAGCATTAATCTATGCAATCATGTTCTAAGGGAAATAATGATAGTTTCACACAAAATTCACTGTATAATGCTGTAATCATATTTTGAAGAACCTCTCCTAAAATCACATTGAACTGAGGAAGGAATAGTCTCACTAGTGGTCCTTACAGACTTTGCTAATATTTTCTGAGTTAGAGTTGCTAAACTACACTGGAAACAGATAATTTCTTATATTTCCACTCCAGAAATATATTTGCATTCTACCAGCTGTGGATATTGTCAGGAAACATGCAAAGTAAAATAAAAAAAATTGAGTAAAAAAGTTTTATCCAGGCTTCATATTCTTACATTAAGATGCCTCTACTTCACATTGCAGTATTTGTAGGAAAGAAAGAACCCAACATATTAAGTTCTGCTTACTTGCTTTCCTGCGATCAATGGAAAAGCTGAGTTTATTTTCAGTTTTTAGAAAGTTAATAAATAGTCATGTCAGAAACGAACTTGAGTGCAATTTTTGGAATGGAATTTTTGTACCAAATATTAAAGGTATAAGCAGTTGTTGCTCATGTATGGGGACATGTTGCTGTTATTTTACTACAGAAAATGAAAGACTGAAAATGATCAGAAAAGAACTAGGCTCTCCTCTCTTTAAAATCTGCATGGAAAGAAGTGGTAGGGAGATCCCAGTTTTTGGCTTCTCCTGAATAAAGGAGGCATATGAAATAGAGAATCTGAAAGTAACCTGGACAGCTCATTAGAAGAACGCCTCCAGCACTCCTGTGCTGCTCTGCCTCTGTAAAATCTTGCACTCACACACAGCAAGTGCCGCAGAAAGCAGCATGTCAGTGGGATTATTGGGTAGGCAGAAACCTCGCCTGGGGAGAATTGTACCCTTTTTTATTCTTTTTAGGATGTGATGTGCAGGGCTCAAAAAAAATAGACCTGAAGAAAGGAGAGATGCTAACCTGCAAAAATGTGAAAGAAAATAAATGGTGCTCTGGGAGCCAGCACAAAACAGAATAGGCAGAAGATTTCTTATTCATATACACCAACATGGCTACGTTTCACATCCTTCACACATGACTATACCACTTCTCTCTCTACTCCTACTTAACAGGTAGACAGTCTCCTGGGAATCCTCCCTCCAGGAGCTTGTAAGGGACATTATAAGTATTCTGACCTTTACACTTCACTGCTTCAGGGTCTCATGTCACAATTACCAGATCTTTAGTCAAGAACTGGAGGCTGCCAGTCAGAGCTAGTTAATACCACTCCATCCAGCCAGGTGAACATGGAATACAAATGTTTAATTTTCAGGCCTAACACAGACATCACAGCAAAGTCAAAGACTGTTTCCAATACAACATGGCATAACATACTGAACTGTCCTTCTATATTCAATTTTTACATCTGATTGTGTTTGAATGCAGTTTATTAAGAATTAGCAATTTGTGAAGGTTTAATGAGAACTGATGACAATACCATTCAAGCTAACATTTAAATATATAGAGAACAAAGAGCAATTTTAATTTAGATAATTCACAATTATTTTCTAATGATTGAAAACTTACTTGCCTAGTCCATTTCTTTGCCCACTTGAATGCAGCTGTGGTAAATCTAGCGTATTACTTACAACAACTTCCAGCTACAGTTAAGGTCAAACAGTTTGTCATTACAGCAGCAAATGGGGAAAAGGAGTTGGAGTGAGACAGATAATTAGCCTTTCTCCCCTCCTATTCTGTCCTTCCAATTTGCATCTTTTTCTTCCTTGGATCTCCCCCACTGTGTCTCTTCCTGGCAGAGAGCCTCACCATGTGAGCTCTTCTGACATGGCACAGGGAGAAGCGCAGGACTGAATGTGTTCACAACGGGGTCATGTCCTTCCCCTTCACTGTTACTGTTTAAATGTATGAACAACTGTTAGAGAGTCATGTATTTCTTGTAAATATATATATTTTAAAATTCAAAATTTTTACATTGGAGAAAAAAAAATGTTTCAATTAAAAGGAGTTTTATTTCAAAATGTTTTGAAATGAAAAAGAGTAAGTCTGTTAAGATACACTAACTCCTGTTGTATACAATATTATCTAACTTTTGGCTGATTATTTCGCTTTTGCCATTGTAAGAAAGGTCCTGCCTTGAGCAACTGACTTTCACCTCACCAGGTAATTAAATCATTGCTGTTATTGCTGTTATTTGTACAATCAGGCAAATGTTAGTTGCAAGTAGTAGATACATTGCAAGATACATATGTGCCAAAAAAGGGGAGTTCAATGTCCCCTCTCCATTATGCATGTCCATACAGGTGCTGAAAGAACTGACACAGGGATGTAGCTATCAGTGTACATGTATACCTCGTAAGTAAACAAAACTTGCTCTCTCCACACACATAGGGAAAAAAAGAAAAGAAAAAGAAAAAAGGAAAACCAATCTTGCAGGCACCAGAACCAGCTAGTTAGGGCTTGAACCTAAAAATTAGATACAAACAATTTAAGCCTTCATGCTACAGATTTTCCTCAGAGTAACTGTAACCTCCAATGAACTGAGTTTTGATTATTCGTGACCTTTTCCTGAGAATCTGCGGGTCAAAAGACTGTAGGAGAACAGAAAATTCTACTTGATAAAAATTCAGAGATAGTGGATGTAGTATAGAGCTACAGTTGATATCTATTGACATATTGGTGTTTGGAAGCTTTGCAAAGATTAGGTCATACCTGGCCCTTGAGCCTGTGGCAACATCAATGGATGTTCCGCAAAGATTCCTGCCTTTAGCGTTGTCATCCTTTATCTTAGTAAACATCAAAATCTGAGCACAAAAGACAGAAAATGAGGTATTGATTTTCCAGTATTGTCTTAACCTGCAGCTTAATTGAAGGTCAGTATATGTATTCCTGTCAAAGACAGACTTTTGCTATTCATTGTGGGTGTCTGACACAAAACTCTCCTCAAGAGTGAGAGCACAGATACTCTTTAGGCACTCCACAAAAGGAGAATAACGCAATCCAACACTTTCAAACATTCTCAAAGGAAAACTGAGGCATGGATAAGACAAAGTGCAAAGTAATTGGATTAAATATCAAAAGCTTTACAGGAAAGAGTGGAGAGAGAGAGAGAGAGGAGGGGAAAGAACAGAATGAGAGGGAGAGAAAAGATCATAAAGAGAAGAATGTGAGTTTGTCATTGCAAGACAAGCAATAAATTGTCTCTTCAGGGAAAGTAGATGTCTGCTTCTCTCCGTGCGTTGTTCTCTCTCTCACTGAGGGATGCAAAATTGCAAATTCTCCTTTTCCTAACACTGTAAAATAGCAGCTTCTGTGAATAAAAGTAGCTTGTTTTATTAGAAGACAAATGTAGTATGACAGTAAAACAGAAATTGTCAAATAACAGATAGGAAAGAAAATCCACATCTTTCTCTTATTTTCTGTTATTGCTCTTGCTTTGTTATCCTTCATCATCCTCGTTTCATTATGTATCAGATTTTGCCATTTCAAATCTACCACTCAATAAAGTTGTGAAGATTATTTCTCAAAAAAAGAGAAAAAAAACCCCACAAGAATACCATTAGAGTAGATAGTTCTATTTTCAAGACTTCCCAAATCTTTTATGAAGCTTGTACTTTCCTTCTGTCATTAATCTACTTTAAGTCTCTTTCTCTTCCACATTAGTTTAATTCATTTTTTCCCATATATGCCATGAACATCACATACTCCTCCTTCTACTCTAATGACTGGAAACTTGGAGAGATGAGCAAAGGAAAACACTTTGTGTTTATTTTAGTTTGACATTGCAGTGAAGCTCCTCAGATGTTTAGTCAGACTAAAATTTTTTTTGCAAAAGCAGGTAGACCTGGAAAACCCCTTTGATTCTGTCAGTGTAAGATTTTCTGAATGAGCTTTAGACTGTTGTTGGAGGATACCTTGCATGATCACAAGGATACTGACCAAAATCAGAATTAATAATTCATATTTAATTAACAAGATTTTTGCAGCTGGGAGGGCATGACAATAGCTGGCCTTACTGTAACTTGTTGGTGGATGGAGTGACTGTGTTTTTTTAACCATGATGTTAACTCCACAATACACATAGGCAAGAGCCTATAAAGCTCATGGCTAGTATTGTTTATATTTGAACTTTCAAATCTTTTGTGTGATGGTTTTAAAAAAAGAATAAATAGATAAAAGTAAAACTAATCACACCACAAGTAACATCACAAGAAAAAAAAAAACACCCCAGTGAACTACAAGTTTTCCCTAAGAAAACTGAGTTTTCATGTGCTGGAAGAACAAAAGGATTCCTATTTTTGGAAAGTACTAAGTATCTTCAGACAACAATGTTCTGTGGCCATACAGACACAAAATAAAACCCAAATGTTTTAGTCGGGAAGTAAGAATTTGTTTTTTATATAATGAATTTTCTGAAATCACACTTTTCATTTCACCTTCAACCACCTATATACCTTTCCTGGTTCAGATCTCTGAATAAAGATTCTTGCTATCATTTATGATAGCTACCATATGTTTTTGAATACTTATTATTAATAAAACTGTTCTTTATTTAAGAAAATGCATGTGCTGGTCTTTCATTAGAAATTTATATCCACATATGTGGATTTGTAACAAACCCAGTCAGAGTTAGATCTATGACATGCATCAGGATTCCGGGTTTTCTAGCACATAATCTTGTGTTCCAACTATTGCCATAAAGCATGCACAATGATTTGGAACAGCACAAAAGCTACAGTAGCAGGTATATGAGATTGGAGCATTACTCACAAACAGCAAAACTTATGACTCAGCTTTGGGGAGCATCCTAAACGAGTGCTCGTAAAACCTTTGGCACCTATATGTACACTACATGTCTTTATACTACAAAAAAATATTCTGTGATCATATGAAATAATTATCTTAACAACCTGTACCTACAAATACAACAGACAATTACCACAAATCAGAATAAATACAAGGTATCAAGTTTCAAGATATTCCTTTGAGTGATTAAAACCCCAAAATTTCAGCTGTATGTAAAAAACCAGCAAGAGTATGATTCTATTTCTGTAACCCAAACCAGGAAGAATAGTGGGATGCAGCTGAGGGAATTTAAAATACAATTCTAAGATATAGACTCAAATAAGAGAATAAGAAAAGTATTAATAGCACTGAAAAATATGGTAAAATAAAGATACTGCAAAATTAGAGGATTAGAAATTCTTGGCATGCTCTTCCGATAAAACAAAGGCTTCACAAAGCTAGGTTCCTACAAGTTCAGAAGGGTGATAGACACCAGAGAAGTAAACACCAGAAGAATTAGCGTATTGAGAGAAGAGTAAGTAGGTATCAACCAGCAATGAATAAGTCTTCTAAGGCATTTGAAGGTTCCCAAGCAGTAAGAGAGGGAGTTCTTCAGTAATTTAGTAATGGCTTATGCACTTATATATTTTTTTTTTTTAAGTCTTGACCTTCTAATGGTCCTTTCTAGTCAATATGATCTTAAATTAGAAATCCACTAAAAGGAAAAAATGGGAGCAATACTAAAAGAACCCCAATTATCAAAGGCTAACCAATAGTGATTAATGAAATCAAAAGTAAACCAAAATGCTTTGTTTGCGACAAAGTTTGGAAAATTTTTTTGAGCATAAAAAGAAGAAAATGGCTTCTAAAAAAGCCTCCAAATGACAGAGGCAATCCTTTTGATACTGATGTGATTTTTAAAAAAACAACCAAAACATCCCACCCCACTCATCCCTTCTTTTACATACTTTTGAGTTAATTGTTTATGTTCAGAACAGGAGAAAGAAACTAATTTTTTCCCAGCTTGTCTCTACATAAACATATAGAAGAAAAAGAAAGCACCTGCTTTATGGAGAAGGGAGAAAATTAAGACAGTATTTTAACTACAAAAAGGTACACTTTAGGCAACTCAGGATGTGAATCTCTTCACATGTAAGATTTCCATCATCTTCAGACACACACATTTTTCCTACCTGAATGGCTATTTATTTTCTTTTTCATTTTTGTTTGATAATTCTTTATATGTTGTGTACCATACACATTTATGAAAACAGGTTAATCGTAGGTTTTGAATGTTTACATGTCATTCTACACAGTCTATCTCTTGCTTTAACAGCTATCACACTCATTCATTTATTAATTTTGTCTCTAACTGAGTCTTGTGTTAAACATCAAGGTCCAAATCCTGCTGCCAGGAAAAAGGAATAAATTACTCTGCTAGAACTTGTTCATTTTTGCTCTGTTTAATCTGTTTATTTCTTTGCTGTTCTCCATGGAAGGCAGCTGCCCATACTGGATATGGCATTCTGGCCTGTTTATGTTTTATCATTCCAGCAAAGGGAAATGTTTCTCTTACTTTTAGTTTATTTTACCTTACTTTTAAAATAAATACATTACTTCAGAGACCAGCATATGGGACTAGATGATAAGAATGTTTCTCAGGCAATCTTCTGAAAAGAACAATGTACAGTAAGACTATTCAATTCAGAACATGTCTCAAAAATACAGTATATACAGTACCTGATATCCATAAGAGGCATAGCTTCAAGAGGCAAATCTGAGCCATGGAAAGTCCTTCCTTTTAAGCAGCAACTTGCACTAAACACTGAGGCATGGAGGAAAGAACACTTCAGAACAGAAAATACAGATGATGTAAAAACATCACAAAACAGTTTGGAAGTGTTCTCATGCTTTCTGAATTATTGTCTGTGGTCTGAATTATTCCTGTAGCTATGAGAGCTGTGAGTCATACTCCTTGGCAGATCACAACCAACTTCTTTATCTAAAGTTAACTAATGCTATAGAAACAATATAAACTGAGAACAAAAACCTTCCCAAACACCTGAACACCTTCACAGCTACAGAAACACGAAGTTCTAAATGATGCTATAAACTTGTAGCAACTCCTTTCACAGCAGGAATGCAATACAAATATAAATAGACTAGTTCATCTCATGATATTCTCCTCATGGAATATTCATTCTTCTGGGATTTCTTATTGCTTCTTTAGAAAACACTTCCCACCCTCCCTCCCACCCACTGGTCCAAATTGTGACTTGTGATGACTACAGACAGCAGTATAAATTGGCGTTGCAGTGGAGACTTAGCTGCACATCTTTCTGGCTATATTTATAACCCACACCACCTGTATATTTTGGATCTAATACAACATATAGAGAACTAAAGTGAGATTCTCTTCAGAGACTTCATTCATATAAGAGATTGCCTGTATTTTCTTTCAAGACTCATAACTCTATACAGAAATTTGTGATAGTAGGAGTAACCCATAGCCTGTATTTTCTGAATTAGCATAATTACCAGTGTTTTTCTTCTGTCCAGGGAACCCTTTTGCCACCTTTTTTATTACATTATGTGGCCACACCTCAAGTCAAGTACTCTATTATTGAATTCAGAATAACTATATATCTTAAAGGAAGGCTGTAGAACAGCATAAACTGACTTGTAAACTAGACAACAAAACTGAGAAGCTTAAAACCATAAAAAGCATATTTCTCATTTTAAAACAAAATACTACTGAGATACAAAATGCAAGCTGTTTTCCAGGGCATGGACTTTAACTTAAAGACATACACATTCTGATACAAAAGCTCAAACTCGAGTTATAAAACGACAACCCCATCAGAATGCAATCAGTAGCTAGAGAATATCTAATGAACCAGCAAAGCACTAACTAAACTTCTTTTTTTTGTCCTACCAAGTCATTCTGTTTCAGCATTATAAAAATTCTGCTAATATGCTATACCTTCACAGTAGGAGTCTCTTTTTTTCCTTTTTAATTACTAGGAAGCTGGAAAAGACTTAACTTCCCAAGAGAAAAAGGACTTGAAACTCAGCCAGCCATCTACAAGTGATCCTACAAAGACAGTACAAGCTACATTTCTATACCATGATCAAAAGCCTAAAAGAAATGACTAGGAATGCACTGAATTTAGAAGTTCCTGTTTCCTTTTTTCAGACACCAATACTAAAAATCATAGATGCTTTATTTTTCCTCTAAGTATCTCCGGAAAAAATGATAAATTATGTAAATTTAAACTAACATTCTCTTCTTTTTTTAGCTAATCTTTTTTTAATTACAGTAATACAAGGTATCTTTTATAGGGTTACTTTAACTTTGAAACATTTTCAAGATATACTTCCGATTCATCTATTTTCTATTCCTTCTTCCTAACTTCAGAGAACTTTGTATCTACCATGGATCCTTAAGTTCAGGCTTTTGCTCAAGCTTTCCAGAATATTTTTCTGCACTATTGCTTTCAGCATGGGCCTGGTTTTATCTGTTTGAATTCATTAAGGGTGTTTTACTAACAACTAAGTATAAGCACCTAAGAACACTGGATTTGAGAAAGAAATCCTGGCCTGAAAAATCTAGGGATTTCTCAAATCTTGAGCAGCTGGGTTTGGCTACACATAGGAATCTGGTCTGCCTTCACCCTTCACAGCTCTACAACAGCAGAGGCAGGTAAGATAAATGGAGGGAACAGTGAATGGTACCTCATTCTCCTTCTTTAGAAGGATTTTTAAAAATACACAGTCATGATATTTGAAACAAATACGCTTTCAATGTAAAAACAATAATAAAAAAAAAATCTGCTTAGCTAAGGCTCCCCACAAAACACAAACTTATTTTGTAGGTTTTTGAAAAGGGGAAAGTTTCTTTTAATGGGAAATAAATGAGTTACCCGCTGCACAGCAGTCTGGGAAAGGGTTAGGTGACAGAATGGAGAAGAGGAATTTATTTTGTTATTATTTATACACGCCTATTCCTTGAAACAATTGATATAGGAAATTTCAAGAATGCTCTCATGCAAGGATATATACTTAACTCCTGTAGGTTTTGGGGGTTTAGGGTATAAACCTTGGCATTATTAGTTCAAAAAGGAAAAAAAAATCTTTTTACTTCAAGAAAAAATAGTTGAGAAATGAGACAATAGAGATTTCATCTTCACTCATACATGTAAAGCTTTTGACTTTTCACCATCTGTAGCTGTTTTGGAGCAGGTTCACCAATAACACTCTACACAATCTCTCAGTCTCTCCCACTAAGCCCCTACAATCTTCTGTTACACAAGCAGAACATAAAATACTGCTGACTTAGTTCAGCAGATTGTCTGTACATTTTAACTCTTCCTAAGGGATATGTGTATGCTTGATAACTCCTCTGTTTTCTGCTTTGTTCATTAAAGTCAGTGTCATCTGAATATCACCCAAAGCAGTTCAATATTTCTAAACTAAGATCATCAGAAAGATTTTAGTGTTACAAAAACCTAAAGGTTTAGTAAACAAATGTAAAAAGTAGTCTTGGTCTGAAAGAGAGTTTATTTTGCCAGAAAAAAAATTTATATCCAGAAAGAATACAAAGTTTTGAATGAACTTCAGATTTCAAAGAATTTGGTATAAACTCCTTGAAGTTCAGAAACACAATTTTCAAGGAGCCAAGGCACTGAACATGAAAAAAAAAAAAAAAGAAGGCTATTCAATGGTTTTAAGGGTAAGTTAAGGATATTCAATGCAAAGGGACAGCTTCGCTTTTCCTATAAATTGTGTCCCTTCTGAAAATCCTTTTCAGACTGCTTCAGTTTATTGTTGAAGTGGTCTTTTTATTTACAGTGAGATTTTGTTTTGGTTTAGGTTTGGTTTTTGGACTTTTTTCCCCCCGACAAGTTTCCTTTGAAACAATATGGATAATTCTATCATACTAACCCACCTAATTACGTTTCACATACTACTGAAATGCTGGAAGAAAAGAAAAACCTTTGAGAAATGTCTAATCTAGAAGAAACCTCAATAACTTGTAGCATGAACTTTAACCGCTAAAGCTTTCCTAGAAATGAGCCAGGTGTCAACTGGTGAGGTGTAATATTGTCAATAACTTCTGTTTATCCATGTTGAATTGAGGAATACTAAAGAAAAACAAATGATGGAGAAATACCCTTGAACATGAACATATTTCTTACACAAAGTTCCTGGTGAGGAGCATTTTGTTAGTACAGATGCTCAAAGAAATCAGCCCTTTTTCAAGACATTTTAGCTAAATGAAAGATGAGATATGGGTGGAGAAAAGTCCCTCAAAAGTCCACTGATCATTTCATAACTTTATCTTACAGATTCAGAAATACCAGAATGAAGTTAAATACACTAATGTAGCTCAGTTTTGTGATGCCAATTGTAAACCTGAAAAATCTTGTAATACATAGCTAGCTCTGTTACCTATTTCTGAGGAATTAAAACCAAGCCAATCTTTGAACCTACGTGGGGAAAAAATATAAATAAAACTAGCTTTGAGAGAAAATGTTACCATGTTGGAGAAGAAATTTCAGAAAGCAAACACAGATTAGCTAATAGCAATATAAATTGATTATTGAAGTGACTACTTATTATGGCACATACTTCATTGACTACTGTCTGAAAAGTTTTAAAATATGGTTTAAGGATATTTTTTTTTATTACCTACAATATAAAATGAGGGTTTATGTCATTGTAAATTGAAAGAATGCAACAGATTTCTTAGGAAAAGATCTCAATATAGTACTTAGCTATGCACATCAATACCTTAAGTACCATGCATTTCTTGTGCAATTCAAAACAACCTTTTCACAAATGTGGTTTCTTTCTTGGCATCTTCACTGTATCTTAAGGTCCTTTTTTCCTAGCACCCCTACATCAATGTAGAGCTCAAAATTATGGTGTTGATTTGTATTAAATTTTTAAGATTTATATCGCTGTAGATAACTTACACAGTGACTTTTCACAAGTGAATATATCAGTTAAAACTCTAACTATTTTTAAAATGCTCAGCACTTTCCTGTACATTAGCTCAATTCCTCCAAAGTTTATTATTTAATTACAAGTGGTTTCAGTCTTCCATATTCCATCTTAATTAAATAAATGAGAAGCTAAAGCATACTTTCAGACAGTGCAATAACAGAAGTAGATGCTTTTACTCCCTCAGCCTATATTGTATCTTGATAGCTGATTTTCTCATTTTGCTGTACAGGCATTACAAAATGATCATCGTCATCAATACTCACTCTCTGCCCGGGGTTTGAATTTTATTAATAAAACATAAACAGAGTAAGTTCCAACCTGTTGAAACTGAGCCTTTCAGGCAGTTTGCTGTACAGGTTTACTTAGTACACATACATATAAAAAAAAGTGGGGTTTGAGTAAGCCAGCTCCAATTTACACTTTGGCGGGCAACAAGCATCTGTCCTGTTAACTGCTGCACCTTGACCTTTCTATATGTTATCATATGTGACCTCCAAAATACATTGTTTTTTAAAGATACAGTCAAGCCCACTCCTTATGCACTGTCATTGAACAAAACATAGTCATCCCATTTAACAGTTTGCCTGAGCTGTAATATTTTTAATGCCAGACATGAGGTATTAGCAGTTTTGGGGCAAAGCATTTGGGAGTGTAGAGAAGGAATATAAATATAATTAATGGTGAGAGGTGAACACCTTTCCCTGACTTCACATTCACACTACACTGAAATGCCATTGCTCCCCTGCTCCTGCACACAAACTTTTCCCTTGCCAAAAACCTCCTGAAATTAATCTCAATGGTCCTTGCAGGTACACCTTAGTCATAGCATAACATATCAGGAAAATCTTCCACTCTCATTATTGCCGCTTGCCCGACAGTCATCTCTAACAGAGCAGTGATTGTTTAACACGTTAATATTATCCCAAAGCATGAAAAAAAAAATCCCGTAAACCGAAAGATACAGAAAAAGAATTCTGTTCTCCCAGTTTAATTTTGTTCAGGGTAGGTAATTGTCCGGTACACAAGTTCAGATCTGTCTGACTACCATTACAGATAAAAGCTCTGTATAAGAATGGATTCAATGTAGAGTTCATTGAATATCTCTATTTTTAGTGTTGACCTACCTATAAAATGCGTTAGCTAAATGCTTACCACACCTATTATTTAGCACATTTACAAAATGCTTTGAGAAGTACAAATAAAACTCATAAAATGAGGTCTCCCTATTTCACAGTTATTGGAAAAATTCTGAAACCTATTTTCTTTTTTTTTGGGCAAGATTTTTATTTAACCTTTGACTATCAATGAGGAAAAACCACAAATGGAAAAAAAATATTTTCCCAAATGCACTAATCCCAGTTATCTCTAGCTAGTAAGCTTTCTGACAATTTTTGTGATTTAAAGCACTAGAGAATCTATTGACACTCCTCAGACTTTTGGCAGCCATCAGACTTTCCTGAGCTTGTGCACAACTGTAACAACTGTGTTTGAAGCAACAGCCCTTCTTAAAGTCAGATGGATCCCAGCCCAGGCTGCTCCCTCGGCTGTTTCACTGGAAGAGATAGCGGAGGAGGGAAAGTACATCTGTTTTTCTTCATGGAAGGCATAGCCCCAGTCCCAGGTTTTATTCACATCTACCTACCACCTGTAAAGAGCCGAGAGAAAATGTTTGGCGTAACATGTTTTACCTAGCATGCAGTGGCAGAAAAGATTTTGGTAGCTCGTGCATGAGGCCTGCTCATGTAGCTGTGCTACACTATGATTTGGGACACACTTCGCTTGCTCTCTGACTGGCTCAAATCCCACCTTCAACTCCTGTGTTCCCTTTCACCATATCCCTTGAGGCTCCTTAATGGTATACAATACAAAATGTTACTGAGGAAAAAGCCAGCTGCTATCTCCTCCAACTCCAAAACTTCTTAGTTCACTACGCAGGAAGATGGGAAAGCAAAATTAATTCTAATATATAACAGCACATACAGTGCCTACAGTTGTAAGTCTGCCCATATCTGAAGCAGCATAACTCTCCCATCAAGCACAGGGAAGATATCCAAGGAAAGATAGCTCTTAAGTATGTTCTCAAGCCATCTGTGAACATTTTAAAGTGTGCTCCAAAGCATGCAGGAGACTATGGCATCATTTGGAGTGTAAGCAAAATGCATGGCACATGGCTGGATCCAAATAAATTCCTTCTGCAGGAAGGTTAGCCATAATCCACACAGTTCTTTCAAGCATTATTTTACCTTACCAGAGCTGTAACTGATAACTATTACACTACATAACTCCATGCTTATAGGTGGTGATATTGCTCCATTAACAGCCTTCGGTAGAAAGAAAAGCTTTGCACCAGTTTCCTTAGAAGTAAAGTCTGCAGGGTCTATTCTGATGCTGAAGTTTTTTTCTTTCCCTCTTCCATGTACAGAAATAATGCATTTGGAGACAAAGAAAAACCCCCAAAGATACTATTGAACACACTCCTAAGACTAGAAACTTCTGTCAGAATGAATCGCTTTCTTTTAGAAACTATGCCAAATTGATTTCTTTAAATAAAGGTTTATTTTAAAGGAGGTCCTGTTATATTCATTGAGAGTAAACTCTTATGGTAACAGCCTGTCTTTTGCAGTTAATTGCTGCTTGTCTCCTTGGATATCATCATTTGCATAATTGTGATTCTTTTCAATAAAAAGGGATTATATAATCTTGGAGAAGCAAACATCATAAAATTTAAATTTACATGAAATTAAAGGAATAAGTGTTCCATGGTAACAGTGCTATTAACTTCCACCAAAGAATAAAGTCTTTAATATTATAAAGTCAACGTATTTATAGAAAATCACTTTAGACTATGCTGCTTCTCAAATGTCATGCAAAATTAAAACATCAGACCATACTTTGAAGCAACATTACTGAAATAAATATTAATGCCAACTTTAAATGTTTGTAATAAAGACACAAGGTTCTCCTGAGGTCAGTTTCACATTTCTGCATTGGAAAAATCTGTACCCCTTGTAAGTGCAAAATAAGCAATTGGATTGCAATTTTATAAGTGAGAACAATTTTCAAAGTGTATGTCATAGTAAGTTTTCCATGCCTTCCAACAGAGTCATTTGCATAACCCATGGCTGCATAAATGAACTGCCACAAGTTGCAGTCAAGCTGCAGTGAGACTCTGAGGTTACAGTGGAGTCTTTCCTGCCAGGGTAACTGGAACATTTATCCCTTCCTTTTTTATGTATGGATTAATTAATCGTATTTGTTCTTATTGCCACTAACATTTGAAATTGCCAAGAACTTATGGCAGGCTAATCTAATTAAGAAAGTGCTTTGTAAGCTGAAGAACAAAACCAAATTAGTTCAAAGGTCCGACACTGAAGAGCTAACAACTTAAATTCTCAGTCAGTGCATTCTTAAAGAATTCTTTAAGAGTATATTGTGGCACATTTCATACTCTAAGAATTTAAATTAGGCCAAACTCCAGCTTAAAGACACAGAACAACCACTCACATCTCTTTCCCACCTTGCTAGGCCCCTTCCAACTTCCCACAAAGTTTCTGCTTTCTCTCAAGTCAGTTATGTTTTTGATGTCTTAAGAAAATTTATTTCAACTGAATCCCAAAGACAACCTTGATTGTCATTCATATATGCAACCTCACATCAGTCGGTATGCAGATCATAACTATGAAATGTAACTCTACACAACCAGCTCTGTTCTAGGAAGAACACAGTCTCAAATGTTGAAGATAATAGAGGCACAACTCAAAGCAGAATATAAAAAATATTAAAATGAGCATCTGTAACTTATTTGAAGGTCAAAAAATTTGCTGCTCCAGCCTGCTAACAAGTACTTTCCCCTTAACCTTTATATAGTTAAACAGGCATGACAGGAAAATAAGCAAGCTAAATAATCTAGATGTTACCATGATCTGAGGGTGAATGAATATGAGCCTGTTGCCTCAGCACACCATGCAGCTCCTCAACTTGGCACACTGAGCGACAAGAATTCTTCCTGGAAAAATTATTGGCCACATATCAAGAAGTCTTTGCCTTCTGGAATTTCTTTTTTACTTAAAGACTGTTCAGAAAGACAGATTAAATCATGTAGCCTGTGTCACCCACCTCAGTGCTCAGAAAAGAGCAACTGAACCTAAGAACCAATGCAGCTCAAATAGCAAATGCTTTTAACCGAGCAATCAGAATGTCCCTTCCTACGCTGCTCTGTCATGTGTGCTGCAAGGAGTTGGGAAACTCTGAATCGATGTTCACAGCAAAATAAAGAATTTTGTCACAATTCAATGTGTATATATATGTATATACAGTTATTTTTATTGTTGTGGATGTGTTTTAGGCATGGATCTTGGTTAACACAATTGGCTGGGAATATAGACAATGCAGAAAAAAAAACATCAAAAACCCAACCTGCACATGCTTTGTATTTGTCTTGCCTATTGCAGCCAACCATGTTAAATATTCCTGCTTAAAAATAAGCATCAAGGGAAAAATATTAAGATTGGGTGAGGTGATCCTTTAATCATTCATTCAGGATTAAAAAAATAACTCTAGTTCTACAGCTGCAAAGTATTAAAAGACTCCTTTTGCAATGAAAGACCTTTTGCAAAGTGCAGTAACACAAAACCAGTGAGTTGAATAAACAGTAATTCCATAAGTATCCTATCTTCAGTTAAGAATATCACATAACACAATAAGAAATAGTTTCTCACCAAGAAACAAATTAGTATTTAGCAAAGGAAAACAAGGAGAAGGAAATAACAGGCATCCACGTCTTGAGATTTTATCTTGAGATAAGAAAACATTCACAGTATTGGAAGAGTGACTTCAGATAAAGCACCACAAACTTATGTTATTACATTGTACTGGATGCCTGGCTGCAAAGTAGCTTTCATTTATGAAGCAAAAAATATACAGTGTGTTGGAAGTGCTTGATGAAAGTTAATGATCATGGGCATATATTCTGCAACCACCAAAAAACGTCTTGCAGGTTCAATGAAGAAATACAAGAAATTCTGTACAAACCTTAAGTGGCATGAAGTATATGCAATATATATCCTGCAGTTTAAAGGAATGGGGAAAAAATCTGATTCATTGATGTTACAATTACTCTTTTAAATAGAAATTCTTTGAAAATAAATCACTTGATTTTTAAAATCCTTGGGATATTGTAAATGCATACTTCAGTTAAATGCTTTTTTCTCTTTATAGCTGGAAACCATCATTGCAAACTTCATCCCTAAATCCAAGACAGCGAGTACTAGAGGAGGAACAAATAAATGAACAAAACCCCCATCATGGCAAACAACGAACCAACAAAACCACATTCTCTAGTGAGGCACAACTTCATCTCTGTGGTAACCTGGTACAAACTTTGGCAGTGCTGGAAAAAAAGGCAAAAGAGGGAGGCTGATGTACTCCCAGGAGTGGAAGGATCAGAAATAGAAGAATTTCTTCTAGCAGTGAAAGGACCATAAGTCCTGAGATAAAGTTTTACTTACACATATGATTGTGCGCAGTGCACTGTCATCAACAGGGGTGGCTGCAGTTTTCTTGAAGACATGACAGAGAAGTTAACAACTTGGATTACTATCAAGGAAGCAATAATTGTGATAAAGCCACTGTCAGCCAGAACTCAATGAGAACTCAAGAGTTATAGTCTTATCTAGGTTTCCTCTCACAGACAGAGTTCTTCTGGACAGACTGTCTTACTTTTGACTACAGATGGTTGAAATTAAAATAGCTATGACGGTTCATTAACATTTTTGGGACAGCTGCTTTCTGTCTGTCCTTTCTGTCTGAACTGATTTTCTCCTTTGCCAAGTACTAAACCATACCTCACATAACCCTGACAGACACACTCCACAACTGGTTGCTGCTGGGAGTCACTTCTGTACCAATGCATCGCTAAGTTATGCATCAGGCTCTGCACTCCCTGGCTCAGACAGGGGCTGCAGTGCTGGAAAAGTCATTAAAAAATACACACAACCACGTGACTTCCAAAGATGTGCATCAAATTACTTACAAAAAATCACTTCAGAAATTCTTACTGTACTATAAGACTGACCTATAGTAGAATGTATAATGAGAGATATATGCATATAATACAACACTATAAATTTCTGAGACCTTCTTCATATATTGTACTGAAATAATGGAACCAGACAACCATTGTTTCCTTTGGCTGAGAAAGGACAGCTTTAAAAAAAAATAAAAAATAACACTTGCACAATCTGTAGACAGAAACAGCTTTCCAGGTCTCTTAGAGGGACGGACCTAAGGTGAAAAATTATGGTATGCCATCTGAAAACCACCAGATTCACCATCAAAGCAAAACAATCACAAAGGACTGTGTTAGAAAGACAGGGAGGGGAAAACAGGGAGAGATAAGATACACATACACAAATTATATTTAGTGGCATTTGCTATGGAAGTTGGCAGTTGTGTTTCAGGTGATATAGCCCTCAGTGTTGACATAATGCTTGCTATCAGAGTATAATGTGTGAAAAAAATATTTCCATGTCATAAAAGCAGAAAAAGCCATTTAGTTGGAAGAAGTTTCTTTTCCTCATGAAAAGAGGACCATCTTATCAGCTGAAAAAAGAGAATTTTTAAACAGAACAAATATGCCTGTTTGAGGAAACATAATTTCTCTTTATGTTTCTTTTGTTTGAATTTTCATTCAAATATTTTGCAGGGAGAAATTCTGATTATTCTTTATAAAAATATACAGCTTAATATAAAACCTGAAGTCAAAGGAAGTTTCAACACTAAAGAACCATCATGTTTCAAATTCAAACAGTTGTTTTGTATTCAGCCCAAACTGGACCCTATGATTAATTACTGTTGACAATCCAAATGTGTCAAAATATATGTCCCCATGTATTTCAGTGTTTGTTATTATACAATCCATACCATACAAACCCCTTTTTTTGATTAATTATTCCAATCTTTTTTTTTTCCTGGAAGAACAACTGTTTAAGCAGTGTCAAAAATGTACTATGACCACAAAAGTTGCAAAGGTTCTGCCATTGCACTCTCAAGAACACATAAGCACTACGTCATGCTTCTTACAAGAAAATAAACCAATAAATAAGAGAGACACACCCAGAAAACCATCAGAACCAGGGCCATTTGTCTGGAAATTTATACTTCTATGGCATATCGCTATGCTTTAGTCCAGATTCACAACCTTATGCAAAATATTAGCTGTACATTACACCCAATGTGTGATTTTAAGTCTGGATTAAACAGCGATTAAGAGATAAGAATCAATGTAGAGTGTTCGAAAGCACAGCAAGCCCGTTATTACATGCAGTCACTACTAACTGCACAGTAGCTGTGCATTTCCCAACTTCTACCATGTTAAATATAAGTTATTGCTGCCACCAACAGGATGTTCCTTGGAATATTTTGTCTTAATATTTTTAAAATTTTGCTTTTCTATACAAATGTTTGTATACATGCTTGCAGGTAAATACAAAATTTACAATCAGCATTGGAAAAGCTGTACAGCAAAAAATTCCCTGTTCCTCAGTAAGCTTGAGAAGTATATTACTTTTCTTCCTTATGAAAAGAGCTTACTGAAAACAGCCTACTTACAACCAACAGCCTACTGCTGTTTTCTTCAGGTTCAAGTCAACTGCTCTTAAAAAACCCTCAATCAACCAACAAACAAAAGTTGCCACCCAAACGGCACAGAGAAGGTAGAGAGCCTGTAAACTGGACAAAAGGCTCAATCTGGTGAGGATCATAAAAAGTAACGATGACACAGTAGCAAAAGAGTCTACATACAGATAATGCAACTATGTTTAGCATGAAAGAACTAAGTAGAAAGTTGAAAAACACTGCTGATGTACTCGAGGGGCTTTTCCTTTCTTATTTTCTTGTTGATCTAGACTTTTTCAGCATATATGCATTTAACAAGAGGGGAGCGGAGGAAAAATAAGAAAACGAATGATCTGTGTGGTATTTCACACAGTAAAAGGCAGTAGTCACTTTGTCCAAGCTTTGCAGAACAGGGAACATGGCTGAGAAGGTGGCCAGCAAGGCTGTACTATGCAAATACCACAACCAGTTAAAAAAAAAAAAGAAAGAAAAATCATTACAGCTGCTATGATACACTGATAAGTATCAGTGCTGGTCAGATGATAGAAAAATTATTGTCTGTAAGAACAAAGCTTTGACAAGACTAGAAGATTTATAAACAAATCAATTCCAATCTGTTGAAAGGTCATCTTTCCATTAAGACTGAATAGGAATGAGATTAAATTACATGGTTGGCTACAGGCATCTACAAGAGGGCACCAAATAGGAAGAAGGTTAGGAGCTGAGTTGCATTTAAAAAAAAAAGGAATGCAGAGTGCTACTCCATGGCCTTGCTCCTGAAACACCTATAGGAGGCTGGTTACCCCTGTTTTCACATAATTGTAGGGGTTGGAAGGCACCTCAAGAGATCATCGAGTCCAACTCTGTTTTGGTGAGGTTGGGTTTGAAACACGTCTTTCTGAGTTTTAAAAGGAAATACCTGACTAAAGAAATACACTAATAATAGTTCACTCTATTCTTCTGTAATAAACATTTATTTCCTCCTTCTCTGTAAATTCATTCCAGCTGCTGAAACGTGCAATGGTAAGATTTGGCTATTGTGGATCACCTTTTACTCTTTTTCTTCCAGGTAAATTTTGCTTGTTAAAGGGCTTTAAAGAATTTCTGCTTCAAAAAAGAGAGAGTACGAATTGTACAAGCTAGACAGAGAAACGAGAGAGGAAGGGAGTATATTCAGCTATACTGGACAAAGGGGACAAGAAGCAGGGAAATGATGGAGCAGAAACCTTGCCACCACCACCCGAAATCCTCACAAGAAAGACTCTTTACTGCCCAAAGGATAAATAACGAAGAGATGCAATTGACATCTGGATAACTCAGTTCACTCTTCATGTCTGTGGAAATTCAATCATGAATAGGTCCAATGCAAATCAGCTCTTTTTGCTAGCTGATGGCTAAACTGCAGCAGATGCTAGAGGATTTTTAAGCTGCAGAGATCGCTCGTAGAGGCTGATGCAGTACATTGCCCATATTGTATAATAGCTTGATTTCAGCATTCCCTTTGAAGAAGGTAAAAAACACTCTGCAAATGACTGTGAGAAAATTATTCTTTTCTTCTGCCCCCAGAATATGTTTCAAGACTACCTTTCTGTTTCCAAGATAAAGGTCAAAAAAGCAGACAGAAAGAAAAAAAAAAAAAAAAAAGAAAAATCACTATAATAACTTACATGTTCTGTTAGGGGAAGTTTTTCTAATGTCTGTTTTAAACTTGTCATTAAACACTTTAGCTTAATTAGCTTATACTGGCACCTATTGGTAGAAAATAGTATTTGCATGCTCCATTATCAGTTACTGCTTGTTCTTTAATCAGTAACAGAAATGCTGTTTATAGTAATTGTTGGTTTGCCCCTTCCCACTTCATTAGCAGAGTACTTTCCATTGTTTTAATTGTTCTACAGTAATTTGGAACTGAGAATAATTATGGGGGAAACTTGTTCTAATTCTTTTTTTATTTTTATTATTAAATGAAATGTTGCAGGAATTTCCTTAACTGATTTATTCTTTACTCAGAATATCTGCAGAGTATGCTCAATCAGCATGTTAGGACAGAAATCAATGGCAAAACCAGGGGGTTTGAACGGAGCAATAGCATTCCTGAACCTTAGCAAGAAAACCACCGTCTTCAGCAACTGTAGAAGACATAATTGACAGTTATCCTTTAAATGGTAATTTACAAGAATAGTAAAGCTAAAAGAATATAATAAAACATTAATATACCATATATTAAATTAATTATTATGACAATTATTTCTGAAGGAGACTGATTTGGAAATAGATTCCTAGTTTCTCCTTCCCCCCGCCTCCCGCACCATTTGATTATGGATCCAAATATTTATTCAGGAGGGTGAAAACTCAGTTTTTCAATGGCAGTTAATTTAGCAAGCTAAAATGACTGGAAGGATCTGTGCAACTCTGCTCTGAATCTTTGCACTGAAATGATACCACCTCCTAATTTTTGTCCTGAGAGACGCTTTTTCGCCTTTGTGCTTAATGATACTTGATATTGTTAAAAATTATATAAATTTTGAATTCTACTACCTTCACCTATAACATTAAAAAAATAAGGCTTCAGATTTTAATATTTAGGCAACTGAATTTTACACTTAATATCCAAAACAGATTCATATAGTTGCTTCTACTGTCTGCTTGTACTTTGTCAGCCACATGAATAGCTAATATAAATAGAGAACTTGATGCAAACCCCCGAAGTTTCATGGAGTGCATTCAGTAACTGCTCGGTTACTCGCTCTTTCCTGTTGTCTATTCTTCAAATGGTATGATTCATTCAGTTGACTGAATGATCCAACTGACTGACTTGCACACTGCAACAAATATTTCATTCCTACAATGAATTTAGCTAATTTTCAGATGCTGATACAGGGAGCTGGGATAAAGATACACAGCAAAGGAAAAAAAAAAAAAAGCAATCTGGAAATGCATGAAATATATTTATTGAACAGTACTGGCCAGCTCTAGCAATAAAAAGAAGTGCAGGGAAGGAACACAGTGTCTACTAGACATTTTGACCGTATCTTCTTTCACTTCGAGCTCTGTAAAGATGCCCTAAGCACACATCTTTATGGTATTGTGGTTGTGATTTCATTTCACATCATAAGCTGCTATCAACACAGCCTTGTCATTGCAATTTGTCACACATAGTAGTGTGAGGTTTCTCTATCTCACTGAAATTTTTATCTCACCAGTCACAATCACAGACTGCTAGTTTAAAGCAGAGCTCTCAGACATTATGAGAAGATGAAATCACAAAAGATAACATTAATAGTCATTGCCGCCACCATAGAGACAAATACTATAGCTTTTCTGGTGCTTATAAAATCAAAGCTAATATGGTATAATAGCCAAGCTTTCACATATGTATATATGTATGAGTAGGAAAAGAGACACCACTTACAAGACTCCTGAAATTTTCATGAAACTCATGCAAAGTAAAAAAAAAAACAAACAAAAAGCAGGCAAATTTTGTCACCTATCCCCTCTACTCCCTTTCTTCCCCACAGTGGCAATCTCAGGGAAGAAGCTTTGTTCTACACTATAAATAATTCTAAAATTATTTTTTCAACATTATGCAGATCTGCTCTGGTCATGCCCTACTGTACAGTGCACAGTAAAAGGCACAAGCCTTAAGCCAAAGATTTTAAATCAATTGAGCTATTGATAAATAACAATGTTTGTCCCAAACAATAACATATGAAGAATTCTTAAGAACAGAGACTTTCTGTGCTTTGTGGCTGTGAAATTCCTGCCATACTTAGGCTAGGGTGCACACATTTGATTATTCATTCTCTCTTGTCAATAATCTCCTGTTATCTTTACAAGTACAAAATGAGTTTGTTTTTTCACTTGGATCTCAAAACCAGTGGAAGCATTTTATTGAGGCTTACAGAACTAAAATCAGCAACCCCACTGATACCATTAGGCATGTCTCAAATAAAAGTTCTTAATTTCTTCTGGTTTCAAGTTAAAAGGCAATTATTAAAGATGGACAACTTTGTTACTGGGTAACCAAAACAAACCCCATTATTTTCTCTGGTTCTATCTTTTTTACTTTCATTGTGGAGAGTAAGAATATATTAAAAATATAATATTTAGCAAACATTCCAGGCCTGAAGTAGAAATTAGACTGCCCTTCTGTGAATAACTCTCATAGATGCAGTTGCATAAAAGAACAAAAAACATAGTAAGAGAACAAAAAAACCCCCTACAAAATCCTGTAAATATACTGGGGAAAAAAACCCACAGCAGCCTAAAGTCTTCCACCTTGTACGTTATTGTATCCGTCTTTATTTTACACAGCATGGAAATAGCAACAAAGACAGGAAACCACTTTGGTCTTTAAGCAAACTGGCCATGTTCTGTGATGAGATGAGAGGTAGTTTATTGTGTCAAGAGAAGGGCGTAGAAGTTCCGTACACCAAAGTGTATGGCCTGTGTTCTCATCACATACCCAGAACTAACAACCAGCATTTTGAGTGGAACTTTACAGTAAAAGCTTTTTTTTTTTCTTCCCTCCTGTAAATGACAGTTCAAAGATACCATACCTATGCCTGGTTACACTTGATGAAGTACTTAAAAAAAAAAAAAAAAGAAAAATGTTTCACATATAGTCACTTCATTTGTCAGTCTGAAGCTTCTTATTAAAGTATTCTTCACAAAGGGATCAAATTACCACTAGAGCTTCTGAAGGTTTAGAACTTTTTTTGCTACCATGACATTTTGTATGTTATGTAGCTGGATTTATTCCAGCTTTTGCTTTCTTTATCATTGTTTGCACTGTAAGACCAGATGCTTATCCAAGGGCGTACAACCTTTAACTTTGCTAAAAAAAGTATCTGAATGACTCACAAAAAACTTTTGGTGCCTGATATTGGAGTTTTCTTTCTCTACACAAAGGTACCTATTTCAAAAGAAGAGTTGGAATAAAAATATATTAAAAGTCCAAGAAATAATCACCAAACCCACTAGACCCTTAACCAGAACTGGCTAAATCAAAGCATTAATATCTGATATTTCCAGTACTGTATATTTCTATTTAAAAGAATTTTTAAAAATTTCACTCATCTTCAAAAGTGTAATGATTCTCTAAATTAAATGGTTGATTACACACACTGTTTCTGTTTCTAACCCAAACAAAACAAGTGACAATTTGGTTTTATAAACTCTTTCCAGCTCAAAGGCAGATATTCTATTCTCTCTATGTAATCTCAGTTCTGACCTAATGAACTTTGGAGACTGACAATGAAATGGCAAGCTACAAGCAGCAATATATGCAACATGTCGTTTGCACAGAAAAAGTAACTCAAACAAGACAGAGTGCTGAAAGACTGGATGAGGAAGGTATCAACATATGACTATATAAATATTTTAAAAAGTTCATATTTTATGAAACCATTCACGGATAAATCATATTAAGGAGTGTCTAATAATCTTTGTTTCACAAGAACATTTAATATATAAATAATCATGTTCTATACTTTACAACCTGATAAAGTTACACTATGAGGAAACACAGCAGGTCAAACTCAGACCTATTGTAGGATCATGGAAGCAACAACTTCCAACAAGACTCCGTTTGTTAACAGTGATTATAGTTTAAAAAATAAGGTTAAAATGACAATATGGATTCGGGAAGCAGTTACACAAATGCATGAAACAAAATTTTGTCAGAGTCCAGCAATAACATTCACATTACATCACTGATTAAGCACAAGGAAGGTACAAGAGCAGAAGTCAAAATCAGTGTAGAATACGCAAGAGAATCATTAAATATCTTCCTTACTGCAACAGAATTTCCCTAGAGATCTCAGCTGGGAACAGCATCTGGACTTGAACCAATCTGTATTATGAGCCACTAAGGCCACTGCTAGGTAATAAAGATGGTGAAAGGTTCCCCAGGAAACTTAAAACTCCTGTCATCTGACAGTCATCACTGACACTTAACAATACATCATCACCATACATGGAGAGCTTCACATTACCTGCTCCTTTAATCCACAGTTATATCTTTCATTCATTTGATCAGAAACTTTCTGACTGTCATAGAAAAGTTTCCTTAAACTTTGGGAGAAAAATACAGAAATGTAAGTACCACCACACCGGTATTTTTAGGTTTTCCCTAAAATGGGAAAATACACCTTAAAGTTATGTCTAAGGGTAGTTCTGAGTGCAGTGTTCTCTATGCAGACAGTATAGGGCAGTATAATTCTCCTGAACTGAAGCAGGTAACGAGAAACATTATTTGAAGGTCCCGGCATCATTAGTGACAGTAAAGACAATGACAATAATGACAATAGTATTTTCCCTCAAGCACCACAACAGTATGAAGGTGCAGAGCCTGAAAATATCCAGACCTGAAGCAAGTGGCTTTCAGAAGATTCCCAACAGTATTTTGATGCTCGATTGAGAAAGTTTCAGTGTCTCCCATTTGGGAACATTATATAACTTAGAGGAGCAAATCTGAAGGATTTCTACCAAGATTAATGCCTTCTGAAATACCTGAGAGATGACTGGATGCACACACTAAGTCTCTGCTATGATTTTAACAATTTTAAGAATTAACTAGGAGAAGAAAGAATGTTGATCATTATATTTTCCATGGTCCTCACTTCCTTATCCTCTGCAAAAGCAAGCAGAGCTACAAGGCATATAGAGCTACAAGGCATATAGATTGTTCGGCTTCCACTACACTTTAACTGCAGTGCACAAGTGACAGACAAGGACTGCACAGTCTTTCTACAGCTACGTCTTGCCTTATCTTAGATGCAGACTCCTGACATAGCAGTATGGGTGGCCCAATTCAGTCTGCCACATGTATACCAGGCAGAAAATCTGTGAGGATCAGCAGCCAATGCACGGAATGTGGATATAACTGTATGAGTAACGGAGGATACAGTTACTTAGGACTGCAGTTTCATCCTAAGCTTTGTCCATTCTAACTTGAGGCTCCTTCTAAAAACAAACATCCTCTCTCCCACCTTTTCCCAGCCATTCATTTTTCTTGTGCTGAAGCTCATTGCTTGTACATGTGCAAAGTAGTTCAGGAGCTTGTTGATCTAGAGGAACACTAACCAAAACTAACTAACCAACCAAAGATGTTTGGTTATTTTCATGGCATTAGTTAATTGTAGCAAACTTTAAAAACATCATCAATTTGATGATGCAACTTGTCCTGCCAATGGATCTGCTGATTATAGCACTTTTAATAAATTTGCTGGAAAATTAAACATTGATAACTGCTTATTATTTTTCTTAAGAATCTTCCTCTCTTCTTCTGCATTACAGGAAATCATTTCACCTTCTTAATGCTTTTTCTGGAACACTGATAGAGAAGAACTAAAAATGAATCAGTTAAAAAATGAACTAATTTTTTTCTTCCCAATTTATCTACTTATTAATTGCCTACTATTAAAGACATTACAGTTTAAAAGTTCTCCCTTATCCTAAAAATTACGGCAGTAAAATAGTTTGCAATCAATTTCATGAACAACGCAAATTTTTGTGATAAAACCAAGCTTGACTCATTCAAAAAGTCTTCCAGCACAACTCCCACGCTATGCTGGCAGACTGATAAATCCTAGAAAAAGCCAGGGCAATAAGTGACCCCCATATGCTTTCAAAATCTAGAATATTAATGGTAATGAGTTATTGTTAACTGTAAAGTACTGAGCAAAATCTTGCCTCCCTTACATCACCTCACTGGTAAAAAAATGTGCAAAAGTATCCCAGTGAACAACATTCTAATTACATAAGCTAAAATAATCAAGAGGTGTACTTTTATGGTTTTAAATGTCTTCAAAACATGTTAGCATAGTTACAGGATGCAAACATCTTTGTAAGTAAGTGGAAACAATCCATCCTGTCAAATAAATATACATATTTTACTTTATTGTGGATTTACTTTATATTGGCCTGCATTTTAAAATGTCATATAAAGCAGATTTCAAGTTTGGAAGTATAGAAATCTTTTAAGCAGCATTTTTATACAGAGTATAAATTTCTATGTTTTCCAGTTTAAAAATAATAATCAGGTTTTGTTTTAGTTCCAGATTTGAAGCAATAGTTAAATTGCACTGGGTTTTGCACTGCCAATATCACAAATAATGCAAAAACAAAGACAAAGGAGATCAGCAATTAAAAAAGAAATTTAAATATTTGCATGGCTTTAAAAATCTGAAAAGACAGTACATTTAGTCTGTGGCAAAAACTACAGTTAAGTATAAGAGTTACCTGAAAGGAGGGTGCAGCGACACAGGTGTCAGTGTCTTTTCCCAAGTGACAGGACAAAAGGAAACAGCCTCGGGTGGTGCCTTTAGACATTAACAAAAATTTCTTCGCTAAAGGGTTGTCAAGCATTGGAAGACGCTGCCCAGGGAAATGACCTCTAGTTACCAACCCTGGAGGTATTTAAAAGACACATATGGTGCTTAAGGACATGGTTTAACAGTGGACTTGGCAGTGACCAGTTAACAATTTTAAAGGTCTTTTCCAACCTAAATGATTCTATGATTAACTTGTGCAATAGACAAGACACATTTATTTCTGCAACAATTGCATTAAGTGGATGAGCAATTAACATCAGCTGTTTACCTCCTTCTACAAACCTCCAGAACATGGATAAAAATCATGATCTGGTAGACAGTGTGTTCAGGTAGGCTGCTGTTGACAGCCTTTGGATGCCTCATTGCTGTGTTTCCAAATCCATGAGGTACATGGGTTTTGGGGGAGGCAAAGCAAGTCTTAGCTTATGACCTTACCATGAGAGACCAGAGATGCAATTCTGAGCTCAAGGACTTTAGGCTGCCTGTTTGCAAGATTTACCATGATAAGGCCTGCCTTTATTCAGCTACTAGAAATCATAAAACATCTTTTATTCCCAGAAGTTAATTGCAATCTGGTTTGTCCTTACAAACCTAAACACAATTAAATAGCTAGAGCAGTATAGTGTTAAGAAGATGCCTCTCTGCTATTGAAATAAGCTTTGACAATCAGAAATCACAATTAAGAGGAAAAAAGCTTGCACTTAAAGCAAAACATGCTAGTGCAATAATCCTGTTATATTATACCTCTGGCAACAAAGAATATCCTCCATCTGGGTGGGTGGATGGCTCAGATGGCCCTTAATACTTGATAAATGTATTTTCCATTCTATAACTCCAAATAATATAATAATCACATGTCATTCTGATTTTCTATGACTCAATAAAATCCAGAAGAGTTCCTTCAAACTATGTCCATTAAATGATAGTACTTCTGTATAAATTTAGATTTAAATGGTGGATTAAAGTATCTGAACTGTCCAAAGGTAGCAGCATCTATAGAAATACTTATTTTCTTTATGAGTCTCTAAGAATGCTTTTGTTTGTAATAATAATAGCAGATCAACCAAATGCCACTTATTGGCAATATGCATCACTGCAGGTGGACCTTGTACCTTAGAAAGATGTAAAAACTTAGGTTCTTGCTAGTACAGCCTAAAGACACAAACAAAATAATGAAAAATCAAGCTGAAGAGCAGATGGCACCAAATAGGATTGCAACAGAAAAACTAAATGAAATATGAAAGACAATTAAATTAACATTTAGAAAAACAAATCGGCATACATCTGAAATAGGTTTGCTTCCATAATGAAGCTGTAGTTCTTTTGGTGGGTGGTTAAAGTTTCTGGCATGTAAAAAGGCATGCAGATACATCTTCAATGTAAGTCAACTAGAAGTCAACTTCTGCACCAGAAATAAAGAGCGCTCTGCTCCAGCCACATTTAATTAGCTTGCCTAATGAGGTCTTTTAACATAACTGCTGAACTATTCACCTGCTGCACCTTTCAGAGAAAATATCAAGTACATAATTTCTACTTTGTCAGGAGAAAAAAAGTTTGCTCTTTTTCTCTGAAATGGAAAACCATCTGACATTTTGAGGCTAGGCTGGAAACTCATGGAAGCATCCACTCCTCTCTTTAAAGTTTACTCTTCTGAGATTTTTTAATTAGAGTTAAAGTACACACATAATAACTAAACACACATTTACTGAAATTATATGAAGTGTGAATAGACAACACGTATAAGGGGGGGCTAGAAAAAACACTTTTGAATAAGTATGTAGTGTGATATGAGTAAGTATGTAATGTGATAGAAGAAATTGAACATAAGGAATTCTCATGGCCACAAACACATTTTACAAGAGACAAGAAAAAGGAATGAGATGAAAGAAAGCAGCCATAACCAAAGCACACTGAGAAGCCAAAAGCCAGCTTTCCTTACCTAGTAATGAACACCAGCCAGACTCAAAAGAAAATCTTCAACTGATCAGGGAAAGTTCAGTAAAGCTGGCCCTCAGGAAACCAACACAGGCGAAAAAACAGCTAAAGTACCCTTAGGACCCTCCTTCCCCATCATGTGTTTTATATACAGTTGATGAGAACCTAGGCTAGCAGTTCTAATGGCCCCATTATTGTTGTGTCCTCTACAAAATGTCTCAGCTATGACTTACCTTAAAGCTTAATTTTCAGGCCTTTCCAAGAGCTGGCTGGTTTTAATCACGAAAGTTTGTGATTTGGGGCAGGTCAGCTTCTATATTCAAGTAAGGCAGGAAGTCAGATTGTATGACCATAGGTAGCCTCTTCTAGCCTTAAGTTTTCTAAATAGTATGTGCATTAAATAAACAAACAAACAAACAAAAAATCCGAATTGACAGACAAAAGAACTGCCAATGAACAGTATCTTGATTTAGTATTCCAAAGGCTGGTACCACAAACTAAGCAGAGTACTGAATACACTTAAAACTACTGATAATAAAATGTAATATAAGCAACAGAGTTTATTTCACCACTTACAGAATGAAGCCAAACAAAAATGAAAACAAGTTAAACGTTGAAATCTGTCCTGGGGCCTAGAGGCACTCTCAAACAAGGAAAAGAATAGCTTTATGAAGAGGGTGTAGACTGCATTGCCTCACATAACACACAAAATAGGAAACACAACTTTCATAGTCCAATTATATCATTACAAACATGTAACACATTAGAATATGTAACTGGAAATTTAGGTTCAGGTAAACATGAAGAAATTGAAATGCACTACAAATCTTATTTTGTTTTCTAGTATCTTTACAATCTAACAGGAAGCCTAACAAGAATAAATCACCACAGTGAATACATTATTAACATCCCAGGCAGAAAACAGAAAGCTATCTACAAATATATTTTAAATAATTTGGGTTCCATTCTAATACAGATATTAGGTATTCATTCTGTAATACATACATACATACATACATCCCCCTTCACTCTGCTCTTGCAAAATAAACACACACAGATAAACCAATATTTTTCTTATGGGCTTCTGAGAGATTATGCAGACTCATAGAAAAACCTCCTTGAAAATGTCCCAGAATGCATGTGAGAGCATTCCTTAACCTCTTAGAAGGTAGCTGAGGCCAGCTCAACTTTTCAATAAAGAAAAGCATGAGCAACAACCTGGGTGTGTAAAAAAAAAAGGGGAGTTCTGTAAGACAAAGGCCTATGTGAGCAAATTCATTAGGGCAAACACATAGCCCAAGGAATCTGCATAGGACAGCTAACTTTGATTTTAGCTTCGCACATTGTATGTTCCTGAATGAATCAAATTTGCACATAAATTGTAGAGTTTTCAGATAAAACTGAGAAGTTTCCAGTCCTGTCCTGCTTCCCGAATATTTTGGTTCATACATGGTCTTTTCAAGGAATCATACAAAAGATGTGGCTCAGCTGGAAATATGTAACAGGAGAGTAAAATCTGGTTTTATGAGAATTCTGTACTCCACTGTCATTTTGTAGCACACAAAAATCTTGGGGTTTTAACTGATTATTTTTTTTTCTCGAGAAATACTATACAGTCATATATGGATGTGTATATACTTTAAATATACTTTAACCAAGACTGAGCAGCAGCTAAACGCAAAATTTTTAATCCATTTATTAGTTTTCACATAGAGTCCCTGTTTCTAAAAGCCTATATGCATGTTTTTCTTTATGACTATATCTGCTGAATTAATAGAAATAGTATTAATATAGTGATGTGAATCTGTAGAACTTCAGAGTAATGTTGTTCTAACTATTATTTTGATTAGAGAGCGTAAATGAAGTGAACATGATAATTTCCTACATGTGAGATAATACTCATGCAAGCCATGTCATGTGAGATAATATTCATCCATACTCCTGTCATAGGTCGACACCCTAGAAGGAAGGGAGGCCATCCAGAGGGATCTTGACAGGCTGGAAAGATGAGCCCGGGTGAACCTAATGAGGTTCAACACTGCCAAGTGTCAGGGGTTGCACTTGGGTCAGAAGAATCCCAGACATACATACAGACTGGGAGAAGAGTTTCTTGAGAGTAGCCCTGCTGAGAAGGACCTGGGGATTCTGGTGGATGAGAAACTTAACATGATCCAGCAGTGTGCTCTTGCAGCTCGCAAGGCCAGTGGTATCCTGGGCTCCATTAGAAGAGGGGTGGCCAGCAGGGACAGGGAGGTGATTGTCCCTCTCTACTCTGCCCTCATGAGGCCCCATCTGGAGTCCTGTGTCCAGATCTGGGGCTGCCAATAGAAGAAAGATGTGGAACTGTTGGAGAGGGTTCAGAGGAGGGCCATGGTAGCGGGCTGGAGCACCTGCCCTACAAAGAGAGGCTGAGGGAGCTGGGCTTGTTCAGCTTGGAGAAGTGAAGGCTGAGGGAGGACCTCATTGCAGCCTTCCAGTCCCTGAAGGGAGCTTATAAGCAGCTTTTAAAAAGGATAGACAATGGCAGAACAAGGGGGAATGGATTAAAACTAAAGGAAGGAAGGTTTAGATTAGATATTAGGGGGAAGTTTTTTTAGAAAATGAGTGGTAGGGTGCTGGAACAGGCTGCCCAGAGAAGTAGTGGATGCCCTGTCCCTGGAAGTGTTCAAGGCCAGGTTGGATGGGGCCCTGGGCAACCTTGTGTAGCTCCAGACCTGAGGTTGGTGGCCCTGCCTGTGGCAGGGGGTTGGAGCTTTATGATCCTTGGGGTCCCTTCCAATCCATGCCATTGTATAATTCTATGATTCTATGATTAATATTTGCTATTTTATTGGCTACAGAGAAAATAATTTATGCAAAATAAAAATCTAGGTTTTATTTTTCTTAAAATGAACACATTTGTGTTGAATTTGGTGTGCAGTTTCTTGATTTTCATTGTCAGTTTTGTATAAACCTGTCATATCATTAAAGGCCGCAGGTCTTTTTTAGTCCCTCAGACACTTTGGTAATTTTAAAATTTAATCATCCTTTCCATCATTTAGGATACTTGATTGGCCCATGAATTTAATCGGAATGTTTATTAAGCGTATCCGTGAAAAGCAAGGGTTCTCATTAAAGGGAACTGGTCAAGCTTTTACATTGACAGCTGGTATCCACACAGGTCACTAGAGGTTTTGGACCAACACTGATTAAAGAAAGGTGATAGGAACTAACTTGTTGTTCTGACCTTGATACAATTGTTTATTGCTCAGTTCTTTGAGTTTCTCTGTATTGCTGTCTGAATTGCAACAGAGAAATACTCGAGTAATCCAGAGGAATGACCTAGTTTCAATGTTGAAAGCCGCTAACTAGGGCAGTACAGAGCTTAGTACACCCTTAGCTAACTTTTTTTTTTTGGCCACGTTACTTCCAAAACTTGGCTTCAAAGTATCATATAGGGACTGTTGTCCCATGAAACCTTTCTTTTCACAAAAGGACAAATGGTCAATTGAATACAACCGCATTATGCTCATTTTATTATGTTGGCTTCCAAACAGATCCTCAGTAGGTGAAGGATTCAATGCTGTATTGAAGTGCTCAACATCTCCAGCTTACCAAGTAGAAGTCTGTATTATATTATTCTTTGTACGCAACCATTTTTTGAGACTTGAAGGGCAGAAAGGTTAAAGAGCAGGAGGAAAGGTCAAGACAGATAAGTAAAAGTCCATATTTCATAGAATTACTGTTTTACTTATCACTTTCCTTGAGATTTGACAGGCATACTACTGATTAGGTTATCACCTTCAAATAGATTTATAGGCTCTAGGGAATTTTTATTCAACTTACCCTTGGGGATGTCTTCATATAATGTCTCTGTGCTGGCATTTGTGATTTTTAAAGGTTCACAAAATAACGAAGAAAGACACAAGCAGCAAATATCTTTAGATTCACCTAATATACTGTTAACAAATATTTAACACTATTTTAAATACGCCTGTTTGCACTGCACATTGCTTTTGAATGCAGACTGTTACTGTTAAAGATAGAGAATAAAAATCAGCATTTCCACTCTGGCTAACTTTGGTATTTGGCTTTTGTAATCAGTGATCTTGTTTGATGCAACATTAATTAACTTCAAGGGATTCTTTTATATTAATTGGACAGGTGAGCACTGAAGCAAACACAGTAATGGATCTAAGCTTCTCATATGCAGGAACAAGTGTGCACACTCTGTTACAATATAGCCAGCAAGAATCAAAATAGGGAATTTTGCAAAAGCTTGTAGACTGTTAGAACCAAATGGAACTGAAGCACTGCCTTGCAACTACACATCATAAATCCATGGATTTACTCAGCAGCTGATTTCTCATAATAGTTTTGGTCTGTTATTGACAGAGTGGTAATCTTCACTATGAGTTCTTGCAATAAGTGGTCCTGCCAAGTTGGCCACAAAAGACATTCCAATTTCTACCAAGAAAAAGAGCATCAGATACTGTTTTATGCAAAATTAAAATCATAGCATTGCTGCTAGATGCAGCAACCAGAAGTAACAGCAAGATCCACAGACAGACAGCTGCCTGTTCAGCAGTAAACTCCCCTCTGGCTGATTTATGGACTGCTAGTTCATTATTCTGGATTTCAGTGCTACGTATTTTTGGTAAAGTCAGCCATTATCTATATGAAGGGGCTAGCACAGTACCTGAGCAACCACTGTCAGTCTCATTTAAAAAGCAAAACTTTCACTGCTGAGTTACCAACCCCTCTAGCAGGTAGTCTCTCAGATTGAACCTGATCTTAATTTTTCAGCTTCATTGGGTCATAGTAGAAGCCCTATGTACAAAAATGAATGAGTTCATCTTTGTACTTTGTTGTTAACACCCATCAAATATTCATGCGCTTAGCACAGACATCTCAATATTATGGCAACTGTTCCAAAGCAAGAAAAGAACATTTCCCCACAGGAAGAAGCTTACTCAACTTATTGTTTCTTCAGCTTCAGAAAGTAGATACCTACTTCTTTGGGAGCAGGGGAGGGAGAGGGGGGAGAACTGTCACTGTTCCTTTCACCCGTTTGAGACAAAAACATTGACCGTCAGCTTGTTTCTGACAATTGGCTGTTATTAAACTCCAACTTGCTAGGGCCAGCTGTGCCTAATTTGAGTCACTGGTGCAAAAATAACCAGTCAGCAGGAATTGAGGCAATTATGGGCAATTCTGCTGTAGAGCAGTCCTGCATCAGAATCCCAGGATTAACTTTAGGCTGGCACTCCAAGGTGATTGAATGAACAACATAAGGCTTTTGGTAGCTGAAATCAGCTTTTACATAAGATGATTTTGTAAGTCTGTTACCTGTATTTTAATTTACTTATGGGAAGATTTAAAAAATTATTTTAATCCTGAAGGTGCAATAATATTTGCGAGGGTCTATTTGTTTTACTGTTAAATATCCAGCCCTCTTGCCCATATGTCAACCTATAATCAACCAACCTATAAGCAACCCAATAACTCTCTAAATATGTTTAGCAATTTCTATACCTTGTCTTGTATCTACTCCGCTAGACTGCAAAATGATATATTCAACTTCCTTTTTAAACCTTCCCCACACATTAATTTTAAGAAAATACTTCCTTATTCCTAATTCAAAACCAAGAAAAGCTACCTTTGTATGCACTACTATGAAACGCATACAATACTTTCAGTAAGAATTATTCTCCTAAGCAGTCAGCCTTAACTTCTGTTTTTATGTTAAAAAAAAAGTAATCAGAAATAAAATTTTAAGTAACCAGGTCATTAAGACAAAATACTCCCCCTCGTCCCCCCCAAAAATAGTAGTACAATTTGATGCTGCCAGACATAGTTTATTTTAAGCTTTTAATAGAAAAACAGATGTGCTATATCACTTAAATAGCTTCATTTAAAAAGGACGTATGGAAAAAAACTCTGTTAAAAGAACACAGAAAGCAATTTAAATTTCACAGAGTCCTGTCATTAATAGGAGTATTAGCCAGACCAATATAAAACGTGTCACTTTTTTTCTTTTAAGATGGCTCAGCCCTTCTGACTGTTGTGTCACTGTAAAAGAGAAAACTTTTCACAGAGAAAATTAGTATCTTAATTGCATGTAAGTATTACTAGAACTTCCGGTTTTTCAACTTCTTAGAATATATGTGACAGACAAAAATATCAGGTATACTGACACTGTTTCCTTAAGTCAGCTTCTGTTGAAACAAAGCATAGACTCCCTAGCTCTAACAAGGTATAATTTAGGACATCAAGCCTCTATTCAAGCTAATAAGTAGATCCATGTCCCTTCAATTATTTATTCCTTTGGCAGACAATTCCATTAACCCCCTCCTGTGCCATAATTTGTTCTGCCACATGTTAGAAAAATTATTTTCCAGCTGCTCAGCAATACTGCTACAGTAAATTGAAAGTATTTCGTGGTAGACAGCTGATACTCAACAGAGAGGTGAACAGTGACATCTGATACTTGGAGGGTAATGTAGTAGTAAATAGCGTAAGACAAATGTTAAGTTCCTCCACCATGATGTTTGTGGACTGACAGCAAGAAGACATGCAAAAAACCAGATGAATTATTTGGCTCAAGAGATAAATTAAAGCTTTTCCTGCTAAATAGGTGAAATTCAAGCATAAAATTAACACTAACACCTGTTACTAGTTAGCTTAGTAGTAAGTAGTAAGTAGTAAGTACACAAACAGGGTTAAGATCACCACAACATTTGTAGATATTATGACTTATAAAATAGTAATTAATTATTCACTTAGCTTGAGTAAACAATAAACCATTTTCTTTTCTGCACCAAAAAGGACTGTCTGGTGATTTGATATGAACACATGTGCTCCTGTACTTTATTTTATAGGAGTCTGCACAGCCTCCATAGCGAAGGTTGTGCAAAACTTTTCACAGCGACACAGCAGACACAAGTTTCTGAATGGATATCCAGTAGCTGATAATTCTAGATTGAGAGCAGTGAGTAACAGCAGCAGAAGTGCTTCCATTACACAGGAAATGAATAGGAAGGCGAGACAACTCAGGCTTTGTACAGATGTCTTATTCTTTAGTTAGACTAGGATGAAGATAAATAGAAAATCACGTACTTAACCTGATGTATGACCAAGAAACTAAGAATGAAGCAGCAGCTACAAGAAAATGAACACTACCTCTCCACTCCCCACCCCCTCACCCCCTTTAGAAAATACTGTCCAAGAACATACATACCAGATGTTTCTAGACAGAAGAGGTATCAGTAACTGGTAAATCAAGACCAATTGGCTGAACTCCTATATTCTCACCTCTATCTTAATTTTCCTGGTGAGGGGGTGTGTGTATGTGTATGTGTGTGTGGGGGGTGTGTGTGTGTATTTTTTGGGTATTGTTTCTGCAGATTAATTTTCCATATATTCATTAATTTTATAGCTATAGATATATAGATATAAATGGATATATATTATATCCTTTTTGGTTTGAATACACACACACATACATGAGTTAATCCTGCTCTGCGTTTAGAAGATAGGACGGCATTTATTTTTCATGAGCAATTTGACCAGAAAAGAAATTATGTAGTTTTAAAAAACATATAAAGAAACAGAAATCCAGCCACCAGCAGAAAACGGTTTAATGTAGAGAAGAAAAGACATGACATGCTTTACAAATGCTAATGCATGTGACAGAAAACTATCAACCTCATTTCTCAATAGAAAATTTAAAATTCCAAGCTTAAATGGTTTACCAAAAATTACACAATAAGTCACTGCTGAATTCTGAAAGTAATCCCAAACCTAATCCCCAGACCACAGCAAGTCCCTAGGGAATTACTTATGGATGTATTTTTCACTGAAATTGTGCTTTCTCTTGTTTCTATTGTATTTAATAGCAACCATGGCTCAACACCCTTTAAATTTATTATATTTCATAAGCAGCAGGCAGACATGAGCACAGATTGAAGCTGTTCCCTCACTCTTTACAGGCCAGTCAGCCCCACACGAATCCCAGGCACCTTTTTCACCCCCAGGATCCAGGGCCTTTGGTTTTCCGAGGGGCTCTGCCCCCCTCAGCTTGCTGCTACCCATCCCACCTTCTGTCAGAGAGCTGGGCACAGTCATTCTCCAGATGGGAGAGATTGTTTAAAATGGATGAAAGTAACATTTGTGATTCACTGAATGAAAAGCCTTTTACCTCATCTTAAAATCATAGAAAGTTAAAGGTTGGAAAAGACCTCCAAGATCTTTAAGTCTGTCAAACCAAAACCACCATACCTACTAAATCATGTCCTGAAGTGCCACATCCTTGTGCTTTCTTGAACACCTCTGGTGATGGTGACTCCACCACCTCTCCAGGCAGCCTGTTCCAGCGCTTGACAACATTTTCTGTGAAGAATTTTTTTCTGATATCCAATCTAAATACAACACTAACAGGGCTGTGGTCTGCAGGGCAGCCATGGATGGCCTTCCGAAACCCCAGAGAGGTCTGCTGAGGTGTCATGGCTGGTGTCAGAGTCCCACCAGTGAAGCACAAGGTCTCTCAGGAAGGAGCAGGGGCCCAAGCCTGAGCACAGAGGCTGTGCAAGGTGGGCAGCTCCCCTTTCCTGGCCACCCTCTCCCATCACTGGCTGCACAGGCTGCCAACCACACACCTGACCTGGTCAACACATGTAAGGCTTAAAAGAGCCTCTGTAAAAATAAAATCAAGGTTTGAATGAAGAAATGTGGGTTTGGTAAAGTTTTTCGAGTCACTGCAATGTCCAAAAATAGCTGGGAAATAAGAATTATAGCCAAAATTATAGAGCTACTGTGACCCACTGAACGATAAATTTTTCCTCATGCTGAACTGGTTCTTAGTTAACTTGAAAAAATCATGTATAAAACAGTATTTTAAAGCTATTTATGTTACTTATTTGTTTTTAACAGCTGCAGGTACAGCCATAATTTTCTGGATCAACTTAAACAAAATCCAAGCTGCCATATAGAAATTCTATACATCCCAGGCAGATGTATAGAACAATGCAACTTGTTGCAACAATGAAGCTGCAGCTTTAGAGGGCTCAATATAGTCACATCACTAAACTGAGCAGAAAAAATAATTTCATTCTGGAGTTCAGGATGCTGCTAGTCATTGGAAAAAGTAGAAGTACCTTGACAGCATGGGAAGACATGAAATATCGATTCTATATCACTTTGATTGCTAATCACCCAGACTGAGTGGGACAGTTCGGAAGGACTGATCAAGGACACTGGGTTGGAAAGCCTGTTTCTAAGAAAGGAGGGACTGAGACAGTTAAAAACGAGTCCAGGAAAAACCCTCTGGCTAGGTGAAGAAAATGACCAAAAAGAGGCTAAGGTAGGGAGAAGTGGCATGTACGAAGCAGTCCATTGGAATGAGACACACAGTTTGACTATTCAGATACCTGAAATCTTCCAGTGCAGAGTTCCCTCCTGTCCACGGCTGGCGATGTGACAGTAGTAAGCTGTTATACTTCAACAAGGTTCTCCTCTGGGCTGTGAAGCAGTCTGAGGACTACACTGAAAAGCTGCAAAACTTCTGCTGGAAATGGAACATGAATATGATTTCAAAAAACAATGAAGAAGTCATCTCCCTGAGCAAAAAGAGCTATGCAAAAATGAACTTATAAAACATAAAAATAAACCTTGCTGGAAAATAGTGATTTGGTTGTGTCATATTTAGGGACTGATTAGCAGATGATACACAAACTAATTGTACATGTGTTTATTGTTTCAGCTCCTAAGAAGCTGGAAAGTGAATGTATCTTTGCTACAAAAGAAAAAAAGATTGCCTTATAGAGAAAACAGCTGAATGCTATTTTAAAACAGAAAATAGAATTGCTTCTGCTGCACAGTTCATATATAATGCTAGGTAATCCCTTTATTTAGGTTTTTCTATAGGTGGTCATTTTCCTCATGGAAATTGAGGTATCTTCATTAATTCCCTAGCACACAGCTTTAAAATTGATCTTGCTTACAGATATGCTACTACAGCAGCTAATTAAATCAACGAAGCTATGGTATAAAAATACAAAGCTCTATATAATGATACATGTATATGCTGAGAATACCAGCACTTGCTTTCTCATTTTGGGCACCCTCTATTTTTATCTTCCTTCTGTGCCCTGATTCCCTAGTTATAATTCCCTAGTTACATGGAGAATTTCTTTTTCATCTTACATTTTACAATAAATAATGTTCTTAAAGCACTTAGAATTGGTTTATATCTGCATTTTGTACAGAATTTGAAAAGTCTATCTCAATAGTGTGATCTTACTTGCATATCGTAACATAGGGCAATGAATGGGGAAAAAAATAACCCAAGCTTTATTTGAGCACTGGCCATCAGAAATAACATGATGATCATTTTAAAGCCATCATAATTCATATTACTGACTGATTAAGAGTGGACAGGCAGCACTAACTCAAGAAATCCTCAATTTTTTAAAATTGGAGTTGGTATTTTTATGTAGTATTTTGTTTGCAATACTATCTGTATGTCTCAACAATAAGCAATATTTAGAACAGTAGCTGGACTAGAAAAGGCATCAAAATAATAAATCAAATAAAAAAAAGATAAACCCTGTAAGGAGTGCTTATGAAGCTTCAGTTCATGATAAGAATACAAATGGAAAGCTGTAAATATTTTTTTTTCCTTGTAATTTAAAAAAAGTTAGAACAAGCCCATAGAAAGATGATTGATAGAGTATGGTGGTATTATGAGCAATATTCTGAAAATGTCTCAACAGAGAGCCTATAAATTTGAGTTCACACATCCCTGCCTTTCACAGATCACAGTTCCACAGAGCAATGTCTTCTATATGACCTTCCTCTGTCATGTTTGCTTTATGCATTGTCTCAGCCTTAATGCAGACACTGGTAGTGGGGTTTTTAGCAAATCAATAGGGAGGGGCAAACAAGGGGTCTGGCAAAAGGTTACCCCAAACCTTCAAATGAACTGCCTGGCTAGAATCCAGTCAGTAGTCAAGAAATTAAATCTGCTTTCAAACTCGCTGGGTCACACTAAGAAGAAGGGAAGAACTCTTGTTATTAATGCTGGAGAGAAAGGTATGTTGATATTTTTGCATCTCTTAGATCTACATACTATAGATATACGTGGGGTCAGCCTGTAGAGCTCAGCAGGTTAAAAAAAAAAACTCTGATGTGCTGGCTCAGAATTTTTCAGACTTGGTAAGGAGTAAAAGTGATTTGGGAAAAAAAAGCTTGGTCATCAAGAAAAATTTTAAAAATATTTGAATTTTATTGCACCTGACCATTGTGAAAACAGTAAGAATGATTTCTAATAGCCATTAGTTGAAGTTCAAATGGATACAGAATCTGTATCTCAACAACTTTAGAACAGAAAGATTTCAACAACATAGAACTGATATTTGAGACTTGGTTACATAACAACTGTAATGAATAAATTCCTAGTTAGGAAGTTGAAAGTCTGTATAAATGCTTTCATAGCATTAATTTTCTTAGAAGACGAGTGACACACAACAGTGAAGGAGGAAAGTTTTTTTTTCCATGTACGTAAACTTCCAAGGAAACCAATTCTGCATAACTCAAATACTTAAAAAGTGACAAAGTGGAGATAATTGGATGATAAAAATCAAGAAGAAAACAATGGATTATATGAAAAAAATACTATTTTGCAATTATGTTTTTATAATTGCCTTCAGCTCTCTCACAATTACATAATAACTCAAGTGTGTCATATAAAGTAAATTTTTTTAAAGGACAAGCATACATTCTGATGTTTGTTATCTGGTACATTTATAATACACTATGAAGTCCATTTGCTTCTAATTTTAAATGAAGTTTTAATGTAGTAATAATTAGTTCTGAACTTAGTTTTAATTACCTGAACAGTCTGTCATAATAAATCTTGTTACCTTTCATCACATTACTTGTGTGGCACAAAACAAATTAATATAAAGTGGCATAACATGTAATATACTTAAAATACTTTACTAACTCTTACATTTTGCTGAAAATGAATGAGGTAGTGGAACAAATCTTTCCCCTAGGATGGCAATTGTAGCTTTAAGTTTGGCTTCATTGGCTAAGACCTCACTTCTGGTAAGAAAGTAGCTCCTAGGAAAAAAGTGGAATGTTTCAAGAGTGCTACATCTGGAATCTAAGAACATCTACTGAGATCCTGTTAAGAAATCTGCAAGTCAAAGAAAAATTATGCTTTTTAAACACTTACTTGAGCTTAATAGGGACTGGATGAATTGGGACAGGATACTGTGTTAATTTACAAATCACCTGTGTCTTCTGACTTAGAAGCATGTTCTGTATAGCAAGAATTGGAATTCCCACATATGTAGCAGTACAAATAAATTAAGTCTTGCAGTGTTTAGGAGACTGACTATGGGAACATGATACATACTATCTTTGCAATAACAAAAGGCTCATATGCCATTGGGAAATATTTCTGAAACAATAAATTTGCCTTAAGCTTATTCTTGAGATTCACCATAACAAATTTATCATGAAATTTCATGATAAACAGTCTGAAAAGTAGCTTGTACAAACAAAACTGTATACACTGTAAAAAGTATGCAGCTGAAGTAGTTGTGAAAAACTGAGGTGTTGCTTTATTGTTCTATCCAGGTGAACATCAGTTTAGGAAAAGCTCTTTAAAAGGACCCCAGATCTACACTGTATGAACTGAGAAGTTCTAAACTTTGTTTTTAGTGCTCTGAGTTGGTGATTATCTGTTTAACTGGAATATTTTATTTGCTTCTCTTCTGATAATCAAATGACAAAGATGACTATCAAAACCAGAGTCTGAGGGGTAAAATGACATAAAAACTCTCCATAGTAGTGATCTTCAAGAATTAATTTAGATGAAAAAAATTTCTTAGGCTTTATATCAAGATGGACTACTGGGAACACTGTTTTCATACACACTTTATTTTATTTTTTCTTCCTCAGCACTATTGACTGCCATATAGACCTGCCCACAAATACCTATACTGGTATTGAAAAACTGTGTTACTTATAATGGATGCTAAAAATATTTTACAGGACAAATGCTAACTGCAAGTATTTGTTTTACATTCACAGTCTTTGTTGATCCTAGGAACTATGGATTTATTGAAGTACAGCCATGTCTCCTCAATATTACAACAAATGCACTGCCGATACAAATTGTACTGAGCATACAGGCCTTATAGCATTGGAGCAATAGGAATTTTTTTATATAGTAGCAATAATTAATTTTGTCTTTAATTTCAAAGGCAACTTGGCTAAACCTCTGGGACTGAGCAGAGTACAACTGTACAGAAGAAGACATTATTGTTCAAAATATATGTTTGGACAACACAATAGTCTTGTTTTTGTGCCTAACAGATACCAAAGATGACCACGAATGAAATACAGTATGTTACCATAAACAAAAAGTCTGTAAAACCTGTAGATGAAAATTATTCTGTCTAGTGAAACAAGTAAGAGTCTTCCAGACCTACCAGGATGGAAAACATTGAATTCCATAAGATTTTGTCTTTTGGAAAACACATACCATATTTTTTTACCTCTGCTCTCCTTTTTTCAGATGCAACTCTCATTAACTAACCAATTAAAATACCTTAAGGAACCAGTAGTTGAAAGTGCTGACAATTCTGCTCAATTATATTCCCATACCTGAAAATCTACCCAGATATACATATATATACACACACATACACACACACAAGCCTACCACTGTGACATGAGCACTTGGAAGTCCTATGCATTCCATGTGTTCAGTGATGTATCAGTTTCTAACATAAACTACCATCTCTGTTAACATTTATACACGACTTCTGCCCTTGACACATTCCATACATCATCCTTTTCCTAGGATACGGAAGGCTATATTCCTGATAAATATTTTATGATCTTCAGATAGGCAACTGTCATATGAATTTGGAATTATTGTACATGCAGCAATATAAAGAAACCTCCTTGAGAAATACTAAACAATTTTTTCAAATTCTTTCCTATACCCTGTCAGTTTTTGCTGTCATTAAGTTGTGTCATGTTCGCTTCCAGAATGAAACATATATGAAAGGTGTATTTCCACCTGAATAGAAATTTAAAGAGACGATGGCTCTTTGTACATTCCCAAGACAGAAAAAGTAACATTAATGAAACATGAAACATCATGAATTAGAGGTAGTAAAATATTTAAACTTGTAGCTGTTTTATAACTACTGGGTGTTATGACACCCAGTTCACAGCAGAAGTATACAAGAAAACTAATGAGTGGGGTTTTTTGGTTTTTTTGGGTATTTTTTTACTTTAAAGCATTTTTTTTAAATGCAGGGAGTTCTTCAGGGCACAAATTATATTTATCTCACAATGTAGAGATTTTAGAGTATTAAATTTATGGCACTGCCTCTAAAATCTTATTGAGCCAATGTCTGGTAAACGAGTATAATAGTATATAGTAGAATGATGCAAAATTCTTCAGATTACATTATTCAGTGTTTCAGAACTGACCCGCCTGATCCCACTAAAACTGGGCATAAGGTTTTAGAGCATTTAGATAGACATTTGACAATAGTCAAAGATTAAATCTAATTAATTGCAAGATAAAGCTTTCAACACTTGCAAATAGGATTACTTCATTTAATTCCTAATGATAGAAGGGCCTGGACTCCCAACCAAGATACCTGCTATTTCTAGTCCTAACGCTTAGTGTGATTAATTTTGCAGAATTAATCTGCAGAATAGACTTTATATAATTTGCAAAGTATGATTAGCCAAGATAATTTTTACTGAAATCACGTTCTATACTCTCGCTCATGAATGGTCCATGTTCTAACTTTAATTTGAACGCGAACAATTGTAACGCATTTCACACTACCTATTTTTAATCTTCTCTCCCTTTCCTCAATGAATATGATTTTTATATTTCTTCTCTGACTACACAGTGAACTCATTTATATCCTGTTTCAGTTTCTTATCTGATTAGTTCTTCTCCCTACAGATTTAGTTTTGCTGAACCATAATGGTACCACACAGGCACCAGAATAAAATATAAAATTCATACATAATCATGTAAGCAGAGATAGAATACCTGCACCTACAATTCATTTCAAAGTAGCTGCCATTGTTTAATACCTTTGGAAGTTGCACCACTGCTTATATACAGCAGAATACATTATCCTAGTGTATAGTGCTGGATAATTATCAGCAGGTGAATGCACACTAGAAAATAAATATCAGAACTGGCACAAATAGAAATACCTTTTTGCAATCCACTCTTGTGTCCAGAATAAGTATGTAATCTTTGAGGTGGGGGAGGCCTGAAAAAAGCATTGAATTAAAACCTTCCCATATCTTTAGGTTTAACATGAGTATCACTGAAAGAACATCTACAAAGCTGAGGAGAAAATTCTGAGAAAAGCAGACTGAATTTCCATCAAGAATCCAAAAGATTTTAGTACTATCAGCAGACTCAGATAAAACTCTATACATAAGCACTTCTCTGTCTTGCAAGAGCATATAATAGAAAAAGGAGCAGCAGATTTTGTTATAATCGTCAGTTCTATTCAGATAAGCATACAGTGGTACTATTCCCTCACATGAAGCATTTTCTGCAATTTATAAGGCCATTTGGAAATGTGAGCAAGCTGGCAGTTTATTACCAGCTGCATTTCGTATAGCGGAGATGGTGCAAGTAATTTCCATCTAGAATTAGAATGAAGTGGTGGCAGTCTCCAACTGTCAAAACCCACATGGTCTAGTAGGTTGGATACAAAACTTAGAAGAGACCTATCTTGCTGCTACCTTTAGCAATGGACTTGGAATCTCCTACACTATTTAATAACTTTTATGCAACATGTTGGTTCCACAACTACAGTTCAGGCATTTCACTTTTGCACATACTCTTCCTAGGTGACAATGAAAAGCAACTTGATTTCTTAAGGCATTTGGTACAGTGTCCAGCAACATCTATTTACAGGAATTGCTACTTGTTGGAAACCTTAAATAAGCATTAATATTCATGGGCCTTAATTATGATAAGTCGATACGACCAGTAAGTTCATATACCTGAGCATCATGGATGGAACTATCTTGAGTTACCAAGCTCACTGAGCTCAAGTCTGAACCTTTGGACAGTTATATGAAAGCCTAATCTTGTCCATTGTAAATTTTGGGCCAATTTAAAGCCCGAGATGTCTCTTACTAAGTGGAGGTCTCCTTCTCTCAGCCTTTTAGCTTTTACCTATTTGATAGCAAAATTAGAAACCACCGTGTGAAAATTCAACTACGTAAATGGAAGAATTCTTTGGATGGATCAGAATATTATAGCAGCAGTTTCTTTGAGCAGTGAGGAGCACCTGGAAGCAGCTTACAGTTATGCCAGTTCCCGTGTTGCCTGTTAAGGATAAGATGGCACTAAAAGTAGGTCACAAGTATATCACTTCACTTTGTGAGAATTGAGCCCTAAACAATTAAAATAGAGCTGCTGGAATAACTACTGTGTGAAGAAGAAATGAAAAAGGTTAAATATTTGATGGAGTGGTGTCATAGCATCCCATTAGTATTTTGCCCCTGCTTCATGGCTTCTCTGAGAAAACTTGTAAGCTCAGCAGCAGCACTTCAGTAGCACCATCTGAATACATAAAGCATTCTTGCAAAACTTGTGACCAGAAAAATCTGTATGAAACTGAGAGCAGGAGATAAGTAAAACAGAAAATTTAAACATTTACAACTTGATCATTCAAGAATTAAGTATTTCTTTGGTTGTAGAATTCAAGGTAATATCCTAAACTTCAAGCTCCCTCAGCTGCTTGATGTTACTGACTCATACTCCAGTATGGGTGTCTTCCCAGCAAACTTTTACAATCTGAGTAATCCACACTTTAGTGATGGAACTGAGATTGAAGAACTGTTGCTGCTGAAGTGAATGAATACAGCCAAAGACAGTTTGGGAGCAGGGTAAGTGTCCCAGTCCTACAGATATGACCCACCAGGCACTCAATTGAATGGGCAGCAGAGAAATCATGCTTTTAAGCTACAGGGGTTTTGACTTTGTATCTATAGTTCAATATAGGGAAATAACAGGTCTGCTATTAGCTGTGGCTTTACAGGGGGCAGCAATGAAGATGACCTTTGGCAGCCCTCATTCCTGGGCCAGAAGGTGGTGGTTCTGTCCTCCACACCAGGATTTTGGGACCTAGTCAAAACTAACACTGCAATATATTATGTGCTATTCTTTGGATGAGATGCTATAGATTTGGGTTCATTGCTACAGATCTCACGAAACATTTTGAAAACAGATGGGGATAACCGATGCTTTCTGGCCAGCATATCCTCTATCACACAACACGACTGCAATATACCTTCTGTCAACAGAAATAGGATGTCATGCTGAAATCTATTTTACCAGCCACTGCTGGTCGTATCATAACTGTCACTTATATGACAGTCTCCTATCACCGTCGCCCTACTTTTACCAACTGATTCCCTCAAGAGATACTGTTTGATTTCAGACAAACCTCATTATAGAGAGTAAGCCGAGTCCTTATTCTCTCCTTTGAACTACCTGCCATCTCATTTTGAGGCAAGGCAACTAGTCAGCACATTAGCTGCTTAACTTAAGGTAACTGAGTAAGCAGCTTAATTTGTTTCCAGTGAAACTTCATAGAGCTTGGAGCTACTATTTTTTAGATAAATATTATTTTAAGAATCATTCAATGCTAACAGGACTTTTGAAATAATATAGAAATAGCTGTGATAAAGTAAAATCAATTATCATGTGATCAAATGTTTTGCTGAGTAGTAAGTTTAAGTTGAGGTTTCTTTTACCACTCCAAACAGGGAATTGCAGACTGGCCTAAGTTAGAAATATCTTTCTATAACCAGACAATTTGTATTCTTTTCAATTAAAACATTATAGCACCATATTCTCTCTTTACCTATCTATACTGAAAACAGAGGGACAAGAAAATTTTCTGTACATGGCTTTCATATCACTTTGATACTTGTACGTTAAAGTCTAAAAAAACCCCAATTCAATTTAAAAAGAACAAAATAGTCATTTTCCTAGTGACATACAAAACGCTTCCTCTTTTTTAGATCTTTCTGCTTACTATTTAACAGGAGAGAGATACCACAGAATATGAAGCATGAAAGGAAGGGACAAAAAAATCCACATCTCAGACAAAAATCAACATGATTTTGTTGGGAATAAAGGACGTGATCCACCAACTATCTTTTGAGAAGCAGCTAGAGTTCAAGAAACTACCTTCTTTTCAACACACACTCAGATGAAACAATATTTTGACAACTGGGAAGTAGGTAATATTTTATACACTTCTTTCCATATGCTTTTGTGCTTCCTCTCTAGAGACAAGTCTAAAGCTGAGATTCAGTATAAAACAATAGATGAAACACCATGAAAAAGAATCAGCTCCTTGCCAGCATTGATAGAACGAATACTTTTTCAGACCAATAAAAGTGATATTTGTGTAGGTTGTTATGTTGGTTTAGATACCTTTGGGCCTGATTGTGCAGTTAATTGGATTCGAGGGAGTGCCACAAAGTATAGGTGGTATCTGTCAATAACAACTGCTGTTAAAAGTAGGGAGATGTTTTAGAAGTGAAAATACAGACTAGATATTCCAAGAATGTTTATTTTTCTACTGAGAATACAAAAATATTTATGTACTTTTATACCTCTGTAGCAGATGTCATATCATTTCTGATTAAAATTGCTTGCCAATAATAGATTTCTCTCCGGCACAGATTAGAATCAGCTTCTATAGCTAATTCCACAAACTAAAAATTTCCACTGCATTTGCCAAAATGACCTCCATATTTTGTGATACAAATAGGTAGACAGATACAAATAGGACATCAAGAACTGAAAGTTAGAAGACACAAGTATTCCAAATATCTTCTGAAAAGTTGTTCATTTAGAGACCCCACTACCCGTGGATAATTTATGCGTGCTCATTCCAGCTATTGCTGATTTAAAATATTAAGACAGCTCACTAACCTCAGTAAAGAGACTCAGAGGCTTGAAAGATGGGATAAGGCAAAAAGAACAAGCTTGCTGAGCATGCCAGATGAAAAATTTATCATTTTAATATCTTTGTATTTCCATATTCTATTATATGTTCATCAGAAACCAAAGCACGGAATAGCAGTTACTTTATTTCTTTTCTGCCTCCAGGTATACACCAAGGCATCAAGCTGATAGGTTGGTTCATATAACACCAGCTCTCTTATCACTCCAGATAATTTATTTATAATGAGAATCATGTGTTTTCCCAGTACAAAGTTGATGCAGTATGACTGTCTTTTCAGTTTCTAAAAATGTATAACTGTTAAATGGATACAAATATTGATAAAACATCATTCCTTACATGAGCAAATAGGCCATACAAGAAAGGTTTTCAGTGATGAGTCCTAGGAAATAAATTACACATCACCTGATTTTTCGCCTCAACGAAATATTTCCTTGGTATTTAAGGTCTGACCTGCTAAACAGCTTTAGACTTTTCACTTCCACGTTAATTAGCTTATTCACCATTACCTGTGAGTCCTTCACTATGTGTAAGAGTGCTGTTTATTTGGCTTAGCTCCTGGAGAATGGCCACAGAGATGATATTTGGAATTGAGTTTACAGCGATGCACAGGCATGTCAATTCCATGTATTAAACTATAATATAGAAGATGGTCCTCTGGCATATCAGGATGCATGATACATGCACAGGGTCATGCGAGGTGTTACAATTGTACACTAAGCCATGTGGTGGAAGAAATGAGGGTATTAACTAGAGAATATGTCTTACTGGAGGGCACCTTTGAGACTTTGCTTGCATGTACATGATCACTATCAAACACAGGTTAATTCCTTGTGTGATTCCTGGCAGAATCAATCCCCTGCATAAAATAAAAAGTTCTGGGAACAGTTCGGATTGCTTACATCAACATGATGCCAAAAAGGGATTCAAAATAATATTTCACCTTATTGAAAGAATTAAACAGAAATTTTTCATTACAGGTTGCTGGAAATGAAAGACACCAAGACTAGATCGATGTGAGTCAACTTATATACAGCAGGTTAATGAATGCAAAAATAAAAGAGAGCAACTAAAAAAGGTTGTACACATTTGAATGTATACTTACAGTTAACATAACTTTTCTTATAGGAAAATGGTCTTCAAATTCTATGATTCTATTAAATTCTCAAAATATGTTGAACAAGAATATTATAACTTTAGAAGTTTAATGTCAAAGCTTTCTTTTAGGTTTGGTAGCTACTGAGGTGGTAAATGTCCTTGCCTTTACTTAGACTAAGCCCTATGCAGTACAGCACTTTTTCAGACCTGAATTTAAGTGGTACACTGGGAACTTTGTGCCCAAATAACTTGGCAAAACTAAATTTAGAGATAATAAAACTTCACAGATTTACAGAAATCCTGAAAACAGTGGAAATTAGTTCAATATTGTACTTGAGGGCATAATTACAGCACTATATTCATTAAAAAATTAAGAAAGAAAAATATGAAGAGGAAGAGTCAAATTGTTCACAGAACTGAACAATCATATCAAAAGACAACTATAAAGAATAAACCTTGCCAGCCCTCCAAAAATTATGTATTTGTTTGAACTGGTGGTTTCAGTAATTAAATTTCAAAACGCCTACATTTCAAAACATCTAAACTACTCAGCTAGTATGTAAGAAGTGGTGACTTAACTGAGAGCACTTCTAGATAGGCTCTGCAGTAATTAGCAACATACTTTAAAAGTGCTTAAACACAGGTCATTATGTCCTTACCAGAGATTACTCCCAAAAGATGAAGTGAAGTCTTTTAGGCAGCAAGTAATTTAGGATCCAACCCTAGCAATGAAGGAGTTTGAAATTAATAGGTGGAGAGGGGCAACAAAGTATCCCAACACTTCCCATACGTTGAGAAGGTACAAAAGTGATGAGCACTTCTTATGTGCATGACAGTGGGATCAAATATAAACAGTTTAGCTTTAAATGTTTTTATTCCTAAAATCTGAGTTTAGCTATACAAAATAATCTACATCTACAGCAATCAACCAACCTAAATAGCATTTTCTCTGTTTGAATTTCAGACTCAGCCTATGACAGTTTCAGCATCTCCCTCTAAAGAAAACTGTAAAATCCATCTGTTCTGATGAGCAAAAATAAATAAATAAAACCCTAACCCTTTTCACATTCCAAGCATGTCTGCTAACTTTCTCTATTAACACTCTTTGGATAGAAATAGCATATAGAATGCGCAAGAGCTAATATTGGAAAAGCCAAACAAAAGCTGTAATCAGATTTTAAAACAGACAATATAAAGTATTGTAATTAACTGGGTTGGAATAAAGTGGTCTTTATTACTGCAAATGAGCTCATCTACTATAGGAATGAATATTTCACAATCTAATCCAGAATGTATTGACATCAGCCAAACATTTACATTTCTTCCATGGACAGATTGTTATTGACCTTGTGATGTGACATATCTACTGTCACTATGCTACAAAATGGGAATCGCATCCTGCCTCTCCTCTTTTATATACAGAAAGCAACTAATTTGTCAGCATGCCAGCTTTAACTAGCCGAGATGAAGGTAAGCTAATTTAATAGGAACTGTTCAATAGCTTCGACCCACCTGACACTGTCAGTTAAGGCAGCTCCACATTGCAGTGTCTTTCATTATTTCCAGCTCTTTCTTCAGACTACTTGAACAGCAAGTCAAATAATATGCTTAGGAGTCAATAGGCCTGACTTTTTCTCAAGGACATTCTTTTGATGCCAGGAACTGTCAAGTGAGAAAACACGTAGCGTGAAGGTGAGAGGACACTAATTAAATATACATAGCTCTGGCCAAAGAAGAACGAGGCACAGCTTGCTATCTGAAAACTCAGTTGCCTGCTTGACTGAGGTCACAGCTGTTGACTTGTACAAGTTCTTAAGTTGCAGTCTCAGTATGAGACGCTTTAACACTCTTAAATGCTAGACAAAGGCTGTCTTCAAGGATTATGTGTATAGTTACACATGCTTTTGTAGTTTAAAGACAGACATAATAGAGTCCTTATTTAAGTTCAGCTAAAATGAATATGTATCTTTGATCTATGAAACTTTGAGGTATTATGGTATTTCCTGAAGCTGGGGAAGAATCTATACTTGTTACAACACAACACAAGTGATGCTATTAATAACGTCCATGCAGAAACTGACTTTTTAAGGCCTATTTCAAAGTGTGACTCTAACCAAAACAGCCATGCAGATTAAATTGGCTGTAGTGAAGAGCAACGAGCAACAACTAGTATTTACATACCTGTGTGTTTAGATTATTTCACAGAGGTGAGCACCCCTGTTCCCATTCATTTCAAACACTTTCAGGCCATGAAGCTGACAGAAAAATGTTCAATGGTCTAATGTTTTCTCCTTTCCATTTGTTTTCTTTGTACTGCAGATTACTCTTAATTTAAGATATATTATCTAAAATCAAACTTTTCTCCTGAAAATTGTTTTTATGTACATTATAGAGTACAATTTTTCTAATGAGTGCTGTTGGGCATAGCTGCGTGGCACAAGCATTCAGCGGAGTTCCCTGAACGGAGATACCCTGCACTCTTACACTGACATGGCTCAGTGCAGCGCTGTGCCAATGTGCCAGCAAGCATCCCATTCATTCAGTACCGTAAATGAGCTCATTTACAGAGTCAGAGTTTATTAGGACTTACTGGCTTGAGCACCCCCCCCCCCCCCCCCCCCCCCCCCCCCCGAGGACAGCTATACTGCAGGTAGAGTGGTATCTCTGCATCTGCTCCACAAGGCTTAGAGTGCCCGGCTTAGTCTGGGAGTCACTTCAGCTGTGACACAGGTGAGTCTGTTGAGATGAGTAAATGATAACAGTAACAAAGTTGAAATATTTCTTACAGAGCCGTAAGATAAAAAGCCCAAGCAGTATTACTGGTATTTGAATGTACTCAGTAATACCACAGCAAAAAAGGCTGTCAGAAGACTATGGTTTTGATCTGGAAGTTGTGGCATTCAGGTGTCTTTCCATCTTGGCAAATGCCACCCTGATCTGCAGAGTCTGACTTTTTTATGACATGATACAGGGACGTTTAGCCTTCCACAAACACCTGGGTAGCAATGGCCCATACCTACAAACTCATTGGAGTTTTTGCTCACATATTTTTTACAGGAAGAGGAGATTTTGTAAAGCAGTTTACATGTTATGAGGACTATTCCTCCTCTTTCAGACTCAAGGGCAATCAAAACCTACATTATCTGTAAATGGACGGATGAGGAAGTGCTCAAAACTGGGTTTATAGGAGAGAAAAAATATGTAAATTAACACATTTAATAGTTGCATAATTTCACACTAACAACTAGCATTTCAAATTCCAACGTTTACTATTCCTAGTACATAAATATAATGGCGCATCATTTTCATCCTTTATTGTTTCCAGCCTCCTGCAATTTTGTCAGTCTGTGGCCAAGGAGAGTGTGCTTTTCTGGAAACAGAACTCTTCCTCCCAGTTTTCCCTGCTGACCACACAAATGACATCACACTTCTAATTTATAAGAATACCTTTTGTTCAGCAACCATCACAAAAAAGAACAAGGGAAAACAGAAGTTCTTGTCTTCTTCAGAAGCTGGATTTGACCTTCATCATCTCTCCACCAGGCTGCTTTCAGATCTTAAAGCTGTGGGATTAAATATTGTTGGATAAATTACTAATATGCCATCAAACAAAGTCTCTTGGACTATTTGAGAGCAATCACAGGTCTCAACTCATAAGCTTTTCAAATTAACAGCCTTTTTTCCCAGGTTGTAACTGTATTACTCTCTGAACACATTTATATGTAGGTTGAGAGCAATATAGTTCATACACCTTAGAAGCAACATGGAATATGCTATTGCTGAAAGCAAAATCTCCAGCAAGTTTAAAACATGCTTCACTAAATACTGTTTTTAACTTCTGTTTACCTTTGGTTGCATTTTTCATGTTTACTTCATTAGCAGTCTCTTTGTATATACGTTGGTCTCTTCAAGACTTAGCTGTCCATGGATAAGAAGGTTCCACATGGTTGAGGGATGCCCAGCAGCTGCCTGCCTTACCTTGCTCAATTTCAGTCCATTCACATAAAGTTGATAGAGTTTTACAAACCCACTGAACTAGCAGATGCTTCCTGCTTCATTACAATTAGATAGTTTTTAACATCTTGGTTGTCACATGTACAGTCCATGAAAGCCAGGATGAAGCAGCTGCCAAAACTAAGCTCTATGAGTTTGGTCTGCAAGCTCAGAAGAGACTTCCTCACAAATCCATCTCCTATTTACTGTGAATTTGCAACAATATAGTTTTGCAGATTGCCTAGGAATTCCTTATATTTATAAAAATGTAGGTCATAACAAATTTTGTCCTTTTTGCCTAAACACAGATGAATATTCGTTGCGTTTGGTAGTTTCAAATCCATTAAAACATTATGTTCTGTATTCTGGTACTGCTCCACAGCCACATTCCCATCCAAATTTACAAAAAGAAAAATTATATGCATTGGTCTTTTTCAAAAACATATATTATTTCCAAAAGTATTGAAGTATAGTAACAGAGAGACCAAAAAAACCCACAACCATCAAGACAAATATAAGTGACAGTAACTTGTGATGGGGCAAACTGAATGAAGATAAAATGTTCAAGATAAATATTCCTGACTTACCATTCACCCTGAAACAACTGTGATATATTGATGGTAGATAAGAAATGTGAGATGCTAAGATTTCTACAAAATAATACATCAGTTCTCTACCCAATAGCTGTTCTGTAATTAATGCCCCTTAGGCACTGACCCACTTAAAAAAAAAAAATCAGAAAAAAAAAAAATTCTATTTCTCCATTTCTTCAGGGCAGGAAGCACGTCAATGTTTGCAAACTTTTATGTAAATGCATAGCACTGCACAAATTTTGTTAACAATGAAATAATTCTGTGCACAATATCCAGAGATCAAAAGTAACCCTTTTATAGCCAAGGACTCTATGCAGGAGCATATAACCCACTGTGGCATAAAGCAAACCCCATAACAGCAGCTGAATTCCATCACTCCATCTTGCAGCTTCATGAGCACATTATAGGTGGTTTCAGACTTGGCCTTAAGAGCAACTGCTCACAAAGCAATCACCAGTGGGACACACTCGGTGACTGCATCTGATTTGTATATAACTGGCTCAGCCAGTCAGCAGAGTACGTGTTCTGCCATGTCAAATAACGTCCTACCTGTGTTTTGGAGATGGAACAAATCACCTTCCCCTTTCCTTGTCACTTTTGTGACATGAGAACATCTCTTTCTTTTGCCTCATTTGAATGTATAAGGAAATATTGAGCATCTTTTTTTTATGATAAATAGATCTTACTGCATAGCAACAACTGGATTGGAGATAGTATTCTGGGTAGGCACAGAAAATGATTCGCTGGCTCCAGTGAACATTTGACTTGCAAGTAGTCATTATTGTGCCACTCAGAATGAGATTTTTACACAAGCCTTGTGCTTGTAATGCTGTACTCATTCCGGTCTCAGAAGGAGCACAACCATCGCAGTATAGCATGGGGAGGGAAATGAGCAAAAGTGACTCTGCTGTTTTAAAGCAGTATCCTAGGGTTGCTCTAGAGCATCCTAGTGAAATTACTTCCCTTCTACAAGTTACTGATCAATGGCAGATCTAGCCCAGAAATAATGCTTTACTATCTGCCCTAAAGCTGAAATATTAGAATTGACAATATGTTTATTGGAACTTAATCTATAGATTTCTGATTTTTCTGGGTATGTAAGATTTGGTGAGATATCAAAAGTTTAGCAAAGGACAGAATATTGAACAACTCGTATGTTTAACAAGGGAACCAGTCATTTTTCTAGCTAACATGTTCAATTTTGCCTCAAAAGTGAATCAAGAGGATTTTTATCACCCACATTTTTTTCATAAAATTTGTGATTTCAGACCTGTTGGTCAGATACCCACTTTGCAAGAACTCTAAGACATAATCTCATTTGTTTCTTTTCTTTGGGAAGGGTTTTTGCTTTGAGGGTTTTATTCCAAATAGCATCAAATATAAATCTATGCCATTGGTAGCCTATGTATCGAGATTTAAGGTCAACTGTAGGATTAAATCAAAGATTAATTTTCCAGATTAGGAGTGACTCATATTGTATAGTAACCAATGTTTCCTGGGGAAAATAAAATAAAATCAATCCTGACATTTATCTATAGCTTTTGCAAAACACGAATAACATTTATATTCAAAAAATAAACCAAAAAATCTGATACTTGATGTCACAAAAATAACCTAGACAATTTAACCTCACTATATTGGAGTACCATACTCATACTATCTCTTATAAGCATATAGAGTCAATGAGGATATTTGTTTCTAAATGTACTCCTGGATTTTTTTCTAGAGCCTGAGGATACAATAAATTATATAAATTCTTTAACATCAATACTATTCCATAACTTTTTTTTTCTGCACAAATGCTTTTTTTCTTTCACACTGGAGGGTAAAATGTTATGTTTTAAAGAGTTACAGCAGTGAAAAACTGCATTTACACTAGCTCCTAGAAACATTACTATGTATTATGCTAGTTTAATGCCGGAATCTTCAGCAGCAAGTTTCTAGTAGTTTTAAATAGGCTGGAGGTCATTATGTCACTTGAGTGATCACTTGTCACTAGAAAAAGATGTTCCCTCTTTTCATATTCATTATATTTATTCTTGGCATTATAAACACTGGCATTTGACCTGTTCCAAACTGACATTTGTACAGAACTGAGTACGAGCAGGTTCTCACTTCATCATGAGAAAGTAACTGCCAACAGCTGATGTAGATTTAGATTAGGGTATGTTCTTCGATAAGGATACCAGTGTTACCAATCTGCCTGAAAAAACATTGACCAAAGATGTTTTAACAGCATTTTCAACTTAAGTCCACTCCTTTGCTTCAATATCTATTACCAAAGGTCATTTGATTAATCTACAATATTTAGAGAAGTTAAATATTCCAACATATTGGTCAAATCTCAAAATTTAGATGCTAAAAATCTAGAAATCACACCTATGCTTAGTACTGGAATGCTGCTCTGGTTCAGACCATGTATTTTCTAGCACTTTTTAGATTATAATGCTAACCTTTAAATGAATCAATTAGAGCAATGACACAGTTCTTCACAAAAAGTTATAAAAGTTCATGTTACATGTATTGATTTAAGAAAAGATATGACAGAGGTGTATGAGATAATGAATGACATGAATCAAAATGCACCATCTCATCATAAATGATCTGAGAGTTAATGAAAACTGAGAAGTAATTATTAAAACAGACCTTTTTTTTTTTTTTAATATAATACATAATTAACACATGGAACTCATTGCTTCCAGGCATCATTTAATGAAGAAGTTTATGAGGCTGGGGGTTTTTAAGCTTTGTGTGGGTAATAAGAAATTTCACATATATTCCAGAAGGCATATTCTGCTCCAAGCTAAAGACTGGGGATATAATTTAAAAGCCAAGACTCAAAAAACAGAGCATACACTTCAGGTTTAAAATCCACTAAACCATGAATATGCTACTGTACACTGTGTCATTACAAGTGACACACAGATGCATTTCTGGAATTTATCATTGTATTATAAACACTTCAGCATTAGGTAGGGAGCAAATGAAAAATTACAGCTCAGTCCAGAAAGCAAATTGTTGTAGCCTTCGTGTGTCAAGACCTAGAAACCCCATTGATAAACCTTTATATTTCAGTGTGAAATATGGCACCTCAGGAAGTATTAGGAAGACCTCAAATGGATGAGATCAAAGAAACCTCCCTGGCAATGACCTGTCTGTGTCTATGTGGATTCTTAAAGAAGAGTTTAACAATAGGACTTTAGAGTGACACTTGCACGGAAATGCTCCCATTATCTATCAGTTTGAAACTAAAAGGTTTCCTGATTTCCTGAGGTTTCTGTTTATCTGGAAAACCAAAATAAACATTCACTGCAGGAAACTTTCAAGCCTCTTCTGGGATCCATATATACTTATGTATTCATAGCATAATAGTAAACAAAAGATTGCTTTTTAAAAGAAAGATCCTTTTTCATATACATATATTTTCACTTCCCTCCCCCTGCAACATTTTTTTCCAGGTTATTTAAACTACCATTTCAACACTTGGCTGTAATATAAAATTATAATAAAACTTCATTGTGTTTTTAGACATATACGTATAACTAATACCCCAATGTTCAATTAGACTGCATATGCATATTTAGTGTAACATGTATTAAATGTAGGCATAAATATCTACCCTGTTTTATTTATGCTGACAACCCCTAGCCCAAAAAATTCTAGTCTGAAAGCAGAAGAATTTTAGATAAACTTAGATAATTTTCTAATACTAAGATTTAGATTGAAATTGTATGAAAACCACGTGCTTTTATAAAAAAAATAATGATTTGTCAAAAGAAAATAAATAATTTTTTCAACTGATTTTCCTGAAGTAGTTACAGATTTTATAGAATTAAGCTGGACAGAAAAAGGAAGAATTACAAGTAACTGGACAAAACCCAACACAAATCCACACTGCACTGCAAACACAAAAATACTCCAAACTTTAGGAGGCTGTCCTCATTGTTAGCTGCAGCCAGAGCTTTTTTCTTCTTTTGAAGATGCAAATAGGCAAAAAGAAACAGCTTCAGCTTGAAGAGCTGAGGATACTCTCCTTGAAAGCCTAAGCAGTTAGACTAACATTTGAAATTTTAGCTTGAGTCTCCCCCCATCCTAATTTAGTCCTTTTAACGATTAGATATTTGGAGGATGCATCATCATCATGAACTTACAGTTGAACATCTAGCTTATTGTTTCCATCCCTTTTATTGCAAGTAATTAAAAGGAAAAGTTATAATAGATCCCAGTTTATCTCATGTTAAGCAGTTCATGACACAAAAGATAAGGGAGGAGTCCATCTTATTTGAAAATTGAAAGTACAGTTAGAATAGATTTGATTTGTTTAACTTCCAGTTTGGTTTCTAAATCAAAAAATGCAAATAATTAGCATAGCACTAGGATAGATTTTCTTTTACAAAATAGGAAGCAACAAATATCAGCAGCCAACAGCAATAAATTGGACTGAAATTCATAGCTATTGAACTCCACTTAAAGAGACCCAGGCACACTTTTAAGACTGCAGGAATGCCTCTAGTTTCCATGGACGGGGAAGGAGGAGAACTCAGAAGATGGTAATAAGCAAAGTATTTTGTGATATGCAGATGGTAAGAAGCTCATTTCCATCTGACTTTTTTTCTCCTCTGGGTAATTACACTTTCCCAAGCAGAAGCTCCGTGTCTGCATTGAAAGCAATAGCCAGTTCTCTGTAAGTAACCTACTTTGTATTTTGGGATGGGGTAAGAGGATTTTGGAAAGATGGTTTTTAATCTTTTTTGGTTAAAATTTTTGTGCTGTATTTTCACTTCAAGTGACTACTGTAATTACAGGTTAAATTTGGCACCTACACTACTAATCTAATATTTTGCTCTCATTTAAGCTATAACATAAGAGGATAGAAAATTGGTTTTAGGCTTCTGTAATGTAATTATTACCTTTTATAAAAAATAAAAATGTGTACCCAATTAGTAAATAATGAAAACTAATTTCCTTTTGGCAGTTGGCAAAAAAAAGTGTACTTTCTGTCTTACAAATTTTTAAATTACCTGCTATACATGACCAATTTTTCTTCCCCTAAGTTTTGTAAGGACTTTTACACAAATAAACATCAAAATTCCATAATTACAAATTAGAATCACTGATTACATGTATTTACAGTAATTACATAATTAGCAATAATTACAATAATTATACAAACAATAGACTGTATTGAGTAGCAATGAAAAACAAGAACATTCTCACATATAAAAACATGCTTTGAGCTAGCAGAAAAGGATTTACCATTGGCACTAAACCACAGAACTAAAGCACAGAGCAATACCACTGTATTGTGCCCTGTTTTGTTCAAGTCCTGAAAGCTCTTATATCCCAAATAACATATTCTATCCCAAATAACATATTCTATCCCAAATAACATAAAAAATGTATACCCCAAATAACATATGCAGAACTAAGGAATACAGAATAGATGTGGAATACATTATGGATAAGGATTTCTTTTTCAAAAGTACCTAACTCCTATTTTCAAGAGGTTGACCCTGCCTGCGGCTGCACAATCAGCTTAAACAGGTCATACCATGGACTGCCAGTGTAGATGTGGTACCACTTCCATGCTGCACTCTCCCACCCTTTCCCTTGTGCCGCTTCTGCTGCTGGTGTGGCCACTCAGCTCAACTATTCATGGTGCCAGTTATTTTTAATTGGCATTGTTAGTTTTCTGTCAAGCTGCTCCAGATTAAGCCATGGCTGCAGGAGCACTGGTGCTGATGTTAGAAAGGAGAACAAAACTCTCCTTTAGAAAAGGAGCATTATCTTACATCAAATTAAAATGGCAGTGAAATTGGAAATTTAGATGGTTAGATGGATAAACACAGATGCAAAATCGAAGGCAGCACCCAGAAGATATAGGCACCTTGGGGATGCCTCACCACACATCAGTTGTATGCAGAACCTACTGCAAGTAGAGTAAGAGGAGGTCACTGGAAGAAAGATGAGACACGCACGTGATTTCCAAAGAGAATGACAAACCCTGCTTTTCATGACTTTGTCTGTGACCAAAGAAAAGTCACAGTTGGTAACTGCATTTAGATAGAGCATTTTTAGTCTGAACCTTGTAAGAAAGAAACTATGGTTGCATCAGCAATGCTAGTTATGTCTCTACCAAGGGAATAAACCACAGATCACAGTGAACTACTACAGAGTAGTACTGGGATCCTTTGAGTTTCACATCATGCTATGTCCTATTCTTTCATGGGGGAGGTTTTATGGCTTTTTTCAATGCATGTTGACAGGAGGTGAGGACTGTGTCGCAGCCCACCTGAATTATTGTGTCTGTGTCCTGAAACGACAGATATGCTTTACAGTTTCAGAACACGTGAGCTTCCTGTAGGTGTGAAGCTTGCCACAGTGGAGTTCAAGGGAAGGGATATCCATACCTGAGTCTGTTTTCCCCATGCTGCTACCTGGGAGAAGTCCCTTGCAGCAAGTGCTTCCCAGAACCACACCTGTGTTTGAGAGAGCTTAGAAAGAAAGAATTAGTTAGAACCGAAAGAAATCATCAATGAATTGGCATTTACACCAGGAAATAGGGCTGAAAAGGAAGATAAATTATTGACAGCATAGTTGTTCCTATTATGTTAATCCAAGTTGTAGTGACTAGCTTTGGCACCTGGGTATATTTCTCCCTCTACTACAGCGCTGATGTTCAGAATCCTTGGCTAGGTTAAATTTGTACATCTGGTTTTAGTTGAAAAGTGAATTGCAAATCAAGACTGTTAGGTGAAGTACAGTAGGAAATTGAGTGCTCAGAGTCCTGAGGGTGAGACAATCCTTGGTAAGTCAATACAGGCAGCTCCTCTGCGGGTTTCACTAAATCTGTGATATCTGCATTTTCTGTCAGAGGAGGAAAGGAATTTAGGCCCCAGATTCCTAAATTAGCTGGGTTAGACTCCTCTCGGGTCAAAATACACATAGTTTTTTCAGCATGATGCTAAGCTCAAGCTCTTAGTTTTGAAGGTGCCATGCTAATACCGCTCCTAAAATCCAGAGGTACAGCATGAGGAGCTACGGCCAGTTCTCAGCTAGTGTAGGGATCAATGTCCTGTCATTCATCCTCGTTGCCTAAGGAAGTATGCCAGGGATACCAAGGAAGAAATCATGCATGCTGAAGCTCATTTAGGTCAAGGAAGCAGAAGACTACATATGTAGTCATCATATGTATGATGTATGAGGCTCTCCAGAGCAAACTGGTCAGTAGCTGAGAAGCAATGTGAATAGGAGCAGACCATCACACACATAAAAACAGTTTCTCTGTTAATTAAGATTTTGATATAAAGTAAATTATCAAAGTCTTAGTTATTCTGACATTTAAACTGGTATCTAAGTAAAATTGGTGATTAATATATATTCAATGCTGGTTTTGAGCACAGGCCCACACAGATGCTATCGGTATGGCACCAATGGGTCTGCCTGCACTCACCTGCCTTTAACTTTATTGCCAAATGACCCCCCCCAACAAAAAAACCCAATCATAATATTATACTATGCTTAATTTAAAGATCAGTAGGACAGCAGAACCACAGTTTGTTTTAGTCAGTAGAATATCTTGAAATCAAAGATTTAAACATAGGGAAGGTCTGCTAGTTCAGTAAAAGGCCAAAACTCCTGGAGTCCACCAGGATACATCTTTCTCATTACCTGCTCTAAAAACCCCAATGAGTTGCAGGTAGAACAGTTACTGTTTAGAAATTTAGCTACAGCAGTCTGACTTAAACACTTTAATTATGCTGTTCTGCTACCTTTGTATTTAGTGAAAGGCAGCACAGTGAAGGTTTAATGAGCTGTGAATCACTACACAAAATGTACAGGATCACAAAACTTGCTTCTGGTAATTTACATGAACAGTTACATCTAAATGCCAGAATCTATGTCATGATCCATTGTTACTATACTCTCTATGTTCCTTCTTGAGATTGGTTGGAATATAATTATTTTCAAGTCTCCAAGCTAAAGCTGTCCATTCTGGTTTCCCTTTATCTAAATCATTCATTGATACACAAAAACTCCTGCCTATGAACATCAACTTCCTAGAGGTTTTAACAGTTAAAATATTTGATATGTTCTTAATTTCCACCTAACCCAAGGTGGATTTTTTTTATGAGAGAATGTGGTACATTTCTGTTTAAATCTCACATTCTGACTCCAGACTGCCAGTATTCCCTGCTACAATACCTGTAAGGCATGTAGTGCTGCTCACAAACCTGAGAGAGGCTCTTGAAGAATGAATGGATGCATTACCTTACCTTGCACATACATTTGATCTTGTGCTTTATCCAGCTACTCTGAGTGCCAGAGCTTTTACTCTTTACACATCATAACTGAGAACACGCTGTTTCCTGAATGCAGTATTTTTCTCAGGACCACTGGTATTCTTGCAAAACGTCCATGTCAGATATAACGCTGCTTACCTTAGGGGACTTAAAAATCATATCTCAGAGGGACGTAGATTAACATAATAATCCTTTAAGCCATGTCAGATAGCGTTATCTCATTATTTGGAGTTATTCCCTAACAAAGAACTCTTCTTCTTCTATATACTCATCTTCCATGCTCCGTGGCCATTTAATTTAAGAAATTCCTATTATTAAGAAATCCTCTATTTGTATCCCTTTGAGTGTCTCAGCTCAGGAAATGACTTGACATCATCTGTTCATTAATTACATAGATAACCAAAAGCTACTTCCACATTAACAAGGGAAAACTGTAGGAAATAGAAACTAGAAATAGAATTGATGAATGGTCAAAGATTTTTTTCCTGTTAAGGCACCTTCAATTCAGAGTAAAAATCTTTGTTTATATATATATGAAAACACATCAAGAAAAATAATTCACTTTTAGCCCTTTGCATATCCATAGATGGGCCCTATTGCTGTTACAGGATCTATTTCTGCAATCTGTATTATTGATCTGGTTCTGGCCAAATGCTCAAAAATAAATTAGAGGATGACTCAACTGCAGTAACATGGCTAATGCTGTGCCACTGACATGGAAGATAAAGTCATGAAGGCTGGGAAGGAAAACATTCTTTATTGCCAACTTGTGAAAGATATAAGCAAAAAATCTATCAAAACCCCCACATTTTTCTTTTCTTTTTTAACAGTTCCGTTTACAGACTTGTTAAAACCAGCTCTAGAAATACAAAATTATTGCCTGGAGAAGCCATGCAAAGAATCTTGCCCTTGATGTTACAAACATGAGATTCATAAACACACTTTTTACCTGAACGTCCCTAACAAGCTCTGCAGCACAGCTGCGTAACACCTACTTCTGAAATAACTCAAGATGATCTGAAAAACAGAAAATCAGGAGCACAGGATGGAAATGTCATTGTGCAACATAGAAAGGAAAGACAGACATGGAAAAGAAATCTCTGCTGCCTGGGATGATGTGGATCTGGAAAAGTGAAGGTGGGGTTGTTATTCAATTTCCGAAGGATGAGTCCAAAATAATGCAGGACATTTTTCTTCTGGTATGCCAGTTCTGCACATCAATCATTTTATATGGCATTGGAGCAAAAAAAATAACCAGTGCACAAATATTTCACCTTCTGAATGTCTCACTTTTTTACTTTTATGTCATTTTGCTCAATGACCCCCGGTTGTCCAAATCACACATGCCTACACTTTTAATTTTTCTCTATGTACTTTAAGCATAAGAATTGTTGATTGCAAGTAATCAGTGTCAAGTGTCCAACTGTGTTTGTCCATGAGCTGTTACAGAATTCTGCATCTACACTGGGATTAATCCCAGCTTTAATTATGCTGTGTAGGGTGTGTGTTTTAATGTCAAAGTCACACGTTCTCTGGCAACTTTTGCAAATTGAGTGTGCAGATCAGTGCGCAAAACCCAATTAAAATAATACCACAACTCAGCAGTAACAAGAGTATGGTGGCCTTCCATGGTGTTAACAAGTACATAGTGTTTTGCCAGTGCTGGCACACTTGTTCCCAAATAAGTATTTCATTATCTCGGTGCTTTGAAAACCTGCTTTATATGATGCTAGTTATAGTCTTATGTCTTTTTCATCTCTATGGCTTTTCAGAAGGAAAAAACCAAACAAACCTCCCTCAAAGTCAGTAATTATTTTCTCCATCTGAAGGGTGGAAAAATAAAACATGTGGAAAACAGCCAAAAATTCCCTATTGATGGTTGTTCCCATTTTAGTTTTTATACCTATGCATTTTCAGAATTTCAGCAATTCTGATAAAGTGTAGGAAGGAGTCATGAATACCAGTCTGAAATCACCTAACCGCTATAGCTAGCAGGACACAGAATGAAATGGATTCTTGTTTCCCACTGAGATATTGTATTAATATTATCCATACCCTCTTGTTTGGATTTGTAATTGTCACCTGGAACTAGATGCCTGGTTGTACAGTCATCCTTCTAAAGCAACATCCTCTTTATCTCACTGTTGCATCATCATTAGTTTAACAAAGCTATAGTTTTTTGTTTAATTCAGAAGACATAATTTGAATATTTACTGAACACATGGGAAAGTTGATAAATAAATAGATCGATTCATCTGAAAAGGTCTTAAACTGCTCTTTAACTTCCCCCAAAAAATTACAAGTGGTGACAATTGATTTGAAGAATTCTGTAACAGACTTCCATCAATTAGCAATCCAATGTAACAATGATTCTGATTGCCAAAGGTACTGAAGATCAATGGTACAGTATTATCCTCACTGAAGCATTATTTATTTGTACAGTAATTTTAAATTCTTTTTGCTGCACTATGATGATTTATTGAAGACAACGTAATTATCCATGCTTTATCTTTGGAGGATGATGCTATAATAACCAAGAGAGAATATTCCTAAAGCAAATTACCATGAGAGCACCACAAAACTGCCTGAAATGCTGCACAATTTTCTATTCCAAACATATAATTGGGATGGAACTGCCTCTCTTGTAACTCAGGTTAGTGTCCTAATCTAGTGCCTATATTGGTTCATTTCCCTCCTCTTTCACCCCTAAAAATATTTCCAAAAAAACCCCTCCAACACATACTTAGGGTTCAATAAAGATAGATATTTCAAGAATCTTTAAAGTGCTTAAACTGGTTTAGGATGCAGACTTCATGCTCAGTTTCCACATGCATAAAGATACCTTGTGAATGCTCCTGTTAAGCTGTAGTCAAAAGGAATTAAAGTAGAATAACTACAGTTTTGAGACCTTTCAGACTTCATCAATAAATCTCTCTGATGCTATATGAAGATATAGGGAAGTTTAATCAATAATTAATGTAAATCATATTCAGTCTTAATCAATAACAGAACTACTACTATTTCTGTTAGGTACAAAATCAAATTTAATTAAAGCTGTGCATGGAGAAGAGTGTTTTTAATGCTATCATAATTAGTTTGTTTAATACTGCAATTGCCAAACTCCCCAGTACCTTTTGCAAGCAACTCGAATATTAATTTCATTATTTGTACCTGCTGCATGAGAAACTGGGCTGTTCACGTACAGTATGCATACACAAGACTAGAGAGATACAGGGATTCTCTTAGCCTTCCAAGCTCAATGAAAAGTTTGCTCAGAAGTAAGTAGATAGCACCCAGAAATCTGAGCATTTCTGAAGATGAAAATTGTCAATGGAAGACGCATGAGAGTCATTCACCTGTGTCCTGTCAAAAGCTGCTTTTTTATGTATGCTATGACTTTCTTTTAGCCTTGCAGGATCATTAGGTCACATCGTGGAGAATAGCAGCTTCATTCACTGCAAGTTATTAGGGAAAAAAAAGTTTCTTCTTTAACTCGGGGATCAAAAAAGGTAAGTGCTACCCATTACTCCACCTGATCTCTGGAGTGATGTCAAACTGAGCCTTTATATTTCCCTTCTCACTTGAAAGAGGAGGTCACAACTTAAAAGTCAAATATTTAACAACCCTCCAAAAGGTGTATTCAGTGCCAGAGGACCTGAGTCAGGGAAGAGGGGTAAACGTTATGTGAACTGTGCTCTTTTGAGACTGTTCTCTTTCCATTCCAGTTCTAATAGTAGGTGTCTATTTTCACACATTATAAATTAGGTAAATGTTAACCCATGCACACTGACAGCTGCCTATAATATGGTACATTTCACACTCCGTGCAAAGAAAAGAAGAAAAAAAATCTGTTTGTTTTACCAGGATTTCTCATTCGCTCTAGCAAATATCATTGGTCAAAGGACTGTTTATACCATGTTTTTGGTGAGGAGACACATGTGATGTGCTCTGATCTTTACTTGACTTCAATCTAAGATTTGCTTTTGAGAACCAAAATCTTTGCATTTTTAAAATTTATAAAAATATAAATTGCCCCATGCATTGAGAATTAGACTACCTAAGGGATAATGTAGGAATTAATCCTGCAACAATATATCAATGGTCTCAGTTTCATCTATTTGAATAGCTGCCTTGAGCTCACATGCATAAAATTAAGGAAGTAAATAAAGGTTTGTGAGCTCAAGACCTTCAAAACACAACCATTCTCTAGTAGTTAGATTTGATTGAAATCCAACAGTAGGATAATCCTGTAGCATTAAATAAACAAAAGAAAGACAAAAGCACAAAATGGAAATTCATTAATGTGTCAACCACACACAATAAATACTATTGATTAGCCACCTGAATGTTTGCTGTTGGATTTTTTGGGCTTTTTTTTTGAAAAGTAAGCACAGAGAGAAATTTGTTCTGTATTTATTTTTCTGTCCTTAAGCATTCCTGATTGCTGCAAGATTCAGTCTTGTTCAAGTGCAGTCTTGCATCATTATATTTTTCATTGACCATTTACTGTAATGCTGAATGACTGATCAATTGGCAGTTAAACTGCTTATTAAGAAAAAAGTACAAGTTTCTCTAAATTCAGCTACTCCATTTTTCTCCCAATCATTTCCTTGGTCAATTAACAGGCAGCTTTTGTCCTACGGTTCAATACTGCAAAGTTAGATTTGCCTGATTCTGTGTAGTGTAAAGCTCTCAGGCAGTTTTAAAGTGAAAGTTTTGAGAAGCTTCTTTAGAGCAAAAATGACAGTAATAACATACATCTTAAATGCTAAATTTCCATGTTAAAGCATCAATTCAATAATCTCTGATCTGTGAAAAAGCAAAGTTATTTTACTGTGATTTTATTTGTTACAATGAACAGACTGCAATTCCCAGGAGCAAATACATATGCTATAAAATTTAAATTTAAAAATCTGACACTAATGGAAAATCCAATACACAGACAGAAATCAACTTAGTCAGCAACCACAAATAAGGACTGCTATTTTCTTTCAATAACCTTTGCAACCCGTCTTGTAAGTCAAAAGGGCTTATTAAAGAGACCAAAAGCAAGTGCTCATGAAGGGGGAGTCCCTGAATTCTTCACCCCTCCACTCCAGATTTGAAGGGAGAAGGCTGTGCACAATAACATGTCTGTGTGACCTTAGATGATCCCAAGTTATATACATCAAATCAACCTCTTCTTTTTCTTCTTGACAAGATTTGGGGGTATATATATGTATATATATGTATAATTGTATTGGGTCTGGCTGAGATAGAGGTAGTTTTTCCCATAGCAACCCTCAAAGTGTTGTGCATTGGTAACCAGAGGTGTTGATACCGCCCCAGTGTTTTGGCTGCTGCTTGACCATGCTTGCACACATCAACGCAGTTGCTCCAACACTTCTTCACCCCTCAGCAGTAGGCACATTCCACACCAGATAAAGTGTGCTCAGCAATAAGAAGCAGAGAGATCGGGGGAGGAAGAAGGGGCATTAGATATTACATCTGTCTTCCAGAGCATACTGAAGCCCTGCTTCCCAGGAAGTGGCTGGACATTGTCTGCTGATGGGGAGGAGAGAATGAACTTTTGGTCTTGCTTTGCATCCTTGTGGGGCATTGTGCTTTTTCTGTATTAAACTGTCATTATCATAACCCATTGGGCTGGGATATTTTATTTTTTTGCCGTCTTATTTTTCTCCCCTCCCTGTTCTGATGAAAAGGGGGAGTGGAGTAATTTAGTGGACACCTGACATCCAGCCAACATTAAACCACCACAATAATTAAGTCACATGAGCAGACCTTCAGAACTGAGAGATATTAGTGAGTAATGAAACACAGGTTAGTGCTCATCTGCATAAAAATCATAAAACTTATGGTTAGACTGAGCACTGTCTTATTTATTACATCATTGCATATTCCTTTTCCAGATCAATGGGTCTGCAGTACTTTGGCTTCAATCTCAAGGACTAGATGCCAAAAAGATAAAAGGTACCTGTTTACTAAAACTCAGAAGCAATTCTTCCATCTTACAACATTGTTACCAGTGAAAACTTGCTAAGTTCACTGTTAAAAGTTGTGTGTCTCCATTCACAAGCCACCGAAAGGACAGATGTAGCCCCTCAAGCACCTGCACAGGAAAACCTAGCATAAAATACCCACATGCCACAGTAACACTGACAAGCTGATCTTTGCAAGGGATTGAAGCAGTGGAGGTACAAGTGAGGAAGGATGTAAGAAGAGCATGAAAAACTTTAAAAGGAAACCTGTAGGATACTGATAAGAGCAGAGAAGCAAGGGGACCTCTTGGTCAGTTCTTCCTGCCTGTGGGGAATATCACAGAAACTTCATCTCTGATTACTCCTCCATTAGACTGAAAACTGGTGAACCAGTTGCAATGAGAAAATGAGGAAACAGCGTGTACCTCTCCTACGAAGACAGGCTGCAAGGTTGGGCTTGTTCAGTCTGGAGAAGAGAAGGCTCCAATACTTAAAGGGGCCAATACATAAAGGGGCCATACAGGAAAGTGGGAGAGGGACTGTTCACCAGGGAGTGTAGTGATAGGACAAGGAGCAATGGCTTTAAGAAGAAAGAAAGCAGGGTTAGGTTAGACGTTAGGAAGAGATTCTTAACTATGAGGGTGGTAAGGCCCTGGAAGAGGTTGCCCAGAGAGGTTGTGGAAGCCCCATCCCTGGAGGCACTTAAGGCAAGGTTAGATAGGGCTTTGGTCAACCCAGACTAGTGAGGGTGTCCCTGCCCATGGCAGGGGGATTGAAACTAGATGATCTTTGAGGTCCTTTCACCCAAAGCATTCTATGATTCTATGACATGTCAACAGCTTTACTCCCACTAGTGAGGACTGCATTGCTTGCAAAGAAAATTTTAATGTTTTACTGGTTGTTTTTTTTCATACTATTCAAGTACAGATGATACAGCTGCAACCTTCTGTAGTTTAAGCAATTGAGTTCCTTAATACCCATGTAAAAAGCCTCTGTGTGGGTCCTGCAGTCAGATTAAAGGCATGATTCTCGAGATGTACTTTCTTCAATAAGCAGTCTTTATATGATTTCTGTTTCATTTGGTTACCTATAGTGGCAAACTCTGACAGCTTGAATCTCATCAGTAAGAGAACAGAAATATGACAGGTCTGGACCTGAAAGACAGAACAGTCTGGGTTCTGTGACATTCAGGAAGGAGGTTTTTTATTTTGGAGGAAGGAAAATGGATGTAATCAAGCAGAAAAAATCAGAAGTTGTTCTTTGGCAGCACTTAAAGATTTTGTATATTCATAGTTTTGCACAGAAAATATTTAGGACATGAAGAAACAACAGTGTACCACAAAAAGTCCTATTTATCAATGTTTGTCACCAACTTGTAAAAGGAGTGTAGAAAGATCATTTGCTTTGAAACTACCACGTGTGGTATAGTTATAACACCTAATAGACCTTGTACATACAATTTCAGTTTAATTTAACTTCTGAGAACATTCTAACGGCTATGGAAGATTTTGTTCTTGAATTTGCATTTTCAGCTATTAAACTAGCTTAATCCTATTGCTATTTTTCAGTTTTGGTTTGACTTTAGTTTATCTGACAAAATTCCACAAAATCCCTTTAAGAACACTACGGATGACCTGTTCAAATTTATGATAGTATTTGTTGCCATTTACTCTTAACGATGAAGACAAAACACCAGACTTATAAGGTGGGATATGATAATGAAACCCTGTATCTCAATTATGACCATGAACAAAAATAAAGCTCATACTGAGAAGAAAAATATGAATCTCCTAGGAACTGAAAAAGAAATACTCTTCTGTTTGATTCAGAGAAGAAAACATGGTTAGACCATTAATATGGAGCCATCTGTCATGACACTTTCACAGTCACCACACTTGATGTAACTGGACTCTCAGTTTATGAGCATGTATTTTATACACTGCCTAAATCAGCAGACAGAATTGCAAATGAAAACAATAATCCGCAGTGTACATATCGCTATTAAAAACAAAGACCTAGCCCTCTCCTTGTACATAACTATTTAAGAGTATCCCTATGCTGTTTAACTCTGTGAGCAGTATTACTTCAGTTAGCTGATTATTATATATAAATGTCCAGTCTTGGAACTTTACGCACTCTTATTTCACTGCTCTAGGTAGGACAATTAAAGTAAAACATGCAAATAGCTGAGGAAAGCACTGACCATCTGGAAAAACATTCAATTTGCTTGTAAATCCAAGCAGCCCTTCACAATAGTAGCATGAACAGATTTTTACCTTTTACAGATTTTTGCTCTTCCTCATTTTGGAAAAAATCCCTTTGTTTTAACCAGAAAACTGCAGCTTGGCTCCCCCAATTCACGAAGTTTTTTGCATGATTCCCAGGCATCTAAAAAGCACTCCATGACACAGCAGTAAGGATAAAACAACCACCATAATCTTTACTGAGATCCAAAAGCATAACCTCTTAGTCACTATAATAAAGGCAGAGTGAGGCACAGATAGCACTGAGTAAATCTGCTCTAAAACTTTCTGAAAAAAACCCCAAGATTCCTAAAAAAAATTCAGCTTTTCCTATCTGGCTCTATCTTAAACAAAAACAAAACCTGTACCAAGATTAGTCACCACTCTCTTTTTTATATATAATGTGTATTTAGGCATATATAAAAAAGCCTTTTTTTCTAGTTCATATAAAGTTATAACGTAAGACAAATACTGTCAAGAGGTGGCTTTTACTAAATCAACTAAAACGTGAGGCCTAAAAGCTCTCTCTGCCCCTTTAACTTTTAAGTGTAAGTCTTTCCCACAATAAAATAGTCAACTACCTCCCCATCGAACTATAAAGAACAGATTTAGTGGATACGTTATTAGTGCGCTCCTCTGTTCATATACCTTTGCAGCAGAAAGCCAAATTAAACGCTGGACTAAGCAAGATCAATTCAGTTGTAGTCAGCAGAGATGCATCAGCTTACCTGTGATCACAACGCTTTGCAGAGGAAGAACTGACAACACTGTATAAATAGCCATGAACGTTCCTGGAAGTCTTTTTCCCCTTTACATACATGTTTCTGGAATTAAGTCCAAAAGTAATGATTTTAGTACCTAATTGAAAACAATGGCTTTTAGGGGCTATGTATAGTGACGTCGTGGAGGGGACAGCAACTGTGTGAATTTGCAGAAGGAGGAATTAAAACATGCCCTTCAGTTCCAGTCATTATGCACATTGTTTTGTCACACTTTTCAACATAGAAGGAACTGACAGAGATATTAGAGAGGCTTAAAAATGAAGTCTCTAGGTGAGAAGCAGGTATGTGGGATATCATAAAGGGAGAACTGGAACGATCCTGGTAAATGCAGTAAGATAAATGAAGGTCAATGGGTATATGAATAAATTGAAATGGAATTTCCTTGGGCTGCAGTGTTCTGGAGCAGCATCCCAGCATTCCGAAGCAGCAGAGTCAACATAAAGATCCTAACTGCTTTTGAGAGGTAGCTTGATCAATTTATTTTACGATCCCCTTCCTATGCCTGACTGCACCAGCAGGAAACTGGATTCAGTCATGCAGGGTGTTCCTTCCAGTACTCTTCCCTGCAAAAAGATATAAATAATATCTTAAATGCTTATATTGTTTAATTTAAAAAATCAGTGGAGTGAATTTTCTAGTTAGCTGGAGCTATTATGTTGTACAGAGAGAAGGAGGCTTTGCCAAGGTAGGTATATAATTTGCAGCGATTGCAATTTGAGCGCACCTGGATGGAGATGCCCAAGGAACTCTGTGATGAACTGACAAGATTATCACAAAATGCATAGAAAGTAAATAGCTGCTCCCACCTGTGCACATAACTTTTTAAAGAATAATGTTTTGGCATAATCCTGATAAGATTAACACCAGTGCATAGATATGTAAAGGCACATTCTACAATGCAATGGCATTTTTTTTCCTAAATACAAATTAAACAATTTAGCAAAACCATTTAGAGCCATTCTGTTTTCATGAAAACAGAATTTTGATATCTCTCTGCACTCATATAACTAGGCAAAGGCAGACTCATGCCCAGACAATCTATATGTAATTTCTGAATCCTGGTCTGAATCTATTTATGTCATGATCGTCAAATTAAAAGCTCAGTTTTGCTTCTGGAGGCAGTCAGCTGGATAAATACCTCCATTCCTAGTTTTAGAGGGTGGCGATGCACAGTTAAGTCTGGGAAAGGAAATAATTAAAGCTACACCTTAAATTTAACTTCCTCTAAATACAGGGTTGTATTTTTACTCACAGCTATTTTCTTTATCACTTTTCAATAAAAATGGAGTTAAATACTCTTGTGCCTGAAAATGGCTCTCTAGTACTAAATTTTGACACAATGATACATTACCTTTCACTAATGTTAGGAATCTATTCTCCATTGACATGCTGAAAGCTTCCATATTTGTTATGAATACCCAGGGTACACTCTTCCATTTAGGGTGATATATAATAACCATGAAGGATACTTAAATACAAAAGGGCAAAATGCAGATAACTGGTGCTTGTATTTGTCAACAAGCTAGAAAATTAGGAAAAGAGAAATGATCCTGATCATCCACAACTGTTACTTTTATCACCAGGATTCAAATTTTTCTTAATTTTAGTTTCCTCTTGTTTTTAAATACATTTTCCTGTACTAAGCAAATGAGAGAAATCACTATTTTTAGTATGGGTGTGCTGGGAGTAACTGGAAAGCCAACTAGGAAATATGAATAGGTAATAAAAGTTCACAATCATGAAATATAAATTCTGTTACTAAAATCCAACAACATAAATATTCAGATGTTTCTGATAAATCTTGGTTTGTGCAAAATTTTAACTCATAGCTCATTACTTTTAGATTATACATTTTAAAGTCTTTAAAATTAAAAAAAATAAAGATCTGTTCTTCCCTGTTGTAATTTAATACAGTCCTCTTCTAAAATGCCATATCATTAGGTTGGATTATACCAGCATCTAACTTGGATCTTCACAAATACATTTTTAATTAATCACACTGTGGGGTTTTTTTCCTGATGAACTTTAACAGTTTATCTAAAACACTGTAATCCAGAAATGCTTCCATGTCATATCATAAAGCTAATAATCTTGCTAACCACTTATTTGCTGACAGAACACACTGTACCCGTTTGCAGAATGTGAAGAATTCAGAATTTGAAAGGAAAAAAATAAAACCTTCAACAAGGTGCAAAGCACAATTTTGAAAAAAGCTTCATCACCTAGCTACATTTAGAAAATAGCCTTCTCTCCTCTAAAACCAGTCTAATTAAATACAGCTGGAGATAGCACAAAAGAATTTCATTAATTAATTGGCAACCTGCTGACACTAATTAAGCTATGAAAATTCAACTCCCTCACACCAGATTTTAAACATTAGTCAGTTACATTTGTTGGGAAGTTTGCCTTGTGTCTCTAACACAATCAAAAAGGGAGAAAATGAACTTTTTGGTTAACATGTGTGGGAACAAAATGACCTATTATTGGAAAAATTAGATATTAAACCTTGCACTGATACTGGAAGGAAGTTGTGCTACAGAAGCTCTTACTGACCGACTCCCTTATGAGTGGGATTTAGGGCTTCACAGCTACAGCCCTTCTCACTCTATAGGAAATAATCTCAAAAGACAAATAGAGGGTAATTACCTTTATTTAACCCTCTGCAACACCCCATAGAAAGTGCCATGAAACTTTCCTTTGTTGTTTGTGCAGCTGTCTGCCAGTCAAGATCTCAATAGAAAGCAGACCAACTCCTTTACCCACATTCTAAATCTCATCTAACATATCCAACGAGACCCCACTTAACATTTTAACAGTTAATTACACTGTAACAAGGAAGATTTATTATTTCATGTCTCAAGGCCTACTGGCAATGAGTGCTTCTGCTATTATCTGAGCGGACATTAATGAATGCCATCTGGTGTATGCTCTTTCCCTTTCCAAAAACCCAGCCCTATCTCATAACATGAGTAATGTTTCAGCACCAAGGTGGAAATGTGCTAACCCTGATCCCTCTCCATGATATTCATTAACAATGTAGACAAAAAGAGGAATACAGTTCAGGACAAAAATATTGTCTACCTTTTAAAAATCCTAACCCTTACAATGCTGCAGGGATTGTAAGAATCAACAAGGAACTAATTGATTTTAAAATTAATAGGAACGATTGTTGGGTAAAAGTAGCCTATAACTCTACTGCTTTTATTTCCACTTTTCTTTTTCACATGAGAAATGACTGTTAAATCACAAAGCCTCCGTATGACACAGCACAGCACAATTTGCCCTCTTCACCATATTTTCAGAAATCTAATTAATTGGAATCTGGCAATTAATTTTGAATCTGCAGCAAAGTATTTTTGGGAAACAATTTTATAATAATTGAGCTATATCAATCATTAAAGCATAGGTTCTGTAACCTTCTATGCTTTAAGTTCTGAAATTCTCACTGTCCGGTGAATCAGCCAGAGAAGTGGCAATCTCATGTTAAAAAAAGTCTCATTAGTTAAATGCAAAACATCTTAAAAAAAGCAAAAGACTCTATATGTATCCTAGTTCACATCCTGTCCTCCAAACACACATGAACATATGAGCTTTACATTGAGGCTATAAATCAGTGTAAAGCCAGATATACTTTGAAATTCTGTGCAAGTTAAGACGACGAGGTGTGATTCTCAAGACAGACTGCCAAGATCAAAAGAACTACATCTGTCTGTGTCATTAAATGCTTTGTTTCTATGGTTGACCTAACCCAAATGGAAAAAGGTAAGCATATGCTTAAAAATCTTCTTGAACTGGTGCCAAAGAAGAACAACTGAAGTCCCATTGCCTCAGTCATTGCTTTACAGTGCTAAGAATCAGTGAGACGTGAACATGCTCAGCACCCACCAGAACCCGTCTCTACAATGTGTTGGTTACAATACACCAAACAATGCTAAAATACACCAAATATAATGAAGAATATGTGCTTTCCATTACGGCTGGAAAAGAACCCTGTTAACCAGGGTATCATTCCTACTTCAAAGCTTTATTATGCTCTAATTTACTACAGTTATAACTGTAATATTTTATTATTAATGTGCAATCACCAATACATTTGATAATCCATTTGATTAACAGGTAAACTTAAGTAGTTTGTGTTGGCTAGCATCCATTGGTCTTCTCAGGGAGTCTTCCATTTTTTCAGCCTACGTCACGTTACATTGCTGCAGACATACTTTAAAAATGGTGTGAATTCCATCTGTTAGCAGAACCACCATACTACAAGAACACATTGAGATTACCAAGCACAACAGATACTACCTGGGTACATGCAAAGTTGAATAAGATCAAATGGGTTAAGGCTAGTCTAGAGACCAGTCCTCACATTTAGATATTTTATTAGTTTCAAAGAGTCACAAGTTAATTCCAGAAGTATGTTAATTGCAAACATTTATATATTAAAAAATGGATGATTAAGAACACCTTTTGTACAAGGGAATAATGTCAGATGGGGGCTGAGGAGAGGAAGAAAGTAATGCAGTGCAGGATGGTGTCTCGCTGTGAGAATAGCTCACAAAATATGACTCAGAGACATCATCCCAATGATTGGCAGTTTCTAATGGTACCACTTTTCACAGAATTATTAAAATAATAAAGGAAAGAAAGAGAGGCATAAGGTAAACCAGTATCATGTTCTAATAAAAGATTTTTTTACTTTGTTGGGAGTAAAAAAAAAAAGCTTTGGATATATGTGGAAGTAAACATTAATAGCTGAAAGTGGCAAACTCTTCTATTTGGGGCTGAATCTTTCAGCTATTGTGAAAACAGCAAAATGAAATTTGAGACAATGAAGGTTGTATTAACAATAGAAAGAAGTTCAAGCCATGCCTGGGGCATGAAATGGAGAGACAAAGTTAAAAGAAAAATTCATGAAAGTTGCATGGCTATTAGATTCACATGTATTACTCTTAAGTGCGTTCATTAAATGATCATAAAGAATACATGGCATAAAAATGAAAGAGAAGAACACAGTCTCTAATAGAACCTAATGATTTCAGTGTAGGAAAAGCAGCAGACCACGACAACAATTTAAACTAAGATCACTAACTCTTGCACTTCATCTTCTACCACAAGTAATCCTTAAATTAAAAAAAAAAAAAAAGAAATATATCACACATCAAGTGATAGAGGTGACAGAAGAAAATGAGATCGAATTTTAAGGCTACACTGCAGTAGCACACAACAAAGCTTTCATTTGTTTTGAAACCTTCATGAAATTATCCAGTCATCAACCATGTTGAGAAATGCATTGGTTCTGAAGGCACACACTGGAAATCTCCTGAAAATACATATCCTGGTAAATGAGATGTAGTGATTTTGACCAGGTCATTTGGTGTTTGAAGCCCTTTACGTTCCATTGTGGTTTATATAATCTCTGTTATTTCTCATAACAGGTTATAACAGATCCTCTGGCCAGGGTTTTGACACCTCTGCATGAGATTATGTTTAACACCTCATCAGTTGGTATACATATGCTAATCGTTGCTGTTTAGCACCTGTTTTCTCCTTTCCTGCTGTTCAGGCACAACACACAACTACCACAGCTCTGCCTTTGCAGTATTTGCAGAGTATTTCACGAATTTATGGAGTAAATCAGATCCATCTTTCAGAATGCAGCAAAGAAAATTCTGTTCCCACCTCAAGTAAAGCAGTAAAATAGCTGAAGTAACCACTTCCTATGAATATATATATTTATTTTTTTCCCCCACTAGTTTTGTTAATGTATTAAGAAAGAGTGAGTCAGGTGGGGGAATGGGAAGGACTTGGTGCAGGAGACTCTCCTCACCATCTTCAAAACATTTTTGTGGACATATTCCAACAAGTTCCATACCATACATGCACTGGTGCTCCATGCCAATCCATTGCACTTGTTAACTGAGCATACATAATTATAAAATATTGTAGAGATTAAACACAACCCACCAGTTCATATGAGTTTGCTATAAAGGAATTTATCCACTAGTAGTTTGTGCCACTGGAACTCAAGTAGGTGATGAGGCTGACAGGGTCTGCTCAAATGCCCATTTCCATGCCTTTGTTTGGATTCCTTGAGGTCTTAGCAGAGTATAAAATTTGCCTTCTCTCATCATTTTACTGATGCTATGAGTTTTCTTTTTGGGAGGTAAAACAAGGATGTGAGCAAATGGAGTGAAAACTTGTTAGAACTTCTGACAAGAATTTATGAAGAATTTTTGATCAGCTAATTTTAAGGATAAGTTAGAAGAGTTTATATATCTTCAGGGTAAAAAACAACCTGTTTGTTCTTGAGTTTACCCTTTCCTTCAACACATGAATGGAAGGCCTACGTACTATGAGCGAAATGGAAACGAGGGACAGAAAATCATTACTACAATGAATACTTATGTTTCAGCCAAGAATATACTAAATGTCTAGTATCAATAATCCCCATTAATAGTTTCATGATACACACCTGAATACTAGTTTTGAAATATTTATTGATACCAAATAAATACCATTGATACTCTCACATCTGCAGGCCAATCCAGCAGACTCTGCAATGAACTTTGAGTTACATGGTCACACACATTCCTTCTTACAAAGGAGAAAAAAAAAGAAGGCTGCATTTATGCTGATGGATGCAGCCATAGTATTGCAGGGAATAGAATGTATATGTCAATGAGTACTGGAGGTGAGGCCTCTGTTGTGCTCTCCCTTCATTATTACTAACCAATTAAAACTACTGTAATGCATCAGTCAGGCATCTCACCTAACGTTATTATTCTGAGCAAAATCCTGGTGCATGGGCCTGCAAAGTATTGAGAGCAGGAACAGTCGAGTAAAGAAGATCACATCCCTTAACAAAGGAGATTACAATTTACCTACTGTAAAAACTAGTACAGTTAAGTTCCAGGTGTGAGCAAACTGGAGTGTGTATCACTTTGTACACTCTAAGTACTGTTTTTATTTTCTTCTTCTTTTGCTGTCCCAGTACACTGCCTTTATCCCAACCTATGACTTTTACCTATTTCTTCCCATTCTCCTCCCCATCCCATAGTGGAGGAAGGAGTGAGCTAAATCACGACAATATCCAGTTTTAACTTCTTTTTGTCATAGGTTTCCTATGTATTATTTTTGTATTTACTAAATGAATGTTAAACCAGGATCCAAAAGCACAGTATGGCATTAGCACAATGTTGACCCATGCTTTGGTCAAATAAAAGAAAACAGATGTTTTATTGGAATGACGACAGTACACACTATCAGCACTCAAGGGCACCAGCCCATACATTCTGACTGTGGGTCAGCTGTCAGCTCTCTGGGAACCTCCATGCTGTGGTCAAACAGGAACATGCTAGCAAAAGTGCAAGCCTTTTGTGATAGCAAGTTCATCAGAGATGTACATAATGACTGTCCTTAATTTAAAATACTAATACATCCTCAATTTTAACACACAAATATAAACTACAGAAGTAGAATGTAACATATGGCAAATTCTTGCCTTCATAGAATTACACACTGTGCTCGAGAGATTTTTACATTGTTATATTTGTTAGAACAATAGCATGCCTGCTTCAGACATAGGTATATTTAAAACTCAGAGCAAAAGAAGAACATCATCACTGCTTCAGGCACTACTGCTTGAGCTTTCAAGATAACCTGAAGCATAATTTGGCTTCATGTTGTAAGCAGGTCTAGAGCCAAATTCAGCATTCCCTGCTGAGCTACTCTAGATATCACATGTAGCTGTGGCATAGAAATGTATAAAAGAACAGAAATTTGACCATTTTAATTTGAAGAACAGAATACACTGCATAAAGCTTTCCAGCTCCTTGACATTGAAAATAATGGTGTCTGACAGTTCTAGGGTTAAGTAGCCACTCATTCAGCACAGCATCGTTTATCTGCCAAGGGTATGTGTCTCTTGTTGTTACTTCAAAGAAAAAATTCAATAAAAATTTAAATAAAAACAGATCTGTCAGTATAAAGCTTTAATATTTTACACCATACTCAATCTCTTTCCTTTGTAAAGTGCTTTCATACTTCCTGAACTTGTCCTGCAGTACACAATTCTCATTATTTAAAAGAAAGAAACCGTGAATCACCTTTAAACATCTACACTTTCCTGAAACATTAACATTTATTTTTAATAGGCATCACTCTGAAACTGGCTTCACTAAGTACTGTAGAATGTTTAAGAACACTATGTAGATTGAGAGAGCTGTAAGAATATATATGTTAAGCACTTCAGCATCATTACATACAAGTAGGTTACTTAGTTAGGAATTCATGAGTCACAGTATAACAGTAATGGCTTCATTTCTAAGCATAAATCTTTTCCTTACGTATATAAAGTATACAACAGTCCTTAATCCCATATGCTGGTTTATAGAGTACATTTGTTGTTACAGACTGTGCTATAAATATACTTTGAAATAAGTGCAACAAAGGTTTCAGTGATTCAAGACAATGGCCTCTCTATATATTTTTGCCCATTTTTTCCTTTACCCACACACATATTTTATTAATCTAACAATTAAATATTGCAGTATTCACTACTTATGTAAGACTTTTGCTTCAAAACTGCTAGATTCAAGAAATTAAAGACAGTTTATAACAGGTAATTAACATGTCTCTTCTTAAAATGGAGAGATTATACCTTGCAATATACACACACAGCTTTTTCCCATGTATAATTTAATAAGAAAATTATTAATATATTTTGAAATCGTTCAAATTATTTAATAACTCAGCTGTGGAGTCAAACTACTTTGAGAGGAAAAGAAGTGAGCCACTGGCCCTGTGTAACAGATTCAAATTATAACAACTTCAATAAAAGCATTTTCTTTAAATTTGATTGCAGACCCTAAAAGCAAAATTAACAATCTGCCAAAGCCAATATGTTCATAGAAAGTAAGGACTGTAAAATATGATCATAATTACATGCATATAAACAGGCTCACTTCTATTTGATTTTAAAAGTTTCTTCCAGGCAAAAAAATATTATCATCTATTTTCTATCCCAGTCACAAGTTTATAACCATGCTACAAATTACAACACTAAAATTTTGTGAAGAAGATTATGATAAAATTGTCATTTCATATCAACTTTACTGGGCAAAATATAGGCATTAAAATGATAACAGGAATAATCTATTACCTTATTTAAATATCTTCATTATTTGAAATGTTCGTTGCTCCACAGTATTTGCCAAAATGTTCTGTTTTTAAAAATCATAAACATCTGCCACTCTCTTCTTGATACAAATATTAACCATAAAGTTCTATCATAAATTATGAAATAAAAGGGTTTAAGTCAAACCAATAATATTAAATCTATTCTTTCAATAATAAAAGCCATGCAGCTGAGAGCTGCTCATTATTTATTTAGCATCCACAAACCACCACCTGAATTTGTTTCCTTGTAACTTCACTGTTTATCTTTCAGTTCCTAGAAGAAATATGGTAGTTGTATCTTCTCACTCACATATGTTCCACTATTCACTAGTATGAATCTATGCCCATCATCCTATTCTGTTACCACTTATGAATCCAGGTAATCATCACACAACAAAGTAACCAAAAGCATGTTCCTGGCCATATCACTGCTGAAAAGAATCTACCTGAACTCCCCAAGTAGCCTAAATGGGATTTCAGACATCTACCCCCCAGCACTGTTAATTGCATAGCTTTTTCATTTGTTCAATAGCTCAACTGCTTTTCTGACAGCAAGACTGATGTCAGAAAGGAATTTCCTATGTTTGCCTCATAGGAAAACAAAAAAACATACTGTAAAGTAAGCAATAGTGAATATAACCCTCAGAAAAGGTAGAAACATGATGAAATACTGGTCACAGTCACATTTACTGAAATTACTTCAGAAATCCATCTGCAGTAAATCCCCCACATTGATATTGGCAAACAACCCTTGCCATGACATTCAAACACATTCAGTTGAGGGATCTCTTTCACTGAACTTTCTAAGAACAGGCCACCTTCCAAAAAGCAAAAGCAAAAAGGCAAAGTAGATGAAAAAAGAAAAAACCATCTTTACTGTGGCATCTGTAGGTTGTGGTATGTGAGATTTCATTGCTGGAACTTCAATGAAGACAAGACATTACTAGAACAAGGATAACATGACACAAAAAGGAAAGAACGCAGAATTTGGAGAAAGGGGAAAAAGCCCCCCATGTTTTTCATGAGGCTGCTACCACACCACTTTCAGCCCTGCTCAGTTACAACTTCATGGGCAGTGTGTAGTTCAGTGTAAGCCATGAAAGGTCTGACACAACTAATATGGCAAAGGAAAGTATTGCAACCTGCAGAAGTGAAGGGCCAGAATTCAAGCAGTCAGCACATCTATCCCAGCTTTAAGGCTCACTTGTCAGAGCAGAGCAGGATCAGAGCTGAACAGTGTTTAAAACAGAACAGAGCTTAAAGTATTTGAGTCCCCTTAGGAAAGTTCACTAATGACTCCGTTTATTTGTAACATCTAATTCAAAGCAACAGGCATACTGGAGAGCTCTGCTTACTCCCACAGACCAAAGGATGCGAATAATATCCTCCTCAAAAAGTCAGTAGAATATTTGCAATGAAACTAAAGAAAATGAAATGAAGTAGGCAGAAACTAAATTCCATTTTGTGAGTCCAAGATGGGATATTAGACTCCATTCCTTATGGACATATGCTAGTAGCTAGAATGCATCCTGCACACGTGAGTGACAACGTTTTTAGTTCTCCTCTGAAAAGAAAAATCTTGGCCTTCTTTTGGAGCATGAGTTCACGAAGAGCCAAGGATATACTGGGAGGCTGCAAAATAATTAACTGGATCAAATATCCAAGAAAACACCTGAGACTCAGAAGAATGGATAAAGCCAGCTGTACCCCAGATGTGGGAAGCATGAGCAAAAGAAAAGGAAAGAAGAAACAGGTTTGCAACTCCCTAGCTTAACCATGGTTATTAGATTATTGAAAAAAAAGTTTTTTAAAAAATTGGTATGAAAGATCACCTGCATGATTTTCTCAAGAGAGCAATACTGGAGTTATGCAAAAGTCAGGTTTTCAAAAATGTAAGCTGGCATCCTTGAAATCATTATGGATAGCAAGAGATTCAGAAAGACTAATTCTCGTAGGAGGGAGGGACTACAGAGTCATCTAAAAAGGACACTTCTTCAGATATCCCCCTGCACATACTTGCACCTCATCCTATCTGCCTTCCATGTGGCAGCAGCAGAGAACACCTAGCTGGGAGTTGTATTAAATGCTTCAGGGCAGCCTATAGCATGTATAGGAAGTGGCCTGCTCTTCCATTTCCATAGCAAGCCATTTCCTCCTGTGGCCAAACCTTAGTCTCTTCTTTGCAAGTTTTAACTAAGTATTTGATGACCTGTTTCGAGATCCTCAAATGGAAAATGTTATTAGTTTATTGTTATTTACAATGGAATTTACATTTATTTCTGGAACAGAATCATAGCAACACCAACCACTCCCTTTTTAATTCTGGAAAACCTACACTTTTGTGTTTTGTTTTAAGAGAGTAGCATAAGAAAACTTTATTTTAGCAGTTCAGGAATAAAGCATATAAAAGTTCTCAGCACTTTAAGGGGGAAAAAAAAAAGTCTTCCCTCTTCCTGATTTAGATCTGACAATCGTGCCATAATGCATACAACACACAAAATGCTCTTTTATGTTTTAGAAATACTACACGAATAAAGTTTGATATCTTCCTGTGGAACTGTAACGGTGCAATCAATGAAAGCCCAACAGTTAATCAATGGGAGCTTTATCAGTGATTACTTTATGTAAGGGCAGCCTTGCTCAGGCCCTTGATTTAAAAACTTGAAGTTAATTCAAAGCAACATGAGTCAGGCAGAAAAGCATTGTCTGGTACCTAAAAAGTCACACATTTGAAAGTTAGCTGACATACAAAAGAAAGCCTACTGCTAATAATCATCAGAAATGTAGCAGAGAATTTGATAACATACCAAAAGATTAGGGTAATCACAAAAAATGTGTTTCTCAAGGGGAAAAAAAAACCAACAACAAGAACCAAAAAGCTTTTAATATTTGCATAAGTGTGTTAAAATAAAAACTGGTAAAGCTATGCTTTCCACTAGTAAAAAACAATGAACAGCTTGCTAAGTCTTCCTGTTAATTATCTATGGTAACACTCATACAGTTTCAGTTTTTCAGACAGTATCTTCAGATATAATTCCCTCTGAAATTCAGAGGCATTCATCAGATAAACAGAATTAATCTAAAACATTCTCAGTGCTCAATAGCATTAATTGCTGAAGATTTAAATTCCAGTTGCAGCTTTCATACCTGCCCTGTAACAATGTAATATCAATAGTTTTTTTGAAGTTCAGTGAAAGGGTAGGTCAATTTGCAACTCACCATTAAACAACTGCAAAAAACACACATCAGAGAGGAGAAAAGTTTGAAACGGCACTAGGATGTTCCTGCTTGGTTCAAATGTAATTCTAAAATTACTGTTTGACAAACTAAGAGTAAGCACTACTGTAGCTTCACCTGAAGAAGCAGGACTCTATCTTCAGGGCTTACTCTTAAGTTTTTCAATAATTACTTGAGGCCGGAATATTAGAAACAGCTAACCAAAGACACAGGAACAGATCAGCTCCAGAGTCAAATACCAAAGATAAATACATTTAGGACTCTTACTATTTTCCAGTCTTACCGAGCTCCCTAATTTACTTTTTTATTGCCTGTTCTACTTTATTTTACACTTCTGCTCTGGTATAGATAGTAGCTCTTGGCTAGAATTCAAGAAGAAAAGATTAATTCTGCTTTAACAAAGAAAGATGAAAGTACAAAACATACTTTCAAAGTTATCCACTCCAAGTCTATGTCTTCTTGGTCTGTTAGATGTATGTTCAAAGGAATTGCGTGTCCTGTTAGTCAATTATTAAATGTAAAGATGTCTGTTAATAAATAAGTAAACAATTAAAATGGTCTATTTTGTCCTTACTTCTGTGACTCTTTACATCATTTTATATTGACTGGAGAAAAAACCCAACTCCCCTGAACACCTGCCATTTTCATTGGTCATGTACTACAGAAATATGAAGGCAAAATTCTCTAAGTTCTTGATCTTGTTCAGAGAAACAGATTCCACAGTTAAGGAGTTACTTCATTGTATCAGCTAAAAATACAGCATTAACAAAGTTTAAATTTCTGGTGGTACTATGCACATAAGAATAGAAGCTGCAATCAACAGTATTCCTCTTATCAATAATGAAAAGGATACGTCTAATCATTTATATGATTAGGACCTAAAACCCAAAATGCAGGATATTTAAATGAAGTCAATGGCTGGAACTTAATATGTATTAGTAGTTTTCACCTTCTGCATTCTGTAGTACAATTTATACTTTTTAAAAGAAGTGCTGGTGCACACTGTTGGTAGGTGTGCTTAACAGAGCCACTTAAAAAGAAAAATATGTCTGTCCTCCCTTGTGTTTGCTAGAATGAAGACAGCTGGGAAGTCACGGGTCATGGAAACACACATTGCTATGTGCCCTTCTCGAAGCTCACCTCAGGCTGAATTACATGTACCATTTTGTCACAGCTGAAGATAAGGAATAATTTTTTTTTTTTTACAGAAATTGAAGAAATAAAGTAAATTAAAGCTGTTATCTTTTAACAAGATCAACAAGGCAATTTAACTAGCGGCGAATTAGAGGTGCTACTTCAGAGTCACATTAACCTCCCTTATACGCTGCTCTTCCAACTGCCTTAACCTGTAGGTTCATCTGCCAATAACCAGACTTCATTTGTGACTATTCCTTCTATCCACATCTTCTGGAGGCTCCTTAGCTATCAGCTTGTAGCAGTCACGTCCCTCGCACCCTCCCCCCACCAACAATAAAACTTGGACAAAATGTTAACTTTTTACAAAATCTGTTCTTTTGGCTTTTGTTACTTCCTCACTCTTGGAATAGATTTTTCTTTCCATTTTTTAAACATCTGATGTCATGACCTATATCTGGGAAACTAGAAAACATGACAACCTTTCAAAAACAGAATTCACAGTCCGTAATTTTCCAATAACAAGCAGTAACTCCTCCCACCTGCCACTGGATATAGCTATTCAACGTTATTAAGTACTTCTGCTTCCCCACAGCTAGACAAATCCCAAAGTACCTCCTTTATTGCATTTTTTTATTGATGAGGTTTGTCATTTTATGGGATGTGGTATAATAGAGGGCAATTTAGTCACTGATGCACACAAATGTTACCTTTTTGCAATGCGTCAGCAGCAATAATCTTCTTTCAAATATGCTGAGAAGCAGCTATAAACCTTCTCCTGCCAGAGGCAAGCTCTAGTGAGTCAAACTCAGCTGTGCTAAGAGATCTTCACAGGCTGTGTTTTTTAAGGTCTACATTAATCAAATATAGCAACAACAAAAGTTGCAAAAGGAGTCCAATTTTTCTATGGCCCAAATAAAATAGCCACTGAGTTCTCTCTTGAGTTTTCACAACAGTTTATTTGGTCTCCTTTTAGTGGCTCTGTGAAAACTTCGAGGAAGAAATGAGGCACAGCTATTGAAGGTCTTAATCATCTCAGGAAATGGATAATTAGATGGGTCACAGGGGTCAATGAACCCTAGGAAGACCTTTTAACATTCCAGCTTGTAACAGAACTCCCCTGAATTAGAAGGTGTCAGGAGAAGATCCCCAATTTCTATGGCTCAAAACCTCTTTCCCTTAACCTTGGTGAAAGTATCACTTTTAACTTCAGCTGCAGCAGAAAGAAATGAAAGTCTGATCCTCTCTTCAACCTTTACAAGTCACCTAAAGAAAAGATATTACTGCATGCAATTGCATAAAGCAATAATGTTCATTGAAACCAATATTTTTGTCCCCCCCCAAGTGTTAGCAAACACTTGATACTTGCTAACAGAAATGGAAATATTTCATGGAACAAGTTATAGAAGCAGCTTTTTCACTAGAAACAATCTGAACTAAATCATTCAATCACAATTTATATCTAGAAGTGGAACGTTGGACAGATTAAAAAAAGTGAACTCATCCACCAAACTTGTTTCGGAATAAACTGAAACTGTAAACCACGATCGTCATTCAGGAAGAAATAGCTCCCAGGGCCAGTAATTCTAGGAGTGACAGACAGCCATGGGAGACCCTGCAAGTATTGTTACAGCCCAGGTACTGGGCTGGAATCACAAACTACTCGGTAATAATTTTGATTCCAATCACAACTTATAGCCCTGAGGAAATAATTTCTGTCTCAGGGTTGGGTTTGTGGGTTGGTTTTTTTCATTTATATAAGGAGGAGGATGCATATTTTCCTATAAACCTATTTCAGAAGGGTAGTAGGCACTTACTTATGACTTCTAAAGCTGAAGTAACAAATCTCTTTTGCTCATGTCTTGTATTTTAAAAAGCCAGCAATTTTCATAAATCTACCTCCAAACGGGTCATGGCATTAGAAAAACTAACTTAGGTTCTGATTACGCTAAAGACTGAAATAAAGCCGAGCTAAGGAAGCATAAATGAAATACATCAATATCCCACACTGACTCTTAATATACCTGGGGAAAATTTTCTCAGCAATGATGATGGTGGTGTACTGCAGGACCACTGCAATTACCACTATTGACATCTCCTGACTTAACAAGTATTCCCACACTGGGAAGTCTTGTGTGTGCAGATATGTATCTATCTCCCAAATGAGTATGTAAATTATTTTTTGGCACATATGCATTTCCATTTTGTATTTTACATGATATAAACATGGAGATGAAAACAACAATGGTGAAAGAGTTCTAGCAAACTACGATACTGGATAACTTTTTTGTTTTCTCCTTCATTCTTATCCTTTCTCCTAAAAAAATAGTGCAACAATTATTTCATAAGATGACAGTAAATAGGCATTGTAGAAATACTATTAAATGCAGAGTTATCCATCAAACTTTAAATATTTAACTGTGGAGTTAAGAGGAAGTGCAGATTCTCTGCAGAGCCAACAGTAAGATGCAGGACTTGAGGAACATGATTCCTCTGAGATCACTACCATTCTCCAGATGTGCATATCTTTTTCTCCTTAATGAGCATAGAGGGGAAACTACTGTAATATAGTTCTTCAACTGGGAACCTTGAGTAGCTAGGAGAATGCTGGGTCCTTGTTCTCTTACAGTCTGTTTATACATGTGACCACAGATTTGGTACATTATATGTGGCCAGTATCAGGAGCTTGGAGCTGTCAAAGGCTAAGTACTAACAGATGTTCCCAGTACTTGAATTAGGCATCACCTAGGAATCCTGATTAAGGTATAAGTTTTTGCTTTTCATAGCATTTGGGTTTGGTTGTTGGGTTTTTTTAATATTTATTATTTGCCTCTTAAGCTGCATTCATCTTGTGATTATTCCTTCACTGACTGAAAAGCACAACGAAAATAAAGCCTGTAATTTTTTAACATATAATAGGTATATTCTAATTATTTTAGTCTTTCTTTCTATAGGCAGCTATTTATAGATGGCTACTTCAGTCAATAGTGAGTGGCTCGAGAAACTGCAAAGCACTTACTTCGTCCCCTGAGACCAAAAGCTTCAAATCCCTACTTTAAGTTGCTCTAGGCTTGAGACATGATTCCATTCTCCTAAATGGGAGCACTATACACTGCTGCAATTCCTCTGGGTCATTCTTTATTTAAATTCTCATTAAGAGAGGCTTGGGTAACATTACATTTGCAATATAGTTCTCCAGATTCTGTAGTTTGAAATCCTGCTACAAAGCTACAGCAGCTCTTTCATTAACTCACAAATGCCAGGGAGAATACTTGGCTTGGCAACCACATGCAAGATTCTTGGAATGTTTACAGACAAAAATCCTCTCCCCTGACCAAAAAAATAAAAGGAATTATACCCACAGCTTTGGTCTGAAGATTTGAACATAACTCAGCTTGAACAGAAAGTTAATGGTAAGTCAACGTCCTCTGATGCAGCTACATACAATCTGGTGACCCCATCAACCTTTTGAGGATAATGTGGCACCATCATTCATTCAAATTGTGCGCATCTTGAGAGAGAAAACCACAATGTTTGTCTTTTCAATGTTTGTTTTTTTTCATACGTTGCAATGCACAGGAAAAGACAAGAACAGAATGGACATGAAGAACCTTTTAGCATCTAAGGCCTTTTGGAAACCCTATCACAGAGACTACGGGGCCATACATAAACAGATAAACCTCCACACAGTGCTGTTGGTTAACAGACACCATGGTGTCTTTTAAGCATCACAGTAGAGTAGCATAAAGCAAACTGAGAATTCTTGAGAAAAAGCTTTATCCAAGCTCCCATCACTTACCTTGTCATGCTTTAGGTGAATGTGCCAAGTCCTGGAGGTCCTCTACTATGAGGGAAGCTTCAGTTCCTTCTTTTAGGTTTGCTCTGCTTTGCACGAGATTGCAGCCAGGCCTCCCATTCTAGATAACTCTACTAATTAGGCTAATTATTTCTATATATCAAATTGCTTGCCATGAACTGATGAATATTAGTTTATTTAGAATATAGTCAACTGCTGGGATGATCTGTCTCCAAAATGGCCAGTATAACTCAGGTGGAAAGTAGTTTTGCCTGGTATTCCATTGTAAACACATAATTATGTTATACTACAACACTATGTTCTTTAAAATACAGCACTGTATCATTAATTCATAAATATGCATCCTACAAATTATGCAGTGTATTTTCGTTTACAAGAGCGACCTAAATAGGAATATTTAAATAAATAAATAAACCCTAAATCACTCTAACATATAAGACACTCTGTTAAACAGAATCAATATAAAAGCAGTAAAGCCAATTACCCCAAAAAGACACAAAACATAGAGCAAAATTAAGATCTGTAAGGACAACTGAAATTATACTAATCTTAGGTTATACTTGAATTTTACTTTATTTTTATACCTATGCATGCACCATGCATCATCTTAGAAATGTATTATTTGTTCTAATATTAACCGAAATAATTTAAATTCCAAATAGAAATGCAACTTTACTTACAAATAGGGCTATAGATAATTTGAGACAGAAAACAATAAGACTTCTCTAGTGTATGCTAAAATAGAATTTCAGTCTCTCCTGTAAGAAAATGGAAAATTCCTGTTCATTTACACACTTAATTCATAACTGCTACATTGTAGCTAGTGATTACCCCAAGGACATAAAAGAATCAGATGTCCCATGGCAAAATTCTCCTATTTACATCATACTCACAGATAACAGATCCTCCTAAATGAAGCAGTTCAAGGACCCAGGATGTCTATACCAATGAGTTCCACATCTGGTATTAAAGACTTTTTCCTAAAAAGAATATGAAATAATCCAAATATCAGAGTAATTATTTTAACAAAAATACAATTTTCAGGAAGAACTCACTGTTTATTTTTTTAATATGGTTCCTTTATAAAGGGCTATGGATCTGATGTTTTTCAGTTTCCCATCTTTGATTAAACTTACCAGCTAACACATGAACATTTCATAGTAAAGGGTGCTTTTGGAGTTTGCTAAAGAAGGATTCCACGTTTAGGGAAGAAATTCTACTCAAATTAATATTAAGAAAACAAAGCCATCATAGAAATGAGGGATAATGGATATAAAACTGAAAGGAGGAATGGGAAGCTAGATATAAGGGATAATAGATATAAAACTGTATGGACAAACTGGAAGCTCTGTAGTTATACTTTACATAACTCCTCCAAGTACCTGGCTGTCACTCACCTGGCATACTGAATAATTGTTATACAAAATGACTGAGAAATACAATATCTAAGTAGGCAAAATCTTCAGGTGAGGTGCAAAAATCTAGTTTCAAATCCATTTCTGTTTGCTAAAGGGAGAGAGGATGAGGTGTTGATGTTTGTTTGAGGATTTTTAATTTTTAATTTCAACAAACTTCATACGATGGGCAAACGAAGTTCTGAATATTTTCAAAATTCATTCCATGCATGCTTAAATATTTTTCCAACAGCATTTCTATGCCTTATTTTCAGAAATTCATTAAAAATTAGAAACTTAACCCTATGGGCAAGTGCACACTAAAGTGCAAGTTACAAATCCTCAAGTCAATAAATGCACATTAATCACAATTCCTTGGAAAAATGGCAGAAGGTAGTATCAGTACCATTCCCATGGTACATCTCTCTCCACAGTCAGCCTCTATCTTTTGATAAGTCATTAGAAAAGATGACATGTGTATCCTGGCACAACTAGGTTCTAGGGAAAAGTTGACAGATGTTACAGTATAAATCAGTTCTGATGCACATTGTGTTGCCTCCAGAGGCATCTTCTGGTCTTCTACAAAAGGTTAGTGAACCATAGATAATACAAAAATGCAGATACAATTGTAAGGAATAAATGTAAGGTTCTGCTTTACCCCACTTAGAAAGTCTAATGCATGAATAATGTTCCATCTGCACAATGGTCAAATGTGACTGAAATTGATTTTAGATGTACCACACAGAGCAATACAGACCTTAACAAGCTTAGTGACATAGGGGACCTTGTCAGGAATCTGTACAAAATTCATGATACAAGAAATTTGTATAAATGAGAATCTGGGACAATGAAGAAAGGGGGTTATATTGCAGGAAACTTTTGTAACAAGTAATCAAAATGAATCACATACTGAAGGCATTCTCAAGTAGAATATACAAAGTTTAGTCACATTAAATTTATAATAAACATGTGAAATATGTCAAATGCGCAGATACATGTCCTGACCATTAACTTTTCTGGACGCATGAATAAAACGTGAGCAATGGGAACAAAACAGTCCTCTGCTAAAATCTTTAGCTGGGTAGATTTTTTTATTTTTTTTTGCCTGCAGCCTTAATCTTCCCACAACCTGCCTTAGTCAACATCAAGGTAGTATTTCCCACCTGCATCCATGATAGACTGAAGTTGCTCTAGGCTCCCTTGTATCACTCCTAAAATGCTAGATGATCCAATGACATCTGGCAATTCTGCAGAGGAAAGACAGAGTTAAGAGCAATAACATCCACACTTTCTTTCCTTCTCTAATAGCAAATGCTCCATGACACTGCAATGCTGGAGGGGGCTGATGCATACAGAATTGCTCTAGCCTCTTGATTCTCCATCATGTTTTTGCTTGTGTAATTCTGTGATCATTCTGAGCAGCCACAATAAACAAAGAAACAGGAAGAACTTGTGTCCAAGCTGTATTCAGCAGGAGAGAAACTATGTTAGAGCAAGGTTTTACTTCAGTAAAACATTGAAAAATTTTATTCCGTTCGCTCTGTTTGACTCACACTCATTTCACACCTTAAGGGACAGTTCAGTTCTCATTATTGGGTTCATCTGGATACAGCATAACATAAACAACCGGGTGAAAACTTTCCACAAATATATCTGGGGGAAAAAATTTGAACCCATTTATAGTCTTTTAGTCTTCAAAATACATGGTTTTCTTATAAAGACTATACCCCATTTAATATGTTTTATTGATAAAAATACTAAAAATATTTCTTAAAATTCTTAGTTCTCAAAATAAACCATCTATAAACATTTTCTATAAGGCTAAATCTAATTACTGAGTTTAAATGATTAATAGCAAACAAGTTTATTTTTTCTTACCAGAACTATTTCCAAAGCTTGAAGTTTTTTAATGATGATCATTCTTTCTAGTCTTCCATTAATCTTTATAAGGATTATGGATTTTAAAAAATATTAAAAGAATGCAAAGGGCTGTAAGGTAATTTTTCTAAATTTTAGAAATGCTCTATATCATAATGGGTACTGTTGTTCACTAAAAGTTCATTATCAGAAACAATCTTTGAAAAAGCACTTTAAAATAATTTTTACCTTTCAATCTGACCTATCATTTTCATTAATATATAAATAGCATTGATGTTATTCATATCCAAGCATATTCAACTCCATTCAATTAATTTCTGGAATATGAAATACCTTTCTTCATCAGTTCTTTAAATCCTCTGACTATAGCAGCCATACCCCTGTCAGGCAGGATGCACCATATCCTGACGAGGCAATAGAGGCATTTTCATTCTCTGGATTGAGAAATGAGAGAAAAACAATAAAGGTCCCTTCAAACTAGGTCCAATCTAAAATACTCTGGGATCCATTTTTTACTTTACTTATATTTATAGGGCAGTGAACATTATAGTGATTGCTTTAATTTAAATCAAACTGGTATTTGGTGTCAAATTCTCATTATAAGCAAAAAAAAATGTTAAAAAATCAAAAAGAAAGTGGAAAGCAGCATTAATATTTATTTCAGTATTTTTAAACATTATTCCCAAACCTCCAAATTGGGGGGGGGGGGAGGGGGAGGAGGGGAAACCCAAAATCCTTCTAGCCTGTCGGTCTCAACGTTTCTCACTGTATCATGCATTAACGATGTTGTGGCCTTTATGGCAATCAAAATAGGGGTTTTATGTCTAAAACCTCTTCCACATTCATTGGGGTCTTTCCTAACAAGGGTTCAAGACAAGGCTCATGCTGAAGACCATATCACAATGCATTCAAAAGGGACAAAAAAGTCCTCAGTTTTAACAAATCTAAACTTGGGATTTGATGTTGAAATCTCAGTTTCCTTTGGCTGTGTTTCATGTGAAAGGCTTCCCCTATGCTTAAAAAGACTAAAAGCAAACCTAAAAAACTCCAAGTGATTTGATCTTGACTTTCTGTCCTTTGACCTACAGCATCTCCACCAATTGGCCCAGTTATGGATCTCCAAACTTCAGAACATGCAACAGAAATAGCATGTCTTCAGAAAAATCAACCTTCAAAACCAGTATTTTCACTTATCTTTTAACATATGAGAACAGTGAGAATGTGGATACAGTTTAACTGTACAGGAATAATAACGGAGAATCCCAAAGCTTCTTCCCTACTTCCCTATGAGACGATTGTTTCAGAAATCAGCCTCCTAAGTAGATTCACAAAATATGTCTGAACCAATATGTTCTGTTCAGGAAGGCGTTCAGCCACCACAAATTCATGAACTGAAAGGTCCGTCAGTCACCAATTTAGTACAGTGATTTATTCTTACATGCAATGGAATGGCATTATGAGCCACATACTACTTTTCTTTGAGGAAAACAAGAGCAGCATTTTTCAAATCGGGTTTAAATTTATACATTGACTCCATAATGTCTCAGGCTGCTTTCTCTAACACACTTCAAGATTTTGATTATGGAACCACAGAATTTAAAGACAAGCAACTGAAATAAAAGTTAATACAATAAAATCAGTTAAGTGTTTCTTTCTACTGTCAGTCAATTCAATTTTCACAGATAAGAAACAGAAATAATTCAAATAGTCATTCACCCAGACTTCTTCTCTGGATTTTGACATACTTTGTTTTGCATTCTTTTAAATGCATCACACTTTAAAGTGTTTAGGGATCATATTCCCCAGCATATAAAGATTCTTCTGTATAGATTTATACAGAGGGGACTGCAGCAGCTTGAACGATGGAAGCTAATAACATCAACACAGCATGCGTATGATTTTATGCACAGAAACTTGGCAAGAGCAAGAGTGTTTTTAGTGGAATGTGGCTATGCTAATACTCCCTCCTGTGAATAGCTCCTTTTCACTGTATAATCAAGATCTCCACGTAGTGATCTAAGATGCCTTTTCACAGAACTGCTTTCAAAAATGAAATTATCTTCATTATTATTAATTTTATGAAAATAAATTGCCTTGGAGTTTAGCGCTAATTACCGTCCCTGTCACAGAGCCCAATAAGGGGAGGTGTAGAGTATTCTGCAACAGAATCTCAAAAGATACAGGCTACAACCTTGCAAAGTAATAAAATGACTTCTAATAAGCATAACAGAAACCTTGAGCTAAAACGCCTTTTTTGCAAATACCGCACAACAGAACCCAATACAGAATGTATTTCCCCTTTTATTTTAAACTCCAACAATACTCCCCTTATGTTCAGAGAAGACTTCAGAATGACCGCTGTCCTTTTTCTGCTCTATTTTAAAAATTGTTAACAAGCATACTTGGCTGAAAAGAAATCCACAGTTGAATTTTGGCATGTTGGGTGGGGAGGGGCTGTGGGTGCATGTTTCTTTGTTTTGAAGTTAAGAAGTAGTTACTGAAATACTATTGAAAGTAAGTATTAAAAAGCACATATGAAAATCCATTAAGTCCTGGATGTTTCTACCCTGATTTCACCTATAGATGAAAGGTTCAGAAACACAGAAAAAACCCCACTAACCTTGATTCCTGTTATCACTTAAGAGCAGGCCAGATAAGCTCTTGGATCAAATTTAAGATACTTCAGTCTAAAATCACCGCCAAGTGCTCAACCACAGGCTTAGGTTGAGCTTACTGCCTAAGACAGTATTGTCTTACATGTCACAACTGATGGCAGCAACACATGAAATAGGAGCTCTGACACAGCCTCGGGTACCCACTCCTCAGAATGGCCTTTTCAGGACTCCTGTATAAAATTGAGTCCCAAGATGCTCTGAGTGCTAACCTAAAGAGATCTGCTTGATGCAACTGAAAACCACACAAAAGCTTATGGAAAACTGCAATACTAATAACAGTTCATATCCTCAAGAACTAGCAATTTTGAAAATGACTATTTTTGTTCTCTGACCTTAAAATTCATAAGAGAAAGAAGCTAGGCACATCTGAAAAACATATCAAAACCCACAATATCCTAATTCATGCTGTTTCATTCAAAGAGAAGTACCAAAAGGCTGTCTGCACAGGACGAGGTGAATGTAGAAACTCCAGCTGCTTTTAGTGTCTTTCCATAAACTACAGCCAGCAGGACTAAACAATATAACACAACATTTCCAACATAAAAATAGCTTAATAACTGCTAGGTAAGAGAAATAAAAGTTAAAAGGAATAAATAGTTTTCTCCATTCTCTCTTCCCCTCCCTCCCATTCAACCAGGAATGCATTATATTAAGCTCGTCAATAAATCTTAGGTCTTGCTTAGGTAAAAAAATTATGGAGAAAGAAAGAAATCAGTAAGAAATTACTATTTGGATATTGATGCAAATTTTACTTCACTTCAAAACAAAGCCAAAGGCAGCACAAATCACCAACCATATGAAAATAACGTGGAAATTTAAAACAGGGGCTTTAAACCAAAAATTCAGCTCTGGTGAAAGCTGAGGTAGAAAAATTAAAAGTAGTTAAAAGAAGAATTACTCTCTGAGTAAAACGAATATGTACTTTAGATTCACTGGCATATGCATACTAGCCTAGGAGTAAATAATAAAATTTTTAAAATCATGTCATTTCCTTGTTTCACTTTTTTTTTTTTTAATTGCAAATTAAAAATTACAAGCAGCATGTCAAGTATTAATTTCCAGATAACAAGGAATGAAAGATGACCTGTGAATTGACCGACCAGAGTAGTCTGGTAGCTCAGGATTTCACATGCAAAATTTGTATCCAGAGGACATAGTCATAAGAGATGATTATTTCCTTCATGTTCTTCAGAATACACAGGGGACAACAAAGGATTTGCACTGACAAACGTGAGGACGTTAAGTGTTACCACTTAGAGTAAACAGTACTGCAAGCAGATATGTTACACTGCACACCCCTGAGGCTTTTTGGATTGAAAGCAAAGAATATGTGGATGTGCAGAAACACCATCTTCCTCATTCTTTTGGGTTTTAAATCGAAAGGATTTATTTAAGATACTGTATGCAGTGAACACTTCAGTTTTATGAAAGAACTGCTCTCTTTATTTAAAGTGTTTTTAGAGAGGTGTAACTAAATAAATACATCAAACACTTATTTTTCTCACAAATTGAGAAAACAAATGTAATTTCATTAGCTACCAAATATCAGGCAAAATAACATAAACACATCCATCACAACCTCATTCGGTTAATTAAATTCAGATGCTCAGCTGAGTAATTTTAATTAGTAGTACTGGACATATTTTCAAGTCGTCTGGAAGAAGGCGTTTTCAATAATTTATTTCCTTTCTTGGAATTCATATATTTCACTATTTGATTTTAAATGGCTATGCCCATAAATTTTTCCCTTAAACCATCATTAATGTAAGAGTTTGTTCATGATTAACAGGTGACTTAATATGAGTGGAACAGCACTAGCATTGTGTTAACTGCAGCTCATCACTGGAAAATGTTAGCTTAATGGAGTCTCAGTAAATGATTTTTTTTTTCTTTTTTTCTTAATCAAATCTCAAATGCAGATCTCCTGTAAAAGCACTTTTTCTTTTCAGACGAGTTAAGGTTACATTTCAACTCACTTACTGTATTCCCAAATGACTTCATGAAATCATGGAGTTGCTTTTTCATCTAGAGTGGTAGCTGTACTTTTGACCTCAGCAACTAAAAAAATACTGACTCTGACTTTTTCTCTTTCTTAGAACAAGGAACTGATATTGGATATTGCTTAATATTCTGCTAATTGAGAATTTGGTATTTTATAAAGTACAACTTGAGAACAGGAGTTATCAATTTTTATTTTTTTTTTACTCAGAGCAACACAGTCTGTTCAAGAAGGTTCTTACAAAACCTTTGTGCTAGGCTTCTGTTTAATGTTGTTTCTCTAGAGGTTCAGGTTGTGGACCACACTTGTTTGTTGGTCTGTCTTCTGCTTCTCATTTCTAAACACACACACAGAATCATACAATTCCAGTCTGGTTTGTATTGGAAGGGGCCTCAAAGCCCATCTAATTCCAACCTCCTGTGATGGGCAGGGACACCCTCCCCTAGACCAGGATGCCCAAAGCCCCATCCAACTCGGCCCTGAACACATCCAAGGATGAGGCACTTCTCTGGGCAACCTGTGCCAGGGCCTCACCACTCTCATAGTGAAGAATTTCTTCCATATATCTAATCCAAATCACCCTCTTTCAGTTTAAAGCCATTCCCCCTTGTCCTGTCACTACACTGCCCTGAAAAATAGTCCCTCTCTGTCTTTTCTCTAGAATATTTAGGCACTGGAAAGATGCTTTCAGGTCTTTCTGGAGCCTTCTCCTGGATGAAAAAGCCCAACTCTCTCAGCCTGTCATCATAGGAGAGGTGCTTCAGCTCTCTGATCATCTTTGTGGCCCTCCTCTGGACATGTCCTATTCAGAACAATGTTTAGCTAAGGGAATCCCTTTAAATCTCATGCCTTCAACAGTCTTCTCTTAGTTTACAATAATATAAAGGACCTGCTGGTGTTTTCATCTGGAAACTGTTCATTTTCAGCAGTCATTTATAATGACTTCTCTCAGTATCTTAAATTACATATACCCTGCATTCTTAGCTAGATTATACCTAGCTCATACCAAATTTTTTCACAGCTGAAAAGTGTTGCTAAAATTCCTAATTCAAGTACTGAAATCAAGGAAATATCCCTAAGGTTTCCTTTTCAACCTTGGTTTACCTCCAAGGCACCATTAAACACTTTAATTTTTAATAGCATGGTAATATCCCATCTTTTTCCCTGACTGCATTACTGGGGAGTCACTCACTCACTGAAGGAGCAGCACTCTGCAATCTGACTGCCCTGGTTTTAGTCGGTAGCACATGAATGGTAGAGGGGATGGCATAAGGCAATGTACCGACTTGTACTTAAGCAGTAGAATACCTCCCTCAGCCGTAGAGCTCCTTATCTTGTGTACCATCATTCTTACATTAGACAAGCCTAAAGCATGAAAGAATTGCCAGAAATGTGCCACCATGTACAAAATTTTCCAGCCTAATACAGTTGATAGAGAGGCTGATAAAACACTGTATTTATTGTTTATATAATCTCAAATGCTGGGTGCTCACTATGCTAAGATTCTCATGCATAATAATTTTGTTTTAGCAGTGTTGTTAATATTTTTTATAGGAAAAAAGTGCCGCAGCATTAGATTGCCTGCATGAGAGCTCAACTTGAAATCACAATGTTCCACTTTTTCCTGTAGAACATCTGTGAAGTATAATTATAATTAAGCACGTCTTGAATATTAATTGTTCTAATGTCACTGATGTAATGTCCTAGGATACACTGAATCAGTTCTGTTTCAAAGTACTGTTTTATTTAAGAGCTTTGCCAGATGTTCTAATCATTTCACTTAGATTTTTCCACCAGGAAAACAGTTGCTGAAACTTGTGAATCTCCTGCCTTTGCCAACTGTCAAGGAAATAATTTCATCCCCAAAGAGGAGGTGAAATCTCTAAGAAAATTCTTTTTAAAAAAAAAATAGAGAAGCGATGTTTCAGAAACATTTGTACTGCTGCTGGATTAGAGAAGATTTTACTGAGAACAATACAATTACTGTAATCTCAGGCAACAATGAGCCCTTTTATTCATTCAAGTAGTCATCTTAGGTTTTTTATTTGCATCTTATTTTTCCATCAGCTCATGCAGCAGAAATTCAACACAGTCTGTTCCCATGTTATAGAAATGACCATTATAGAGGACCAGATCCTTAAGTGATACATCACTGTATCTTTACTGACTTGAGTGGTCATATGCGAGAACAGACCATCTGAGGACCTGATCTCTTTGCAAACAACTTTTGTAATAGTGTGGAGACACTCTCAAGAACAGCTCAAATTGAAACATATTTTACACCTAATGATTCCGACAGTCCCAGATCATCAAATATAAATTCACTGGAATTACTTCATAGCTGCACTACCTTAAATGTATTATTGTAGCTTATTTATAAAGAACTATAAAAGAAAGACCTTTGTATCAAGGTTCAACGGTGACAATGAATGACTGAAACATCAAACTATGGCCTCAGTACGAACCCCATTTGCTTGACATATTTGTTCTGAAATAGTTCTTTCAAAGTAACTACTTTTTAAAAAATTGCTGAATGCCACTGTAGTTAAGGAGTTGATCTCGTAATGTGTCAAGTGCCTTTCAAGAAACAATGAGTTTCTTGTTATGCATTGTTTTCAGCAAGAATACAGATTTCATAGAGTAGGTTGCAACTTTTAAATCTACATGAGCTTAACATGCACTTGGCAGATTCTGGATCCTTGAGCCAGGGTTGGACCAAGATGATGTCCAGGCACCCCTTCTAACCTCAGCCATCTGAGGACTGAGTGGAAAGAGAGGTAGCATCACTTATTACCAGGATTGTTTTCATGATATGACAAATCAAGATACATGCCAACATCTGCTTGGGTTTGGTTGGATGAGCTTTTGGGTTTGAAGGTCATGAATAAATAACAACACCCTTGACTGAAAAAGGTAGCAATGTGCACTTTTTTGACATGTTCACTTTACACAATATTAATTTACCTGCACAGAAATAGTTTTAATCAGCTTGTGGTAACCACAGTGAGTTTGGCTAGCTTCATAAAACTCTGGATCAAATCATTCTGCTAGTAGTGTGCAAACTGCACATAGAAAATCAATTGTGCCAGCACTTCACTTGTGAATCACACACTCACTTGACAAACAAGTCATATATGAGTCCTTCAGTCTCAGACTACACAAGCATTGTCATGCCCACATTCTGTTCATAAGGCTAATTCTGTTTGGGGAAATGACCTCACTTAGAGTACAAGCTAAATAGTTAAATTTTGATGTAAAGGATTCTTCTAAATTAAACTTTTACATAGAATCAGAGTATACAATAACACATTTTAAATAGGATATACCTTATTCAAAACATTTTTCTTTCTTCTTATATGCCTTGATCAAAATTTCATAATAAATTAGTCTGAGACTGGTACTATTTATCAAGGAATGAGTTCTTGAAAGAATCTTCAAAGGAGATCATGATAGGAAGAGCAGAAGATGCAGTTTATCACCAGACTCATTAACAGATGGTATTAGCATGTGTCTCATAAATAACAAGGAAAAAATAGATGGAAAAAAAAATTCAAAGGTGGCCAGAGTTTCTAATATTAATTTACGCATTAGAGGAAAAAAGTTAAAAAGATCTGCAGCAACAAATGTCACTGCAGTGAAACCCTGAGAAAAAAGAAACTTTTACCCAATTTATTCCAAATATTATAATCATCCCTCTTCCATTAAAAAAATGTAGAAAAAAGGATTATCACGGTTTAAAAATTTTATCTTTGCATGTAAATATAGCATTTTTATTATTTTAATCCAAATGCAACTGAGAGTAAATGAAGAAAAATAAAAGCTTGATATTCTGTGCCAGAAAGACTTACTTTTGAATCAAAAAGAATAAGATAATAAATTCCCTATTCCAATAAACTTTTCACTACTTAGACAAAGCAAAACAGTGTTACTGGAAAATACAGAAAAAAACCTTTAGTTAATAGTCACCCATTCATTTTGAGTCGTGACATAATCAGAAAATACTGTAGCAATTTTCAGTTGTGTTTGAATTTTTCTATACTGTACATAAATGGATACTAGGTTTCAGTAATCATTGAAAAAAGGCAGTTTTAAAATAGATGGTCTAGACAATTTAGAAAGTTGCAAGTAGCAAGTAGCTAGATCCAGCACCATAAATAGGAAGAGCAAGGATTCCTCTATTTTAAATGCATAGACAAAATTAACAAAAAAACCACAAAACTGAACCGAACCTATAGATAAATTTAAAACTGCTATGAGGAAACCAGGATATTTAGAAATGCCAATTCTGCTGCCAGAACACATTTTTGCTATAAAATTTCAAATGAAAAATAATTTTGCATTTCTGTGATAAATGATACTAAAAATAAATACCTCTCGATGTGAAATACCTACTATAATGGAAACACATTTCTTCATTGTGTGGTAATAGAACATTTAAAAGATTAGCAAAAGTTTTCATAACAAAGAACCAGTTTTCTGATATATTTATATTTTTATCCCAGAATTTTATCACAACAACTCAGAAAAATAAATCCTTTCTAGACCAATGAAGCATCAGCTAAAGCTAATGCAGAAATACCTGATCAAAGCTTTGAAAAGGCTACCCATCTAGCAAAACTGGTATTATCACTGAACAAGAACAATAACATATGCTATGTGACTATTTTCATGGTATGATTGATTAATTTTGACTTGGCTGGTTGTTTAAGAAATACTGGGTAAGTGCCAGAGGTAATTGTTTCCTTTCCTTTTTTGTTTCTGGAAGCTTTCATTTAACAATAGAATACTAATTCTTGAGGAGCATTGCCTAACCAACCTCAGTGTCCTCTAGACAGCGAATGAAGAAAGAAACAAAGAGTCCATTACTTCTGCTAACAGAACATGTATGCAATTGGTAGCTACAAACAAATGAGCACATGAGAAAAAAAAATCATGGAGTTGTTCTTTATAAAGTAGACTTGTGCTCTATATCATTACCATAATTTTCAAGCAGGTTGGTGACCTTACACTCTTACAAGCTGTATTATCAAAATCTATTTTCCAGTGGCTGATTTGCAGAAGTTCACAGAATTACCAGCAAGGCTGGGCACCGAACCTGCAGATCCATGAATTCAGTTCTCTGTAACTGCTTTCTCCCTTTGGGGGACTTTACAGATGTCCTCACATCAGCAAAACAGATGGGAACATTTTTTATTTCAATGAAGAAAGTGAGCATATAGTGCACTCGCTTCCACTGAGAGCAAAGGTTCCTTTTAATGGGCTCACTGCATTCTCATTTCCATAACTAATTCTGTTAATCAAGAGGCTGAAGTTTAATCTTACATCCCGTTTTTTAGTCTAAACCAAAAAAACATCGTCTTCATCATTTCATCAAGACTGGCAGAGATACTGCTGAGCAAGCCAGAAGTTTCCACAAACAGTAACAGGTCTCCTTTCATCCAATGCCTGGACTACAAAAAGGGACATAATTAAAGAATGAACTTTAATCCTCCACAGACTACCTTATTTTTAATATTATCTTGCCATGAAATAGATTAATTTTCAAACTTTATCATTCTAGTCAACAAGATTCATGGTTTGAAATGTCTCCTACTTTTTACTTGAACACAAAAGTGAGACTATCAAGAAATTTCTAATTATAAAGTCAGAGCAATACTACTTCTTGTTAATTATATTTAATTTTGCAATATCATTCCCTTTACAGGGGAATTCATATGCTCAGATCCTTCTGTTCTCACTCTCTAAGTTCCTTCAAAAGTGCTATTGTGCTTAGCTGAGGTCACTATGTATGAATTTCTTGAGTTGCAGAAAAGAACAAAGATTGAAAAGATTAAAAATAGTTGCTCTAGAAACCCTACCAAATATCTATTTTTGTACTTTGGCTGCTATTCATTTTTATTTCCCTGTCAGGAATATGCAAATTGAACATATTTTTAAAAATGTTAATGTAGACATTAGATAACCATAAATAACACCACACTCATTCTGTCTTATGGACACTTCTTAAAAGGACGCAGTGTGTGTTTCCTTTACTGTCATGCATTATTAAGGAACTCCCAATACAAAGCACTCAGAGGGATCCCACTGACAAAAGGTGATCTTAATAATAAGCAGCAAACACCTAGGTACATAGCACAGCCATAAACAGTACACTTTAACATGAGTCAACACATGGCTCCTTGAATATATTACTACCTATTTGAACTCTAAAGATAGAGTTTTATAACTTTTCTTTATTTCATCCAAATTTGCTCAAGCATTGCTGTATTTTGTACCACAAAAACTGATAAATATTTGCCATCTATATACCAAGCAGTACTACTGACCTACTTCAACTTTAAAATGCAATCTCTTCATTTTATACCTTGCATGATTCAGGCTTCATCAAGAAACGAAAAGGAATTTAGTTTTGCAAGACTGCCAGTAAAATAGATTTGGTTTCAGACAATATGAACTATAAACAAGATAGTTTATTTCTCATCATATTTATCCCACTCGATTCACTAAATTTTGTTATTTATACCAATACTTCTTGTGTTGTATATCTCTTATTTTTCAGCTGAGAAGTAAAAGAAAGCATTGGTAAAGCTGTATGGCTGAGGAAAAATCAGCTAGGAAATGATCCTTGAGTATAGTTCAACATTATCAAATTCTTATCGATTTCAAATTGTCAGAGGTTGACAAACACACGAAATCTTTTTCTCTTGCCTTCTGATTTCATTACTTAATGTACTAGGCTGATTGACAGTTTTCTAATGTGTTTACCTGCTGCCATCGTGCTGCTTGAAGGAGAGCAAATACATTCTAGAATTTTTTTTAATGGAGGCATAATGGAAATGGAAAAAAGTTTTTGTTAATGCTACTTGATTATTAAATATTGTTTGTTGCAATTATTTGAAATACTTTATCTTAAAATATGGGTAGAGCAGAAAATATGTTTTGAATTCCTACGTGACCTTGAAGCTGCCATTCCCTTTACTTCAACATTAAAAGTGGTATTTTTTTTACTGAAAGCCAAGTGTATCAGCTTTTCCTCCACTGGCAGATACTCCACCAGCAGTGTAGTCCTATGTCACACAGCAAACTTCAGTGATGACTCCCTCAAAGAAGTAGACATATTTTCCTGTGGTTTTGGTCCCCTACTGATCTCCAAACACCCCAGTGAGACTGCTGATTACTACAAGCAAAGAATGAAGTGCCGTATATTTTTGTCCACTCTCATTAACTAAACACACAGATGAAGCATCGCTACTAGGTTATATTTCAACGCATTTTCTATTACAATACACAGATGACATACTTTTCCTCAGTTCAGTACTGAAGAGCTTACTTTTTCACACATGACTAAAAGTTACTGTTACTTGAGTGATGAAGTTATTTTCTTTAAATAATGATTATTTCAGCAAATAGAAGTTTATATTGTGATATCAAGTGAAAAGATAAGCAAAACATAAGGATGACAAATTTAAAATGCTGTTACGTTGGGCTGAATAAACAGCTGTACTACATACAGTAGCAATATGATCCATGCAGGTGGTTTTCAGGGTCTGTACATCAGACATCTGTTTTTGCTGAGCCCATTCTTAGCACTGTTAATATTTATATCTCACTGTGAAAATTCATAGGGATATAACTGTGCTGAATTTTTGCTCATTATTTTCCGAACAGAAAATCCACTCATGACAATTTATTTTAGCTCACAAAAAAAGCAAACAACCAAACAAACAAAACCCAAAACACACACCACTACCACCCCCAAACACCCCCAACCACACCCAAGTAATCATCAAAAGAAAACCCCAAAAACCAGTACCTTATCAATAATGGCCTGTATCAAGAATAGAGTAACAAAGTTCAATATTTAGTATTTTTAAGCCTGTCTAGCATTCAAGAGGGGAAATAAAGTACATTGACATTTTTTCCCCTCAATTATTAGATTTTTTTAATCTAAAAGGTTTTAAAGTTTGTACTAATCTAATATTTCCATCATGAAACACTGGTGAAAGCCATCTAGAAAGTTTCAGATATGTAATGAAAATTGGTAAACAGATCTATTCTCAATCTAAGGAACAAAGTTTCATGGAAAAATAAGCATAAATGTCTCAATCAGAAGTTTAAAAATATTGACAAATAGCTGGAATCCTAACATACCATCTGAATCACTCAGGAACAAAGACCATTATGTTTCAACTTTAAAGAATAAATCTTAAATAAAAAGTGATAAATTCCTGAGATAGTAGGTTTGACAGCCTATGCTGTTGGGTTTGACACTACATAAATTACTGTAATCCAAAATGAAAAAGGTATCATTCAATCTTCCATTACCTAAAAGACCTTGAGCTATATTATTACTTTCTTAACAATCTCTACAAGTAACTCCTATAGTGTCCTACAGGAAACAATAACCAATCTCCCCACTCTTTGTTTTTTTATAAAAAAAACAACAGAGAAAACAAAAAAAAAAAATCCAAGTTAATCTTCTGCTTGTATTTCACAATAAGAATCTCAAAACTTCACTTAAAGTTTGCAGAATTTTAAAGTGAAGGGCAAACCAGCATGCTTCTTTCTCCAATGACATCTAGGCAGGAGACTCAACCCTCTGCTTCTTGCCAAGAATTGAGCGGATTTGGCACGTATGAACCCTGCGGTGTAGACAGAATGAAAACTGCACTGAGCTTTGTGGCAGTTCTTGCACATCTATCTGCCGCACAGAGATAGGAATGTACATAAAGCATTTAATCTGCCTTCAAATTATAATTTTATGTACAATGGGATTTTAGATGAATGAAGAAAAGTGAAGAGTAGTGGTTCCTACTCCAGGTAGCAACTAGTTTTCTCTCCTCTGCCCCTTGGAAGATCAATCCTGAGCAGTACTGAAATCAGAGAAGTTCAAGACCATTAACTCCTCTCTGGGAACATATTTTAAATTAATGAAGCCCTACTACTGCATAGCATAGTGGACTTTGACTTATGGATAATCTTGCCCTGTGGGTTTCACCGGTGGGCAGTATAAACTAAGTAACTTCCTCCAAATGTAGTCCAGAGAAGCTTGTGAGAATAAGTAATCAGTATTTCATGCATTTTTCTGAACACCTCACAGTAACTATCTCCCAGCACATAAACCTGTTATGTGTAATCTTGTGCAAATCACTTGAGTCCTGGATTATCCATTGGGATCCTTCCACTTGCTTCAACTAATAAACCATGAGGCTTCCTGGCCTAGGGATTGCTAGAGGATTAAACTGAAATGGCTCTTAGATATACAAACTGCTACTTGAATATTGAAGACTAGATGCTATACTTTTCTTGTGGTTTAATTTTTTGAGACCATTATTTTATTGTAGAATTTTAAGTTTCAAAAAGAAAGTTTTCAATAAGCCTGTTACATCTTTGGCTGAAAAAAACACTGATTATTTGACCTTGAAAGCATCAACTGTGACCTTTCAGAGTCGCTATGTAGCAATACACACAGGAGGCTTCAGAAATGAATTTAGTTACCTCCAGTAAAAGAAAAACTTGCCTAATCTCTTAACAGTCAATTACAGTATTCAAACAGATAGGCTCTTTCATAAATCTTGTTTATAAAATTAACTTCTGCTTGCCTGTACATACGTCCTAGTAACAGGGACCAAAAACACCCAAAACAATAATGAATATGCCATACTGCAAAGTTTAGTGCAGGAAATAAATAGAGGCATTTTCACATATCATAAGAAAAACACCCTGAAATATGCATAAAAGTATATACAAGCCAGGAAGAAATATAGACAAAAGGAATGAAATACGAATATATTTTGAAACTGAAAAATACCTAATGTACTGTAAGAATAAGAAAAGCAATCTCTATGGTAGGAGAAACTTGAAAGAAGTGTCCCTACAGACTATAACTCATGCCCCCAGAAAGGCTGCTGAAGAATATGTTGAAAGAGGAGCAGGATAAGCTAATTTTTAGGAACCAAGACCAATCATCACAGTGGCTACACATACTCGGGGAAAGGGAGGGAAAAAAACCCTCATTTATACAATATATATCAAATAATTATAAAGGCAAAAGGAGAACATCTTACCCTGTAACATAGGGAGACATTCTTGCAATTAGTTTCTTGCCAGTTTTTACATTTTTTTCTATGATATGTGGAAGTTATATGCCACTGCCAGCACCCCAAAAAATATGCTTTTGTAGAGATTCAGCACCCTTTGAAGGTATTTCTTCACATTGCATTCCACTTTCAAAAAGCAAAATAGTGCTCTGCTCTCTTATATCTAAGGTTACAAGGGACATCTAATCCAGGAGAAAAAAAAAAACCCAAAACATATGATCAGTTATCACAAGCAATTTTGGAAAACAGCTATTCAGCTAAAATTAAGCAAAGAAAATCGTTAATTCATCACAACTGATAGACACTGAGGGGATGCAAAAATTCCTCAGTGTGTTGGACTGGGAGGAAACTTTTGCTCATATTAGCAACTTGGGCGCGTTACTGGACAAGAGTCTCTCATAGAGGTGACACTAGAAACCTAAAAAATATTTGAAGCAACTGCTTATTTTAAAGTCAAACCATTATGGCAAAAAGGAAAGGAAGTTACACTCGACTATTTTCAAGTCGTTCCTGGCACTGCTTTTGCAACAGTAAGACAAAACCAGAAACAAAGGGTTTATACAGCATGCAAACTATCAGAAATGGGACAATGATATCATCACAAGGCAGATCATCCCTGAGTGAAATTTCATGTTTCTACCCATTAACCTTTATCATTATTGTCACTGGGGACCTGTACAACATTCCCCTATGATTTTGCTCACTTTTTTTTTTTTATTTCTACCTTTGCTTTTTTCTCCCTCTAAACTAGGTCTGTATGATTTGCAAACTGAATTTAAACCAGGCAGCTGCTGGTAGTTACAGAGGCATTCGTAAAAGCATTTGACAGAAGTTCACTGAAGCATGCTGTAGAACATCCCCAAAAATGGAGTTACCCTAACTACTACTACTAACTGCTAGTAACCTGACTACTCCTAGCAGAAGAGGACAGATAATTTGGAGGTTTTTTAGAGGCATCTGGATCACAAATCCTAATTTGTCAAAGAAAAAAATGCTAAATCGCACATGCAAGAAAAGCAGACATTGGAATTTCTATTAGCTGACAAAAATATTTCTTAGCAGTAATAAATGTATTAAAGTGATCACCTTTTTCTCCATAAAGATTTTCCTTAGTTCACTGTTACATGAACAAGACAATAAGTTAATTAAATCGTTAATTAAACTTCATTTCAGTACAGATTTTATTAAAAAGTCTGTATAAAACACAAAAATGGTCAAAACTCAAAAACTATCCACCAAGATAGTTCCCTCCTCTGCTTCTTCTATCTGAGCTGCTTCCTCCTTTATTTGCCTCCTTCCATTTGTTCTGGAGTTGCTCTATTTTTGTGCTCCCTGCTATCTTTGGTTTGCTCTGTTCTATTCCCACTGGCTCCCTAGTACCTAACCCTCCCTAATCAGCAGGACTCCGTCCATACAAGTTCATTCCCTTCAAAATAATTTCATAAACTGTCCTGAAGAAACGCATTTTGGAGGGTGCTGGAGTCCCAGGTACCTTGATGCAAGAAATCCAACTGCAAGCCAGTAATTCTTCTCCCATTTTTCTGAAATCTAGGATGACTGACAATTTGCTTAAATAAAACTAAAAAGATCATATGCAAGGCATTTTTTAGTTAATAGTTTAAGATTAATCTGACATAACATCCTTTGTAAAGATCTAAGAAATGAAATCATGATCCTGCTCTTAAACATACAGGCAGTAGCATCAGAGTTCCACATGGAGCTAACCACTTCTATTAATGTCAATGAGAACACAATTAGTGCTCTGAAGAAGGTGCCTAAAAATGTCAACTTACGTTTATAAAAGGTAAACATTCAAACAATGAAGTATGCACTGTATAATACATATAAACAGAGCAAGCAGTCCAGAAGTCAGGAACAAGTAAATATACTTTTCTGTCATGTAAACTCTTTTATAGATACATATGTCAGTGTTTAGATTTTCACATAGTTTTTAAAAACTCTTCATGCAGGTCATTATAGCCAAGCTAAGATTAGATCTTACCTGTGCTTACACAACAGCAAAAAGCATAAGGATGGGTTCCAAATTCTGTTCTTACTGGGATGCTAAGGAAAAAAAAAATCGCACCTTCAATTTGTGTTCACAGTATTAAGGTTTGTCCATAGTGAATGAAATTGAATGCAAAAATGGAAGTGAACTGAAATTTTAAGATTGACTGTCAGAACATAAACCCTCGCTTTGCTTCTGATTTCAGATGGCAAAGGATTAATTTACCTGATCCAGACGTAACTAAATCTGCTCCTGAATTCAGTCTCAACACATATGAAAAACAACTTCATGTGCTTCACACCTTCATTTATGCAGAGCATCACAAGAGTACCAACATTACAAAAACACTTTCTATGTTTTTCCTTTGAGTGAATATTTTTCCTTCTATATCGTGAGTTGTTCTTTTTAGTCTTTACTTGACTTAACATGAAGATGCCTGGAAGCAGTAAAATATTTTTTCTTCCTTATTCTACTGTCAGCAGCATTACTTTGACCTTATCAGACAAATTTATGTTGACAATTTTCTCAAACTGTATTCTCTCGTGAGTCACTATAATGGGCATCTTTATATTATCTGGTGTAATTTAGAAGTGTGAGGAATATTTTAATTATTAATTTTGTCCTGTTTTAAAAGTATATATTAAAAATGGAAAGAAATCCCTGGACACATAAATCTGTGTTGCACTTTATGAATAATAGCAATAAATAAATATTAATGCTTCAATTTCATTTATATTTCAAAATTAAAGCTATGAAGCTTGAGATTCCAATAATTAATGTTACAATTGCCTTATGCTTCACACTAAAATGTTATAGAACTTTTCCAGGTTGAAAGTCTGAGGACCTGCTGCTTACAACACTACAGCGAAGTAAGAATGAAACAAAGGCACTGCTGATTTTGTGAATCAATGAAAAAGGAATTATGCAACAACATTTCAAACCTGTTCAGAGAGCTTCTAATGGCATCAGAGACCCACAAAGCTTGTAGATGATGGACGTGCACTAATTATTTCAATAGTTTTTTTTTCATTACGCAACAAGAGGAGAAAAATATGAATGTGGAATAAAATGTTCAATAAGTTATAAAGCTGCACAAATTCAAACAAATTCCATTTGCAAAAAGCTTAAAAGCTCTCCCTTAAAAGAGCATTAATATGATTTAACTTATGTTATATAATTCATCTGAACTAATTTAATCTTGTTGCAAAGTCCAGTGGAAACTTTGAACAGTTAATCTCACATTTGCTGGCAGACTACACTTAAAAATAAAAACTGCAGTATATAACTGGTAATCTACAGTTCCCAATTGCCTCCATCCAGCAATGCAGTTCAGTGCCGTCATGTCAGAGCACACAACTAATCCACAGAAATAATCCACCTGCTGTTAAGAGATCTATTTAGATTCTAAGGTAAATGAACATATGCTCCACGAAAAAAATTCTAGCTGAAGGTATATGTGACTCTGGGTATCCTCATTTCTGAGAGGTCTCTCAAGAGAAGCAGATGCCCAGTCTCAGGAAACCCAGACTCAGAGGGAATACTTGAAACATGACAGTTTCCAGACCACCCTAGCCTTGCCCCCACCTACCCACCCACATCCATAAGCACTATCCAAGCACAGTGCTCAATGTCAGTATCCTTGGAAGACTACGAAATGGACCACGAACCTGGGATTAGAGAAACTCTACCACTACCACCTCCACTCAGGGGAGAAAAAAAATCTGCTGAAGAAACCCAACATAGATTATACTTGTGCCCAATTTTGAGCCATCTCTCAGCAATGAGTTGCTCATGTCTGAGAAACACTTCAGTCTCTCTCCTCAGGAATGAGCCTGAAATACTTTAGTACTAGTGAATATCTTTTCTTACCTGAAGCCCACCACTTCCCCAGTTCCCCATGGTAGGCTGCTGTAAACAAGGAGCACTTCTAGCTCACCTTCAAGCTCATAAATTGCCACGTTGGCTTAATTCCACTCACATGTACCAGCTCAAGAAGAGATAGAATTCTGAAATTTAACTTTCTAAGGCTTTTTGTGGTGTTTCAGTTCAGAATAAAACCATCTCCCTTTGGTGTTAATTTTAGGAAGGCTGGCTGATAGTCTGTCATATGCCACAGGGAGTCCCCACTCCAGAGACAATTGTCTCATGAGTAGCTTTGTTTTGACTTCTTATTTCTTTTTTCCTTTGTTTTTTTGGTCATCTCTCTTAAGTGTTTGTCAGGATAACTTGTAAAAAGAGCCTATAGGGATGTTGCAAAGGGGAAACCGAAGGATAAAAATAAAGCTTCATAGTCCATAGAGTCTGTTTCTTGGTTTATTTTTTTTCATATGGAAATCTACGGCCAAAGACCAATCTTCTCTCTGGCTCCTGAAAGAGGAATACAAGTGTAGAACCTCACAAGGAGGGTCTGAATTGCTCTTTGCAGCTGGGTTTAACTGGCATTGTTACCTGTTTAGAAGGAAGGAATCAGAACCACTGGAAAAAAAATGACCTTTATGATGGATGCTCTACTTTGCACATAAAACCCCTTGAGTGAAGGAAAACTGCTTTGCTGTGCCTCAGTATAGATCTTGTCCCCTTGCTCTCTAGGTACTACATGTAGAAAAGGACTTTGAGATTAACAAGATGATAAAATTTCTTTTCTCACTTTGAAAGCTGGGGGAATAGGTTTCTCTGGCAAGGAAGCAATAGAGATGTTTTGCAAAAAAAATTTTTAAAATCCAGCCACATGGCATTTCTTGCAACTCCCCCAGCTGCTGTGGCATGGACTCACCCATCTGTTATCAGACAACACTCTCACTACAGCTCCACATCGTTCAGGACGAAGATTATTCACGTGTCAGCTGGGACTTGGTTTCAGCATAGTCTGCTCAGCCGTCCTGGCAAAACATTTTTCATGAAACATTTGGGAGATGAGTTTCTACGGCCTGTCAATTATGATAAAGGAATAGGAAAGGGACATGTTCCTCAAAACATTACTTCAGAGAGGCTTGCCTTTTTTCTTTTTTTTAAATTTAATTATATATGGTTTTGGAGATAAAAAATGCCAATGGAAAAATTAAAGTTTTTTCCTTCAACAGAGCTTCTAAAAGTCCTATGTGAATTCTTCAAGACCATGTCCTGAAATCCAAGGAAGGAATGTTGAGAGCTCTGCTGCAGAACTAGAGTCACCCACTGTTGGTGACAAGACCACACTTGCCTCTCCTACCATTACAGGTTATGCTCCATGACCAACAGGCAACCTTTATTATTTAACGTGGTCATTCACGTACTGGTAACTGAAGAAGACATATCACTCCAACAAAAGATTTATTACTGTTATATCATCTTTTCTTTTACAAACGTTAATCTTCCTAGTGTCCATTATTGATTTACGTACAAAAGATGGTGAAATTAATCAGCCGCTTCAAATTATGCCCATAAGCAATGACTATGGGTAGAAAAGTCATTTACATTTTAATGTAGAATCATGCAGACAATATTTTAACAAGATGGTATCAAACTAAAATAAGCAGAATCTTGAAATATTCAAGAAAAAAATGAATCTTTCTTGAAATCAAAACCTCCCATTTGATCTGCAGAACGAAGTGCCTGCATTATTCCCCACCTGCAGCTCTGCTTCCCAATTAATATTTTGGTTTTGTTGCTGGGCAAGCTGCCAGTGCAGATAGTCAACACTGCGTGATTGTGCTGCTCTTCTGTGAAAGTGACCTAAAATGACATTGAGTAATACTTTATCCATGGTATATGTCAGAACAGCTGACAGCAAGCACTACAAACAGTCATAAGAACACAGGTAAATGTTGGACAGAGGAAATTCATGAGAGATTGGACAACATTTGACTTCTACATAAAACAGCACTGTCTCTTCATAAATATATATTTGTGTATTACACACATATATTCAATCTTTTCTATTATTTCTCTCTAAATGAAAACAGACATGGTGACAAGCATTCTTTATTAGCCCTACTAGCTGAACTCAAGAATGCCATATCTGTTAGCTCAAATCTGTGATTGGGCTGTGTTCAGTTTATATATCGCTCACAAAATATTTGTACTTGGGAAATATAAAAACAAGCAATTTGAAACATAGCATCACTTTCATCCAGCTAATCCTAAACTGAAAAGCAAGATGCCATATTGTATGGTTAATTTCTCAGTCAGCATGAACGATCATGAAAAATCAAAATAATTTTGTCCCTTTTCCAGCAATTGAATAGTGGTACACTCTGAACCCAACCTTGAACTTTTCAAGCTTCTCCATCACTCTGGTTTGTCTCCATGGTTTCACAGTATCATCTAGGACCTTTTTTCACGACTGTACAACTGAAGACCAGGTACCTGCTTTGCACTCTGGAGGTTACTGCCTGCCTTGGAGATCTTTGAATAACGGTGAGACAGGAAAGACAGGAGAAAAAAGCAAATGACAGTAAGTGATTTTATATAGGGATAGACAGATTATGTACAGGGCCAGAAGCATTTATAATGCCAAACATAAATACAACATGTCTATATAGTAGCAGCTACTCAAGATGCTCCAGCTGAACACAGTGGCCAAACAACTCGTGTCTGCCTTCATAACGCAATAGGTATCCGTAGAACAAACTTGCAATCCTACAGAAGTAAATGGCTTTTGATATTGAATCTTTCAAGGACTGAACACATTACTGATAGCAGGCCATTCCCCTGCAGTAATAGAAGATTATAATGTCTGTGATAATGTCAGAGGGCTAGATGTGCAGCATTAACCAACACAGCAGCCAACAGTAATGTATGATGCCGTTCAACTCATTTTCAAGGCTTACTCACTTCACAACAGCCTTCGATAAACTGCAAATCCAGTTTAACAGCTGAGCTGAGCAATCAATCATTCAGAAACAAGATTCAGAGCAGTCCTGGTGAACACACGGAAGGCAATTAGATGCCACCGTTTGTGAAATAATATTGGTGGGAATTCTTCTCCCTCATCTGATTTATTTCTGTCAATCTGCAGTTTAGATTCTGTGTCATGATTAACTCCTTTGTCATAGGTGCCATATAAATGTAACACTGGCATTATTAAATGCATCTGAAAGTAATTCTGAACCAGACAATTGCTGAGGAAATTGATTAAAGAGAGTCAGCTAGCACTGCTAATTTGCAACTGGCTATTTTTAATGACAGACTGATAAAATGAAATGCTAAGCTTGAGAATAAAACTCAGTTTATGTAATATGTTAACTTGTACAGAACACATTTGCATAAACATTTGTAGGATAAAATGAGTCCTCGGGCAGTTCAGACTATTTAGTCTGGCTGGTTTGGAAGAGATGCTAGACAAAGATATAGTGAGTGAGCTACCAAATTACAATGTCAAAAGTATCCACCAAAAGTTGTGATTTAACTTGTTTGTCAAGTTTTACAGAATAAGTTTTTTGCTTGCACATTGCTTCAATACAAGCAATTGAATTCACTGGAGAGAGTCCAAAGAACCAATAAAGATGATATTCAATGACCAAAGAAAGTAGTGAGCAAATTTGGACACGTCAAATTCAAACAAGTAGGAAGTAAGAACATAGGTAGTAGTTTCCAAATACAGGAACTGAAAGATGGAAAATCCAAGGCCTCCAGAGGATAATTCCTTTAAGAAAAACAAAAGTATTTCAGGAATACCAAGATGATATTAAACAGAAAACTTTTATAAACAAGGTTTGAATAAATAGCAGATTACATATTTTTTTTTCCCCAAAGAGAGACAGAAAAGTATTTGAAACAATCAAAAGATAAAAATCTGCACTGATTGCTCTCCAGAAAGAAGGGCAAAACTGAATGCCTATGACCTTAAAACACAGTGAACGGATTTCTAAAACCCTCTGGAAAGCAGATTTAAAGCAGAGAGAAAAAGAAAAAAATTCTTATTTCTGTAGAGAAGTTTATAACCACGTTCTATTGGAACTACATTAAGACAAAGTTTAAGTGATCATTATTTTATAATAATTTAGATTATTAGTGTAAGAGAGACCTTTTTAATGCAAATACTGAAAATGGATAAAGTTTACTGGCAATCGATGCAATAGAAGCATTCTCAGAGCCCTGAAAACTGATTATCTGCCTTTTGAAACCTATGTAAATCAATTGACTTCAGCTAAGGAAAAGGTGAAATTCAATTTTTTAGGTAATTTAGAAGTTTTCAAAACATGCACATCTGACAGAGTTTTGAGCGTTTACACAGGGACAGAAGCAAATCTCTTGAACACCAGTTTGTGAGAATGGGACACAGCATTGGTACATCTGTATTCAGAATGGACCCTGGGTTTTGAAAAAAGATGTCTGAGCTGACAATATATGCAATTCAAGTGGTATTCCTTTCCTGTTGTCAGACTGGACACCTGCATTCTTGATGAACTTCACACAAGGATCTATTCCCAGATAGCAGAGTATAGATGCAATAGTCCTGAAGTAAGAAGCAATTTATGAGCTTCAGCATCTACTACAATTCTACAAAAAGTAGAGACCTATCAACTTAAAAAAATCTTTTTTCCAATAAAAAAATAGAGATGCCTGTATCAGATATTTTATCTCAGCAAGTTCTTGTCCTATGATAAGAAACGTCATAAGCTGTGAAATGAACATATTTGCACACAATGATTTGCTGTAAATCCACATTTAATTTCCTATAAAAAATATTTCTCCACTTAAAAATATTATCATCTAAAATCCATCAATTAAGAATTAAATATCTACTGTATTTTTTCATGCATAAATACTTTGAAACATTGTGTAATTGAGTTTGTTCATATCAAATACTGTTGAAAATACAGCTGTATCTACAGAACTCAAGACATTTAAATATATAGAAGCTTCACAGATCAAGTTAATATATTATGCACGGAAATATAACTAAAATTAGTTTATTTCCACTGTAAAAACAAGACTTCAAATCGATATTCTTACCACCAAAACTGTGACTAAGTAGCTGCGATTAAGGAAATATGAACCTTCGATTCCTGAATTTTGTACATTGATGCATTTTAATATTCCTTCAGAGCAATAAACACCATCTCCTAGTCCAGTTCCAGGGGTACCATTAGGATAACTAATTCTTCTTGCCCTCTTGGTGCAAGCTTCCTTTTTATTTTTTTATTTTTTATTCCGTTAGCCATTTAGGATTAACTAATGAATTGGCAAATTTAAAATGTTCTGCACAGTTGTTTTTCACTAGCTATAAATATCATGGCTAAAATTGTACAGGTCATGCATAGTCGGTTATATAAAATTAAACAAAATTATTCTGGTTGATAAACTAGGGCAATATGTGTTACCATCTTCATTCATGTTTCTTTAACAGTAACATGAATACATCATTCATGTCTAGGAGAAAGGCTTCATGACCAGACCTGTGAGTGAAAAGCCAAACCAACACTGACTCATTATCATGTCTCCATTCAGGTCCCTTGTTTCGGGATGTGCCATAAAAACCCAGAACATTTCTATTAAATAGCATTTTAGCAGCCTCAGAAACAAATATAAAATTAGTAACTTCACATAGGTGGTTTTGAATGGTCACACTAAAAGTAGGGAGAGTTCAACTTCTTCCAGAAGTAAATTAAAAAATGCTGTCAGCACTGTGTATGTGGACAGAGACTATTTTATCAAAGATAACAGAGCTGAAAAGTATCAATGCAAGTTTTCAATGGAAACTGAAATATATTTTTTCATAAGAAAATTGGATTTTGTAGGAAGATAAACAGCAGCATAAAGGAAAAAAGAAGTTAGATTCCAAAAAGAAAGGAATACTGCTCAGGGTAATTTCCAAATTGAGTGGGGCAAAATTTATTAAAACCTCTTCAAAAATGAATCAGTGTGTGATTGCTAAAACAAAAAAGGTAGCTAAGGTGCCAGAATATCTCTTTATGTATGGAAAAGAAGCACTGCTTCCCAAAAGCACACCTTGGGGAAAAGGCCAAGCCTTTCACAGTCCCTGTGTACAATGAGAAAGGAGAACAAAAGAGATGAATTCATTTGCAGAAACAAAAAAACTGCAGAAGATTACATTTCTCCTCATTGGTTCTGTTTGTCTCTTTTATTGTCATTGCATGACAGAAATGAGAGGGGGCAGAAACCACTCACTCCCTTTCGCTCTGCAGAACAAAAGCCACCCTTTATACCTATAGACCAGTCCGTCCAATTGCTTCAAAAGACATTCACTAGCACAAAATCATTGTCAGGTTATGACAACTACCTTTCTAATGCTTGTCTCTGAAACACCTCCCATAGAATCTTTGATCTTCAGTGTGGTTGGAAGTGTCCTCACATTGCATGTTGACTCAGACTAATCACACTGTAATATTCAGATCCTTTTTTTCCTTACCGCCGCTCACCACAGGCATTCTTCTCAGCATGTTTCTGAGTACATTCTTAGTGTACCCTCTGCTTCAGATAAAAGACATGCACTTTGTAATAATTTCATCTTGAAAATTTTACTCCTACCTATCAACATACTACAACAAACACTTTCATGCATTTCTGAGGCACAACGTATGAAAATATGACTACAATTGACTTTTGGTTAGCTGACAGAAGTATAAAACCTCACAAAATACCCACCAATCAGTATTTCTTCAGGAGGGAAAAAAAAAAAATCCCTGAATACAGTTTTCATTAATACAGACAATTATATTACTAAGGCAGCAGCACCAAGCAATACATGGAAGCATTGAAGATCACACACACACATGAGATTTGCAGGCCTTGTCAAATAGCTTGCTTCTGGCTATCTTCAGTCTTGTAACATTTTCACATTAATTTTGGGCAGCATGAATTATCCCAGTCTTCAACAAGAAATCCTTGGGGCATTTTAAACATGCTCGAAAATAAATAATTTATCCATCGGACACTATTAATTAGGAAAACTCAGAAACAGCTACTGTTACTGTTACCGAAAAGTTTTTCTAAACTTGTCAAGCTGTTAATAATAAATGGGGTGGAAATGGCCAATTAACATACTTAAATAATAACCTCTATAAACAGTGAAAAATGCAACTTTCCCTGTTCTATTGATACTAGGAAAAAAAACATATTAACTCTGCTACTCTAGGCCTGATGCTTCTCTAACAGAAATGTGGTTTTCCACTTTAAGGGGCTCTCCATATGAACTAGACCTATGGAACCACTTGTAGTGCCTAACCCTGACAGGTTTTTGTCATATAGTGGAAATACATGCATATACATTTTATTTTTTTCTCTGACAGACACATTCTGTTAAATTCTGTTAATTCTCTTTTAAAATAGCATTTGAAGGTGAAGATTTATGACCATATTTACTTACACCTACGGTGCTGAAAACCACAGGTCTACAGTCATGCCAACTATATTACAGCAAAGCATGACTACTCCAAGGTGTTAAAACCAAATGTAACTTATTTTTTTTTCTACCCTGAACTTTTTCTAATAAAGACTCACATTCATTGTAGTACTGGAAATAATGAAACCAAACCATGATGCTGATTGGGTGTAATCAGCATGTATTTACAAAGAGGAACTCACACTTAATGACTCAGTCATCCCTCCACATGCTTGGTGGATGATGGGATAGAGAGAGCAGGGATGATGTGTACCTTAACTTTAGCAAGGCTTCCAATGCTGTCTCCCATAATATCCTTGTAGACAAACTGACCAGGCATGAAAGAGAGTGAAGCAGACTGAAAACTGGCTGAACTGCTGGGCTCAAAGTTTTGAGCAGCACACATTCATGCTGGAGGCCCTACTATTATATTAATGAAAAATAACCCACAGTAGTTTGATGCCAACAGGATCAAGGAGAGAGAAAGATGCAAATTCAGGTAGCAGTACAATTTCTTTCCTTTCTCCTTCTAAAAATTAATAGATCTGGTAAAAGAGAAAATTATACAAAAGTGACTGCTACAGCATTTGAGGCTTTTCAGTATTCATCTTCAGGTGACCAAGCCACTGACAGAGCTTATGCCCCACACTTGTATGGCATAAAGCATCTACCTGAAAGTCTACAAAAACTGCAGTACACTGAGCTATAATATTGTTGTTGCACTACCAGTTCATTTATTCATGAACTGCAGAGGAAAATAAGCACGTGGAATGTATATAAATTTTCAGTTCAAAAGTTACAGCCATCAAGGGACAGCCTTAAGTTATGCACTACTTTAAAAAAAAAAAGTGTGGGTATTTTATTTTTTTTTCCCAGGAATGCATGCATTGCATCTAATGAGCATACCCCTTAGCCTCTTTCTTTTGAAACAAAGTGTTCTTTTGTTGCTTGGGGCTGACATTCTGCATAACATGTGCACCCTAAACAAAACTGGACCAAAAGTTTTGAAATAAGTATCTTAGATTTTATGCTTTTTTCTTTTCTTTTTTTTGGTCTTTTTTTTCCAAATAGCAAGACTCCAGCTTCTTATTTAATTGCATCCTCATTGGCTACTCTTGCCTGCGTGTGGCTGTGCAATAAAAATAATCTTGCACAGCAGAGTAATCCACTGAAGGACTCAAACCTGAGATAAAGATTTTTAGGCAATGAAGAGAAAAGCAATTCTATCCTGGGCTGTACAGAAGCCCAGAGACCATTAATGCCTCCTTTACTCCTTTGATAATATAAAAATACTGACAAGCTTATGCAAGACTAAAATAATGTGTCTTTGAGATACAACTGTCCTCAATTATGTAGATCAAATGATCCTTATCTGAGCTGGCCAGTTCTCAGAGCAGTCTGAAGCCTGCTGCTGTCCTGAGGTCCGTCTGCCAAGCCACCGAATAAATTCAACTACCTATGAGACAGGAGATGTCAGGGACCATCTAGGTGGAACCACAGACCAGGAGGTCTTCCTCATCTAGGTCAAATTATGGGCTACACAAAGTTGACAACATGTTCAGTCCAGCATTTATGAGAACTTCAGTAGAACCTATGGAAACTTAGTACACTCAGGCTATTTTTTTAAAGTGACTAACCAAGACTCAATGCCCTAAGTGTCTCCTGAGTTCTGACAAAAATAAGATGTCTCTTTGTGAAAACACCTATATTTTGGATTTCGTAATGCATAGTGCTGTGTATCAACAAAAGCATAATTTTGTGGTTTTCTGACTCTCATCTTATGCAAAAGAACAACAAGTATATAAAGTTTTTATATGAAACATTGGTAAATGAATAAATTTAATTGATACCTAAGATTTAAGACAGCTAAGATTTACTAGGAAAGATTTACTTAGCTAAGGTTTACTTTTCTACCAATGACCTAAAGAAAAATCTGTGACCTGCTAAAACCGCCAAACACTCTCAATCAAGCCACTTTCATAGATTTTGAATAATCACGAAGACAACAAACATATGAAATCTTCAGCTTTAGTTATGATGAAATTAAAAATTATCTATTCAAAAAAGTAATGGTGACTTCCAAAAAAACTAACGGCAAAGGACACTACTTGCAATGAAAAAGTAGTATCGTTGAAGAAGAAAGAGAAAAGATTTAATTCATGGCTTCTCCATAAAATTCAGAACTAATTAAATTAACTTCATGTAAAATATTATATACACATACCTTACCATTTTTCTAATTCCTCGCTGTGGATTTCACAATCTATTAATAATAAAAACAGGTTATTGAGTCAGTTCTTCAAACTAAGAAAACCAAAATAAATTGCTGTGATTAGCATTTCCTTATTTTTCCATACAGTAAAATTTCTTTTACTGTAGCTATCAAAGTGTTATCACACTGCTTTATGTTTTCCTCTGTCCTCCTCATGCAAAAACGTGCACAGAAATGGGGCAAGAGAGGGATGACGAAAACTTCTGGTGTAGTTGACATCTGATCTGAATTCTGATTACCACCTGCTGTATCGTTTAACTAGAAACAAGACCTAAAATCTCTCTAGAGAATATATGACTGTGATTTAGCTAACTGACATCTGGATGCTCTACATAAATATAGCTGAAAGAACATTTTCCTGGCAGTTACAAGCCTGACTGATAAAGTAAGCAGTTTGAGCATTAAGGCTTCAGGTGGCTCATTACATCTCTATTGACAACTCAAATATTTTTTCCCTAAATCTCAAACCGGTTCCTACACAAACTCTCTGCACCGTGCACAGTTGAGTTCTGTGACCAGCCTCTGAGGTCTTTTTCTTCTCTGGAAAAACAGACAGTACACTATGAGGGTACAGGTAACTGAGGAGGCAGGGATGCTTCATATATATCCAGTCCAACTTATAAAAATTTTATTTTGCAAGAGGGATTCTACAGCTCATCTTCTATTCCATATTTTGCAATGAAAACTACACTATATCAAAATAGGTATCTACAAGTACAGGTTCATTTCATTTATACATAGGTCAACATGTAGCACAAGCAGTAAATTCAATGCTATATATAAGTGCAAATCTCTGGAACAACTTGCTTAAGGTCTAAAACCTCTTTATGTTTTTACTGAAGGTTACTTGTCACTGTGAGCATCAAACATAGCGAACAGAATCGGGTAGAAGGAACACTGTTGGCAGACCCTCAGCACTTGACAAATAAATCCAGAACAAACTTGTTCAAGCAATTCAACACAGGGGGGAGGAAAAAAAAATAAAAAAGCATTTTTATATGAAGACCATAACATTTTACTAGGAAAAGAGAGGGGACAAAATAAAGGAATACTCAGGGAAAAAGTTAGCTAGTGAAAAACTTAAGAATAGATTAATACCAGACATCTGTAAAATTAAAAAATAATGCACTACTAAAATGTCGAAAACTTCAGGTTATCATCAAACCCCTTGGAAATGGATTTTGTGTGATACAGCTGCTTTTTTTTTTCTTAACAGATTGAAACAGCTTTATCACAAATAGTTTCATTTTCTAAATTAAATACGTAAGATAAACAAAATAAATGAAATTTATCCTCCTGAATCAAAGTAGTCAAATGCATTTTAGTATCAGCAACAACTGCAGAATCTGCATTCCATCAAGCTGTTACCCAGTTTTTATAAAATTAAGAGATACATTCAGAAGCCTTAATATGATAATGCATTAATATAATAGTGCATTGTGTCTCAATATCACTACAGGACAACTTTTAAAACGCAAAACAAAATTAAGTTGCAACATAACCCTGTTTAATCTAATTTTTTTAATCCCATTTAGTCAAGTTTGCAAACTCTTTTCTGCCATCATCAGCTATTTTGCTTGCCAGTTTGTAACAACATTACTACTACTGTGCGTAAAGGTGAAGCCACGGGCACCACTATGGTGCACAGAACTCTTACTGCCTTCTGCAAATATGTCCTTTCAGCAAAGGGCTGCTTAAACAGATTGCAGGTCTAACTGCTAGATAGAATAAATCCTAATAAACTGGGTAAGAGTCAAATACTATAATCCCTTAATTTACTCAAAAGCCTCTAAAATTTGGATTATTATAGTTATTTCTTACATTAATATAAACCAATTCACTTGGTATAACTTGGAAAATCATAAAAGCAGCAAATGTTCTGTGAGTAGGCAACAGCACTTGGGAGTAGTTGGGAATTTCCTACTTAGTGAAGAATATGCAAGGGGGCATAGAAAATGCAGATCTTGATTTTTCTAGTTGTAGAGAATACACTGCCTTTAAGTAGATTTTCTCTGGTCTATTTAAAATTATAATGGGTCAATTTAGTTTCGTTTGATGATTTACTTTCTTCAGTAAGAAAGCTGCTCAAGAATTTCTTGTCTCTAGGTTGTAGCTCGCTGCCTCTCACAAATAACTGAAATTGCCTGGGTTAAAAAATGTCAAATTTGTCTCAGAAGTTTAAGAACTGTAATTTTTTTCACTTCGATATTCCAGAATACTTCCACAAACCTCTACAGCAGAACAGCCATGGTGGTAGTAATGAAAACATCTCATAAAACTGCCCCTTAGTCAGCAGAAAGGCCAAGTACACCAGGAACTGTGACACTAGAGTAATTATTTGTTGAGTCCTTCAATGCCATAGGCAGAACTGCTCTAGCAACATCACTTATTTTGGTTTAAACTCATTAGTTAAACCACATCAGTACCCAATTCAGTTCAGAAAGAAGAATATCAAGGCCTCCAGGACCAGCACATGGGCAGGAACAAGCTACCTGGGGCATGAGGCAACAGGACCACTGTTGGCAGCAGCTTTCAGCATTTGCCAAAATACACACCATGTGGTGAACCTCATGAGACGTTTTAGATGATCAAATGGCTTGATGATGTCAAAAGGGCCTGTCCTGCTGCATACAGCTTCTATTCCACTGGCCAAGTGCTCATCTGACCTCTCAGGGAAGTGGTTAGGCTTTTTGCCAGCAAAAGAACAATTCAGGAGAAAAAAATAAAAAAAAAAAGTGACAAGTATTTGAGCTGGCGCAGAAGAAGCAGGAGTGCCTGGACTACAGGATGAGAGAGAGGAAGCCCAGTAGGAAGCAGCAAGCTGTTAGATGAACTCCAAGGTGTCATGAAACTTCACGCTTCAAGACCGAGGTTAAAATTGCTATTTAAACAATTCATTATTTCAGGCACACAAGCACTTCTAGGGAAATGAAACAAAAGAAGCGAACTTCATTTAAATACAGGTTGGGAACAACTGTCAAGAGGAACAAGGTCAGCATCAATTCCCTTGATCATATCCCTTATTGCTGTAAAGTACAAACTGCTTTTATCTTTTAATGGCTGATTAATAAGACTAGTTAAAGTTGCTAGCCTCCATGGGGTGAAGAGAAGCAGATATATGTGAACATGTGTTGAAAATTAAAGGGTGGTAAGAAGGTAAGAAATAAGCAGGTCATCCCCCCAAGCTCTGCAGGAAGCACAATTTTCTGTAGCCAAGTTCAGAACTGTAGTCCCCAGCCTTGTTTCAGAGTTCCCAGCTCCGTGTCACACGTGAAGATGACCTTATTTGCACTGAAGAGCACTGCCTCATTTTCGATAATACCTTTGGCCTAATAAAGATGAGGAAAAAAAGAACTTTCTTTAGCCACAACAACACACCATCACCACACACCATGGAACAACACTCAAAAAGGCAAAGCCAACACCAAAAAAAAAAGAAGGGAAAACTCATGGCTGGTACTGCTCTGAGACAACTCAACACTGGCTTTTTCTTTTTCAGTTTTCACAGTATAACCCAAAATATCTTGGTTTCATCCTGTTTCTTGTCAAGAATACTGCTGAGAGCTCAGAACTTTTTATAAAATAGATTTACTGGGAAGCTGGGAACAAATCCATTTAGATGAATTGTTAAATGAGGGCTTAGCATTCAGTGGCACAAAATGACAGGCACATGCTGAAATGAATTAACCCCACTGGCTTGGATGTAATACCTAGTGTCTTTAAATGTATCACTTCTACATTTTTAAAACTGTTTTAAAAGAAAAACTCCTGAAATGTCATAAGAGTAAAGGAATGGACCGAAAGAAGAATTGAGCTCCTCATTCTGGTTTTGATTTCTTAGTGATCTTAGCAAATCACTAACTCATTCTTCACTTTCTGCCTCATAAAATTGGGAAAAAAACTTGATATCTCTCTGACACATTTAATATGAAAAGCACTTTAGAGAAGCTTTTTGACACGGGATGAAAGATTGTACTTTGCCATACAGAATAGCTGTATTACCTGACACGGTCATTATACACTGTCAGAGAGCAACAACTTTCAGCATATTTTCCTCTTATTATTCCTCACTCTTTGACCGTGTTCAGTAATTACGGATGGAATTCTGTAGATTGCTTTAGTGACTTAGGAAAGTAATTCCCTCCGAAATCTGGACAAACTTGTTTCTCAATGGTTCAGAAATGTTTTTAAGATTCTTGCAGGTATTTAGGTAAGGTTTTCTATAATGCAGCGTTCTCAGTCTGCACGGTTTCAAAAATAGGAGTCTCCCTATCTAAAATCTCTGGAATTTCTTACTGTTGTAAACTGAAAATCACCTGAATAATTTATTTTTCCTGTCTGGTGACACTAAACATTGCACACGTACCCACACAAGCAGCACTCACATCATGTACACAATTACTTGTGATTTCTACGCTTGTGTTTTTGGGTCACAACTCAGAGCCAGTTTTGCTTCTTCTCCCCATTCGTCTCTGCTGTATGGGCTGCACAGAGGCACAAAGATAAGATGACCACATTGTGAACGTTACATGATCATTTTTGCTGCACACATTAGTCCGGCTCCCTTGGCTGTGCTTACAGCTATTGGAATTTCTCTAGCAAATCAGAATGATTTTTGGCACACTTCAGACTCACTCTCCTTCAGCAGAAATTGGCCTGCCTATTTTAGAAACAATCAGAAGGCACCAACCACACATTTATTTGACTACCTGACCTGCCCTTCAAAACAGTCATTACCATGCAGAATAATGACATTCTGCAAAGAGGAAAGTGCCATTCTCAAAAGCAGTGAGTGCTTTTGGGAATCATTTCAGCAAGCCAAACAATGCTGTTCAGCCAATGAACTGACATCACTCCTAAAAATACTTCTTTGTGTGTCAGTGAAAATTACACCCAGACACACTAAACAAGGAGGCTGTATGTTACTTGTGGGTGGCAGCCAGCCGAGACTACTATCTCACTACCCATCTGCTTCTTCCACACTGCCAAATCCTAGGACCTTTATTAAAAACAGGACTTGAATTATGCAATTTGCCAGACTCTGCCCCTTTCCTACTACTGACTCAACGTTGGAGTCATACTCGTGTCTGGAGGAAGGGAAAAAAAACTTCCAGGTTCAGCCAAAATAGATGAGATGCTGTTAAAAAGTCTTAGAAAATTCATGATGCTGTGTATTTCTAGTTCTTCAGCTCCTCATGCCAGCATGTTTTTTGCTTTTCCTCAGAATGAAAGTCATTGTAGAGAATAACTTAGCTGAGTGCAAAGGAATCCAAAGGGATGTCTCCCCAAAAAGGTGCAGTCTCCTCTCTCCTCACAAGCACTACCCTGGGGTACTGTGGGGAAATTACTGCAGCAGAGCATGACAAAATCCCGGGCTGGAGCGTGAAGTGGTGAAGGGTTACAGGAGTCCTCAGCTCACATCTCCACCTGAGGCTGCCTTAGGCCTGCACACATTCCCAAAGTATAATTTTGGTCACATGCTGGGAACACTGTCTCTGTATAACGAGATGTTTCTGATTCCAGAACTATTCCAACAAGCATTCATTTCCAAAGGCTTACAGCAAAACAAAGATTTGGAAGGAATTTGGAGCGCTACTGTTTGCCCATTTAACAAAAACTAGAGAGAATGAATTAAAAAAAAATAAATCATAACTTGGACCAACTACTGAACTGCAGAACTGCTATGTAAACCATTTGCATGCATTTACATGAAATTTCCAAATTATATTTTGGGGATCAATTGACATATTGTATTATTTTTTCTTTACCATCTGGACAATACCATTACTATATGGAAAGAACAAACATTTGAAAAATGCACTACAGAGAGGTGGCATTTGCTCTTGATTGTGGACACTCAAATTCAGCAACATTAATACATCGTTGTACTTCTATACAGCAACTAACCCTGCTGGATAGACTACCACAATGTATGTGAAGTTTAAGTTGAGATACCATCAAGTGTTGTAGAGCATAACTGAGTAAGAAATATTAAACAAAAGCAAACCAGTTCACACCCCCTTATACCGGTTTTCGTCCTTTGGAACCAAAGATTTCTTTTTTGTTTGCTCTATGTCCCTCTGGGGAAAATTTACCCCAGTCACTAGGGGAAATTGTCTTCTGTTTTTAGGCTCAAATCATTCCATCACTTTCAGAAGTCTTGCTCAACACTTTTGTCATTTATAAATGCTCCATAGGCCACAGCTGATCTGAATATTCTTTTCTGAGCATTCTTACATTGAACACTGTAAGATTTTTAGCTTATCATTTCCCTTTTCACTTCCTTTTAAAGATATATCAAAGAGAATAATTTTCTTACTGCAAATTATTCCACTTCAGGCAGATAGGATGGCATATGCATGGCACAAGGCTGTGCAGCAGAAGAAATTCCACTTTAAATGGAATAAAATCAGAAAAGGAAAGCTTGCTCAGAAAAAATCATGTCTAACTCAAGTGTGGCAGGGCTGGTGCGTTGTTAAAATTCATCAGTATTAGCAAAGGCCACAACAAAAAGTACAGCTTCCATAATGGCACCAACTGTTCCATGCATTTGGGAATAGTGCAGAGTTATCAAAATACACTGATAACAAAAGAGAGGAAGATTTATGAAGACTGCAGAAGTGCACAACAAAACTTGAAATATACTCAAAACTTTAAATATTCTCCAAACAGGAAAAATAGCAGTGGGAACGTTGGCTTTCAAAAATATTTTAAAAATATATAAAAATTATAAAGGTTATAATTATATAAAAATATTTTTTAAAACTTTTTTTTTTTTTAATATTTAACTGTTCTGCAGAATACACAGTAGCAAGTAACAACTGCTGTTATAGTACAGCAAGAATTCATCATGTCTCAGAACTTCTATTGGTTAATAGCTGAGACTTAAGGTTCAGCAGAAAAAAAACCTGCTTTGGGTTTGGGCTTTTTTGTTGTTTAATTTAGGAAGTAAGAGTAACTCCCTTTTGTAAACAACATGCACTCTGGGGCCAAGATAATTTTACTGCGCACTTGTTATTTAAATGAGTGCAGTGTCTCCATATGGCCATATGGATGCTAGATATATGTTATATACTCAAGAGGCATTGAAGGGTTTAAAGTACATATGTTAACAAATAATGCTGAGTTGGCACCCATGCATTCCTGTCTTCACTACAGCATACAGCAATAAATTCTATTTTTTCCCTTATTATTTTCCTTAGAAGTGTTTTTAAGAGCTAAAAAGCACCTGGGGACTTCACAGAAACTTTATAATCAAGTTATTTCAAGAATTATAGTGCTAGAAGCGTCCTATGGCTTGCAGTCAGTTCTGGCATGGTAAATCATACTTTCATCTATGCTCTTCAAAGCAAAACCAAAACCAAATTCTGTATACATAACTATAAATATTGGTTAAACCTAGAATTCCCAGACAAGCTTCTTAGTATTAACACTTCACATTTATTATGATACTATGTTAATTCATGCCAGATGGAGAGTATTCAAATGTTCATGACTTGTACTTGTCACGAACATATGTTCCTGGAATAATGGAGTGGTTTCTTAGCAAACAACATCCCATATTTAAAGACCTATGATGAGGCTCATAAAAGAAAAAACATAAACAGAGAAGAGCACAGCTGGAAAAGGAAGAATTCAGGTTTTTCACTACCTAGAGGGTTATGGAGGGTAATGGATTCTCTGCACACTCCTCTCTGTATGCTGGGCAGAGAGCTTCAACCTATTCCAACCAGCTGAGGAGGAACACTTTGTACTTTCTGACTGCCCCACATCAGAGTAATTCTTCTTATGCATTCAAGACAAATACTTCCACAGTGCAGAGGAAAGCCAGCTAAAATTTAGGTCTTCAAAACCCTGCATTTCATCTCAAGGCCTACCTCACAGCAATGCACAAGGTGAGCGTGTGTACACTTGGGTAGGGTCAATTAGAGTGCCAGAATATAGAGTTTGAATTTAGAAGTTGTGACTATAAACCCAAGAAAGGCAAGATCAGGGATAATAAAGGCTCGCTTTCACAGTGCTGCCATTAAGTCAGCAGAGATAGGTGCTGGAGAAGAAAGTACATGTTATTTATTTTTTTAAAATATTCCGCTTATTTAAAAATAAAAAATTGATTTCTCAGCTTGCTGCAAAAATGTCCTTGATTATGAGCACAGTTCCTCTTCCCTACCCGTGCGCCTCATTCCTATTGCCAAAGTTACCCCATACCCAAATGAAACATTTGCAAGACAATGAAATGATTGCTTTTGGGGTTTGGCCTAAACTGCAAATTATCTCCAATTAACTTTATCGCAGACGGGCTGGTTTCTGATTGTGAAAAGATGATCTGAGTAGTTAAATACTCTTTTTTTTGTTCCCTTTGAAATAGACAGGGGTGGAATTATAAACCCTAAAGCAATAAAAGGTTTGAGAACACCTTTCTCAAATTTTGTCAAGGAGAGACAGGAACTCCCAAGCTAACTTCTGTCCTGTCATGACTAGAATAAACTGATTGTGAATATGTTTGAATGTGAAAATTTGTAAAAAGTTAAATGCAAGCAGTGGATTAACTTTGAAAAATTGCAGCCAGGTAGAAAATGTCATGTGATGGACTAAGGCCAGTGACAGGGATACAGGGCAGAAGACAGACTGGGAAAAAAAATCCATATGAAAAAGGATCACACACCCTAAATGGATAGAAAAGGGTTGGTATAAGTGGTTATGAAAATTCATTCAGTGAACATGAGGACCAAAGGAAACTCACAAAATATATATAGACATTTCTTCCAAGACCCACAAGTCACACACAAAGAAATCTTAATAGGAAAAGAGGGGGAAAAAAGGCACTTTTGTGTCAAAAGAAAACCAAGTGAATTGGACAGGTTGCACTGCATGTCACATCAAGAGTTTTAAGCCTTATTTTTTAAATGTTCAGAGATGTTAATGATCACAGAAGCAATTTTTATCCTTATACTAACTGAGTTACATCATCCCAATAAATATAAGTGAAGGAAATGTGTGATTAAAATACTAAGCCACATCTGTACAACAAACCATCAGCAGACTGGATTAGGGGAAATTAACCTTCTGGTAGATAATTCTGGAGGAGTGGGACTCCTTTTCACACTCTGGATGGTGTAGTGCAAATTCCCATCACAAAGCCCCAGGCGGTGCAGGAGAGGCAACCTGGTCAGAGGCACAGAGAAAGATGATCTGTGAGCAGTCAGCTGTTATTTAGGGTATGTGCAGTCATGCTGACAAAGTTCTCTCAGAAGAACTTGTTTCTATTTTGTTCTTTCCTGCTGGGGAAGAGGAGAACAGGATGAAGCCAAAGTGAAGGGAAAAAGATGTGCACTGCTGATGCCTACTGGTACATAGCAGCAGTTTGGGGTCACACTCTATGCACACAGGAGAAGTATACGCCTATACACAGACTGTCCTACAGTCAACTTCAAGTGGATATGGTTTCTGAAATGACCCAACCTTCTCTCAATTCCTGCATTTTGATCCCAAACCCCTCCAGATTTTACTGAGCTAGTTACCCCAAAGCAAAGATCCACAACCTGTGCAGTCTGTATATATGCAAAAAATTATAATTCAATTCTAGTAGATTATTAAACTACTGGACTGATGTTCTTCAGGGTATCAGCAAACCAGTTTTCTTAACAAATATTTTCACTTAATCTGCCTGCTTTATCTTCCAAACTGACTGCCAGAGATCACAGTTCCGAAAAGGGGATGCTGGTTGTAGCTGCATGTTAACATTTCAGAAGCCCCACAAATCCATTTGACTAATCGAATCAATTCATAGCCTAGTAATACGTACCATCTTTCAGGCTGCTCAGGGTGAGGATACTGTCCATTCTGGAAGAGCAAAAGAGAGAAAGGAAGAGACAGGAAATAAGGACTCTAAAAAATTTTTAGATTTTGAATTATCATGACAGAATGAGTTTCTGTGGCACTGAAAAGGCTGTTATAATATTTATCGAGTTTTGCCAGTAGTAATGGCAGCATGTTTCCTCCTCTATGCTGACTCAGTGTGCATAGAAAATGAAAATCTGTTGGATGAGATAATAAAACGTGAATGTGTTCTGCCTGATAGCAGTAGCCCTGGTGATAATCCCATGAATTCCCAAAATATGTCCCAGCATGATTCAGAGAACAAGTATTACATCCTGCATAGAAAAAGAAGAGGAAAAGAAGAGGCAGTAGTAGGAACGACTGAAACCTCAAGTCTAGCAAACAGATAAAAACCATCCACACAACAGTTTCTTTCCGAAAAAAAAAAAAAAGAGTTAAAAGGAAATATTCAGCCTTCAGCCTAATATAATCTATAAATCCCCATCACTCAATAAAATGCACATGAGTTCTAATTTGTCTCCGTCATATACACTTTGTTCACAAGCACTGAGAAATGCTCTCCAGACCATACACCTTTTGGTGGTGGCTGAGACATACATGCTTTTGCATGTGAAGAATAATACTATTACAGACTCTAAACATATCACTTTCCCCATATGATAAGAGCTGCTGTACAAAAAAGAAATTGAGAGATGCAATAATGTTTATTCTCATGTGGATTTATTCATTACTTTAAAATAACAACTTTCTGTTTTCAGTCTTCAGTGAGAGTGGGAAAAAAGATGGAAAAGTTGAAAATATTTTGCATATTCTCTAGAAGTGATGAGTTGAGGTTACTTATGCCTAGAATGTGTGTGCATGTGTTCGCACATAAACCAGACACATATACAGGCACATATATCTATGGAAACATAAATATGAACAGCTTTTTAAATAGATAGTGCTACTTTTTTTTTTATGTAACAAAACATGAATTTTTGAAAACACCCAAAAGCTACTGTTAGCAGCCAAGCAGAAAAAGAAATACACTCTTGTTCTTTTTTAAAAATTATTTGTTCAATTGCTTTTTACTGCAGACCATTTAACTTGCTCTCTCCTTCAGTGACAGAAGACAAATAAAAAACTGTCAGGTAGTTTAAACTGTGATCCGCACTACGCTTTCAGTTTGAACCACAGCTCAAAATCATTGGACTCAGACCTACAATTGTTGCTATTCCTAGATATGTCACAAAATTCAGCTCTGCTAGAGGTACATGGATTCTGCCTAATTCAAAAATAGGTCAAAACATTGTTCAAGACAAAAAGCCCTACAAAGCCATAAAGACTATGAACAATCCAAATAGCAATATATTCTCGTCTCCTTACCACACCAGCACAGCTCAGCTGTGCCAATTCATTTTCTAAGCCTCTTCCCCATGCAAACGCCTGTCTCACCTGTGCAGCTTTTAAATATTCTACTCTTAAAAGAATGATGTATTCCCTGACCTTTCTCTCATTCCTATTCCCAGTCTGATTCCCAGATTCACTGAAGCTGCACTCGCAGTCCCCCCTTTTTTCCAGTATGGATCACTCACATTGCTACAGAAAATACACCTTCACCTTCCCTTTTTGCAGCCACATTCAGCATCTTGCTAAAGCCTCAGCCTACTAACTAGCCCTCCCGAAGGAATGGTTCTCCACCTCACCCCTGACTTTTCAATCATTTGCTGTGCATAGGTGAGGAGTTTCTCGCACCACATACTTGAATCTATTCAGTCAAGAGAATTCTTCACAGATGATGCACAACTACATTCAGTTCTGAGGATGACAATAGTGGCCAGCAAAAGTTGCTCATACTGCTGTCCATAACAAGTTCCATCACTCAATCTATGTATAAATATTTTTCTATCCCTGAAGATGATGGCATTATATTTAAACACATGCATGTATATGTCTAGAATCATTATTTGCTTCTTTGCATGGAGCAAACGTTCTTCAGGAAAGTAATAAAAGGATAAATTACTCAAAGTCATGATCGGTTACAGAAAAACTTTATCCTCAGTCAGTGGTTCAACTGGACTCTCCTCCAAAGTTCTGCATGCCAGCTGGGACTTAAAACATGAGGAAAGAAAAGATACCATGTTTCTGCAAGTATTTTTCTACCTCCTACATGACAATTAAGAACTGCCAGAAGTAGCAGGAGATACTAGCTGCAATACTGAGTCTGTTACAGTAGTAGCCTATGAGGATGCTCTGGAGCATCTGCAATACTGAGTCTGTTACAGTAGTAGCCTATGAGGATGCTCTGGAGCATCTTACAGACGCAAGGAAAAAGCTTGCAAATCAGTGCTTCTTGAAGGACTTATTTCTATTGACCCTTCAAAAAGATTCTGCATGACTTTTCCTGTCATTGCTGAATATCAAGATTGTACCAAAGGAAAAATATTCCAAAGGACAAACCCATCAGAGTGCAATAAAACAAACCCTATACTCCAAGTCTAAAATAGTACATCTTCCATCTCCTATTCAGTGCATAAATCAGTGTTACTAAACTCAATGAAAAGGAGAAAAAAGGACACTCTGCACTTTATTTTAAATATACTGCCCATACTCAATTTTGTATTCCTTTTGTTATTCAGTGAACAGAGTAATGCTTTACCGCACTACTTGCCTAGATTAAGAATGTCTCAATCTACATACTTATCATTTAAAGCCACAATTCCCCCAAGGGAACACAATGGGAGTACATGATGTTAATTAGCCTTATGGCATTATATCCCAATTCTGCGTTCAGTACACCACTGTTGCCGCATTCCCAATGCCTATTCCTTGAAAAGGATCTACACTTAGCCAACCTGGAGCATAATACTTTCCCATAAGGGAAAGAGACTCATGTAAAACGTACCAGCCTGAAGTGAACACCACTAAAACATTAATGTGCTACTCTTTAAATAGGCTTTTCTTTTATGTTCATTTTATCCTAGTGTCATGCAAAACTGCTTGAGATGTTTTGTTTGGCTGTTTTTTTCAAAGAGTGTAAATTTTACTCAGTCCAACTTCTAGGCCCCTGCAGCCCATTCATCCAATTAAAGAACTGGAGAATAAAAACAGAAAGAGCACTGTGTGGAGCTTCAGAAATATTGTCTCTGAGGAAGACTGCCTGCGAAAAGCGAGCAAACCCATTGTGCAAACCGGTGCATTCCAATAGAATAAAATTGCTCCTCAAAGTCTCTTTATCCAACATGGATTACCGACTCCTGATAGCTGTAGGTTAGTTGAAGGTAGAGTCTATCGGAGGCAGGAAAGCTCTTATTACCTTTTATTATAACACATCCTCCCCCCATAATCTATAAAAAAGCCTCTAGGAGCCCATTCATTTCTACACCTCTTCGCCGTCTTTCAGTTTCAATAACGCTGAGTACAATTCAGAGCTCTTTTCGGCCCACTATAGTTTTCATATGTGTTCACATGCTAAATATTCCTAAAAGGCTCCTGGGAAAGACAGGCTGCCATTTATTATTTCAGGTTCTTGGGAACTGCTACCTGGGGATATTGTTTCAGAACATTCTGCTAAAATCTGCAACCTTACCACCTGACCACACTGAGTCAAATTAATTTTCATACTAAGTGCCACGTGATGCCTTTATATATATATATTAGCAATATAAATAAATAGCAGAGGGAGAGATTTAAAGCTAGGTGATCAAGCAAATGCTAAACATCGAGATTTTATGATTACTGAAGAAGGAATTTGAGGAAGTTCACAGCAATAACTGCAGAAGACTATGCGCTGCTTCATCCTGATAGAAAACTCAGGAATACTGCTTGATTATACAGATTTCACATGCACAAACACACACATACTATTCCTCTTTGAAGAGACAAGAAGCTAATTGCATCAACTCATTCTCCTTTTTCTTAAGAGTGGAAAACCACAAAATTGTGCTACCATTCATATATCCCACCTTCCAACAAATACCCTGATGCTAATTCATTCTCTTGGCTTCTCTAGAACTAGAGGATGTCCCCTTTCACAGTGCCCACAAAGTAAAGCCCAAAAAACAACTTCGTATTTAGACTGGTTTGAATGAACCCTGGAGTTCCAATGAATGTGAAATAAAGCTGAAGAATTTTGCCAGTGAATCAGCTGTAAAAATTGCTTGCTGCAGCCCACTGTATGATACCTGCATCTCTTGGATAATACTGAGGCAATCAGTTTGGCTGTTGCTTTTCCACTGTGGTTAGGAAGTGTTTCTAAGAAGTATGTTTACACTGGTTTTGGGTGGAGGTTTATTTTCCCCTTTTCTCTATTTAGAAAGTAAATCCATGCTTATTCTCACATGGGACTGATGCACCACTATACTCCAGTGAAGTAACTTGAGATCTGGGATAGTAATTTGCCAAAACAAATTGTTTCCTGGTATGAAAAGAACCACTCACTTCCTGCAGGCTTTAAAGTTACTAATTATGAACAAAAATTTTGATCAGAAGCCTGGACTTCTAATTCATATTTAACAAACAAAATTCTTGGCAGAGCTTATTGCAAAACTAATGTGAGAGGAAGGAAACCCCAGTGGTCCTGTCTGTATTCTTCACAAATTTGTTCATGGAGCTGTCACATACTGGCAAGGAATGCCTCCTTTTTTTGTTCCAGCATATTTGTACAAGTTTTAACCTTGTATTAAAAAGCCTTTTGTAGCTTCTTAGAGACAAATTCCCCTTCTTTTTTTTTTTTTTTTTTAGTATGGAAAAGTGTAGCATTGAGATATTTTCCCATCCTTTTTTGTTCATGAAACGTATCATGACCATTTAAGTATCAGACAATGCTTTTTAATTAATTTTCTAATTGGCAATTACTAACCCACAAGCATTTATTAAGGGAAAGATT